>CM076574.1:1372662422-1373262422 GCA_034641835.2 Pinus albicaulis
ATATGCCTTACTCCTAGAGGAGTAACCAAGAAATATTCCCTCATCAGCTCTGGGTTCAAACTTGCCAAGTTTTTCATCATTATTTTTGATAAAGCATTTGCTCCCAAAAATTCTAAAATGCTTTATAGTGGGAGGATTACCATACCAGAGTTCATATGGAGTTTTATCACTATTTACAAAAACATGTGCTTTGTTGAGAATGTTTGCTGCTGTATGTGCTGCTTCTCCCCAAAATGTGTCAGGTGTTCCAGAATCATCAAGCATAGCTCTAGCCATTTGTTGAATTGTTCTGTTCATTCTCTCTGCAACACCATTCTGTTGTGGAGTGCCGGCTACAGAGAACTGTCTTTTTATACCGTGTTGTTCACAGAATTCAAGAAATTTTTTGGATGTATATTCTCCACCTCGATCAGATCTAATGCACTTGATTTTTAATTCTAATTCATTCTCCACTAGTGCTTTGAAAATCTGAAATTTCTCAAATGCTTCATCTTTGTGTTTAAGCAGCCCAATCCAACACATTCTAGATAAATCATCAATGAATAAGATATAATATTCTTCACCACGGGGTGAATTTTTCCTCATAGGTCCACATATGTCAGTATGAATGAGTTCAAGAGGCTTACTTGATGATCCTTCCTTGGCATTAAATTGTACCCTGGTTTGCTTACCGAATTGGCAAGATTTGCATATGATATTTTCAGGTAGAGTAATATTGGGAAGATCACGAACAACTTTAAGTCTACTTGATTTGTTGATTTGAGAGAAGCTCAAATGCCCCAACCTTCTATTCCATAGCCAATTTTCTGAAGATTTACTCAAATAACATTGTTCTTTGGGGTTCTTCAATATATACAGGTTGTTTGGAGTTCTTTATCCTTTTATAATTGCTTTACCTGTATCAAGATCACGTACCACACATTCTTTTGAACTAAAGACAACTTCAGTTCCTTGATCACACATTTGACTTACACTTAACAGGTTATGCGTTAATCCATCCACATACATGACTTCATTAGCTTTCACATTTTCTTTTAGAAAAATAGACCCTTTTCCTTTAATGACCGCAGGAGTATCATTTCCAAAAGTAACCTTCTTTTCCTTTTCTAGAGCATTATATGCAAGAAGTTTGTCTTTATCACCTGTCATGTGTCTTGAGCATCCACTATCAATGTACCATTGGTTTTCTTCATCTTCTACAAATAACGCTATGCCACAATTTTCAACCTGTAATTCCTTCTTTTTCCATACTTTGGAGCTTGAAGGAACATGTTCTTTTAGCTGAACTTTGCTCCTGCATTCGGATTCTTCATGGCCAAAGTTATTGCAGTAAGCACATTCAACTTCATTTTGAAGAGGAGAGAAGTTGTTATAAGTGTTCTTCTTTGATTCAATGTCCATTCTCTTCTTTCTTGCTTCTCTTGTCATGATAGTTTTATATGCAACACATTGAACAACTTTATGACCAAAATTGTGACATGAGAAACATTGTCCATTGAAGTAGAAATTTCTTCGATCACGAAATCTTCTATTTGAATTTACCTGCTGGTTGGTGTTCCTTTGAAGAGTATTCAAGTTGAAGTTCCTTGACTTGAGCTGATCATGCTTTACCTGTGAGGAATCTTTATCCCTTTGTTGAGTGGCAGAATGTTGCAGACCAGTTGTAGCAGCTTTTAGATAGTTTGGTACTGAAGCCTGAGAAGTTTCTCCGGTATATCCAAGACCTGTCTTTATAAAAGGAGAACGTTGTACCTTGATAATTTCATCCAAGGTTTCAGATCCTTTAGCAAATCTAATATTCAGAGTTTTTACTTTCTCAAGTTCTTTTCTTAGACTTACCACTTCACATTCTAATTTTTCATTATGCTTCTTCTCTTCTTCAATCTGATTTTTCAGAGTCTCTATGATTATTTTACTTTCTTCTAAGCATATTTTGAGTTGATTATTTTCATTAAGAAAATCATTGTCTTCTAGAGCATCCATAAAAGTATCCTTTTCTTCTTTAGAATCATTTTCGAAAGCCATAAGAAGTCTAAGATCTTGTTCACCTTCTTCCTCACTATCAGATAACCCATCATTGTCTTCATGAGTATAGTAACTTTTTCTAGAGCTAGACCGGTTCTTATTTCTTCTTACTGCTTCCTTTCATTTAGCAGGTGTTTCTTTGTAAGGAAACTTAGCAGCATAATGACCAACTCTTCCACAATTAAAGCATTTGAAGGGAAGCTTACCTCTAAACCATCCGGTGCCAAGTTGAAGTTTCTTTACGAAGTTTATCTCATCTTCTTTCGAGACATATCCTGATCCTTCTATTATTTGTACTTCCTTCCCTTTTGTAGAAGTTCTAAAGACTACTTCTTTGACTTCAGATGGTCCTCCTCTTCTCATTTCATATGCAGTTAGTATGCCATGAATTTGTACCACAGTAAGATTTTAAAGATCCTGCTTTTCTTCAAGAGCTGAAACTTTTGACTCAAATTTTGCTGTTAGAGATCTTAAAATTTTCTCAACCAATGTAGATTCAGTTATTTTTTCTCCCAGATTCCTCATGCGATTTACGATATCGTCAAGATGTAGAAAGAAATTTGCAATGCTTTCTTCATTAAGCATTTTTAGATTCTCATATTGAATTCTGAGAGTTTGAAGTTTAGCACTTTTTACCTTTGCATCACCTTCATAGCTTAGAATGATTTTGTCCCATATTTCCTTTGCAGTATTCAGCTGCATGACTTTGACAAATTCTGATTCAGTGAGACTTCCCAATAGAGAATTGACCACCTTTGCATTTTTTTCATAGTTCTTTCTTTCAGTTGGATCCGTTGGCACTGTAGCTGGATATTGATACCCTTGTTCAACAATTGCCCATACATCTGCTCCCAGAGACTGAAGATAGGACCTCATCCTTGTTTTCCAAAGATTAAGTTGTTTCCATTGAAGAGAGGAGGCCTGATAGATGCTGTTCCATCTTGAATTCTCATTTTGATTGATCTTCCTTCTAGCGGCTAAGCTTTTTCAGAAGGACCTGCTCCGATACCAATTGTTGGGAAAAATACTGAGAGGGGGGGTGAATCAGTATTTTAAAGCTGAACAATTTTTCTTTCTTACTGCATCCAATCATGTACGTTCAGCTATCTTATTATATCTTTTACTTAGAGCATTGCATCAGATAAGCATTAAGCATGAACAGCAATAACAGAACAAAGCATCAAATATGGACACAGGATTTAAGGTGGAAACCCAATTTGGGAGAAAACCACCGCTGCTGCAATATCAGTCTTCAATATTTTATTATAGACAAAACTTCTTACAATATATGCTGGTGCAGACTCATACCAGCACGTAGGCACCCACCTGCAGAAAGCTACAACCTTCTCTCGTTTACCAGCCTCTCCTGGAAGGGAGCTACAACCCCCTGACTTAAAGCTTCGACCTTCAGCACCACTGTGGACCTCGTTTCATCAATTTTCAGACTGGATCACATAGCCGCAATCCCAGACTTCAGAAAATGTATGCATTCGACATCCCGTTTGGCTTTTTGGATAAAAATTCTTCAACAGACATGCGTTAGCTCTTCATTGATTCTTCTATTGAATGAATCCCAGATTCATTCTTTCCATGGGTGCAATATGCACTCAGAATTATCAGTTAAGCACGTCGTCTGTCCATACAGATATTCCTTAGAGGAATTCGCTCTTCTTCTGCGCTTGACTCTTGCACCACTATCTACTTCGAATAATGATCTTTTCCCTTTATATAGTTCTCGCATTTCTCAATACCATGAGTCTAAAACCACTCAACCGCTAATGGTATTCCTTTGTCAATATTCCCTTTAGTTTATCCCCGGGGCTCTTCAATTTCTTTTTAATTTATTTCATTCAAACGAGGAAATTCAAATTATCTATGTGTGCCAAGCCTTTAACCCAAAGTTTAACCCTTTGTATTTTATAAACAATATCCAAATCTTTTCATACGCAAGTGTCTTGTTGATGTGGTGAGTTCCGCAAGCAGAACAGCCATACATCTCAATCGTTTTGTATTAATAATTGTGCCAATCCAATTTGAAACCCCAATCTTTGTCTCCGCCATATAATATTATAAACATTAACGTGCCACTGACTCATCAGTAATATATATATCCATATAACCTTTCAGGTTCTTCAAATAATATTCAATCTTCGACTCTGGGCCCACATCGCAGTTAGCGGATCGGCGGTGTCAAACAAAACTTGCGATTGCGATTGATCAACCGCACGCGATGACCACATAAAACATTGCTCATAGCGCAATCGGGTCTGCCCTTTGAAAAAATGCAATCGGGACACACCATGGAAAAGATCCGATTGCGATCAGGACATGGATGCGATTGGCACATATTAACTCCAGCATATAACCGGATCTTGTCCGCCACTTCAATCGCAGGATATTATAAAAGGTACGCGATTAATATGAAAGTTCCGATTGCGATTAAGATCCCGGACGCGATTGAATCTATTAATTCCATCGTATAACACCATCGGGTCCGCCAATTTCAATGTGAAATCGGACCCAACACTTAAGTGCTTCCGATTGCGATTGGGAACTTGGATGCGATTTGCAATAAACTGAGGCATATAACTCGATCGGGTCCGGCCTTTGATCGGAGCACATACCAAAACTCCGCCGATTGAACCTTGCGATTCAAGACGTGCGATTCCATTAAAACATCGCCACGTGGTCAAGTGGACCCATGGGCCTCGGCTGTTGGTGGGGGCGATTTATAATGTAACATTTGGTTGTATTGTGTACAACCGTTCCACTATGGAACACTGCCACATCCACAAGACATTTTTATGTTTCATTTACATTGCGATTTGCGATTGCAATTGGATCGCATTGCATCGCTGGACTCCATATCAACAAGACACTACTTCACCAAAATAACTTGCGATTCCGATTTAGAGCTTAAGTGGTGAGGACCACTTGTCCCGCCAAATCAGAAATAAAAGACTTCCGCCTGTTTAATTCAATTTTTATTCATTTTGGTTGTTGAGGGCTTAAACGCCCGAAATGACTGTCTTGAATGACTCTGCTCCTCCGTAAATTAAATCTACGGGAATATCTTCGTTCCACTGTTAAAACGGCTCTGCCCATCACCTGTTAATTCTCTTCTGAGCTTTGCTGCTGATCGTATGATCTCTGCAATTCTGCTATTCTTCTGTTTCCCATGCCTTTGCCACATCCTTTGCCATCAATGACAATATTCCAACACCTAAGTGAATTTTAACTGGAAAAAAAAAGGTTTTTAAGGTATCTTTAGGCTTTAATTCCTTATACGTCCTTGAATTTGGTCTTCAGGGGCTTAAAACTTGAGGAAATTGGCTTCAAGGAGTGATTTTTGCAATACAGAACTTCCTGGAAAAAATTAGCTAGGGTTTGGCCTCTTTTTGGCATTTTTGGGAAATTTTATTTGGTGAATTCTATTAATTAAAGTCCTCGTTTATTTACTGACAGTTTAGAATTAACTTTGCAGGTTTTAATTGTTAGAAAATACCTTGAAAATAAGGTACTCGGCTATTTGAAAAAGGGTATTGAAAGCTGTTGGTTATTTCTGAGGACTAGTTCAGATTGCTGGAGCAGAGAGCCACTCCTGATCAGAATTTAATGGTGAACTTCTAAGGTTGTGAGTGATAAATGCTTGAAAATGGCTTAATACAGTTGGGAGAAAAGGAAAATGATGGATATACTGCGTGAAAAGGAAATGATAAGTGTTTTTTCGAAGGTTTAAATTTTATTTTAATTTGGACTTTATCATTTATTGCAAGTTAAAACTCAGGTGGGAGTGGTTTTAGTTTAAAATGCGAAACCGGTAGTGGTTTTCGTGTTCGTTTCTAGCATTAAGTGGTTTTTTTTGAAACAAATGCGATCCAATAGATTTTTTCCACTTCACGGGAGGCGGAATGGGTGAAAAAACCCATTTTTCATCCACTTTTCATTTGGGTGGATGATCATTTTTTGGGTGTGATATTGATCTTGCACCGTCGGATTTGGAGTATGGGAGTGAAAGGCCAAGATTAACTTGGAATATGCGGCCAAAAGGGATGGTGGGACCGGGTTTTAATGTATAAGTGGACGACTAAAAATGTAATAAAAACCTTTATAAGATATGTATTTTAATCAAGGTTTTCATATGAAAAAGGGAGTTGTGCATGTTAGGGTTCCCATGTTTTGGCCAGATTAGCAAGACCAAAAGATGAGACAACATCATAACCACTTTCAGACCTCAGGATCTAGCCCTGCTGGGTCCAGAGAGGGATCTCTCTATGATATGTCAAAGGTATATGACTTTGAAGCTCAGTGTTAAGATATTAGGCTAGTTATAAGGCTCGGGGTTTGTTTGTTTGATGTATGTTTGGTTGTTGGGAATCAGGAAAGAAAGGTTCGATATAAGACAAGTATGAGCAAAGAGGGTTTTAGGCAAAGGAGAGATACTACAGGCAACATTCAATACCATTGGGAAATGGAGTAAGGAAAGGGTTTACTTGCTATTCAATGTGCAGGCTTTCAGTTGGGCTAGTCATCTAAAGCATTGGATCTTAAAGATGATTGTGTGATATGAAATGGTAAGAGAGAAGGTAAAAGCAAGGAAACCATCCAAGGTGACCTTTAGAAATCAGATCCAGGGACAGGGCATACCATTGAACTCCTGTGATTCTAAAATCCAAAGGCTAACTCTTCAGACAAGAAACATTAAAGATTTAGAACACAAAGTTAAAGACCTGAGATCAGAGAGAGACTTTGAACTCTCAATGCTTCGGCCTCCAGCTTGAGGGATCTTAGAAAAGGTTCAATTAACTGAAAAGGATCCTAGTGAGATAGAGATAGAGTTCTAGACCTCCCAGTGTTCCCAATTCATTCAATTAAATCCTAACAAGAACATTTAAGAACAGATTCATTAATTCATACATCAGCTAGCAGGCAATAACATCCACTACACTGGTTAAATTAATTGAAATAAAACCTTAGATAACACATATAGCAGAAAAAATTGAAGGCAAGGAGAGCAGAAACATAGGGTACCAAACAAGGGTAAATCCTATGCCAGATTTCTGATGCGAGCCAGTAGAAATGAAATGAGGTGAACTGCTAAATAAAACAAATACAAAGATAGGAAAACATCACCACTGCTTTAGATCAGGATCCAAAGAAATGTGCTTGTCATATTAAAGAGAAACACCAGTCAAGTACAACATTACCAATAGCTGGATATTCAGTCTGAAAACATCTTCCTCAGCATATCTTACAACTTTACACATAGACTATGTCTCAAAAGAAACAGCTTGTAATTCTCTGATAATCGATCAACAACCTTTACAATGAGTTTCTTCCTGAATTTTATAGCTGCAGAGAGTAGAGGAGGTAGGTGAAAAACTAAATGAAGCATTAAAACTTCGAAAAGAAAGAGGGCCAAAGCCCATTTTGTTTTAAATCCTATGCATTTATCCCTGGTACTCCTTGGATGAAATGGTGGTCTTCGTTAGGCTTCCACGTACTCCAGGTATGCCCCTGGTGTACTTTGGTTGCAGTACTCTGTAGTACTCTGGTGAATAAAAAAAAAGGCAGATAAATGACTTTAAGGTCTTCCATGCTACATAAAAAATTCTCTGGTAGCATAGGACTGTTCCGTCAGGGTGGAAATCTTCTAAGGAACACGATAAATAAGGGAACAATATGGGCGCTTTGTCCTTTCACAGGTAGGAACGTTTTGTTGATGTAGCTACCCTGATAGTATTTTTTTCTGTGCGCTGGACCTTCCGTGTGATCCATGATGTCTTTGATCTGGTACTCTACCTTCAAATCATAGGATTAAGGCTCAAAATCTTCAATGATAGGCCTTAAACATTCTATTTTCCCATTGATACTCTTTGCAGCTTCCACGTTTGCCTCTGACTGTGAAATTTGTGCTTTAATGGCTCTATGGAAGATTTTACAAAGTTTAAACTCTGTTCCTTTAATGTGAGCCCTGTCATAACGTCTTCTCAGACCTTTCTTCATGATTTCAGTTCCTGAAAATGGTCCCTTCCTATGTTCTCTATAATTGTAACAGAGACTGTGAATCATGGTGGTTTTCCGCCGCTCGTACTCTGCAAAAAACACGCAACACTGTTACGAAATCCATGCATAGGGGAGGATGGATATAGAAGACGGGAGAATTATAGCGCGAAGGTGGTAAAAATGGTGGTTTTAGATGAACCAATGGTGAAAAATGCAGTAATATGGTGTAAACAGCGACTAATAGGGTTTTGGTGGAGAAATGCGTGTGGACCATTTAATCGTGGTCCGGTGGCGAAGATTGATGGTGGAGTTTTAATCAGTGGGATGGCTTATTAAGTTGGGCAGAATGCATAGAAATGAATGGATATGCAATGAAAATGATCGTGTGTGGTGGAACCTGACATGGGCGGAGGGTGATTCATTTAGGACCGTCGGATCTTAGGAGGAGATCGACAGCCACGATCCAATCGGAGGGGAGAAATGGGAGGGTCGACAGTCCGATGGACGATGGTGCGATTAGATCATGATCGTTGGATCTTGGACTAACGGATGGTCGAGATTGGATCGGGGAAATCACAATCGCAAAGGGCGGAAGGTGGCAGCAGTTGGAAAATGCGATTGCGATTGGAGCGGGAGAGTGAGGGCCGTCGGATCAACCGGGGAATCAACAGTGGAGATGCAATCAGAAGATAGAAATCGGGAGGTGCAGTGGAGGTGATGCGATGCGACTGGTGGGATGCGATGGAGCGCCAGCCGTCCGATCCGGATGACAGATCTACGGCAGAGATTGCAGCGGAGGCCTTATAGACCAAAACTCAATCGCATCGGAGTTTTTCGTTTAACAAAGGAATGCGCTTCACCCGACGGTGCGATTGCGATTAGCACCCGGACCATTAGTGCTTGGTTCTCGTCGAGGGTCACATGGGAAAGTGGTTTAAAGGGCTGGCGGAAAAGGGGCTAGGCCATGATATAAGTTAAAAAGTGGGTTTTTGCCTATTTTAAGTGCATTTCAAGGCCAAGGAAGGGTAACGATAAGGGAAGAAAGGGGAAATTAAACCAATCCAGGGGTGAATGTAGGGTTTAAAGGGGATTTGATGCAGGAGCATTAGCTCTGAAAAACACCTTGTATTTTATCTAAGCTTGGGGGTTTCATATTTTGAAGAAATATTAAATTTCATGTAAAAATTAATATTATTTTGAGTGATTAATTAATTATTTGTGAGAAATTGTAAATATGAGATAAATTAGTTTCTAGATTATTTAGAATTAATGAGGGAGCCTAAGTTGGAATTAGTTTCTAAGTTTTAGGGATAAAGATCTATCCTTTAGAGATGTTGAGAGATTTAGGGGTTTGTTGAGGAATTGAAGGGATTGAGCATTTAATTAAATGATTTTTAAAAATTGTATAAATAGGAAGGGGTCTTGAGAGAAAAATACATGGAGAGTGTGAGTGAGTGTGTGTAGAGAGTGAGAGGGTTTCTGCTTGGATGCCTTGGGGCAGTTTGTAGAGGGCCATCAATCTGGAATATCTGGCCAGGAAGGAAAATTTGTAAGTAATTTGTTTTGGTTTCAGATTATATAAACACTGATTTGTTGGTTGTGAAAGTTTATATGTATATTTGGTTAAATGTATGATTGAGGTATCGATTGTTGGAAAAATCGACCAAAAGGAAGTGTGCAACAAAAGAAAAACTTAAGATCGATTTATTTGCACTTTTGACAATCCTATCCACTATGTGATTTATTTGCGCCTTTGTAGTGTTTGTAATTTTCTATGGCAAGACTGTAACAGGGTTTCCAATCGGAGAAACAACAGTAGTTGTTTAATTCAGAATTGATGGTGAATTCATAATTGGAATTGAATATTGGAGGGCGCAGAGTTATGTTATAAACTGTGTTGGAATTCAATAAAAGAAAATTGTTATCTTTCAATATCAGTAACATAGTTTGAATAGCGTGGCATTGATTGTGAAAATTCAATAGATCGATGTGATGGTAATGCATTGGTTGAGGCGCCGAGCGTATTGGGTAAAGTCGAATGCTGGAACTATTCAATTTTGATGTAGTAGGATCTGGGGTTTAAAGTCGATATAAGATTTTATTAATTTCTGTGGTGTCATGATGTGAAACCATAATTGAATCTGGTAGTTGGGAATCAAAGTTAATAAAAGCGCAGAGTTCTGGTTTGGTATTAAACGTAGAGTTCTGTCAAATGACCAGACAATCCGTCCATTGACAACGAAAAAATGATCTATTGAAATGCGATGCTGAAGAAATTGTGGTGGAAATGAAATTGCGGTGAATTTTGAAGTCGATCTGTGGTATTGCAGGTAATTTAAATAGCCGAACTGCAACTAAGTTTAAAATGAATCGATGCTCACAAAGTATGGAATGGATATGCATGGAAATCTATGTATGGCAGCGTAAATCGCTGTGTTGAACATTTTTTGATGGATGGAGCGTTGAATAAGGTGAGGCGCATTCTGAATGGGAGGTAAGCGCATTTACAAACATGTGTTAAAATTTTGATAGACCATCATTGCGTTTTACAGATATGTAAATGAGTTGTTGAATGAAACACAGTACTGTTTGTATGGAATATATATATTTGAAGCTGTTTTGACATAAGGCGAAAGGTGTAAATAGTGAGTTGAAGATTCAGTTGCAAAGATGCGGAGGATACAGTAATGGTTGAATTTGATGAAAGCGATGGAAATTTGATACAGAAACGCAGAGCAGTGTGGTAGTATGGGCATACCAAGATGAAGAGCATCCAAGTAATAAAAAAAAAGGCGATTAATGAATTCGATTACAGATTGGAAAGTAGTAAGAATGTCTTCTGTTGCATTGAATAAAGATTGAAGACAGATTTTAAATTTGAATGATTGTATGTTTGGAAAGGGCGCATTAATATTAAAACATGGGCACATTGTTTGTTGATTGAATCCAGTATATCTGAATGGGATGGTGTATGAAACATAATGGGTCTAATGATGAGACCATGAAAAGGTGCATGTACAATTCAAGATCGACTTTGAATTGAATGATGTTTATTTGATATGCAAGCATGTAAACTGGGCTTGTGAACGAAGATTGAAATTTGGGATAATGTGTATAAACACCCTTGAATGTTGGTAATTTTCTGAATGAGGGAATTAAGGCATTAATATGGTTTAAGGAAGCTTTTGAATGATTTGAGTCATTGGTTTTATTGACTTTTAAATATAGCCATATGTGGATGTTTGAAATGAATGGAAGAATTTAATTGAGGGATTTTAAGCTTACGGATTGAGAATTGGGAATTGCCAGAGGTGAAGTTTTATTTTAGAGATGTATGCTTATATGCATAGCAATGCTAAATATTCTGGGCTGCAGGTTTAGGCCTGCATCATTTTGGTATCAGAGCTTGGCTCTGTTGAGATTGAAGAAAGTTTTCTAGGAATGACGGAAAAGTTTTGACAACGATTGAAGAGTTGAATGGCCTCAGGGGGAGAGGATTCAAGTTTTTTTTAATTTAGTTAATTGCATGTGGTGAATGAATGTCGGATTGTGAAACTAATGAAGATGGCAGCACAGGTATGCAAGTGCAGTTGAGGAAGGAAGCGAGATCAACAGGATCTTGAAAGGTGAGATTGTGTAGTTATTATTTAACTCTGGTTTGAAGACTATTTACAAAATTTGGTTGCAGGCATAGTGGAGAAATCTTAGCAGGAAGAAGCAGATCATAGCTTGAGAGCAGTGATGGAATCCAACAGAGGATTCTAGGTGTGTGGCAGAACCTAAAGATTCAACGGAGGTTGAATGAAAAGGACAAGTGTGTTCTTAAGAGTTGCAGATGAGAAAAGCCTGAAGGAGCAGTGGAGAATGCTCGGAAGGTTCCAGGAGAGGACCGGGTGATTACCAAAAGACCAGATCCGGAGGAAAGGATTGGTGAGGTAAGTGGCAGCAGGAGAGGTTACTGTTGCAGAGGCTTGATGCAACTCATGATTGAGAAACTCATGGCGAAGAAAATGACTACTGAAAGTCATAAAGGAGGAAGCAAAGGTTCAGACAAAAGCCACAGTAGGAAGAGGAAGAAAGATGCCAAGGAAAATGGCATAAGACATCAGTTGACTGATGAGGAGTACGAGAAAGAGAAAGCTGAGATCACGATTCATATTGAGTTATTGATGGAGTTGTTGCAGGAGAATATGAAAGGCCAGAGACATGGTTGGCTGATGAGGAAGAGAGTGAAGTGGTAGAGGCTACAGCAGAAAAGGGATCGACAGATAAACATGCAGTTAACAGAAGAGATGAAGAAGCTCAAACAGATGATGGATGTACAGTTGAGACGAGAAGAACTCAGAGCAGCTGAGTTGGAAGAAAAGATTTCCATTGATGAAACAGAGGAGGAGATCATTGATGATTTCTTGAGTTATTGGGTAGATCCAGACAAGCTGGATAATGAGAACTATTGTATTTTTGTAGCTGATAATTTTGATGTGGTTACAGGTGCTGAGGAGGATGCGCAATCTTGTGAAGCTGTCGCAAGAGTGGAAAGGAGTCTTTCAGGAGATAAGTACTCTGAAGAAGAAAGCAGTGATGCTTTTACTGTTACAGTACAGGAGGAAGTTCATGTGAATGAAAAGGAGATTCAGCTGGAAGAGTTGGTATATGAACCGACGGTTAAAGTTTTTGAAACTTGTAGTTTTCAAACTGACAAGTTGTGTATGAATGCAGGGATGATACATGATGATGATCAATTGTTTTTATTAAGTGATGGACAGATAACTGAGTTTATTGCAGGAGTTGAGAATCAGAATTATGTTCTAATAACAGATGATGAGATGGTGACAACAGAAAGCTTGGCTTATGAAAGTATTGAAGATTGCACAGAAAGTTTCTCAAAGGAGATGACAGGTTTATTGCATGAGTTAAGTGTTCTAGATCAGAGACTAGAAGCACAAAGGATAAGTGTTCAGAGTATAAAAACAGAGATGAATGGAAATAAAGAGGTTCCAGAACATAGAGGTATTCTCGAAGAAGATGATGTCGAGGAGAGACTAACTGATAGTCTCAAGAATGATTGGGATCAGCATACTGAAGTGCTGGCAGTGGGAAGTAAGGCACTGAGGCCTTATGATTTTTATTCTAACAAGTGTTTTGCAGGTATTGTTGCAGGTACTGGAGAATATTTGACTCAGTCGAGTAGTCAAATGAAGGAAGAAGAAGTTTTTTGTTCCAGAAGACAAGAGGGCATGGATGATTGGGTGGCAGTCAGAACAGAAACAAGAAAAGAAGCAAGAAGTCAGCAAGTGACAGTACAGATGGAGAAAGTAAAAACTGAGCAAGCCGTCTTAGCTCAGCAGGCAGCAAGAAATCAACAGCCGAGAGATTTATTGGACCGAGAGATTGAAAGCATCAGAAGACTGATGATGAAAGTATCCCTGAAGGGACCAGCAGCAGCAAGAAAGAAAAGGAGAGACAACAAGAGAAAGACTGTAGAAGACTTGGAAGGCAGAGCAAGTGGAGCACTACAACACAAAATATGGAAACCTGGAGGACAACAGCAGATAGCAACATCAGTAAAGCAATTGACAAGCATGGAAAGATTACAAAATAAAATTTGGGATCCAGGAGGAAATATCCAGACTTATGACCAGGTGGTCATGAATTTTCTTACATGGGGAGTCTGATGCAGGAGCATCAGCTCCGAAAAACACCTTGTATTTTATCTAAGCTAGGGGGTTTCATATTTTGAAGAAATATTAAATTTCATGTAAAAATTAATATTATTTTGAGTGATTAATTAATTATTTGTGAGAAATTGTAAATATGAGAGAAATTAGTTTCTAGATTATTTAGAATTAATGAGGGAGCCTAAGTTGGAATTAGTTTCTAAGTTTTAGGGATACAGATCTATCCTTTAGAGATGTTGAGAGATTTAGGGGTTTGTTGAGGAATTGAAGGGATTGAGCATTTAATTAAATGATTTTTAAAAATTGTATAAATAGGAAGGGGTCTTGAGAGAAAAATACATGGAGAGTGTGAGTGAGTGTGTGTAGAGAGTGAGAGGGTTTATGCTTGGATGCCTTGGGGAAGTTTGTAGAGGGCCATCAATCTAGAATATCTGGCCAGGAAGGAAAATTTGTAAGTAATTTGTTTTGGTTTCAGATTATATAAACAATGATTTGTTGGTTGTGAAAGTTTATATGTATATTTGGTTAAATGTATGATTGAGGTATCGATTGTTGGAAAAATCGACCAAAAGGAAGTGTGCAACAAAAGAAAAACTTAAGATCAATTTATTTGTGCTTTTGACAATCCTATCCACTATGTGATTTATTTGCACCTTTGTAGTGTTTGTAATTTTCTATGGCAAGACTGTAACAGGGTTTCCAATCGGAGAAACAACGATAGTTGTTTAATTTAGAATTGATGGTGAATTCATAATTGGAATTGAATATTGGAGGGCGCAGAGTTATGTTATAAACTGTGTTGGAATTCAATAAAAGAAAATTGTTATCTTTCAATATCAGTAACATAGTTTGAATAGCGTGGCATTGATTGTGAAAATTCAATAGATCGATGTGATGGTAATGCATTGGTTGAGGCGCCGAGCGTATTGGGTAAAGTCAAATGCTGGAACTATTCGATTTTGATGTAGTAGGATCTGGGGTTTAAAGTCGATATAATATTTTATTAATTTCTGTGGTGTCATGATGTGAAACCAGAATTAAATCTGGTAGTTGGGAATCGAAGTTAATAAAAGCGCAGAGTTCTGGTTTGGTATTAAATGCAGAGTTCTGTCAAATGACCAGACAATCCATCCATTGACAACGAAAAAATGATCTATTGAAATGCAATGCTAAAGAAATTGTGGTGGAAATGAAATTGCAGTGAATTTTGAAGTCGATCTGTGGTATTGCAGGTAATTTAAATAGCCGGACTGCAACTAAGTTTAAAATGAATCGATGCTCACAAAGTATGGAATGGATATGCATGGAAATCGATGTATGGCAGCGTAAATCACTGTGTTTAAAATTTTCTGATTGATGGAGCGTTGAATAAGGTGAGGCGCATTCTGAATGAGAGGTAAGCGCATTTACAAACATGTGTTAAAATTTTGATAGACCATCATTGCGTTTTACAGATATGTAAATGAGTTGCTGAATGAAACGCAGTACTGTTTGTATGGAATATATATATTTGAAGCTGTTTTGACATAAGGCGAAAGGTGTAAACAGTGAGTTGAAGATTCAGTTGCAAAGATGCGGAGGATACAGTAATGGTTGAATTTAATGAAAGCGATGGAAATTTGATACAGAAACGCAGAGCAGTGTGGTAGTATGGGCATACCAAGATGAAGAGCATCCAAGTAATAAAAAAAAAGGCGATTAATGAATTCGATTACAGATTGGAAAGTAGTAAGAATGTCTTCTGTTGCATTGAATAAAGATTGAAGACAGATTTTAAATCTGAATGACTGTATGTTTGGAAAGGGCGCATTAATATTAAAACATGGGCACATTGTTTGTTGATTGAATCCAGTATATCTAAATGGGATGGTGTATGAAACATAATGGGTCTAATGATGAGACCATGAAAAGGTGCATGTACAATTCAAGATCGGCTTTGAATTGAATGATGTTTATTTGATATGCAAGCATGTAAACTGGGCTTGTGAACGAAGATTGAAATTTGGGATAATGTGTATAAACACCATGGAATGTTGGTAATTTTCTGAATGAGGGAATTAAGGCATTAATATGGTTTAAGGAAGCTTTTGAATGATTTGAGTCATTGGTTTTATTGACTTTTAAATATAGCCATATGTGGATGTTTGAAATGAATGGAAGAATTTAATTGAGGGATTTTAAGCTTCCGGATTGAGAATTGGGAATTGCCAGAGGTGAAGTTTTATTTTAGAGATGTATGCTTATATGCATAGCAATGCTAAAGATTATGGGCTGCAGTTTTAGGCCTGCATCAGGATTTTGGGAGGATTTAGAGGGTAAAAGGGGGACTTTGACGAAGGGAAAAAAGGGTAAAATGGAGAATTCTGCAGAGGTACAAGGGGCAAATAAAGGCCTTTTGGAGCACAATTTTCATCTTTAGTGAGGCTTATTGAATTAAGAACAGCAGAGGGAAACAATAAAAGGGCAGTGAACATGAAGAGGCTTAAAGGATGATGTGTTTTCAAGAGAAATGCATTCCTTGAAGGCTCATAAAATAAATTAGCCCCTTGCTTGCTTGTCAAGGAATTTATAGGGGGCTAACAGTGCATATAGGCGGGGCTTATATATACATACAAAGCGTGAGGCTTTATATTTTATGGTGGAATATGTATAAGTGCAGGGTTATTTAAATTGAAACAAACCTTAGTCAAATTTCAATAAAACTTTAGGTTATGAATGTATGCGGGGAAGATTGCAATGGGTTAAGTCTTTCGAATCTTATGTTTAATTATATTAAAAGACTTGAGGAAAAAAAACTGAGGGGAGGTAATGTATTTTTCTATTTCAAAAGGCGTAGGATAGGCCCAAAGAAAACTCATTGGTGCAACTTTTGTTTTATTATATAGTATTAAATCTTTTGAATGATTTAATAACTATAGGGAGCGGGAAATTTATTTAGAGTTAGTTTTAGACCAAAGGGCGCATTATTTGGGTTTTCATTTTATCATGTGGATAATATCTTTGGTCCAAAATCTTTATAATAGTGGGATTTAGGTGGTATTTTAGATAAAGGGAATTATATAGATAGGATAAGGTATTTTTAGGGAATTAATAACATAAGTCAAAAATTAATATGACAAGGGGAAATGGAATACACAAAAATACACTAAATGACCAAGTAAAGTGAATAAATAAAGTAAAGCTTTTCATTTCATCATTTCACCAATTTGCTTAGGATAAAGTATTGATGAGGGTTTTTGTATGTTTCTAAGTTAATCAAATGGGGTTTTATGTTTCATTAAGTAAGAATGAATCTTTACTTATGAAAATTAGTTAAAATGTATGAATGAGGGATAAATAATGGTAAAGGGGATTTTAATCATAAGAACTCAACATTTTCCACTATCCAGTCATCGAGCATTGGGTCCGGTCCCAACAAAAGTCAGAGAAATGCTCTGAGCCTTTTTGATTGGTAGTGTAGAATAATGAATACTTATAGGTGAAGAGAAATTAGTGATTTTTTCCTGGTGATGAATATTACATGCTTTTTCCCACTTATTTCTACCTACCCAACATTACTCTAACATTTTTCTTTCTTTTAGCAGGTGCATTTAGGCTTGCAACCTTGACACATTTATTATTTTGAAAGCATAAACTATCTAATTCTACCTTATTTCATCCAAAGGCTCAGATTAAACTGATGAGATCCTCATTATTCTCTACCTATCTACTGATTTTTCAAGATTAAACTATCTGACAAAACTTTATTCACTATTTAAAACATGGAAATTGAAAACATGACAAGTCAAGTTTAAACAGTTTAACTCATCATGTATTTTGGAATTTATTAACACTCTACCATAACCATTTTCAAAAAGTAAAAATTAGTGGAACTTGGACTTGCACAGTTTCATGTTTTATTTTCATCCTTTTTCTTTTGGGGTCTATATATTTTTTTAAGTCCTTTGATCTTTCTTTTAGGACTTTTTACCCACTTTTTTGGCTTTTTTAAATTTTTTTTTTAAATTTTTTCAAAATATGGGAAAAAAACTTGCAGAAAGCAAGGTATCTACATATTTTACAAGAATATCAAAAGCCAATTCAAAATTATGAATCCTATATTTATAGGACCCTAACAGGGAGTTCACCTAGTCAAAATATACCTCCAAGTTAGACTAGGATAGATACATATTGCAAATAATCTCAGCACTATGAGCATCTTTTTAGTTTTAGATTTTTTTGACAAAAAGAGAGAAAAAGAACAAAAAGAGAAAATAAGGTAGATAAAAGAAACGATAAAGCCCCATACCAAAAAAGAATATTTCTGAAAGTGTGCAAGTCCAAATGCCATTGCTTTTTGACAAAAATGTCTTGTTCAATCATACAACCTAATCGTGATTGAATTTTTTTTGAATTTTTGCTGATAAGTTAGAAAATGAAGATTTTCCAAACTGTCTAAACTTGGCTTATCAGTAGGAAGATATGAAAATATATTGGTTCCTAAAGCTCAAATCTGAACCAAAGATAAAAGAGAGGGGTGAATGACAAGTTCCAGATTATATCCCTCAATTTTTATTCTTACTTTGTGCAAAAATAAAATCTGTGTGCAACATTGTCCAAAATGCCACAGCTCATGACAAATCAAACAGCTTAACCTTGATTTGGTCATATTTTTAAATTTTATGTTGATAGATTAGAGAATGAAAATCTGTCAAACTATTTAACCTTGACAGATAAGTAGATTAGGTAGAGAATAAAAAGAGCTCATCAGTCTAATCTAAGCCTTTGGATGATATAAGGGTAGAAGTAGATAGTTTGTGCTTTCAAAAGAAAAAATGATATCCAGGGTTTTCCAATCCAAATGCACCCAAATGATGAAAAAATGGTAGGAAAAGTATGATGGGTAGGTAGAGTTGGTGTTGAAGCAATCATGTTTTTTCATAATAAAAGATCACAGCTTCAAGGAACAACAACAAGATCAACATTGCAAAATCAAGGAAATCAACAAGCATGTGAGGCATCTCATCTGAAAAACCAAAGATCTGAGGTTCTTGACACCTCCTACTGGAGCTACCCTCCCCAAGTGGAGCCATTGTTAGTCATCAATATTTTTCACTATCTTTAGATGACTATAAAATGGTTACAGATTTCTGAAAACAATATTCCTTGAATATCATGAGTTTCAGAAATCTCACTGCCTTCATTATCCTTATGAACCTATTTTCACTATTCCTCAGTTGGTCTTCTCAAATTCACCATGTTTCTCTCAAAAGACTCCTTATGGACTCATACTTCTCATTTTCATCTTTCATTCCTACCTAAGACTTCATTATCCTATTTTCCCCTATCAATAAACTCCACCCTCCCTCTAGGGTTTCCTGTTGCTAACTCATTCCCATGTTTCTTTGGGCATAATAACCTATAGCAATACTTTGTGTTCACTTGAAAATATCCAAGCCAAATTTCATTCAAAATCAGGTTAAAGCCTTATGTCATTAGGGTTTTAAAATTTTTCAAGGTAATCCTTGGATGACCTTGGGTACTACTTTTCCTTTGCTAGAATCTAGCTTAGATGTAATAGAAATGTCAATACATGGTTATTCAAGAAGAACCTAAAGTTTCCAAGGAGGATTATCTTCTCAGTTCAGAACCTACAAGTGAGAAAAATGGAAAAGGTTTAGCACTTCTCCAGGAGTGTTGAAAGATTTATCAGCAAAAGGTACTAATGATCTAGACTGTCTACTCTTGAATGAAAATAATTTACAACAAGGGAAAGAGGAAAAAATTGGTCTTCTAGATTAATATGGTATTTAAACTTGTTAAGTCCACTTGAGTACCAAAGCAGTGATTACTTGCAGGAAAATGACATGGAGGAAGCACACAAGGCCAGTTTCGCCTCAAATTGTGTTTAAGAACAAGAGAAGATAAATTTGAAAAAAGTGAGAGAGTTTTTTGTTACTCATAGGTAAAGGAATAAAAACTCCTTCATATTTTACACAGGTATAATTTTTTGGGAGAAATTTTAAATTTACAGGTGCTACAAGAGGTTTGTTGCACTTCTGGAGTGACCTTGGGAAAATCAATTTTTCTCATAGCTCGAGTGTCCAAATGACTTGCTTGATGAGTCAAATGAAAACTAGAGTGGAAGATATATCCAATGAGCTATCATGAGATCCATTTAGAGTTGAGGAAGGCCTCCAAAAGTTTCCTGCACCAGCACTCTGCATTTCTACACCATCATTCAACACTTTTTGACTAGTCTTAGGAGAATCAACTTTTTATAGGTCAAAAAAACTCCAATAAAAAAAGAAGAAGGTATATTTGAAAAGCAGAATTCAAGAGATTTCCAACAAGATATTCTGGGCCCAATTTTGACACCACGAAGAACTTCAAAAGTGTTATGCAAAATAGTGCTTCGTTTTGTCATCCTGGAGTTGCACGTTTAGCACTTGGCGTTGCGCGCCTGGAGCTTGGCGCTGCACCCTTTCCAGAGAAGTTTTTTGAGCTTTCCAACCACTCAAATCATATCAAACTACCTTGAAATATTTTCCAAGGTCCTCCAAGCACTCTTGAGGGGTAAGTACATGACATGAACCCATTTTCAAAGCTATTTTGGTTATCATTTAATCAATGGAAATGAAACCCTAATCAAACCCTAGATACAAATCAGAGATCATATTTTTTACCCTTATCTCATCCTCCTAAGAGAAATATCAGTCATAATAAGGGTAATCACATTGGTTTAGAGGTTTTCATTCACCTAGTTTTTCATTCACATTCATTCCCTTCATCTTTCAAAGTTAATCATTTCATCCCCTTCCCCTCATTCATTTCACTTACATCCTAGGGTTTCACAAAATAGAATTTGAAATGTCAGAAGAGGAAGACCTTCATCAGGAACAAAAGAGAGAGAGTTTAACAGATGGACTTGGATGACCAAGATGATCATGAGGCCTCAAAGCTGATCATCAAAGAGAAGGATGCCATTATCAAAGCATTGCAGGACAACATGGCAAAATCCCATTTTTTCATATCATTCTTAGAACAGGAGAACAAGCAGCTAAAGGATAAACAAGTTCTCATGGATTTAGAGCCACTAAAGGAAAAAAATACAAGACATCAAGGGTAAGGAAAGGATGGCACCTGATGACTATGACCATTATGATTCTCAGATCATCAAGTCAAGACCAAAAAGAAGAGGTCTTAAGAGAGCTTTAGAGAAGGAAAAACATGAGGCAAAGAAACTTAGTTTTGAGGAAAATATTGCTAAGGAAGTTGAAGATGATAGAGAGGTATGGATATACATATTTAACCTACACCATGAGAAGCTCCTCCATAAGGCAAAAAAATACAATGAGATGCTTAGACACATGTCTAACAACTACATCACTAGAAACAAGGTCTGCAACATCAAGGTCAGGAAGTTGAAGAACAAATTGAAGGAAACCCTAGCCAAGAAAAAGGAGAAGGAGAAGCTAAATATTCTTGCTGAGGTCTCCCTCCAAGCTTCCCAACCATGATTAGCAAATAAAAATCCATTTTTGGCATCTTTTTTCAAATTTTGAATTTTTGACAGTTTGGCTTGCAGAAAATTGGGCCAAACACGCAGCGCCACTAGCATTGCGCTCTTTTTTGGGGCACTCAAATGAGAAAAGGTCAAAATTTTCATGTTCCTCATGCCAATTACATCATCCTCAAAACATTTCAGGCCATTTGGAGCAAAACTAGTCCCTCAAAAAGGTTAAAAACTATCGCACAATCACCTTTTTGCCATCTTTTCAGCATTGGCGCTGCACGTTTAGTAGTCTTGGGAGAATTGATTTTTGATAGGTCAAATGGGAACCATTGTAGAAATAAAATGTAGATATAGAAACTAGACAGTATATGCTTTCCAATGAGCTATCATGGAGCTCATTTGGACACCGGGAAGGCCTCCAAAAGTCAGCTGCAAAATAGGAAATTTTCCTAGTCTTGGCCATCATCATCATGACAGGGGCATCATTCAGTCGTAACATGAGATTTCAAATTCGAAAATATTGCCTAATTTGGTTATTCTAGTTTTCATTTGCCTCCACACAACTGTTTAAGCTCTAAAGCAGTTAAGTTAAGCCTGTGGTTGTTCTATACCAAGGCTGTCTTCACTATAATCAAGCGAGGTTGTTCCACTGTCTCAAGAAAAGCTATTTTCAACATTATCAAGCAAGGATGTTCATTTATTTCAAGCGATGTTGTTCATTTCTTTCAAGTGAGGTTGTTCTACTGATTCCAGAGAAGCTGACGGTTTTTCAAAAGAACCATGGCAGAAGAGAAGAAAGTCCACAGAGGGGGACATTGTTTAAGATATGAGCCTGAAAATGTGAAGGCTATGGTTGAGGATAAAACAGTGATGGAGGCTTTTAGCAAAGCAAGTTGTCTCTAGTTTTGTGAAAATCTGTAAGGTTTCCACACTCAAGTGTCTAAAGAGTTTGCCTTATACTTCAGTGGAACAACTACCAAAATTGGCATGTTAATTGTGTTAGTTACACCTGAGATCACTTCTTCTGTGACATAAATACCAAGGGGGTAGGAGACTTGGTTTAAAGGTTTTAAGTTTGACATGGAACCATGCAAGGAATTCATGAAACCCGAGTATGCAGATATGGACCTGAATAATGCAATACCTAGAAGATGTATCAAAGATACCTATACCAAGTTGTTGTTCAACATTCAAAGATACTTTACATGTGAAGGAAGGTAACATAAAGTTTATACTTATCATTTCAAGCTGTTGTTGCATTTCACAGGTATGATATCATTAGATTTTCCCTTTTACTTGCATAGAAGCCTTGCCAAAATGGCTAATAAAGTACAAGCCAAGTCTGATGGTTGTGAAACCCCTCTGTTTCACCATGGTTTGATAAAGTTGTTGGTTTTAAATGAGATTCAGAAAATAAGCAGGTATTGGTCTTCCTTTTTGTTTATGAGTGGATTTGGAATGGAAACCCTAACCCCAGCTAGAAACCCTAAAACTAAAAAGGCTCCTTTCCCACCAGCAACAGATTCTAGTCAACTTGTGGTTGCAAGAGCAAAGAGATTTGTAAAGTTGAAACAAAGAAAACAAGTTGAGAAAAGAGCAGAGAAGACACAGGTGCTCATTGCAGCAACTCCATCACCTGCAAAAAAGAGGTTAGAAAGTTTCAAAGAGGTAAAACAAAAACAAGTGGCCAGCAAGCAGCAAATCCAGAGAGTGACAAGAAGCCAAGCAACAACATCAAAAGGAAAAATAGTGGTTTCAGGTACAGAAGACAACCCAGTGATAAAAGGACATTTAGATGACATCGTTCATGCAATTGATATAGAGGAATCACCCATTGTGCAAGCTGATTTCATTGATGTAGATGAAAACAAAAAAAAAAGGGTTAAGTCAGCTAAAAAACTTGAATTTGATGGTGAAGATGCAACTTTTATTTTTCAAGCAAGGAAGCCTTTAACTAGGCATGGAAAGAAACTCAAGGAGGGAAATAAAGAGGTCCAAGAAACTATTCAAATAGCCAGATTTCCTGAAGAGGTGATTTGTCTCTCATCACCAATAGTGGAGCATGCAGCCAACAGGACAATGAAGGGAAAGGAACACATGAGAGAGTGTCAACTTCTTGAGGAGAGATTGAAGCTAGAAAAACAAGAGATTTCAATGACGAAAAAGAGGGCTAGAAAGCACAACATTGAAAAAATAGAGTTTAAGAGGACGAAGGTAGTATGGGAAGGCCAAACTATTTCTAGGTCTGAGATTCCAAGTGGTGCAGAATAATTTTTCACATGGACAATGCCAGCTATCAAAGAAGATAAATTTGTTAGAGTAATTAATAACCACTTGAGAGCCAGTAATAGAATACTAATAAGTCAAGTGGGAGATTTGGAGTTGCAGCTGAAACTGTCTTAGGATGAACTAAAAGACAAAGCTGCAAAATGACAAATTCAAAGGCAAAATCAAATGGGTAATGAAGAATAAACCTCATGAAAATGGTGCTTTTAGTTCATATGGCTATTTTTTTTTATGGAACCAGTAGTTTTCTGAAGTTTTGGAAAAAATTTGGTTTGAATTTTGGAGAAATTCGGAAAAAACTGCTCACTCAGCAATTTCGTAGCGTAAACAGTGCAAAAGGGGTGAAATGCACTACGAAACTGTTGTAGCAGCTTTTTTCACCCTTTTCCATCAATGTTTGAAGGGAAGAACTATATATTTTGACCTTAAATTTCTAAGGAGTATGTGTTAAGTGAATATGCAGATAATCCCGGAGGAAGGAAACCAAAATTTTGAAGGAAAATAGGTTAAAAGACTGCACTATGAAAAGCGCTACGAAACTGTGTTGTTTTCGTAGCACAGGTTTATTTTTGTTATTTTGGATAGTTCGATGGTGACTTTGTACTGCTGGCACTTATGGATGATTTTGGACATATGTTATTTCAGTTCCTTATAGCAGATAGCTTCGAAGCCATGGGTTCATGATGGTTAAATTGTCTCAAGAACACAAAGAATCCTAAGCCTAGAAAACAGGGGACAGTTTCCTAGTTTGCAGGAGATCAGCATTGAGGTCATAAAGTGCTAGAGATTATCATCTAGATTCTACCTCATGGGAATTCAGTTGGAAAATGATGTAATCTATTTTAGATAAGGTTGTTATGAGTAGAGTTAATGAGTTTGAGTCCTATTTGTAATAGGACTGTTCATTAGGTTTGCAGCTGTCATTTTGTAATAAATACCATGTCTCATGGTTAGGCAAGGTGTCAAAAAGTAGGAATTCGATGTATCTAGATGAGGATAAGGTTATCCTATAATTTTAAATGATCTATAAAGATGAAGAAGTCAAAACGCTAAGGGTTGGACATTTTTTAGAAAAAAGACTAGTTTATTGTAAGTGAATGTTTTCAGCATTATTACAGAGTTTTCTACTTAGCCAACTCAAGATTCATGAAGAGTTATAGTATGTTCTTGTTATGATGGCATATTTTTAATATCCTATTGCAGTGGTGTTTGCTTATGTTACTCAGAATTCATCATTGATGCTCTGATTTCCTTCATATACAAACTGACTGTGTGTTTTACAGTTTTACATATGTATTCCTTGACTTGAACTTTGATATGCCTTGACTTCCATGCTAAGTATATTGTTTGGTTTTTCTGAAGATATTATGAATCCATAAGCCCAATGTGCTCTTGCTAATGTGATTTAAAACCAATATCTGTTTTATCTTCTTTTTACCCCACATAGAGTTAGCCATCTATATTTCTATCAAAAATCATTAACCCTTGAGAGAGCCCTCTTAGGTTTAGGAGACTAAGCCTCAATCAAAAGTTTGGTTTGAAACAGCTACATGAGATTAAATTTATTGGCAGCCTATCAGGTCTAATTTTGTGATAACACTACTTAACAAGCAAGCAACCCAACCAAACAAAAGCAAAACAAATAAACCCTATCAATTTAACTAGCCTAAAATCAACATCCTAAAATAAACAAGTTATATATTTTATACAAATATAGAGAGAGCTCTCTCTGATTCCAAAGTGAGTCCTAGGACTCCAAGTTGGTTTGATATTTACCCATATCTGTTTGGTCTTCTCAGCAATCGATAAATTACGGGGACCTGGGGGCATCAACACATTGCAATCAATGCCTTACTCACGATCAAGCGAGAACAAGCCCTCAATGATTGCCATGGAGGAAGCCCACGGCCGCCCACCTCTTCGGTATGGCCATCACACAAAAATTCCTATGAGAAGGATATTTTTGGCCTCCTTGTTTCAAAGATTTCATCGGCGGTCGAGAGATGCCGACTAGCCCAACGCTTTGCTCATAAAACGAAACCCCTCCTCCTCACCTATCATCGTTTCATTCCTTTCTTGTGTGGGGAATGGACTTCTTGAAGATGTAAACCCGCATCCATATGGAAATAGTAAATACATCCTTAAAGGTAGGCTTGTCCAATTATTTCACAGTGGAGTGAAGCATTCACCTTCTAGCAGCACCACATAAACCATCGTCGATTTTACGTTTAACGATGTGATTTGCCGATTTTAGCGAGATGTTAAAAGTTGGCAGCACGACCATGGGAAAACGCTTGAGAGACAAGTTTTCAACGATTTTACCTCCTACCTCAGATTCACTCATGAATTCTCTTCACCATACTACCCCCAATCCAATGGACAGGTAGAAGCTGTAAACAATGTCCTCAAAACGATGTTACAACACATGGTGAATAACCATAAAACAAACTGGCACCATATGCTCTTCTCCGCCCTATGGGCATACCGCACGGCTGTGAAGACGTCCACTGATTTCACTCCCTTCCACTTGGTATACAGGGTCAAATCCGTGATTCCCATAGAATGCGAGATCCCAGATTTACATGCCGCCATCAAACTCCTCGATGATACCCAACCTCTACAACAGTGCCTAGTAAAACTAGAGCTTGTCAACGAAAGTCGACGATAGTCGCTGCAACACAACAAGGCCCACAAGAAAAGGGTAAAAGCAGCATTTGACCACCACATCACCCCTCGTTCATTCACGAAACTGGTCCTTCGCTGCGATGTCGCAAAAGAAGCCCTAGGGCCAGGAAAGTTCGAAACCTTGTGGAAAGGACCCTACATCATAAAACATTACCTCCTCAATGAGGCATACATCTTGACTGAACCAGACAGGACATGCCACAGCAACCCCGTCAACGGCCTTTACCTCAAGAAATTTTACCCATAAGGGCCAAGGAGGCCCTGCCCTAGAGTCAATGTACACAAACCCAACCACTATAAATTTTTGACCAAAAGACTTGTTACAAGACGTGCTCGAGTGTCACAATGGATTACCGACCCAACCCTTACTTCGGATTTATTAATGGAGCATTAAGATGGTCTCAGAGTTTAGCAGTAACCGCCTAGGTCATCTATCACCCTGATCGATCACCACTCTGCACCAATGGTGTGTGCATCGGTTCAGCAACAAACAATTAGGCAGAATATGACATCGTGATTAGACTTATGTGCGACTTCGTTTGTCAGAGAATACGCCATATGCATATCTACCTTGATTCCTAGTTAGTAGTGTCGCAGTTAAACCAAACATTTGAGACAAGAGACCCACATATGTTTAGAAAATACTTGCATGCAAAAATATTAAGTAGACAATTTGACTACATTACATTCACACATGTACCAAGGAGTCAAAACCAAACAACTGATCGCATATCTAACAATATTTTAAACTGGAATGCATCTCGGATAAACCATCATACATAAAAAATAAAAACATAGAAAAACATAGATATCCATTAGCATAACATAATCCATAAGCAGAAACAAGGGGCATGCCATGTAGAGCCGCAAAAATATCTCTCGTATATATCTGAAAATAGCCCATGTGTACGAATACGAAATAGCGTCTCGACCTATTGGTGAGCAAAGAACACACTTACTAAGTCATCAAAAAATAGGGGAAGCATCCTCATAATGGGTGCTTTCCCAGTGTACAAACAGACTCTAGGGCAGTGCTCCCCGGTGAAGCACTAGACCCACCATCTCTTGGTACCACTGCGAAAGGCCGTCCATGAAGTTAACACGATGTAAAATTGGGTGATAGCCCCCTCTCACGAGCCATCAAGGTCTCTGTCGCCCGTCCTCGAGGTAATGCGAAAAGCCTCAGAAGTCGAGATCCCCTGGGGTCAGCGGTGCCTCGATCCAGACATCCTCCATAGCGACACCCACTCGGTCGACTCGGCCAACACGGTATCTTCCATCCGCTTGTGAGCATGGCATGGTCTCTGCGAGTACGGCGCACCCTCCCCCAAGGGGCCAACCTCACCGCCGGGTGCCCCACCCTATGGTTGTGCAAGAATTCCTCCCGGCCCCCCAAGAGCCCCACAAGGTCTCCGAATTGGATCGTGCCCAACCAGCCGAGTCATAGGACAACCAACCTCACTAACATCTGCAAGAGTAACCAAAACTATGTCAGTGTAATCATGATACACATATAAACATAAATACTCAAATAAATGCAGAAAACGCGAAAGACATACCTGATGGTCCCCAAGAATACCTAGGAGGAAGATCCATGTATGGATCCCCTTAGAAGTCCATCCCTACATAATGGAATGGCGGGAACATCAGTGGGTTGGCCTCAAACCAAGCCTTTGTGGGGGCATTCCAGTAACGCCCCACCCTACCCCCACCTCCTCGAGGCATCACAGGAGCCCACCTCCTCATACGAGACTCTCGTGGCCCCCGAATAAGCATCGCCACCACCAGTATCAGTAGCACCACCCGCTCGTACATAATGTTGCATAAACTGCTGGAAGAATTAAATAGATTTGATCCATCCCGGACCTTGTAAAGTTGTGCCAGCATCCCATCATAAAAAAAATGGGTGAAGTCGAAGAATTGCTTGGCCCTTAGCTAGTGCAAGACACCAACATGTGGACCTGATGCTTGATGTGGAGTAGAAAACCCTGACAGTCGCACAATATCCACCAAAGCACACCGCTCGACCAAATCTTTCACTGTGGCAATAGCTATGCACCCCTCCGTAAGGGGCACCTCGCCACAGTGACGCACCCAGAACCGATCAAGATCCACCCTCCAGAAGGAAATGGATACCACAGTGCCTCACCCTAAGGCAGCAGCCTGGTCACAAAGTAGATATCTATCTCAGGATGGATTGTGAGGTCACGCCCACGTAGCACCATCACCTTGCGCCGCTTGTTCCAACATTGGATCAGGTAACACATAAGTCGATCCTATGACCGAAGAAGATCATTCTCCATGAATTTCAGGAGACCCCATCATGCCAACTATTGGCACGCCTGACCATCAACAACTAAACTAGTGTGAAGCTCCAGCCAATCCCACTCCCTCCACAACATCCTGTCATCAAAACAGGAGCACATAAGCAGCATGAAAAAACCAAAAACAGGAAAAATTTCCAAAAAACTTTGCCTCATCTTTCTGCGTGTCTCTCCCTTAGACAAGCGCGAGGAAGGTGTGCTTGTTCCTCTCACAGGTGCACAAAAAGAGCGCCTTCTGCACGCAAAACCTTCTTTTTGTGCGCAAAAGGTGCTCTAGTTCCCTGATCGCTCACGCACTTAGGGAAAAACTGGCTGGAAATCCATACAAACTAGTATTATACGGACCTCGACACTCACAAACTGAAAAAATTAAATTTTAGGATGTCATGGAGTTTACCTGCCCATAAAATCACTAATCCCGGGTTCTCAGGCTGTCCACAATGGCAAGAACTACTCCGCAGAAGCCTCTGACCTCTCAATACTCAATATACACAAATGAATTGAATTGAGCCATATCCACCTATATGTTTCCCTTTTCAGAAATTTTGGAGGACCATAAAGAGAGCTCAGAAGGCCCAATCACTGGATTGAAAGCAACACTATCATCAACACTCCATAACGCCCAAGGGCGGTGCCACACATTCACACCCCCGAAAAAATAATTTTTCAGCGGTGATAGGTATGCCCTCTCTCATCTTCTTTTTAAAGCACATGTCTTTCAATAATATTTGGATAAATAAGATTCTTTCACTTGGGGTAGTTGTTTTTGTAGGTAGTATGCAAACCATCCATAGCTCCATCCACGAAAAGTTACAAGTAGAGTATCATTCTACCCTAGCATGATAAGTCCACGAAAATCTGCATATCCTGACATCATTTCTCCTCGAAAATTAACCATAGGATTTCCACACACTGACCATTTTTATCATCACCTCACCTTGCACATGATAAGCATCCTCTTCGGTCAGTAGAGCCTCCCCTCCATGGCACTCGTCACCCACAGTAAACCATATATCACAACAATATTGATGCCATGGCCATACCACCTTAGTCTGGGAAGCACTTCATGCCCATTCAGCCGTCATGCATTAGGTCAAGTTTTACCATATTGAAATGAAATGCCTTTCCCAGAGGACCAGGTTTTTGAAAGCAGATCGAAAGCACACTACTGCGCCTTCATCAACCTCACACATGAGACCAACCAATGGGGCCCCCACCCTCAGAAAAACACCTTCCTCACATCATTAGTGAGCGAACACTTTCATATTTGGGGGTACCCATATCTGTGTTTTATACAAACCAAACCCCATTATTTTATTATTTTGGTAAGTTTACAAAGACTGCAAACAATGCACTACATCTCCCACCCACCCATTCAATTTTTCTCCCCCATGGCAGCAATCCCTCATCACCCTTGGTCGAAGTATCACACCCACGCACAAAATCCACCATGATATTCATAACTATTTTGTACCCACCCTATAATTCCTACCGACTCCAGGAATTTCCCCATCAGAAATATTTGTGATTGCCACCAAGATGCTTTTTATACTCCAACCTTGGGCCACAAAATCCCCGTCATCATTTTTTAGTCACCCCTCTCCATCATGCCTATGTTAAAGCCATCACATCTGGGGTCCTGATCCTCCATATCAGTGACCCCCTTGTTCGATTGAGACTTCATTTTTTCTAAAAATGAAGCGGTACCTTGGATCACCCCTCTCCATAAAAGGGCATCCTCAGGTGGCACTGTGGGAGACATCATTGACCACAGATGTCATCGATCCTCTTGAAATTTGACTACAACACAATATTTCATGTCAAGATGGTATCATACCTTACAACCATTGATTTTTAATCAAATTCGTCAAAGACCCGTGCCTTTATAAGCGTCTCTGTCAGCAATGATTACACGGGAGGTCCAAACCAGCACCTATGCGTACAATGCACATTTATATTCCATACCAATCTTAAGCATATGGGTACCACTTTCCACCTATAGTCAAATAAAAAATTCCCCTAAGGGCGTTAGCAGTTGTTGTCATCAACCAGTAGATCACTACCCTACTAGTGACACAGACATAATCTGTATCTGTCAAATAGATTTGTTTAACTAGCCAAAGCATCACGAGCATGGGACATGCCCGCCTTGTAGAAAATTTGTATATATTTTTATTATACCATTGCTTTTAAAGGGGATCCCACAGTCATGGTCACTCTTTGACCCGATTGTGAGGTGTCTCAATTCCGTACTCTGGGAGGTCTCTCTCTCTCTCTCCTGGAAACATACAAAAAAAGAAGCGCCAATGTGTTTTATTCTCTACGGTTCCTCCTAGACCTCATACATTAGGGGGAAACTATTATCCTTTGGAAAATCACAAGCAAAGGTAACATTATTTCATGGCAGGAAGAAGGATTTGGTAAGCTGAAGCCATTTATATAATGCCAAAGTATTCAAAAATCTCTAAGTTAGAAAGGAAAAATCAAATTAGCATAAGAAGAACCAATCAAATTTGCTTTGTGTGCTTTTTCCCCAAAAAGCACGCAATCCTGGGAGTGGCGGAAGTCACTTTCCGGGACCACAAGGCACACTCGAGGACATTGATTCCACACTTGAAGCTGCCTAAGGACAACCACCCAAGCCTCCTTAGGACATCAAGGGAGAACACAATGGAATAAATGTGGCACACAATGGAATCACCCTCTTCTCTTGGGTCACTATACACTATGTACCAAGAGAGGGAAGGAGGATTTGAATTCTCCTATAAAAGGCCACCAAGAGATGAATAACAGGAGAGCACATTGTTATGCTGGCCAGAATTTTCCCAAGCAATACCACCAGTGTGTGATCCGGAGCAAAGATAGAGGGGACTCAGTTGTTGGTGATCCAACAACTCCAGTCCACGATAGTAGAGAGAAAGAGACTTTGCGCCACGTCAGCTCGAAAGTAAAGACATCCTTGCATCGGGACTTAGAACCCCTAGTTCTAAGGGCCCCTTGGCAAGTGGGTTAAAGTTTCATCCTCATTTCCTACCAGCACTCAATAAGAGGGGACGTAAGCACCGCTGTTTGGATTATTGAAGTTGTTTGACTCTATTTAGATATTTTGTGTTATTTGTTTTAGTTTTAGTTTAGTTTTTCTGTTTGAATGTGCATGTTATCTCTCTATCTAGTATGTATATGTTTTAGCATGTTCAACTAACTTACTTGACTCCATCTATTTTCTTCTTGTGACCAATAACTTAAGAGGGAAAAACCATACCCCTTAAGTTGGTGTGATTTCATACATTTGTGCACCAAACACACTAACACACCCCCACCATCAGCTCTTTCAGCTTTTAAGTTTCAGCACAACTTACTATTTTTAGCAGTTTTTCGAGTCCTGAACTTCATAACCGTTTTGAGGCCCTAAATGACGTTTTTTGGGAAAATCGGGAGATGTTTCTCACTCAAAAGTTGTAGTCCTCTGACATATATTTCTAATGAGGTATTGAGTGTGTCAAGCGGATATCGTATGCCAAAGTTACATCCCTGGGAAGTTGAAACACCAATTTACCCAAACAGGGCCCACAATTTTGGTGCTTAATCTCCTAAGGTTAGGTTTTTGGATGTTTAGGGATTTCCATTGTTCTCAACAATAAATAGGCCTTTGAGCCTCATTGTAAAATAGTTCAGGGGCTTGTATCCATCACATCTCTTCTCAGAGATACGCTACCAGTGCCCTAGCTCATTTATTTCCATCATGTCTATATTGTAACACAATGGAGGGGCCTGTAGTAGTCACATCTCTTCTCAGAGATACACTACTAGTGTCCTCGCCCACTCATTTCCATGATGTCTCATTGTAACATAGTTCAGAGGCCTTTATCCGCCACATCTCTTCTCAGAGATAATCCTACCAGTGCCCTAGTTGTTTATTTCGATTATGGCTATGTTGTAACATAGCTTAGAGGCTTGTAGCCAGCACATCTCTTCTCACAAATAAGCTACCAGTGCCCTGTCTGTAAGCATATTTCAGGAATTTGATTTTAATAAAAGGAAGGATTATTTCTGCTGCATCTCTGTACTTATGGTTATATGTGTATTCTTTTGCGTTCCTGCATAGATCCAGATCACTTCCTCCAGTTGGTATCTAGAGGAGTGTCTATAGGCATGCAGTCTTGCATGTGGAATCTTTGAAGTATTTCATAGGTATACTTCCCCTAAATCATAAAAAACTCTTCATATATTTACCCACACCTCCAAACCAAGGAAGTAGTGCATCAATCCCTTAACTACTTCATCTCTAACTCTCTGGAAATTCCCTCCTTGCAAGATTGGATCAAATTCTCATCCCTTGTAAGTATTAAGTCATTATTATATAGGACTAGAATGAGAAATTTTCCATCTACCACAATATCGTAGATATTGGAATTTGTTTCACTCTTGGTGAAGCCCAATCCTAAGATGTTTTCTATTCAGTGTAAGAAGCACAAGGTGCTGATTGAGACCATAAAGGCTCTCTGAAGGTCTACATATTGAAAAATGCAACAAGAAATTCTCAATTTTATTTTTCCTTGGTCAATTTGGGAAATTTTGAAATTCCACATCAATAGACAACTTGGATGTAGTTAACTTGTGCGACATGGCTTGTGTCACCCAATTTACTCATTAAATTCGATTTGGAGGAGTTAGATTTTATTTAAGCATGTGTGATTGTTAATTTGTAAAAATCAAGGTCATTTATCTCATGTTATTTTTAGTTAAACTAGTTCTAATTGTTAAAGGAACTAGTGGAAGGTCAGTTAAGCAGTGGGACTTTAGTCAAAATTAGTGATCATCCAGTTAATTGATCAATCAACCCAAAATATCTAGTGCATGAAAATAATTTGAGTTCCCCAGCTGTGGTGGATATTCCAAGGCAGTGTAACATCAGTTGTAGACTAGTCTTGAGTGTACAGGTGTTGCATGTAGTCATATGATCATCCTAGGGAATTGTGAATTCATTTTGGGGGAAATTACTAAATAATAGGGGCCTAATTTCTCAAGGAATTATGCAAGGAAATAGGGTCTCAAGGAGATGCATAATTTGAGAATCTGGGTCAGAGATTCTCAGTGAGAAGAGAGATAGGTTATTCACTTGCAGGTTGTGCTCAGATCAAAAAAACAGTTGTGATACATCTCTATTCATCGTAATAATGAAGAAAGCATTGGATTTTTTTTTAACGATTTTCCCCACTCCTAATAGTGTTTGCATGTGTGTTATTTCTTATTTCATTTATGATATTATTTTTCTGAATTGTGAATTGTTCTACGGAGCACTAGAGTAGGTTTGTGTCTTTTGATTTTGATTAAAAAATTAAAAAGTAGTTGAAAAAATATACATCATAATTTATACGGTATTGGGAGGCGGGATTCTGATAGAGAAGATTATAGAAAGTTGTTTACGAGAAGGATCGAATTCAAGTTCAATGTAGAAAGGATCTCTTCAAGATAGGAAGATATTGCCTTCAATAATTGAGGCTAGAGCCTTGGAAGGAAGCTCTATTTATCATATGGAAGGATCACATGGAGCGTGGATGACAATGGATTGCTAAAATACATTAAGATAGATATTACAAAACCAACATAATTTGATGCCTAGACCCTTTCTCGGAGGAAGAATATGTATTTAAGTCGGGAATGATATTGGAGGCAGTATGGGACCACATTGTCACCAATATCCATAGGAAATAAACTCCTTATGCAATGTGGCAGGAATTGACATATTTGTTCCAGAATAGTGGAAACCATAGGAAACTAGTGCTCAAGGATAAACTTTGAAATATCAAGATGTAGAAGAATGGCCTCTTGTGATGTCTGATCAAGTTCACACAAGTTTTTGATACCACAGTCATGAAGGAGTTAGTGTTACTATTTGATTATGATTTGGTAAGCCTAGACCTTCTAGGCTTTACCAAGTGTTAGCATAACTTCTGAGATTACGTGGAACGAGAGGGATAAATACCAAATCGGGAATGATTATAGATTGATTTTGTATAGGAGGAAATGAGGCAGAATAACATATATGGGACTTCATCCAAGGGTGAGGATGAATAAAAATTTGCATTGGTTGGAAAGGGAAAGAAAGGAAAAGGGAAGAAATCTCTAGCCAAACCAAAATCCATTCATGGGGGAAAGAAGAAATATTTGTCCAAAATTAAATGCTTCCATTGTCATGAATTCGGGCACTATCCACGAAGTTTCCACACAAAAAAGTGAGCAAGAAGACCTCAATAGGAGTAGAAGGTGAAGCCTTGGATTCACAGTTTGAGCTTGACGTTACCACTTTCGCATGCATTGCCATCATAGTGATGGGGAGTGTGTGGTACTTAGACTCAAGTGCATTTTTCCACATGACATGGTGTATAGATATTTTTAGTGACCTGGAGGAGAAATATTTGCATATGCACATTGATCTTGGGGATGAAAAAATGTACAACATGACCGAGGTTGGTACAGTCACCTTTCAGAGGGAGTCAAGATCCCCTCTTAAGATCAAGGATGTCATGTTCATTCCCAGAAAAAAGAAAAATATCATCTTTGTTATAGTTTTGGAAGACCGTGGTTATGATGTGATATTCAACAAAGGAAATCCATTTCTGATACACATAGCAATGGTACAGGTGAAGACAATCGGGGTTCGTGTGAAGTACCTCTATAAGCTAGATGTGGAAGACTGTGTTGCATTAAACACTAAGGCAGAGAAAGTGCAGAGCTGTGATGTCAGTGAAATTTGCCACAAAATACTTAGTGATTTGCATCCTGGCACCCTAAATATTTTGCAACAAATAACCACATGCCTCTCCAAAGGATAACTTGAGTAGTAGGATGTATGAAAAGGATGTACCTTGGGGAAGTAAACAAAATCCATATTCCATGATCGGTACAAAAAAGCACATGCAGTCCTTGAAACGATCTACTCTGATGCTTGTGTACCTTTCTCGACAGCCTCCACCGCCAGACACAAATATTTTTTCATCTTTATTAATGAATTCTCAAGGAAGAGTTGAATCTTCTTCATGCGGAAGAGAGATGAGCCATTCTGCAAGTTCATAGAATTCAAGGAACTAGTTGAGAAAGAAACTGGAAATAAGGTGAAGGCCTCTGGAGCGATAATGGAGGTGAGTATGTATTGAATGAATTTAAAAAAAATTGTGTGAAAGAAGGCATTCGACGAGAGTTGACAACACCCCAAAACCCACATCAGAATGGAGTGGCTAAGAGAAATAATCGTAGCATTGTGGGAGTAACGAGGGCGATGTTGCATGACCAAGGCCTACTTCTACATTTGTGGGATGAGGCATGCAACACAAAAGTCTACTTACAGAACCAGAGTCTTCATCAGATTTTGGGCATGATTACATTGGAAGAGGATTTATTGGGGATAAAGTTGGATGTGTCACACTTCAGGATTTTTGGAGCCTTTGTTTACTTCCATGTTTCCAAAGAATCAAGGAAGAATCTTGAGTCGATAGTAGAATTGGGGGTATTTTTTGGTTACACAGAAACTCCTCACAACTACCGTGTTTACTTTCCATCCCTCAGAATGACATTTTTGTGAAGGGATGTAAAATTTGATGAGAAGAAAGTGATGCGGTGCTCTCTTGAGAGGGGGCTTCAAATCCCACCGGAATGTTGGATAGTTGGAATTTTCTGGATGGCTAGTGGTTGTGAGTGTATGGGAATTAATTTCAACCAAAAAATAGTGATTCAGTGTCGAGGAATGATTGCTGCAGATTTCTGGTAGAGAATAACCATAGTAGCAGGCTTATTGAAAGGCCATAAAAGCATGACTATGGTGAATTGGGGGTCCAGGTCCTTAGCATCATCCTTCAGGATCAGAGCCATCTTAAAGGTTTCAAATGGGATCAAATACTGCATCAGACCGTCTCCAGCATAAAGTGTTGTAAATAAAATTTCCAATGAAACATGGAAATCTGAAAATGGACATTGGAGTCAAATTATCTTGATTGTCGAAGTAAGAATCTTGGAGGCCTTTAGAGTAGACCAAATATCGGAATATCAAAGCATCGATATATCAGAGGGTGGAACATATTAGAACCTCAAAGCATCAGAGCAGGAGGCCATCGGTGCATTGGAGTATCAGAACATTAGAGCAGGAATATTAGAGGGCGGAGCATATTGGAATCTCCGAGCATCAGAGCATGAGACCATCAACACCAAATATCAAACATTGACCAACAGAAAGTTAGCATTGAAGTACACCATCGAAACATCAAGCAAGCGCAGTATCACAAGGAGCATATCTAATCCCAAGAACCTTGTAAGTCTCAGAAATTAAAATGAAGAAAGTCTGTGGTTTGTGAAGGAGAAGAAATACAAAGGAATTCAAGAAGAACCAAGGATTGTGGAGTGGACACTCTCTCCTCCTAATAAACACATAGTGGTGTCTGTCCTTAAGAGATGAAGTAGTGAATGATGTCACCACATGGCATATTTTAGTACACAGTTGGCTACACGGGGGCCTAGCAGGAAAAAATCAAGGTGACATGTGTCACCAAGATCTCGCCACGTGGAAGGATGACGTAAGCATGATGTCATATCTGAGGTCGTGATATCATAGTATGAGGACTCGTAACTCAATGAAATTGGAATTTGAAACATGTTTTACGGGGCTCCAATATTTTTTGGCGATGGTCTATAGGACAAAGGAACCAAGAGCTAGCACTTAGGGGATAAAGGAACATCAAATGTGACATCATAACACTCATTTTATATGAGTTACGATATGTTGTGGCTCTCATGGAATAGTCCTAATGAATTAAAAGAACGAATGGGTCTACAATTGAGATTAAATGCAAAGCAACAAGAGTTGGTTGTCGGAGTGTCTAATACCTATAGAAGCACTGAGACAAGACAACGAGGACAATGGTTCATAGATAAGAACTAATTCAATAAACAAACATAGGGCTCCTCATCCCATGCATGTCTTGCTAAATTAAATGAGAAACAGAAAGGTCATTCCCCGTGAACTTTCAAGCTCGAAGCAATAAATAAACATGGGAATCTTGGTAGAGTGCATAGGCAGAGTGAGATTAAAATCTCGCATGGACGTTTACACAAGGAGTCGTTGAAGAACCTTAATCCCATACCTATGATTAATACCATGAAAAAATTCAAAGGGTAGACACAACGGCAGCAAATGGAAGACACACAAAGGTCCCTCAAGAAGTGTGCAAACATGTGGCAGACAGAACATGGTGCAGTGTGCTGCAGAGGATAAAAATGATTGATTTCCATCGAGCAAAGTAGAGCAAGAGAGAATTGTTGAATATGGTGAGGAGTGTGACCTGTGGGAGTGCTAGGAAATGAGCACAAGGAAAGAGCTGAAAAGTTTGCAATAGAGGGTGTGTTGCGACAAGGCAGAAATTTGAGCATATGATGTTGTGGGAAGAGGATATAAGTGCTGATGGGTAAGACCATAGGAGTCTATCGATAAGCAGAGGACTGAGAGCATAAGTTGAATATGTGACATATCTTATTGGTATTTTTTCCTTATTTGTGTATGCCTCTGTTTTCAGTTTGAAAATTGTATGAAAATTAGAACAGTGGCACGACTAGGTGGTGGCCTACATACATAAGGTTGATGCCTCTTGGAAAGTAGGACCTTTCTATCAAAAAGGGGGTCGGTTCCTCCTGTGAGTGGGTGATCACAAAAAAACTAATGTAATTAAGTAGGTTCTTAATTTACATCTTAAACAATAACAAATTGGTGGTCTTTTCCCTTTGGGTTTCCACGTGAAAAAATACTGGGGTCAATGTGTGTGTGTGATTCTCATGTGAAGGATTTTTTGAACATAAGAATCCTTCAGTTTTCTGCTCATTTTCTTTATGAACGATTGCTCTCATAAGTAGCAGACAATAGAGGAAATAACTAAAATCATATTCAGTAAAAATTTAAAGAATCTCACAATTATTGATTCACCCCACTCTAAGTAATTCCTTATTCCAACATAGAAGAGGAGATTTTAGCTCAAAAGGAGCCTCAAGAAGTTGTGGAGCAACCATAAATTGAGGAGCAGAGAGTGGAGATAGCCACTCAAGCAGAACCATCCGAAGAAGGTAGAAAAAGAACCAAGAAAGTTGAGAGACTTGTGCAATATGTGAGGGAGAATGTGGGTGCTCCTTCAAATTTCCATAGGCAGAGAAGGTCACATGATCGGTACACTGGTTGCATGGCTCTAATGACTAATATTGTGGAGACTGAGCCATCATATTTCGAGGAAGCATTAGAGAAACCTATATGGATTGATGCAATGGTGAAGGAATATGAATCCATTGTAAAAAAAAGTATTTGGGAAGTAATCCCAAGACCAAAAGATAAATCAATTGTGGGTTCGAGATTGATCTTCAATGTTAAGCAAGTAGTAAACAAAAGCACAGCGAAATATAAGGGAAGATTTGTGGCCAATGGATACTCTCAAGTTGAAGGAGTTGACTATGAGGAAACCTTTTATCATGTAGCAAGGTACTCATCCATTAGATTAATCCTTTCTCTAGTTGCATAGATGGGGTGGAAGATCCACCAGATAGATGTAAAAAAAACATTTCTCAATGGTGTTATTGAGGAGGAGTTGCACATCGATCAACCATAATTTTTTTGAGACTTTTTATCGAGATTCTCATGTGTGCAGACTCAAGCGAGCGTTGTACAGCCTGAAACAAGCACCTCGTGCTTGGTACACCAAGATCAATAGTTATCTCACTAGGTTGGGCTTCAGCAAAAGTGAGGCGGATGCCAACCTCTATCATATATTGGTATAAGGTAAATTTATTATTATTGTCTTATATGTTGATGATTTAATTTTAATTAGTGATGAACAACCTATCAAATCATACAAGGAGGACCATGTAAGAGAATTTGAAATGAAGGACATGGATCTCATGCACTACTTCCTCGGCTTGGAAGTATGGCAAGGAGATGGGGAATTGTTTGTATCTCAAGGAAAGTATGCAAATGATATAGTAAAAAGATTTCGCATGCAACAAAGTTACTGATCAAATGAGAAAATTACCTACACCCGATTTTGAAAAGTGGTGATGCAAAATCACCCTTTTTTAGCGTATTTTTTGCACTTTAAATTTTCTTACATCACCTATTTTATTTTTTTTAATATTTTCGCACTTCAAATTTTTTTATTTATGAAGCATGAACATTTTTTTTATAAATTGTTAGTGATTTTCATGCTAATTTTGCAGAAAGCAAGGTATCTACATATTTTACAAGAATATCAAAAGCCAATTCAAAATTATGAATCCTATATTTATAGGACCCTAACAGGGAGTTCACCTAGTCAAAATATACCTCCAAGTTAGACTAGGATAGATACATATTGCAAATAATCTCAGCACTATGAGCATCTTTTTAGTTTTAGATTTTTTTGACAAAAAGAGAGAAAAAGAACAAAAAGAGAAAAGAAGGTAGATAAAAGAAACGATAAAGCCCCATACCAAAAAAGAATATTTCTGAAAGTGTGCAAGTCCAAATGCCATTTATTTTTGACAAAAATGTCTTGTTCAATCATACAACCTAATCGTGATTGAATTTTTTTTGAATTTTTGCTGATAAGTTAGAAAATGAAGATTTTCCAAACTGTCTAAACTTGGCTTATCAGTAGGAAGATATGAAAATATATTGGTTCCTAAAGCTCAAATCTGAACCAAAGATAAAAGAGAGGGGTGAATGACAAGTTCCAGATTATATCCCTCAATTTTTATTCTTACTTTGTGCAAAAATAAAATCTGTGTGCAACATTGTCCAAAATGCCACAGCTCATGACAAATCAAACAGCTTAACCTTGATTTGGTCATATTTTTAAATTTTATGTTGATAGATTAGAGAATGAAAATCTGTCAAACTATTTAACCTTGACAGATAAGTAGATTAGGTAGAGAATAAAAAGAGCTCATCAGTCTAATCTAAGCCTTTGGATGATATAAGGGTAGAAGTAGATAGTTTGTGCTTTCAAAAGAAAAAATGATATCCAGGGTTTTCCAATCCAAATGCACCCAAATGATGAAAAAATGGTAGGAAAAGTATGATGGGTAGGTAGAGTTGGTGTTGAAGCAATCATGTTTTTTCATAATAAAAGATCACAGCTTCAAGGAACAACAACAAGATCAACATTGCAAAATCAAGGAAATCAACAAGCATGTGAGGCATCTCATCTGCAAAACCAAAGATCTGAGGTTCTTGACACCTCCTACTGGAGCTACCCTCCCCAAGTGGAGCCATTGTTAGTCATCAATATTTTTCACTATCTTTAGATGACTATAAAATGGTTATAGATTTCTGAAAACAATATTCCTTGAATATCATGAGTTTCAGAAATCTCACTGCCTTCATTATCCTTATGAACCTATTTTCACTATTCCTCAGTTGGTCTTCTCAAATTCACCATGTTTCTCTCAAAAGACTCCTTATGGACTCATACTTCTCATTTTCATCTTTCATTCCTACCTAAGACTTCATTATCCTATTTTCCCCTATCAATAAACTCCACCCTCCCTCTAGGGTTTCCTGTTGCTAACTCATTCCCATGTTTCTTTGGGCATAATAACCTATAGCAATACTTTGTGTTCACTTGAAAATATCCAAGCCAAATTTCATTCAAAATCAGGTTAAAGCCTTATGTCATTAGGGTTTTAAAAATTTTCAAGGTAATCCTTGGATGACCTTGGGTACTACTTTTCCTTTGCTAGAATCTAGCTTAGATGTAATAGAAATGTCAATACATGGTTATTCAAGAAGAACCTAAAGTTTCCAAGGAGGATTATCTTCTCAGTTCAGAACCTACAAGTGAGAAAAATGGAAAAGGTTTAGCACTTCTCCAGGAGTGTTGAAAGATTTATCAGCAAAAGGTACTAATGATCTAGACTGTCTACTCTTGAATGAAAATAATTTACAACAAGGGAAAGAGGAAAAAATTGGTCTTCTAGATTAATATGGTATTTAAACTTGTTAAGTCCACTTGAGTACCAAAGCAGTGATTACTTGCAGGAAAATGACATGGAGGAAGCACACAAGGCCAGTTTCGCCTCAAATTGTGTTTAAGAACAAGAGAAGATAAATTTGAAAAAAGTGAGAGAGTTTTTTGTTACTCATAGGTAAAGGAATAAAAACTCCTTCATATTTTACACAGGTATAATTTTTTGGGAGAAATTTTAAATTTACAGGTGCTACAAGAGGTTTGTTGCACTTCTGGAGTGACCTTGGGAAAATCAATTTTTCTCATAGCTCGAGTGTCCAAATGACTTGCTTGATGAGTCAAATGAAAACTAGAGTGGAAGATATATCCAATGAGCTATCATGAGATCCATTTAGAGTTGAGGAAGGCCTCCAAAAGTTTCCTGCACCAGCACTCTGCATTTCTACACCATCATTCAACACTTTTTGACTAGTCTTAGGAGAATCAACTTTTTATAGGTCAAAAAAACTCCAATAAAAAAAGAAGAAGGTATATTTGAAAAGCAGAATTCAAGAGATTTCCAACAAGATATTCTGGGCCCAATTTTGACACCACGAAGAACTTCAAAAGTGTTATGCAAAATAGTGCTTCGTTTTGTCATCCTGGAGTTGCACGTTTAGCACTTGGCGTTGCGCGCCTGGAGCTTGGCGCTGCACCCTTTCCAGAGAAGTTTTTTGAGCTTTCCAACCACTCAAATCATATCAAACTACCTTGAAATATTTTCCAAGGTCCTCCAAGCACTCTTGAGGGGTAAGTACATGACATGAACCCATTTTCAAAGCTATTTTGGTTATCATTTAATCAATGGAAATGAAACCCTAATCAAACCCTAGATACAAATCAGAGATCATATTTTTTACCCTTATCTCATCCTCCTAAGAGAAATATCAGTCATAATAAGGGTAATCACATTGGTTTAGAGGTTTTCATTCACCTAGTTTTTCATTCACATTCATTCCCTTCATCTTTCAAAGTTAATCATTTCATCCCCTTCCCCTCATTCATTTCACTTACATCCTAGGGTTTCACAAAATAGAATTTGAAATGTCAGAAGAGGAAGACCTTCATCAGGAACAAAAGAGAGAGAGTTTAACAGATGGACTTGGATGACCAAGATGATCATGAGGCCTCAAAGCTGATCATCAAAGAGAAGGATGCCATTATCAAAGCATTGCAGGACAACATGGCAAAATCCCATTTTTTCATATCATTCTTAGAACAGGAGAACAAGCAGCTAAAGGATAAACAAGTTCTCATGGATTTAGAGCCACTAAAGGAAAAAAATACAAGACATCAAGGGTAAGGAAAGGATGGCACCTGATGACTATGACCATTATGATTCTCAGATCATCAAGTCAAGACCAAAAAGAAGAGGTCTTAAGAGAGCTTTAGAGAAGGAAAAACATGAGGCAAAGAAACTTAGTTTTGAGGAAAATATTGCTAAGGAAGTTGAAGATGATAGAGAGGTATGGATATACATATTTAACCTACACCATGAGAAGCTCCTCCATAAGGCAAAAAAATACAATGAGATGCTTAGACACATGTCTAACAACTACATCACTAGAAACAAGGTCTGCAACATCAAGGTCAGGAAGTTGAAGAACAAATTGAAGGAAACCCTAGCCAAGAAAAAGGAGAAGGAGAAGCTAAATATTCTTGCTGAGGTCTCCCTCCAAGCTTCCCAACCATGATTAGCAAATAAAAATCCATTTTTGGCATCTTTTTTCAAATTTTGAATTTTTGACAGTTTGGCTTGCAGAAAATTGGGCCAAACACGCAGCGCCACTAGCATTGCGCTCTTTTTTGGGGCACTCAAATGAGAAAAGGTCAAAATTTTCATGTTCCTCATGCCAATTACATCATCCTCAAAACATTTCAGGCCATTTGGAGCAAAACTAGTCCCTCAAAAAGGTTAAAAACTATCGCACAATCACCTTTTTGCCATCTTTTCAGCATTGGCGCTGCACGTTTAGTAGTCTTGGGAGAATTGATTTTTGATAGGTCAAATGGGAACCATTGTAGAAATAAAATGTAGATATAGAAACTAGACAGTATATGCTTTCCAATGAGCTATCATGGAGCTCATTTGGACACCGGGAAGGCCTCCAAAAGTCAGCTGCAAAATAGGAAATTTTCCTAGTCTTGGCCATCATCATCATGACAGGGGCATCATTCAGTCGTAACATGAGATTTCAAATTCGAAAATATTGCCTAATTTGGTTATTCTAGTTTTCATTTGCCTCCACACAACTGTTTAAGCTCTAAAGCAGTTAAGTTAAGCCTGTGGTTGTTCTATACCAAGGCTGTCTTCACTATAATCAAGCGAGGTTGTTCCACTGTCTCAAGAAAAGCTATTTTCAACATTATCAAGCAAGGATGTTCATTTATTTCAAGCGATGTTGTTCATTTCTTTCAAGTGAGGTTGTTCTACTGATTCCAGAGAAGCTGACGGTTTTTCAAAAGAACCATGGCAGAAGAGAAGAAAGTCCACAGAGGGGGACATTGTTTAAGATATGAGCCTGAAAATGTGAAGGCTATGGTTGAGGATAAAACAGTGATGGAGGCTTTTAGCAAAGCAAGTTGTCTCTAGTTTTGTGAAAATCTGTAAGGTTTCCACACTCAAGTGTCTAAAGAGTTTGCCTTATACTTCAGTGGAACAACTACCAAAATTGGCATGTTAATTGTGTTAGTTACACCTGAGATCACTTCTTCTGTGACATAAATACCAAGGGGGTAGGAGACTTGGTTTAAAGGTTTTAAGTTTGACATGGAACCATGCAAGGAATTCATGAAACCCGAGTATGCAGATATGGACCTGAATAATGCAATACCTAGAAGATGTATCAAAGATACCTATACCAAGTTGTTGTTCAACATTCAAAGATACTTTACATGTGAAGGAAGGTAACATAAAGTTTATACTTATCATTTCAAGCTGTTGTTGCATTTCACAGGTATGATATCATTAGATTTTCCCTTTTACTTGCATAGAAGCCTTGCCAAAATGGCTAATAAAGTACAAGCCAAGTCTGATGGTTGTGAAACCCCTCTGTTTCACCATGGTTTGATAAAGTTGTTGGTTTTAAATGAGATTCAGAAAATAAGCAGGTATTGGTCTTCCTTTTTGTTTATGAGTGGATTTGGAATGGAAACCCTAACCCCAGCTAGAAACCCTAAAACTAAAAAGGCTCCTTTCCCACCAGCAACAGATTCTAGTCAACTTGTGGTTGCAAGAGCAAAGAGATTTGTAAAGTTGAAACAAAGAAAACAAGTTGAGAAAAGAGCAGAGAAGACACAGGTGCTCATTGCAGCAACTCCATCACCTGCAAAAAAGAGGTTAGAAAGTTTCAAAGAGGTAAAACAAAAACAAGTGGCCAGCAAGCAGCAAATCCAGAGAGTGACAAGAAGCCAAGCAACAACATCAAAAGGAAAAATAGTGGTTTCAGGTACAGAAGACAACCCAGTGATAAAAGGACATTTAGATGACATCGTTCATGCAATTGATATAGAGGAATCACCCATTGTGCAAGCTGATTTCATTGATGTAGATGAAAACAAAAAAAAAAGGGTTAAGTCAGCTAAAAAACTTGAATTTGATGGTGAAGATGCAACTTTTATTTTTCAAGCAAGGAAGCCTTTAACTAGGCATGGAAAGAAACTCAAGGAGGGAAATAAAGAGGTCCAAGAAACTATTCAAATAGCCAGATTTCCTGAAGAGGTGATTTGTCTCTCATCACCAATAGTGGAGCATGCAGCCAACAGGACAATGAAGGGAAAGGAACACATGAGAGAGTGTCAACTTCTTGAGGAGAGATTGAAGCTAGAAAAACAAGAGATTTCAATGACGAAAAAGAGGGCTAGAAAGCACAACATTGAAAAAATAGAGTTTAAGAGGACGAAGGTAGTATGGGAAGGCCAAACTATTTCTAGGTCTGAGATTCCAAGTGGTGCAGAATAATTTTTCACATGGACAATGCCAGCTATCAAAGAAGATAAATTTGTTAGAGTAATTAATAACCACTTGAGAGCCAGTAATAGAATACTAATAAGTCAAGTGGGAGATTTGGAGTTGCAGCTGAAACTGTCTTAGGATGAACTAAAAGACAAAGCTGCAAAATGACAAATTCAAAGGCAAAATCAAATGGGTAATGAAGAATAAACCTCATGAAAATGGTGCTTTTAGTTCATATGGCTATTTTTTTTTATGGAACCAGTAGTTTTCTGAAGTTTTGGAAAAAATTTGGTTTGAATTTTGGAGAAATTCGGAAAAAACTGCTCACTCAGCAATTTCGTAGCGTAAACAGTGCAAAAGGGGTGAAATGCACTACGAAACTGTTGTAGCAGCTTTTTTCACCCTTTTCCATCAATGTTTGAAGGGAAGAACTATATATTTTGACCTTAAATTTCTAAGGAGTATGTGTTAAGTGAATATGCAGATAATCCCGGAGGAAGGAAACCAAAATTTTGAAGGAAAATAGGTTAAAAGACTGCACTATGAAAAGCGCTACGAAACTGTGTTGTTTTCGTAGCACAGGTTTATTTTTGTTATTTTGGATAGTTCGATGGTGACTTTGTACTGCTGGCACTTATGGATGATTTTGGACATATGTTATTTCAGTTCCTTATAGCAGATAGCTTCGAAGCCATGGGTTCATGATGGTTAAATTGTCTCAAGAACACAAAGAATCCTAAGCCTAGAAAACAGGGGACAGTTTCCTAGTTTGCAGGAGATCAGCATTGAGGTCATAAAGTGCTAGAGATTATCATCTAGATTCTACCTCATGGGAATTCAGTTGGAAAATGATGTAATCTATTTTAGATAAGGTTGTTATGAGTAGAGTTAATGAGTTTGAGTCCTATTTGTAATAGGACTGTTCATTAGGTTTGCAGCTGTCATTTTGTAATAAATACCATGTCTCATGGTTAGGCAAGGTGTCAAAAAGTAGGAATTCGATGTATCTAGATGAGGATAAGGTTATCCTATAATTTTAAATGATCTATAAAGATGAAGAAGTCAAAACGCTAAGGGTTGGACATTTTTTAGAAAAAAGACTGTGTTTATTGTAAGTGAATGTTTTCAGCATTATTACAGAGTTTTCTACTTAGCCAACTCAAGATTCATGAAGAGTTATAGTATGTTCTTGTTATGATGGCATATTTTTAATATCCTATTGCAGTGGTGTTTGCTTATGTTACTCAGAATTCATCATTGATGCTCTGATTTCCTTCATATACAAACTGACTGTGTGTTTTACAGTTTTACATATGTATTCCTTGACTTGAACTTTGATATGCCTTGACTTCCATGCTAAGTATATTGTTTGGTTTTTCTGAAGATATTATGAATCCATAAGCCCAATGTGCTCTTGCTAATGTGATTTAAAACCAATATCTGTTTTATCTTCTTTTTACCCCACATAGAGTTAGCCATCTATATTTCTATCAAAAATCATTAACCCTTGAGAGAGCCCTCTTAGGTTTAGGAGACTAAGCCTCAATCAAAAGTTTGGTTTGAAACAGCTACATGAGATTAAATTTATTGGCAGCCTATCAGGTCTAATTTTGTGATAACACTACTTAACAAGCAAGCAACCCAACCAAACAAAAGCAAAACAAATAAACCCTATCAATTTAACTAGCCTAAAATCAACATCCTAAAATAAACAAGTTATATATTTTATACAAATATAGAGAGAGCTCTCTCTGATTCCAAGAAGGCTAGTTCCTAGGACTCCAAAGTTGGTTTGATGTTACCCTTGTCTATTTGGTCTTACCAATCTGATAAATTACAGGGACCTAACAGGGGCATCAACACCATTTTACGTCAATGCCTTACTCACGATCAAGCAGAACAAGCCCTCAATGATTGCCATGGAGGAGCTTGCAGCGCCCACCTCTTCGGTATGGCCATCACACAAAAATTCCTATGGGAAGGATATTTTTGGCCCTCCTTGTTTCAAGATTTCATTACAGCAGTCAAGAGATGCGAGCGATGCCAACGCTTTTCTCATAAAGCAAGAGCCCCTCCTGCTCCTCTGCACCCTATCATCGTTTCCAGCCCCTTTCTTAATGTGGAATGGACTTCATGAATTTAAACCCCGCATCATATGGAAATAATAAATACATCATAGTGGCTGTCAATTATTTCACCAAGTGGGTAGAAGCCATTCCCACATACAACAACACCACATAAACCATCGTCGATTTCTGTTTAACGACGTGATTGCCAGGTTTAGCGTTCCCAAAGAGTTAGCCTTTGACCATGGGAAACGCTTCGAGAATGAAGTTTTCAACGATTTATCTCACCACCTCAGATTCATCCATGAATTCGCTTCACCATACTACCCCCAATCCAATGGACAGGTAGAAGTTGTAAACAAAGTCCTCAAAACGATGTTACAACACATGGTGAATAACCATAAAACCAACTAGTACCATATGCTCTTCTCTGCCCTGTGGGCATACCAAACGGCTGTGAAGACATCCACTCCTTTCACTCCCTTCCACTTGGTATATGGGGTCGAAGCCGTGATTCCCATAGAACGCGAGATCTTGAATTTACATGCCACCATCAAACTCCTCGATGATACCCAACCTCTAGAACAGTGCCTAGTACAACTAGAGCTTGTCGATGAAAGCTGACGATAGTCACTGCAACATAATAAGGCCCACAAGAAAAGGGTAAAAGCTTCATTCGATAGCCACATCAACCCTCGCTCATTCACCGAGGGAGAACTAGTCCTTCGCTACGATGTCGCAAAAGAGGCCCTAGGGTCAGGAATGTTAGAAACCTTGTGGAAAAGACCCTACATCATAAAACAATGCCTCCTCAAGGGGGAATACATCTTGATTGAACCGGACAGGACATGCCTTAGAAACCCCGTCAACAGCCTTTACGTCAAGAAATTATACCCATAAGAGCCAAGAAGGCCCTACCCTAGAGTCAATGTACACAAACCCAACCAATGTAAATTTTTGACCAAAACACTTGTTACAAAATGTGTTCGAGTGTCCCAATGGATTACCAACCTGACCCTTACTTCAGATTTGTTGATGGAGCATCAAGATGGTCTCAAAGTTTAGCAGCAACCGCCTGGGTTATCTATCACCTTGACCAATCATCACTCTACACCAATGGTGTGTGCATCGGTTCAACAACAAACAATTAGGAAGAATATGATGTCGTTATCAGACTCATGTGTGACACCCTCCATCAGAGAATACGCCATATGCATATCTACCTCAATTCCCAGTTAGTAGTGTCGCAGTTAAACCAAAAATTTGAGATATGAGATTCACATCTATTTAGAAAATATTTACGTGCAAAAAGATTAAGCAGACAATTTGACTACATTACATTCACACATGTACCAAGGAGTCATAACCAAAAAATTGATCACAAAACTAACAATATTCTAAATTGGAATGCATCTAGGATAAACCATCATACATAAAAAACAAAAACGTAGAAAACATAGATATCCATCAGCATAACATAATCCATAAGCAAAAACAGGGGGCACACCATGTAGAGTTGCAAAAAATATCTCTCATATATATATCACAATGTATGTGTCTGAATACAGAAATAGCGTCTCTGACCTATTGGTCAGCCCAAAAAGAGACACATATAAGTCATCAAAAAATAGGGGAAGCATCCTCATAATGGGTGCTTTCCTCATGTAAAAAATGACTCTAGGGTGGTGCTCCCCCAGGTGGGGCACCTAGACCCACCACTTCTCTTGGTACCACTACTGAAGCCGCCGTCAAAACCGAGATTGCCACCCGATGTAAAATTGGGTGATAGCCCCTCTCCTGAGCCATCAAGGTCTCTAGCCATACATCCTCGAGGTAATCTGAAAAGCCTCAAGTCAGAATCCCCTAGGTCAAGCGGTCCACTCGATCCCAGGCATCCTCCATAACTGACACCCACTCGGTCAACTCAGCAACACGAGCCTCTTCCACATCAACATGAGCTTGCTTAGCTGTAGTCTCTACAGAATCTGAGCTGCTACCCTCCCCCAAGGGGCCAACCTCACCGCCGGGTGCCCCACCCTATGGTTGTGCAAGAATTCCTCCCGGCCCCCCAAGAGCCCCACAAGGTCTCCGAATTGGATCGTGCCCAACCAGCCGAGTCATAGGACAACCAACCTCACTAACATCTGCAAGAGTAACCAAAACTATGTCAGTGTAATCATGATACACATATAAACATAAATACTCAAATAAATGCAGAAAACGCGAAAGACATACCTGATGGTCCCCAAGAATACCTAGGAGGAAGATCCATGTATGGATCCCCTTAGAAGTCCATCCCTACATAATGGAATGGCGGGAACATCAGTGGGTTGGCCTCAAACCAAGCCTTTGTGGGGGCATTCCAGTAACGCCCCACCCTACCCCCACCTCCTCGAGGCATCACAGGAGCCCACCTCCTCATACGAGACTCTCGTGGCCCCCGAATAAGCATCGCCACCACCAGTATCAGTAGCACCACCCGCTCGTACATAATGTTGCATAAACTGCTGGAAGAATTAAATAGATTTGATCCATCCCGGACCTTGTAAAGTTGTGCCAGCATCCCATCATAAAAAAAATGGGTGAAGTCGAAGAATTGCTTGGCCCTTAGCTAGTGCAAGACACCAACATGTGGACCTGATGCTTGATGTGGAGTAGAAAACCCTGACAGTCGCACAATATCCACCAAAGCACACCGCTCGACCAAATCTTTCACTGTGGCAATAGCTATGCACCCCTCCGTAAGGGGCACCTCGCCACAGTGACGCACCCAGAACCGATCAAGATCCACCCTCCAGAAGGAAATGGATACCACAGTGCCTCACCCTAAGGCAGCAGCCTGGTCACAAAGTAGATATCTATCTCAGGATGGATTGTGAGGTCACGCCCACGTAGCACCATCACCTTGCGCCGCTTGTTCCAACATTGGATCAGGTAACACATAAGTCGATCCTATGACCGAAGAAGATCATTCTCCATGAATTTCAGGAGACCCCATCATGCCAACTATTGGCACGCCTGACCATCAACAACTAAACTAGTGTGAAGCTCCAGCCAATCCCACTCCCTCCACAACATCCTGTCATCAAAACAGGAGCACATAAGCAGCATGAAAAAACCAAAAACAGGAAAAATTTCCAAAAAACTTTGCCTCATCTTTCTGCGTGTCTCTCCCTTAGACAAGCGCGAGGAAGGTGTGCTTGTTCCTCTCACAGGTGCACAAAAAGAGCGCCTTCTGCACGCAAAACCTTCTTTTTGTGCGCAAAAGGTGCTCTAGTTCCCTGATCGCTCACGCACTTAGGGAAAAACTGGCTGGAAATCCATACAAACTAGTATTATACGGACCTCGACACTCACAAACTGAAAAAATTAAATTTTAGGATGTCATGGAGTTTACCTGCCCATAAAATCACTAATCCCGGGTTCTCAGGCTGTCCACAATGGCAAGAACTACTCCGCAGAAGCCTCTGACCTCTCAATACTCAATATACACAAATGAATTGAATTGAGCCATATCCACCTATATGTTTCCCTTTTCAGAAATTTTGGAGGACCATAAAGAGAGCTCAGAAGGCCCAATCACTGGATTGAAAGCAACACTATCATCAACACTCCATAACGCCCAAGGGCGGTGCCACACATTCACACCCCCGAAAAAATAATTTTTCAGCGGTGATAGGTATGCCCTCTCTCATCTTCTTTTTAAAGCACATGTCTTTCAATAATATTTGGATAAATAAGATTCTTTCACTTGGGGTAGTTGTTTTTGTAGGTAGTATGCAAACCATCCATAGCTCCATCCCCTGAAAGTTCTAGAGTAGGTATCATTCTACCCCTAGCATGATAGAGTCCCTGAAAATCTCTGCATATCCTGACATCATTTCTCCCTCAGAAATTAACCATAGGTTCCACACACCCGACCATTTTTATCATCACCTCACCTTGCACATGATAAGCATCCTCTTCGGTCAGTAGAGCCTCCCCTCCATGGCACTCGTCACCCACAGTAAACCATATATCACAACAATATTGATGCCATGGCCATACCACCTTAGTCTGGGAAGCACTTCATGCCCATTCAGCCGTCATGCATTAGGTCAAGTTTTACCATATTGAAATGAAATGCCTTTCCCAGAGGACCAGGTTTTTGAAAGCAGATCGAAAGCACACTACTGCGCCTTCATCAACCTCACACATGAGACCAACCAATGGGGCCCCCACCCTCAGAAAAACACCTTCCTCACATCATTAGTGAGCGAACACTTTCATATTTGGGGGTACCCATATCTGTGTTTTATACAAACCAAACCCCATTATTTTATTATTTTGGTAAGTTTACAAAGACTGCAAACAATGCACTACATCTCCCACCCACCCATTCAATTTTTCTCCCCCATGGCAGCAATCCCTCATCACCCTTGGTCGAAGTATCACACCCACGCACAAAATCCACCATGATATTCATAACTATTTTGTACCCACCCTATAATTCCTACCGACTCCAGGAATTTCCCCATCAGAAATATTTGTGATTGCCACCAAGATGCTTTTTATACTCCAACCTTGGGCCACAAAATCCCCGTCATCATTTTTTAGTCACCCCTCTCCATCATGCCTATGTTAAAGCCATCACATCTGGGGTCCTGATCCTCCATATCAGTGACCCCCTTGTTCGATTGAGACTTCATTTTTTCTAAAAATGAAGCGGTACCTTGGATCACCCCTCTCCATAAAAGGGCATCCTCAGGTGGCACTGTGGGAGACATCATTGACCACAGATGTCATCGATCCTCTTGAAATTTGACTACAACACAATATTTCATGTCAAGATGGTACCGTATCTTACAACCATTGCACTTTTATCAAATTCATCGAAGACTCATGCCTTTATAAGCGTCTCTTTCAACAATTCTTACACGGGAAGGTCCCAGCCAACACCTATGCATACAATTCACATTTATATGCCATACCAAGTTTACGCATATGGGTGCCACATTCCACCTATTGTTAAAGAAAAAATGCCCCTGAGGGCATCAGTATTCGTTGTCATCAACCAACAGATCACTACCATACTAGTGACACACACATAATCAGTATCTGTCAAATAGATTTGTTTAACTAGCCAAAGCATCATGAGCACGGGACATGCCCGCCTCATAGAAAATTTGTATATATTTTATTATACCATTGCTTGCAGGGATCCCACAGGTCATGGTCACTCTTTGACCCAGTGTAGGGTGTCTCCAATTCTAAGCTATACGGAGGTCTCTCTCTCTCTCTCCACAGAACATACAAAAAAAAAACTGTAATGTATTTCAGCTATACAGTTCCTCCTAGACCTCATACATTAGGGGGAAACTATTATCACTGGAAAATCGTACAAGCAAAGGTGACATTATTTCATGACAGGAAAAAGGATTTACAGGGCTGAAATACATTATATAATATAAAAGTATTCAAAAATCTCTAAGTTCTGAAAGGAAAAATCAAATTGCGCATAAGAAGAACCAATCAAATTTGCCTTTGTGTGCTTTTTACTCAAAAAAGAATGCAATCCTAGGAGTGGTAGAATTCACTTTCCAGGACCACATGGCACACTCCAGGACATTGATTCCACACTTGAAGCCGCCTAAGGACAGCCTCCCAAGCCTCCTTAGGACCTCAAGGGAGCACACAATGGAATAAATGTGGCACACAATGAAATCACCCTCCTCTCTTGGGTCACTATACACAATGTACCAAAAGAGGGAAGGAGGATTTGAATTCTCCTATAAAAGGCCACCAAGAGATCAACAAAGGAGAGCACATTGTTATGCTGGCCAGAATTTCCCCAGGAAATACTAGCAGTGTGTGATCTGGAGCAGAGATATAAGGGACTTAGTTGTTGGCCATCCAACAACTCCAGTCCACCATATTAGAGAGAGGGAGACTTTGCACCAAGGTAGCTCGGAATTAAATAAATCCTTGCATCGAGACTTAGAAACCATAGTTCTAAGGGCCCCTTGGCAAGTGGGTTAAAATTTCATCCTCATTTCCTACCAGCACTCAATAAGAGGGGACGTAAGCACCGTTGTTTGGATTATTGAAGTTGTTTGACTCTATTTAGATATTTTGTGTTATTTGTTTTAGTTTTAGTTTAGTTTTTCTGTTTGAATGTGCATGTTATCTCTCTATCTAGTATGTATATGTTTTAGCATGTTCAACTAACTTACTTGACTCCATCTATTTTCTTCTTGTGACCAATAACTTAAGAGGGAAAAACCATACCCCTTAAGTTGGTGTGATTTCATACATTTGTGCACCAAACACACTAACACACCCCCACCATCAGCTCTTTCAGCTTTTAAGTTTCAGCACAACTTACTATTTTTAGCAGTTTTTCGAGTCCTGAACTTCATAACCGTTTTGAGGCCCTAAATGACGTTTTTTGGGAAAATCGGGAGATGTTTCTCACTCAAAAGTTGTAGTCCTCTGACATATATTTCTAATGAGGTATTGAGTGTGTCAAGCGGATATCGTATGCCAAAGTTACATCCCTGGGAAGTTGAAACACCAATTTACCCAAACAGGGCCCACAATTTTGGTGCTTAATCTCCTAAGGTTAGGTTTTTGGATGTTTAGGGATTTCCATTGTTCTCAACAATAAATAGGCCTTTGAGCCTCATTGTAAAATAGTTCAGGGGCTTGTATCCATCACATCTCTTCTCAGAGATACGCTACCAGTGCCCTAGCTCATTTATTTCCATCATGTCTATATTGTAACACAATGGAGGGGCCTGTAGTAGTCACATCTCTTCTCAGAGATACACTACTAGTGTCCTCGCCCACTCATTTCCATGATGTCTCATTGTAACATAGTTCAGAGGCCTTTATCCGCCACATCTCTTCTCAGAGATAATCCTACCAGTGCCCTAGTTGTTTATTTCGATTATGGCTATGTTGTAACATAGCTTAGAGGCTTGTAGCCAGCACATCTCTTCTCACAAATAAGCTACCAGTGCCCTGTCTGTAAGCATATTTCAGGAATTTGATTTTAATAAAAGGAAGGATTATTTCTGCTGCATCTCTGTACTTATGGTTATATGTGTATTCTTTTGCGTTCCTGCATAGATCCAGATCACTTCCTCCAGTTGGTATCTAGAGGAGTGTCTATAGGCATGCAGTCTTGCATGTGGAATCTTTGAAGTATTTCATAGGTATACTTCCCCTAAATCATAAAAAACTCTTCATATATTTGCCACACCTCCAAACCAAGGAAGTAGTGCATCAATCCCATGTACTTCATCTTGAACTCTCTTGAAAAGTCCTCCTTGCAAGATTGGATCAATTTGTCATCCCCTGTAAGTATCAAGTGATCTACATACAGGACTAGAATGAGCAATTTTTCATCCACCACAATGTAGTAGAGATTGGAATCTGCTTCACTCTTGGTGAAGCCCAATCCACTAAGATATTTTTCTATTCGAGTGTAAGAAGCATAAGGTGCCTGATTGAGACCATAAAGGGCTCTCCTGAGTCTACATGTTGAAAAATGCAACAATAAATTCTCAATTTGATTTTGCCTTAATTAAATTGAGAAAATTTCAATTTCCACATCAATAGACAACTTGGATGTAGTTAACTAAGGTGGAATGGCTTTGTCACACAATTAGCTCAATAAATGTGAGTTGGAGTTATAGTTCAGTTAAGCATGTGTGAGTGCTAATTTGTAGCAATCAAGGTCAGTTATCTCAAGTTGTTTTCAGTTAAACTAGTTCTAACTTTTGGAGGAACTAGTGGAAGGTTAGTTAAGTAGTGGGACTTCGGTCAAACTCAATGATCATACAATTATCTGATCAATCAACCCAAAATATCTAGTGCATGTAGAGAATTTTAGTTCCCCGACTATGGTGGAGATTCCAAGGTAGTGTTGCATCAGTTATAGACTATTCTTGAGTGTACAAGTGTTGCATTTAGTCAAATGATTAACCTTGGGAATTGAGAAATCATTTTGGAGAAATTCATAAATAATAGAGGCTTAATTTCTCAAGAAATTGCACAAGGAAGTTGGGTCTCAGGCAGAGGCATAAATTGACTAAGTTTGGGTCAGAGCTTCTCAGTGAGAAGAGAGATAGGTTATTCACTTCCAGGTTGTGTTCAATTGAGATAAGTAGTTGTAATACATATTTATTCATCGTAATAATGCAAGAAAGCATTGGATTTTTTAGCAGATTTCTTTCCCCAAAAAAAATAGTGTTTGCATGTGTGTTATTTCTTATTTCATTTATGATATTATTTTTCTGAATTGTGAATTGATTTCTACGGAGCACTAGAGTAGGTTTGTGTCTTTTGATTTTGATTAAAAAATTAAAAAGTAGTTGAAAATATACATCATAATTTCTACACGGTATTGGAGCAGGATTCACAATAGAGAAGAAATATCAAAGTTGTTTCTGAGAAGGATCGAATTCAAAGTTCAATGTAGAAGGATCTCTTCAAAGATGAGAATATTGCCTTCAATGGACTGAGGCTAGAGTATGCCTTGGAAGGAAACTCTAATTTTATCATATGGAAGGATCACATGGAGGCAGTATTGGATGACAATGGATTGCTAAAATACATTAAGATAGATATTACAAAACCAACATAATTTGATGCCTAGACCCTTTCTCAGAGGAAGAAATATGTATTTAAGTCGAGGGAATGATATTGGAGGGAGTACGAGACAACATTGTCACCAATATCCATAGGAAATAAAATTTTTATGCAATGTGGCAGGCATTGACAGATATGTTCCAAAATAACAACGACCATAGGAAATTGGTGCTCAAGGATAAACTTCGAAATATCAAGATGAAGAAGAATGACACTATTTAGCAGTATCTGATCAAGTTCACACAAGTTTTTGATGAGCTCGCAGGAGTTAGTGTTACTATTTCAGATTATGATTTGGTAAGCCTAGACCTTCTAGGCTTTACCAAGTGTTGGCATAGCTACCGAGATTCCGTGAACGAGAGGGATAAAATACCAAATCGGGAATGATTATAGATTGATTTTGTATAGGAGGAAATGAGGCAGAATAACATATATGGGACTTCATCCAAGGGTGAGGATGAATAAAAATTTGCATTGGTTGGAAAGGGAAAGAAAGGAAAAGGGAAGAAATCTCTAGCCAAACCAAAATCCATCCATGGGGGAAAGAAGAAATATTTGTCCAAAATTAAATGCTTCCATTGTCATGAATTCGGGCACTATCCACGAAGTTTCCACACAAAAAAGTGAGCAAGAAGACCTCAATAGGAGTAGAAGGTGAAGCCTTGGATTCACAGTTTGAGCTTGACATTACCACTTTCGCATGCATGGCCATCATAGTGATGGGGAGTGTGTGGTACTTAGACTCAAGTGCATTTTTCCACATGACATGGTGTATAGATATTTTTAGTGACCTGGAGGAGAAATATTTGCATATGCACATTGATCTTGGGGATGAAAAAATGTACAACATGACCGAGGTTGGTACAGTCACCTTTCAGAGGGAGTCAGGATCCCCTCTTAAGATCAAGGATGTCATGTTCATTCCCAGAAAAAAGAAAAATATCATCTTTGTTATAGTTTTGGAAGACCGTGGTTATGATGTGATATTCAACAAAGGAAATCCATTTCTGATACACATAGCAATGGTACAGGTGAAGACAATCGGGGTTCGTGTGAAGTACCTCTATAAGCTAGATGTGGAAGACTGTGTTGCATTAAACACTAAGGCAGAGAAAGTGCAGAGCTGTGATGTCAGTGAAATTTGCCACAAAATACTTAGTGATTTGCATCCTGGCACCCTAAATATTTTGCAACAAATAACCACATGCCTCTCTAAAGGATAACTTGAGTAGTAGGATGTATGCAAAGGATGTACCTTGGGGAAGTAAACAAAATCCATATTCCATGATCGGTACAAAAAAGCACATGCAGTCCTTGAAACGATCTACTCTGATGCTTGTGTACCTTTCTCGACAGCCTCCACCGCCAGACACAAATATTTTTTCATCTTTATTAATGAATTCTCAAGGAAGAGTTGAATCTTCTTCATGCGGAAGAGAGATGAGCCATTCTGCAAGTTCATAGAATTCAAGGAACTAGTTGAGAAAGAAACTGGAAATAAGGTGAAGGCCTCTGGAGCGATAATGGAGGTGAGTATGTATTGAATGAATTTAAAAAAAATTGTGTGAAAGAAGGCATTCGACGAGAGTTGACAACACCCCAAAACCCACATCAGAATGGAGTGGCTAAGAGAAATAATCGTAGCATTGTGGGAGTAACGAGGGCGATGTTGCATGACCAAGGCCTACTTCTACATTTGTGGGATGAGGCATGCAACACAAAAGTCTACTTACAGAACCAGAGTCTTCATCAGATTTTGGGCATGATTACATTGGAAGAGGATTTATTGGGGATAAAGTTGGATGTGTCACACTTCAGGATTTTTGGAGCCTTTGTTTACTTCCATGTTTCCAAAGAATCAAGGAAGAATCTTGAGTCGATAGTAGAATTGGGGGTATTTTTTGGTTACACAGAAACTCCTCACAACTACCGTGTTTACTTTCCATCCCTCAGAATGACATTTTTGTGAAGGGATGTAAAATTTGATGAGAAGAAAGTGATGCGGTGCTCTCTTGAGAGGGGGCTTCAAATCCCACCGGAATGTTGGATAGTTGGAATTTTCTGGATGGCTAGTGGTTGTGAGTGTATGGGAATTAATTTCAACCAAAAAATAGTGATTCAGTGTCGAGGAATGATTGCTGCAGATTTCTGGTAGAGAATAACCATAGTAGCAGGCTTATTGAAAGGCCATAAAAGCATGACTATGGTGAATTGGGGGTCCAGGTCCTTAGCATCATCCTTCAGGATCAGAGCCATCTTAAAGGTTTCAAATGGGATCAAATACTGCATCAGACCGTCTCCAGCATAAAGTGTTGTAAATAAAATTTCCAATGAAACATGGAAATCTGAAAATGGACATTGGAGTCAAATTATCTTGATTGTCGAAGTAAGAATCTTGGAGGCCTTTAGAGTAGACCAAATATCGGAATATCAAAGCATCGATATATCAGAGGGTGGAACATATTAGAACCTCAAAGCATCAGAGCAGGAGGCCATCGGTGCATTGGAGTATCAGAACATTAGAGCAGGAATATTAGAGGGCGGAGCATATTGGAATCTCCGAGCATCAGAGCATGAGACCATCAACGCATCGAAATATCGAAACATTGGACCAACAGAGCAGGAAGCATTGAAGCATTAGACTATCGAAACATCGAAGCAAGCTATATCGAAGGTATGAGCATATCGGAACCTAAGAACCTTGTAAGTCTTGTAAATTAAAATTTTGTGAAAGTTCCAGGGTTTGTGAAGGAGAAGAAATACAAAGGAATTCTAAGAAGAACCAAGGATTGTGAGGACACTTTCTCTCTCCTCCTAATAGACACATAGTGGTGGCAAATTGGTCCTTAAGAGATGAAGTAGTGAATGATGTCAGCTTGACATGGCAAGAGTCGTGGACACATGGAAGCTGGTTGTGGCATTTTCGGGGGCCTAGCAGGGAAAATCAAGGTGACATGTGTCATCACTCAAGATCTGCCACGTGGAAGGATGACGTAAGCATGATGTCATATCGGAGGTCAGGATATCATAGTATGAGGACCTCGTAACTCCAATGAAATTGGAATTTGAAACATGTTTCGATAAAGGGGCTCCAATATTTTTTGGCGCATGGTCGTATGGAGACCAAAGGAACCAAGAGCTAAGCACTTAGGGGATAAAGGAACACTGGGGCTATGTGACATCATAACACTCATTTTATATGAGTTACGATATGTTGTGGCTCTGATGGAATAGTCCAATGAATTAAAAGAACGAATGGGTCTACAGCTGGAGATTAAATGCAAAGCAACAGAGTTGGTATTTGGAGTTATTAAAACCTATAGGAAGCACTGAGACAAGACAACGAGGACAATGGTTCATAGATAAGAACTAATGGAATAAACAAACATAGGCTCCTCATCCCATGCATGTCTTGCTAAATTAAATGAGAAACAGAGTTGTCATTCCTGTGAACTTTCAAGCTCTCAGAAGCAATAAATAAGCATGGGAATTCATGGTAGAGTGCATAGGCAGAGTGAGATTAAATCTCAGTATGGACGTTTACACAGGGAGTCAGTGAAGAACTCAGAATCCCATACCTATGATTAATACCATGAAAAAATTCAAAGGGTAGACACAACGGCAGCAAGGGAAGACACACAAAGGTCCCTCAAGAAGTGTGCAAACATGTGGCAGACAGAACATGGTGCAGTGTGCTGCAGAGGATAAAAATGATTGATTTCCATCGAGCAAAGTAGAGCAAGAGAGAATTGTTGAATATGGTGAGGAGTGTGACCTGTGGGAGTGCTAGGAAATGAGCACAAGGAAAGAGCTGAAAAGTTTGCAATAGAGGGTGTGTTGCGACAAGGCAGAAATTTGAGCATATGATGTTGTGGGAAGAGGATATAAGTGCTGATGGGTAAGACCATAGGAGTCTATCGATAAGCAGAGGACTGAGAGCATAAGTTGAATATGTGACATATCTTATTGGTATTTTTTCCTTATTTGTGTATGCCTCTGTTTTCAGTTTGAAAATTGTATGAAAATTAGTACAGTGGCACGACTAGGTGGTGGCCTACATACATAAGGTTGATGCCTCTTGGAAAGTAGGACCTTGCTATCAAAAAGGGGGTCGGTTCCTCCTGTGAGTGGGTGATCACAAAAAAACTAATGTAATTAAGTAGGTTCTTAATTTACATCTTAAACAATAACAAATTGGTGGTCTTTTCCCTTTGGGTTTCCACGTGAAAAAATACTGGGGTCAATGTGTGTGTGTGATTCTCATGTGAAGGATTTTTTGAACATAAGAATCCTTCAGTTTTCTGCTCATTTTCTTTATGAACGATTGCTCTCATAAGTAGCAGACAATAGAGGAAATAACTAAAATCATATTCAGTAAAAATTTAAAGAATCTCACAATTATTGATTCACCCCACTCTAAGTAATTCCTTATTCCAACATAGAAGAGGAGATTTTAGCTCAAAAGGAGCCTCAAGAAGTTGTGGAGCAACCATAAATTGAGGAGCAGAGAGTGGAGATAGCCACTCAAGCAGAACCATCCGAAGAAGGTAGAAAAAGAACCAAGAAAGTTGAGAGACTTGTGCAATATGTGAGGGAGAATGTGGGTGCTCCTTCAAATTTCCATAGGCAGAGAAGGTCACATGATCGGTACACTGGTTGCATGGCTCTAATGACTAATATTGTGGAGACTGAGCCATCATATTTCGAGGAAGCATTAGAGAAACCTATATGGATTGATGCAATGGTGAAGGAATATGAATCCATTGTAAAAAAAAGTATTTGGGAAGTAATCCCAAGACCAAAAGATAAATCAATTGTGGGTTCGAGATTGATCTTCAATGTTAAGCAAGTAGTAAACAAAAGCACAGCGAAATATAAGGGAAGATTTGTGGCCAATGGATACTCTCAAGTTGAAGGAGTTGACTATGAGGAAACCTTTTATCATGTAGCAAGGTACTCATCCATTAGATTAATCCTTTCTCTAGTTGCATAGATGGGGTGGAAGATCCACCAGATAGATGTAAAAAAAACATTTCTCAATGGTGTTATTGAGGAGGAGTTGCACATCGATCAACCATAATTTTTTTGAGACTTTTTATCGAGATTCTCATGTGTGCAGACTCAAGCGAGCGTTGTACAGCCTGAAACAAGCACCTCGTGCTTGGTACACCAAGATCAATAGTTATCTCACTAGGTTGGGCTTCAGCAAAAGTGAGGCGGATGCCAACCTCTATCATATATTGGTATAAGGTAAATTTATTATTATTGTCTTATATGTTGATGATTTAATTTTAATTAGTGATGAACAACCTATCAAATCATACAAGGAGGACCATGTAAGAGAATTTGAAATGAAGGACATGGATCTCATGCACTACTTCCTCGGCTTGGAAGTATGGCAAGGAGATGGGGAATTGTTTGTATCTCAAGGAAAGTATGCAAATGAGATAGTACAAAGATTTCGCATGCAACAAAGTTACTGATCAAATGAGAAAATTACCTACACCCGATTTTGAAAAGTGGTGATGCAAAATCACCCTTTTTTAGCGTATTTTTTGCACTTTAAATTTTCTTACATCACCTATTTTATTTTTTTTAATATTTTCGCACTTCAAATTTTTTTATTTATGAAGCATGAACATTTTTTTTTTAAATTGTTAGTGATTTTCATGCTAATTTTGAGAAGTGTTGATGCAACATCAACCCTTTTTGTTTAGAGCAATGATTTTCATGTTGGTAATAAAACATAAAAATAAAATATGAAAAACATGACAGAAAAATCAAATATAAAAATATATATATATATATATATATATATATATATATATATATATATATATATATAAAACCAATAAAAATGTAAACAAAAAAAATTAACTTGTAAAAATAAAAAAATAAAAATAAAAATAAAAAAACAAAAAAAGGAAAATTTAAGAAAAAAACACATAATTTAAAGAAAAAAATCATTTTTTTCTGGCTATTAAAAAAACCACATAATTAAAAAAAAATGATAAAAAAAATAATTAAAATAGAAAATTTAAATATAATAAAAAATTAAAAATTAAAATTAAATAAATAAAATACAAAAATTAAAAATAATTTAAATTTAATATATATATATATATATATATATATATATATATATATATATATATATATGTATGTATATGAAATAAAAAAATAATAATAATAAAAAATAAAAAATGAAAGAAAATAAAAATAAAAATTTATATTTAAAAAAAATTAATAATAAATAAACAAGCATTTTAAAATAATTGAAAACAAAATTCAAATTTCTTTTTTAAATTAAAACATTTTAAAAATAAAATTAAAATTAAATTAAAAAACATGTTCAAAAATTAAATTTAAAAAAAAATAAAAATATTAAATTAAAAAACAATTAAAACAAATAAATTAAACTTAAAATTTTAAAATTAAACTTAAAAAAAATATATTAAAATATAACAAGTTAAAAATAAAAAAATTATATTGTAAAATAATTTTATTTTTTTTTAAATATATTAAATTTTAAATAGATTAAGAAAAAAAAAGTCAAAATAAAAAAAACAAATTAAAAAAACAATTAAATTTTACAAATTAAAAAAAAAATTAGTTTAATTTTTAAAAAAATGAAAATTTGGTCACCCAGGTGGCCACAGGGGTCGGCGACAACCTGCGTGTAGCGGGGGCCAATCCCTAGGCTACTGAGCTACACTCAACTCCCGCCCACCCATGGGCTAGCCCCTGGGAGGGTGGAGAGTTGTCGTGTAGCGCTCCAGCTGCCCAAGGAAACTCTCCGTCAGCCCAAGGCTGGCCCTAGGCAGGAGATCAATTCTCAGAATCGCCCTCTCGCCCAGGTGGTGATGAGGGCTGGCCCTGGGGGCGGAGATCTACAGACAACTCTCTGCCCACATAAGGGCCGACCCCCACGGCCACCTGGGCAGGAGGCTGATTACGAGAATCATCCTCTTGCCTAGGTGGCCACCAGGGTTGGCCCTTGTGCGAGGAAAGCGCTGCACCACAACACTCCACCTGCCCAGGGGCCAACCCCCGTCGCCAACTGGGTCACCAAATTGTCGTTTTTTTTTAATTTAATTTAATTCTTTTGTTTTTAAAAATAAAAAAATATATATATATATATATATATATATATATATATATATATATATATATATATATATATATATATATATATATATATATATATATATATATATATATATATATATATAAAAAGGTAAAATTTAATATTAGGAATTTTGCTTCTGTGATCCATAAATTGTGATTTTCACCGAAAGATTTTAATCACAAAATTTAATATTTTTTTTAAATTTAATTTTTATAATTTAAATTTAATTTATTTTTTAAAATTTATTTGTTTTTTCTTTTTTTTTTAATTTGATATTTTTTTATTTTATTTATTTTAATTTTTTTTTTAATTTTAATTTTGAAAATGTTTTTATTTTTTTATTTTTTTTTATTTTTATTAATTTTTTTAATGTTTTTTTTTTTTAATTTATTAAAATTTAATATTTTTTTTAATTTACTAAAATTTAATAGTTTTTTTTTTAATTTAATGCTAATTTTTTTTTTATTGTAATAAAAATTAATATATATTTTTTTAAAATTTAATTTTTATTTTGAATTTAATTTATTTGTTTTTTTAATTCAATATATTCTTTTCATTTATAATTTTTAATTAATTTTTTTTTTTTAATTTCAATTTTGAAAATGTTTTTATTGTTTTTTTTTTATTTTTAAAAAATTTTAATTTAAAAAAATATATTAAATTTGTTTTGTTTTTTTTTTTAAAATATATAGAAGAGGATGGTAGTTTAATAGTTCTTATCCATTTAAAAATACAGGCTTGTGATCCACTCTTGATGGGAGGATGAGCTCAAGGGATAAGGGGTGAAATATCCAAGGTAGGATAGGATAGGATTCGAGACTTTCATCTAAGGTAAATAGTTATAACAACTCTTGGACGCTTTTGGAGGAGGAAGCTTTGAGATAATTTTTATTTTTCTCAAATTTCTAGAATCAATGCACCCTAGCAAGGGGCAACCTGTTGGTGATCAACGTGGGTCCAAAGAGAGAAAACCTACTGGTGAAAACTGGTCTCTGAAGGGTCAACGTGCGTTGGGCCTAAAAATCACTGAAATGAATCAGTTTCAGGCATAAATTCAGGGTTTCGGGAGAGTGATGCTTAAGGATTTGTGTAGGGAGGATGAAAAAGTGTTCTAAGGATGTGAATGATCCTATTTGAAGGCTTATTGATCATATGAGAAAAAATGGCCTATAACACTATGGTATATACGAAGAAAGGGAGTGAAGTTGCATGACTTCACAGATGCATATTGGGTGGGGATTCCATCAGACCGAAAGAGTAAATTAGGTGGAATTGCCAATATTGGGTCCATTAAGGTTTCTTGGTACATCAGGAAGAAAAGTTCTGTGGCCCTTAGCTCAGAAGAAGCAAAATACATGGCTGCTAGTCAAGAAACATGTGAGGCGATCTGGATGAGAAAGATACATGTTGGATTGTTTGGTCAGATGATGGATCCCACTATGATCTACTGTGATAATCATAGTTACATCAAACTCTCTGAGAATCCTATATTTCATGATTGATCAAAGCATATAGATATCTGGTATCACCATTTACAATACTGTGTGTAGAGGCAGATAATGTTGCTTCAGTACATTCTGAAAGAGAAACATGATGCTGGAATTTTGAAAAAGGCTTTGTCAAGAGGGAAGTTCGAGTTCCACAAGTGAAAGATATGGGTGGTTGATAATCCCTTTCTTGCTGAGAGCGAGTGTTGAAAAATGCAACAATAAATTCTCAATTTGATTTTTCCTTGATTAAATTGAGAAAATTCAAATTTCCATATCAACACACAACTTGGATGTAGTTAACTGAGGTGATATGGATTTTATTACTCAGTTATTGTTGGGCTAGGGCCCCCTGGGGTCAAATTTAAGTCAATTTTACTATTTTGTTAAAGTGTAGTGTGTAGGTAAAGGGGCTTTGGGGCAGGTCAAAGCTCCTTCTTTTTGTAATGGGTAAAAGGGTAAAACGTGGGGATCAAACCATAGTTTTCATCCATGGTTTTAGCACATCTAAGTTATATAAAAAGGCATGAAAGATTCAAGTCGATCGATCAATCAATCAAGTGAGTCATGAATGAATGATTTGTGTATGTGATTTGGGAAAGTTTTTGTGATAAGTCAGAGTAGAGATAGGCTCTTGTGGCTGTGTGCTCGGAAACCTAAGTCCTGGGTTGTGTGTGAGGACTCTGCCACTGTGTGTGCAAGAGAAAAAATTGTAATCACTGAAGATCTGCTAATAAAGAGAAGTTTTGGCGAAAGTATTGTTTTACTTGCATGATCTATGTTTATGTATTCATGTATTGATTTGCTTATATATCTGTTGCAGTTTACATTATTGATGTGTATTGGTCTGAAATGATTATATAATCGCGCAATATATGTATATGTTTCTGTTAAGGGTTTTTGTGAAGTTATATCTGGATAAAATAGATCTTCATGTTTGCACCAATTGCATCTGTGTTAAGGGTTTTATTCATGTTAGATTTGAATCTAGTTAAAAAGAATTTGTGTAGAATAGTAGTAGTTAGATCAGATCGAAAATGTTATATCCACAACATATTCCTACCTCGGGGTGTAGAAACCTAGTTCCAACACTCCCCCATACTACTTCAGGTGAGACTTTTGTTTGCGCAAGAATATCACTACCAAAAGGGCCAGTAGTTGGAGGGTTTTTTTGGTTGCGCAGAACACTCTGAACCTGGGTCAAGACCCCTTGAGCTAACAAATGGTTTCGTTGGCGGGACCAAGATCTATTTGAGGGAGATTTGATGTTGTGACATCTGAGTAAGCCTGAGTTACAATATTGGTTGGATAGAAAGGCGCTCGAATTCACGATCCAAGAGAACTGGAATCCGAGATTATCTTCTGAAGAGTGGGAACAAATATTTATTTATACAGAGTAGCATGAAATTTTCTTGGCATCCTTTGCAAGAGAATTACATGAGTAGATATCTCGTCTTACTAAGTTTCAACCATGCACGAAGGACAACGCAGTGACCAAGTGGACTCCTGAGTTGATTCAACAATTGGAAACATCCAGCAATAATATCACTCACATAGTAGATTACCAAATCGATAGCATTCTAGGTGGATTTGTCACTAAATTTTCTATTGACACCTTTTTGTCATATTCTAAAGTTGAAATAAGGTTTTTCAAAAGTTGTGGATTAAAATGCTCTTATGTGAAAAGGGTAATCTGGGCAACCATACCGAGTGAATGTTCAGAAGAGGTCAACCTAGCTCTACGCGTAGTGGAAAAATTTATAACACAGACCCAGATGGAGATTTTGTGTACAGTCCCCTCAAAGGAAATTTTGATAGTGATGAAGAGTCTGAAATAAGTAGTTCTGGTGAATCAATATAATATGAAGAAAATACTACAATTGCACTTTAGGTCCCATCCACCCCACTCCAAGATCTTCCTCACACTCCACTCCATCCCACTCCACCTCCACCTCCACCACCAGTATTTTATATGGCTAACTCTATTAAGATGTAGGATTTTAAGGGTGTCAAGTGTTATCACTCCACTAGATCTCTAAGGCTAAGAAAGAGTCCAAACGGAGGTAACCACATACCAATATTTTAGCTTGGTAGCTAGCCCTACCAAACCAGAGAGGGCTCTCTCCACAAAATTATAGCCAAGAGGGCTGGATGAATTAGGGTTTTAGGCTAGGCATGAGTACAAGGGTTTTTTTTTTTGAATTGGGTGCTAGATAAGTGAATTAGGTCAAAGAGGTAACTAGGTCAGGGAAAATAAGATCATAATTGTAGGCATCTAATGGGGAAAGGTAGGTATGCACTCTAACACTTTAGGGTTTCAGGGTGAGATGGATCAGACTGGTGAGGTGCTAAAAAGAGCATGACAATGCATGAATTCCTTTTAAACTGAAGAAGCTGAATAAATTATGGTGCTTCTCCCAAAACAGATCATAGAATATGTATTTTGTCTATCAAACTTGAGAAATAAACATATCATAGAGCTAAAATGAACATGGAAAGTAAAAAAAATTCATACATATGAAACTGAAGAAGAAAATATGCCAAAGCATAGTACCACATGAATGCCAAAAGAATAGTTGCAACTTCTGTCAATAAGTTCCTGCCAAAACACTGATACAATAGTGTTCTCTGATCAATACAAAAACATCCCTCCTTGTCCCTCTAGTGAAATGAGTCAATAAGTGAAAGATGTAGCCATCAAAAAACTTCTCCCAACCTAAGGGGTCGAATCACTAAGTTGAGGAGTTGTTCCACCAAAAACTTAACTGCATACCTAGAGTGTAGGGAGGTCAAACTGACTCATCCCTCACTTTTTGGAAACTAATTCATTACATCTCATCAAGAGTTTTTACCTAATATATTTACCCCTAGGTAACTTAAAAACATGATTATTACATTTACATCCTTGAATTACATTGGTAAAAACATCATTTTCCGAGGTCAAACTGAGAAAATTTTGCAAATTTCAGGAAACACAGAAAATTGGTAAAAAGCGTGGCACCAATGTAAAAGCGTAGGGCCAACGTTAGCTCCATTTTTGAAGGGGTTCCCAGGGTCCAAATTGAGCTCAAAATAGATCATTGGAAATCTTGTCCTGTCTAGCTTCCAAAAAAATCCTTGCTTTGCAAAAATGACTTGATTTGACCCTCTAAAAGGTCAATCTCCCAAGACTAATTGAAAGCGCAGTGCCAACCTCAAAAATAGGGCAGCAATATGTTTTATGAGGTGTTTTCTGACTTTTTGACTAACCAGTTGGCCCAAAAAAACTTAGAAATTTTTTTAGGGTGACTTTATTTGGCCTTATGAATCCAATGGTGGCTTTAGTTTATTCATTAGAGGTCCCTAGAAAAAGCGCAACACTTAGGGCATTGCGCTTTTGACAGTGAAACTGTGCAAAAACTGCCAAAATGTGAAAAAACTCAAAAAATTTCAAAACTTGTCCAAAATTTCTTCACAATTGTGCTATGGAAGCTTCTTGAAGCGTGCTAAGCAATGAGGGATGCCTCTACAAGGATTTCAAGCTTGTCTCCCTTCTTTTGCTTGGCTAGGTTTTTCTTATGTTTCTCCTACAATTGCTTGAGTTTGATGCTACAAATTTGATTTCTTGTGATATACCTATTTGACATGTTTCTCAGCTTCTTTTTTTCCTTGTTTCCTTTTTGAGGAGCTTCTCAAGATATATGTTGACCCTTTCAAGCCATATTTCTTAGTCCTCTCCAACCTCCTTGGCAATCTTCTCCTCAAAATTGAGTTTTTCATCCTCACTCTTCTGCTGTTGTAAAGCCCTCTTAAGACCTCTTGTCTTTGGTCTTATTCTACTGCTTTGGATGTCATGTTGATCAGGGTCATCAAGTGGCATCATGGATTTACATTTTTTTTCTTTGAGCAGCTCTAGCTCCATGAGTACTTGCCTGTATTTAAGTTTCTTATTCTCCCACTCAAGAAATGAAATGAGAAACTTAGCCCTTTCTAAGTTAGTTTGAAGCTCTCTAATTTGGGCATCCTTTTCCTTGAAAACCAAGCTGGAAGCCTCATGATCATCTAGTTGATCCAAGTCAACTAGTTCAAAATATTCTTCCTCATCCTCTTGCATGGCTTCCTCATGCTCATATGCTTCTGTCCTCTTTTCCTTACCCTTATGTACCTTCTTTTTTGATGAAGGAAAGGTTCATTCCAATTTCTATGGAGAAAACACTTTCCTATACCCTCTCTGATATGTTCTAGCCAATGTTCCCATTTCAACCCTTTTAGGCTTGCTGACCATAACTCTGCTAGGTGACCCAATTTGACTCTGAAATGGTGATAATGGTGGTGAAATGGGTGTAGTAGGCTGAGTTGATGAAGGAGTAGGTGTTGTGGGCTGAGATGGAGGAATAGATATAGTAGGATGAGGTGGAGGAGGCCTATCTTCAGCATGTTGATCAGTAGGATGAGATGAAGAAGGCATATCTTTAGCATGCTGAGATTGTGGAGTTGTGAAGATATCATTGGCAATGAAGGTGTCCCATGAAATATGCAACTGGTTAAGGTGATGGGGGACAATGATCTTGATGAGATAGCGGTGAAAGAGGTTGTTCATTTTCTGGTCGTAATCTCTCCTTTGTACAATGTATGCCATTTTGTCTATGCTCCTGAACATATAGTATGGGATATTAAGAATTTTGACTCTTGTGAAGTGCACAAGTAGTCTAATATGATATGCATAGAGTATGAAGAACCTTCCTTCACAAGAGAAGTACTTCATGATGATATTCATCATGGGGGTATACCTATCAATAAGGTATTTGAAAGGAAAAGCTCTCCTTCCCTCATCTATGTACCTTGTTTTGATGAATGGTTCATAATACTGATCATCCAAGTATTTTGATTTAAACCAACTTTCACCCATGTTTGGAATCCCTGTGGCAGAATCAATGATAGATTTAGATATGGTGAAGGTTACACCTGCAAGGGTCACCTGATTGTCTTTGAGGTTTGAAATGAAAAGTCTAATCAAAATAGGGTGGTGTTGAACTCTTTCAATCATATTGCAGAAATCAAGGCAACCAACATATTGAAAGCAAGAGACTATCATTGGTGAAGCCATCAGTTATCTGTTGTTGGTGGGCTCAAGCCTTAGGATTATTCCTACTTTATGTGGCCTTCTCTCTTGTCTATCCTCCTCTTCTAGTCTATCCTCCTCTTCCTCCATGTAATATTTGTCTTCTTCCATGGTGTTTTTTATATAGAAAACCTAGGGATGAGGAAATGGGAGTGGGCATAGGTCTAGGGAGTGAGGATAGGTCTAGGAAAAAATTAGGGAGATGGGGGAAGGGGTTATTGAAATTTGGGAGGTGATAAATGGTTAAAATGATTGGGGAATTAGAAATGATAATTTTATTACAGGTTCAGTATGGGTGCCTAGGAAATTTGAAATACCTAGGACTAGGGGTTTAGGGGCAGGGATAGTTTTTATAGTGATGTAGGAAGGGAATGCAGGGTTTATGGGCATCAAATTGGGAATGAGGAGATGGGATTAGGGTTTTAAACTAGACAAACTGCCAATTTTTCATGAAAATAAAAACACCATGAAATTAATATTTAGGAATACAAGGAGTTGATAAAATGGTATTAGTTACTTGATAAAATATGATAAGAGTATTTTTTGGAGGATCAAAGGAATTTTGGAAGAGTTTTAGTGCTTATTGGGTAAACTGAGAAAAAGCGCAACGCCTTACCCAAAAGCGCAACGCCCTTCAACAAAAAACGTAGTGTTTTTGTCCAAAAGTGCTTGTTAAAAAAACGCAGTGCCAGCCTCTAGAAATGCAACGCCACCCAAAAACTCAAATTTTGACTCTACAAAATTATTGATTTTTGAGCTGAGGGAGTGTGGGCTCGATGGCTGCAATAGAAAATGAGCTTCTTCTTTGTCTTATGGTGGTCTTTATACTTGATGAATTTGATGTTTTGGGTCTTGGGACCCACTTTTTCTTTTCTTCTCTTTCACTTTACACTTTGAAACTATACCTTTTCTCTTTTTGACTTCATTATTTACACATTGATCATTTGATGATTGAGAACTCTTTACATTTTGACTTTTGATGCTTTGTTAGCATGTGTAACTCTGAGTTGGCAGCTTGGGAACCATGAAATTATTACAAATTGAGTGACATGAAATTACATAATGGAAAATAAAAATTACATTTTGAAATAAAAATTATATCTTGGAATAGGAAATACTCCTTACAAATCATCTTTACATGGTAAAGAGAGGTTATTTGATCACTTTCTTACTTGGTGCTCTTATGAAATGGAAATGGTTTATTATTGGACCTTGAAAAACCCTAGAAATCTAATGAAACCTTGAAAAAACCTAAAGACCTAATGAAACCTTGAAAACCCCTAATGACCTAATGAGAACCTTGACTGACTAGAATTCATGATGACATAACTGAATAGGTGATGTAATCTCATGAAATAGTGGACTCTCAGTAAGTGAAAAAGTGAGCCAGCAAGTGATGAAATGAAATTTTTGAAAAGAGTGAACTTTGATGAAAATATCCACCAAGTGACCAAATTTTTTCATGAACTAGTGGAATGAGAAAATAATTATGAGTGGGACCCATAAAATGACATGAAAGAGTTAATTTTGATCACTGGTGGAAGGATGCAAATACTGACACTAACGTTGGCTCCAGAAGGGGATGGTAGCTCCTCAGAGGTGCAAAGAAAACCATAGACGAAGTGCCTATCCATTGGACATGGAGTCAAAATCTAAAAACCAAACTGAATATTGAAAACTTGACTCAATAAACTGAACAAAATTGGACTAACTGAAATAAAAACTTACAAACTTATTGATGGCAGCATATCACCGAGACTTGAGGGCTTCAAATCATGATGACAACCACATGACTACTGAATACATATGTACAATCATGTGAAGTGATCCTTCCAGTGTAACCAATCCAACAGATGGCTACATACTAAAATGCTGCTCTCATTTTCCTCGAGAAGGCAGAAAAAACAAAAACTAGGCCACTCCAAGTGTCTACTGAACATGTGCTTCTAGTTCATGAAAATAAGAAAACACATCTTCCCTGATAACTGTAGAAAATCAGTAAAAGGATCTTCAAATATATGAAATGTTACATTGTCTTGAGATCCAGCAAAAACACAAGCACACTCTTCATTCTGATCTAAAAGAACACTTGGTTTTTGATCCATAGGAAGGCATAGGGGAGTATGAATTTCTGTTGTCTGAGTATTGGCTATAAATTTCTCAAGCATTAGAAACTATGACTCTATCACTTGCATATTGTCTCTCTTAGGCTCATACTTCTCAAATTCATAGTCTAAATCATCCTGAATAGAAAACATTCTTCAAAATTTTCAAACAGACAACCCTATCCTCTTAATGAAAGACAACGGTCTTTTTTAGCTGATCTCCTTGCAGGAAATCATCATCACAAATTGGTTTACTCTCAAAAACTTCCTAAATAGTTTCGTCAATCTCATGATTTTCATCATTTAAACTTGGATTTTCATTTTCAATGACGGAAGAAGTTTCACTAACACAATCTTGACTATGTGAATACTGCAAACCTACATTAGCTTGGGTTGTAACATGAATTTTAAGGAGCTGATCTATCTGATATTTTTTCAAAAGAGGAATTAATCTTTTTTTTATTTGGATGAAATAATAATTGTCTTCTTTCTCTCCTAAATATTCACAAGGATGTTGGGTATCTTCTTTAATATCAAGAAAAGGAGCATATAAATTTTCATTAGCTTGTTGATTTATTTCATGTAGTTTCATTTGACTATCAAGATGCAAAATTATTTCATCTTCAAGCAAAGGGGAAGCTACTGTATGATGAATATGATCTTGTGTATCAAAGTGACTAGCTTCTTCAGATTTATATTGAAGGGAGAAGTCATATAAGGCTTCAATGATCTCTTCATAATTCATGCATTCGATATCATCAATACTCTCAAGATATGCAATAAAACCATCACTAAAATCACAACAACTTTGTAAGAGAGATAAAGAAAGAAATGACTTCACATAATGTTTAGAGAACATCTTATGGAAATCCTTAAGAGAACATAAACTTCCTTCTGGTAACCCTTCATACCATGCCCTAGATTTATCTTCAAGAGAAGCCATAAAACCTTCATGAGAGTATTTAGGAAACTCAACTCTCAGTCTACATACATGTATATGAAACTTTATTAAATGCAGATCAACATCATCTTTCTATTCATATTTGAATATGGGAATATGTGTAAACCAATAAACGTAAGGCATAGGATTTGGAAATCTAGGGATTTGAGATCCATCCATAGGAGCATACCTGGGATTTTTTCTTGCAGTAGAACTCATCTCGACAGCAATGAAGTCACCTAGAAGTCTATTCAAATTACCAGTTCTTGAAAAGTGGAGTCGCCATGAAAATTATGAACATTTGGATTCTTCGACACTGGAGTAACTAGGTGAATGATGCACAACCTTCTTGTGCCTGGTCATTTTTCACCATCAGCAATCAGATCTGATATTTTTTGTTCTTTCCCAGGGAATATTTGTCTTTTCGCCTCCCCGACAACAGTGTCAGTATGTTATCACTCCACCAGATCTCTAAGGTTGAGAAAGAGTCCAAACAGAGGTAACCACATACGAATATTTTAGCTTGGTAGCTAGCCTTACCAAACCAGAGATGGCTCTCTCCACAAAATCATAGCCAAGAGGGCTAGATGAATTAGGGTTTTAGGCTAGGTATGAGTACAAGGGTTTTTTTGTTTGACTTGGGTGTTAGATGAGTGAATTAGGTCAAAGAGGTAACTAGGTCAGGGAAAGTAAGATCAAAATTGCAAGCATCTAATGGGGCAAGGTAGGTATGCAATCTAACACTTTAGGGTTTCAGGGTGAGATGGATCAGATTGGTGAGGTGCTAAAAAGAGCATGATAGTGCATGAATCCCTTTTAAACTGAAGAAACTAAAGAAACTATGGTGATTCTCCCAAAACATAGCATAAAAGATGTATTCTGTCTATCAAACTTGATAAATCAACATATCATAGAGCTAAAATGAACATGGAAAGTAAAAAACATTCATACATATGAAATTGAAGAAGAAACTATGCCAAATTATAGTAGCACATGAATCCCAAAAGAATAGTTGCAACATTTGTTAATAAATTCCCACGAAAAGACTGATACAATAGTGTTCTATGATCAATACAACAACATCCCTACTCGTCCCTCTAGTGAAATGAGTCAAGAAGTGAAAGATATAGCCCTAAAAAAACTTCTCCCAACCTCAGGGGTCGAATCCCTAAGTTGAGGAGCTATTCCACCAAAAAATGAACTGCATACCTAGAGTGTAGGGAGGTCAAACTGACTCATCCCTCACTTTTTGGAAATTGATTCATTACATCTCATCAATAATTTTTACCTAATGTATTTACCCCTAGGTAACTTAAAAAATATATTATTACATTTACATCCTTGAATTGGATTAGTAAAAACATCATTTTCCAAGGTGAAACTGAGAAAATTGAGAAAATTTGCAAATTTCGGGAAACACAGAAAATTGGTAAAAAGCACAGTGCCAGTGTAAAAAGCATAACACCAAATTCACCTCCACTTTGAAGGGGTTCCCATTGTCCAAATTGAGCTCATGATAGATCATTGGAAATATCGTCCTATCTAGTTTTCAAAACTGGCCTTGTTTTTCAAAAATGACTTAATTTGATCCTCCAAAATGTCAATCTCCTAAGACTGGTCAAAAGCGCAGTGCCAACCTCAAAAACAGGGCAGAAATATGTTTTTTGAGATGTTTTTTTTTACTTTTGGATTGACCAGTTGGCCCAAAAAATATTAGAAAAGTTTCTAGGGTTACTTTATTTGGTGTCTTAAATCTAATAGTCCCTTTAGTTTTTTCATTGAAGGTTCCTAGAAGAAGCGCAATGCATAGGGCATTGTGCTTTTGATAGTGCAACTGTGCAAAAACTGTCAAAATGTGCAAAAACTCAAAAAATTTCAAAAATTGCCCAAATTTTCTTCAAAATTGTGCTATGGAAGCCTCATGAAGTGTGCTAAGTAATGAGGGATGCCTCTGCAAGGATTTCAAGTTTTTCTCCCTTATTTTTCTTGGCTAGGGTTTTCTTTTGTTTCTCCTGCAATTGCTTGAGTTTGATACTACATATTTGATTTCTTTTGATATACCTATTTGACATGTTTCTGAGCATATTTTTGTCCTTGTTTTCCTTTTGGAGGAGCTTCTCAAGATTTATGTTTATCCTTTCAAGCCATATTTCTCTTTCCTCTTCAACCTTCTGTTAGGTCTCTGTAATAAGCAAGATTGGCAAAGTCCAATCACAGAGTTAACATCATTTCAACCAACTTTTGGATTCTAGGATCTAGCCCTCCTGAATCCGGAGAGGGATCTCTCCAATATGTACAAAGATGGATTTGTCTTTGAAAACTTAAGGTATTGATATTAGGCTAGTTATGAAGTCCAAGGGTTTGTTTGGTTTTTTGGATGGTTGAACATAGTTGCTGTCTGAGCCTGAAAGATATATATGCAAATAGGTTAAAAAGTGAGAAGTTGCAAGCAAAAAGAGTAAGCTTCAGTCAAAAAGAAAGATGATGGCAGATTTTCAGTCCATTGGGCTATGGAGTCATAAGAGGATTTAATTGAAACATTCAGGTTCAAGAGTGGTCTATGGGGCAAGTCATCTATGCCTAAGGATCTCTTTAAATTTTGAATTATGGAATGGAGTGATACAATAAGAAAGGGAAATGACAGATGCAGAACAAAGAGCAGCCCAGGATCTGGTAAGTACTTTGAAACTAGCCAGCCTTTGACCAGACACTTAAGAAAAACATAGAAGAGAACTAGGATCTGGTAAGTACTTTGAAACTATCCAACCTTTGATACACTTCTGATAGAAAACATATAAAAAACAAAAGGAAAACACAAATATAACACAGAATGGTCGAAGATCTGATAAGTACTTTGAAACTAGTCAGCTTTTAACACATTCTAGGGAAACAATCAAATAGTTGAGCAAATAAGAAAGGGACTCAGGGCTAACCTTAATTTCCTCAGTTCATCTTCACACAACATATATTGAAAGTAACATTTAAAAATAACATTCAGCTGAGACAAAGATATGAGGGAACGCCAGCATTCCTATGCTTAAACTGAATTGATTCATTTCCAAATAACACAGTTGAAAGAAAACATAGAAATAAAGGTTTTTCAGCCAGAGAACGGTGCTGGTATATAGCAGGTCCTAACCCTGTTTAAACTTTTCTTTATAGTGGAAATGAAACAAATTGAAAACAGAAACAAAATACAAGTTACAGTGAGAATAACATCACCATCAGCATAGACCAGGATCCCATAAATCAGCTTGTATTGATGCTTCAAACCAGTTACAATCTTCAGATCCAATGTTTTAATCCATCTCTCTTCACAACCTAACCTATCTGTTACAAGCAGAGCTCCAAGAGCCAGTGAAATCCTATCTACAAACAAGAGTCTTCAGCTCAGTTACAATACAAGGCTTCAACAATTTACATTAACAACCAACCAACAACCAACCCCTCACTCATCTTCCACGGTAGTAGTTATAGAAATATGAGGAGGTGAGATCTGATGAAAATATCTCAAAAACCAATTAATACAGATATTAATGTCTTCTTGGCCATCGAGGGGCTCAACGAAGAGCTATACAGGTGTTCCTCTGTATTAAATGATTTACCCTCATGCATTTAGCTCGGTGGGAGCTTTATTAGACTTTTGAGGCTCTGTGTATCGATAGGGTTGCCCTGCCAACATTCTGTCATTAATTTCCTGGCAGAAATAACTCCTTTCACTGTGTCGAGGAAAAATGTCTGATTTTGATCAATAAATTCAGCTCTTGATGGAATACTTCGAGGCACAGGTGGTGCTTTTGTTGGTGGGAAGAATCAATTTGCTTCCATCTATGGCGGTGAAGGGTTTCCTGATAAAACACTTTAGATTTTCCTTCAAATCATGTTTTTAGATCGGGGATTAGGCGTTTGATAACTGTCTTAGCCTTAATCCCCACAAATCTGTCCACTAATCTGCTGTTCTGGTTCATTCTTGGTCTTCAATCTCTGATACTCCTTTCTGCATTGATCTTCACGGTTTTTTCTGTTTGTGCAGGGCTGCGTAGGGCCTGTGAAGCATCGATGCCTAATAAATCATCAATGAAACGTGATATTTACCCCTGCAGATGACCTTCCTCAGAGGTCACGAACAAAAGAGGGTCGTCACCCTCTGTCGCTGAATCTTCTTTCGAAAAGGCGAAGAATACATTCAAACCTGCAAAAACACAAAAAAACATTATATAATCCTACGTATTTGGTTTACTGCATCGGAGGGTGTGCGGGAGAATGGAGCAATCAGAACCGTCGATCGCATTGTGATCAACAGTCAGGGCGAATGGGAAATTCAGCGGGGTGGATATTTTGACCAGGAAATAGAATCAAGGAATGAACATGGGTCGTCGATCTGCAGAGATCGACGACGGAAATTGAATCTTCGCTGCGCGGTGGATGAGTTAACGGGCGCGCATGTCTGTTAAAGGTCGAGCAGGTGAAGTGATCGGCAACCGTCGGATGGGAGGGCCCAGATCGGACGGTGGAGGTGGATTCCGCTGCGTGGTATTGGTACGGATATTAGCGCGTGAAATGATCTGATAGCACGGTGGTTTTAGGAACAGTGAGGGGACACGCGTCGGCCAGCGTATGGAATCGCTGGCAGACGGGAGAAAACCACCTTGGCTCGGAAGGTGGTGCGGAATGGAAACCGGAGGTTTTCTGGAAAATGGTGCAGGGGAAGGGGGGTCCACCAGGTGAGGTGTGCTCCGCACCATCGGATCTGGGGAGCAGATCGACAGCCCAGATTCATCACGGAAATTAAACACGTGACTTCAAATATTTCCCGTCAAACTTTATAAAATGGGGTTTTCGGGTTTTTCAAAGGAAAATAGGTGAAGGAAGGGGGTATTCTTTGGTTTAGCATCTAAGGACTGAGCAGTGAGTCCCAACGCTCGGGTATGTGGAGAAAAACGGTCCAGGGGCTTAGCCTGAGAGGGTTAAAATGCCAAATGCACATAAAATATGCCTTTTATATGATTTTTAATGATTTTCAAAGGAAAAAGGTCCGATGGGTTAAAAAATGGGTTTTTAACTTTAGGAAGTGAAAGTATGAAGGTTTAAAGGGAAAAATAATGGATTGTAGGGATTTCATGGGAGAAAAGGAAATGGAGAAATGAGGTAATGTTGGAAGAAAGGGAGGGGGAGAAAGGGGAATGCATTAGCATTTGACTTGGATTTTTGCAGGATATCAGAGGTTTGAAAGTGGAAACAGCTGTGAAGATTTAACCAGTAGTTTATGGATTCACCAAAAAGACTTCAAGCACCAACAATTTCAGGACTGAATTTGTTTCTTGAAGGCTGCAAAAAATATTTAGCCACCAGCTGATATGATAGAAAAATATAGGTGGCTAACATCTTCTTGGAAATCGTCTCCTCAAAATTGTGTTTTTCATCCTCACTCTTCTGTTGTTGTAAAGCCCTCTTAAGACCTCTTGTCTTTGGTATTATTCTACTGCTTTGGATGTCATGTTGATCAGGGTCATCAAGTGGCATCATGGATTTACCTCTTTTTTCTTTGAGTAGCTCTAGCTCCATGAGTACTTGATGATCTTTTAATTGCTTATTCTCCAACTCAAGAAATGAAATGAGAAACTTAGCCCTTTCTAAGTTAGTCTTAAGCTCTCTAATTTGGGCATCATTTTCCTTGAAAACCAAGCTGGAAACCTCATGATCATCTAGTTGATCCAAGTTAACTAGGTCAAAATTTTCTCCCTCATCATGAGGGTCCTCATCCTCTTGCATGGCTTCCTCATGCTCATCTACTTATATCAAATTTTCTTACCCTTCTGTACTTGCTTTGTTGATGAAGAAGGAAAGGTCCCTTCCACTTTCCATGGAGAAAACACTTTCCTATACCCTCTCTGATATGTTCTAGCCAATGTGCCCATTTAAACCCTTTTAGGCTTGCTGACAATAACTCTGCTAGGTGACCCAATCCGACCCTAAAATGGTGATGATGGTGGTGAAATGGGTGTAGTAGGATGAGTTGATGAAGGAGTAGGTGCTATGGGCTGAGATGGAGGAATAGATATAGTAGGATGAGGTGGAGGAGGCCTATCTTCATCATGTTGATTAGTAAGATGAGACGAAGAAGGCGTACCTTCAACGTGCTGAGCTAGTGGAGCTGTGAAGATATCATTGGCAATGAAGGTGTCCCATGAAATATGAAATTGGTTAAGGTGATGGATGACAATGATCTTGATGAGAGAGTGGTGAAATAGGTTGTTCATCTGCTGGTCATCACCTATAATTTGTACAATGTATGCCATTTTTTCTATGCTCCTGAATAGCTAGTATGGGATATTAAACATTTTGACTCTTGTGAAGTGCATAAGCAGTCTAATATGATATGTATAGAGTCTGGAGAACCTTCCTTCACAAGAGAAGTACTTCATGATGATATTCATCATGGGGGTATACCTATCAAGAAGGTAGCTGAAAGGAAAAAATCTCCTTCTGACATTTTTGTACCTTGTTTTGATGAATGGTTCATAATACTGATCATCCAAGTCTTTGGATTTAAACCACCTTTCACCCATGTTTGGAATCCTTGTGGCAGCAACAATAATAGATGTAGATATGGTGACGGTTACACTTGAAAGGGTCACCTGATTTTCTTTGAGGGTTGAAATTAAAAGTCTGTTCAAAATAAGTTGGTGTTGAACTCTTTCAGATATATTGCAGAAATCAAGGAAACCAACATATTGAAAGCAAGATACTGTCATCGGTGAAGCCATCAATTATCTGGTGTTGGTGGGCTCAAGCCTTAGGATTCTTCCTCCTTTATGTGTCCTTCTCTCTTGTCTATATTCCTCTTCCAGTCTATCCTCCTCTTCCTCTATGTAACCTTCGTCTTCTTCCATGGTGTTTTTGATCTAGAAACCCTAGGGATGAGGAAATGAGAGTGGGGATAGGTCTAGGGAGTGACGATAGTTCTAGGAAAAAATTAGGGAGATGGGGGAAGGGGTTATTGAACTTTGGGAGGTGATAGAGGGTTAAAATTCTTGGGTAATTAGAAATGATAATTTTGTTATAGGTTTTGAGTATAGGTGCCTACGAAATTTGAAATACCTAGGACTTAGGGTTTAGGGGAAAATGGATTTAGGGAAAGGGATATAATGTTGTAGGGGTAGGGATAGGGTTCACAGTGATGTAGGAAGGGAATTTAGGGTTTATGAGTATAAAATTTGGAATGAGGAGATGTGATTAGGGTTTTCAACTAGACAAACTACCAATTTTTCACGCAAAAAAAACACCATGAAATTGATATTTTGTAATTCAAGAGGTGATAAAATGGTCTTACTTACTTGATAAAATATGATAAGAGAATTTCTTGGAGGATTAGAGGCAGTTTCGAAGATTTTTGGTGCTTATTGGGAAAATTGGGAAAAAGTGCAATGCCTTACCCAGAAGCACATCACCCTTCAGCAAAAAATGAAGCACTGCTGTCCAAAAGCATAGCACGTGTTCAAAAAATGTAGTGCCACCCTCGAGAAATGCACCACCACCCAAAAAACTAAATTTTGACCCTTCAAATTGGTTTTTTGAGCTGAGGGAATGCGAGCTTGATGGTTGCAATAGAAAATGAGCTTCTTCTTTGTCTTATGGTGGTCTTTATACTTGATGAATTTGATGTTTTGGGCCTTGGGACCTACTTTCTCTTTTCTTCTCTTTCACTCTACACTTTGAAACTATACATTTTCTCTTTTTGAATTCATTATTTACACATTGATCATTTGATGATTGAGAACTCTTTACATTTTGAATTTTGATGCTTTGTTGGCATGTGGAGCTCTGATTTGGCAACTTGGGAACCATGAACTTATTACAAATTGAGTGACATGAAATTACATAATTGAAAATAAAAATTACATTTTGAAATAAAAATTACATTTTGAAATAAAAATTACATCTTGGAATAATAATTACTCCTTACAAATAATATTTACATGGTAAAGAGAGGTTATTTGATCACTTTCTTACTTGCTACTCTTATGCAGTGGAAATGGTTTATTATTGGACCTTCAAAAATCCTGGAAACTTAATGAAACCTTGAAAAACCCTTGTTAGGTCCCCATAATTTGTCAGATTGGCAAGAAAAAATGTACAAGGGTAACATCAAACCAATATTTGGTGTCCTAGGACCTAGCCTTCCTGGACTTAGAGAGGGCTCTCCCTATATTTGTGTAAAAGATGTAACTTTGATTAATTTTAGGGTTTTCATTTTAGGCTAGTTATAGTGATTAGCGTTTGCTTGTTTTTTTTGTTTGGTTGGGTTGCTTGTCAAGCAGGACAAATAGAGTAAGACAAGTTTAGACCATTGGGTTATGGAGTCTGCAAAAGGTCTTGAAAGGTATAGCAATCGGTCAAGGGTGTGTCGGAGGGCAAGTATAACAAATACAAATGGATCTTCAAGTGTTATGTGAGTGGATTGAACAATAAATTGTGAGATTAGTAGGTTTAAAGGGCAGTTAAGAATCCCTTAACATGTACTATAACAAGAAAGTATTTAAGAACACTATGCATAAAGAAATAAACAAATACAGGGCATACCATAAGCTTCTTTGACCAAACCCTAGCAAGTAAACATTAAGACAATAGTCCAAAAAATTATAGAGAGAAACAAACTTGTAAATTCTCTAGTGATTTCACCTTCAGGAAAATAAAACACTCAAGATAACATATAGTAATGATCAAAGAGAAGGGAACTCCTAAAATTCCTTAATCATACTACAAAGAACTTCAAAGCAACCATTCAAGATGGACAAAAGGGAAGGGAAAACAATAAACCTCTTCATTCAAACCCTATTTAGCAATACTTTGAAGAAAATACATCAAAAACAATGTTTAAGTGATACCAAAGGGCGGGGCTAACCATAAACTATTTTGGCATTAGCTCCATTAAATAATTCTTGAGATAAAAAAACTGAGTGTAATTAGAGAGAAACTAATAATTCTCTAATCTGACCTAGCAAAGGAAAACATACAAGCAATAGAAAGTAGACTGTAATATCCCAAAATAGGGAAAATCTACAATGTTAGGAATATGTTATAGTATTCCTAAATTGGAGATCCAGCAATATGTAAAAACAATATTGAAAGAGCAGTGTTAAATCAAATCATATAGTGAGAGAAGAGCTCATAGCTATCTTATTAAGTTACAGTAGCAAAATTTATACAAAATATTGAGGAAAAAGCTACTCAAGATAGGTAATAATCAGCCTCAAGAAACAAGCACATGAAACATGACAAAACACTGCTACACAAGAGTGCCCAAGCTATGACTGCACAGTTTTATATAAAAAAACTGCTAATAACATATGTAAATACATAGATATACAAGTATATGTCTCATACAACATTTGGAGAGAATATCTAAGCTCCCAAAGACTACCTCAAGTCAATCCTAGAAGGATTGGCTAAAATATGAAAAAACTGCAAAATGCCAGAGTTGCAGGGTAGCAGTTGCAACTCAAGAACTGGAAAGGAATGGAGAAGGCTGAAGATGATACATCTAATGAAAATAACTCCTCCAATGGATCTTCCAAGTGTAAGGCTGATCCTAACACTGAATATCTCACCCTCCAACAATCACTGCAATCCCTCACTGCAGGTGCACACTGAAAAATAACACAGTCACTGAGGGATACTGCACTGTAGGTGGAATAGAATGGGTTGGCCAAGTGACAAGATCTGCAATATGCTCCAAGGGCTTCCAAACTGATCTCTCAGAGGAAAGAGAGCCTCCTCCTCAGAAAAATAGCTCCGGAAGTGGTGTTGTAGAATCATCACTGCAACACCCTGCAACACAACATTATTTTGCTTCAGAAATAACGTTGTAGCTTAAGGAGGATGTTTGGCCTCAAGCGTGAATGTGAGAAAAATCAGTACAACTCCTTCAAGAGGCCTCTCAATAAAGGATAAGGATTCATAAACAATAAATCCTTCTTCTAAGCAGCACTGCAACTCTACTAAACTGCAGGAGAATGCACAAAGTCTAAACAGACAAAGAAAACAATAATCTGAATCATGCCTAACAATGGTTGCCTTGCCCTCCTTTTAAACAAGTGAAATCTCTCTCTCCATGGATCCCACTCATTAGGGTTTCCTCCACCAAATAACCCTCTTCCATTCATATTGTGCTGTCTATCCAAGTGTCCTCCAGCTCCTCTCCCAACGCTGTTGACTTTGTCAAACTTGACCTTGTCCCCATGCAAATATCCTCTTTCACACATAAGGGTATGAAATCCAGCTCTTATGACTATCCCCTTTCACATTTGAGGGATTTTATTCATTTTTTTAATAAGAATGGGCTTCCTTACCCATTTATTTAGCTTCTAGGTGATAAAAACGAAATTTTAATATTCCATTTAGCTGTGTGCTAAAATGGGATATTATAGTCCTCGCCTCCCAAATGTTGCTTGTCCTCAAGAAACTGCAAGGATAGAACTGGAAATCTCCTTCCAAAGCATGGAGTCTAAAATGTGTTGAGGAACATCTTCCCCATGTGGATCCTCCATCCCCAAGGAATCATCCATACAAAATGAGTTACCTCTAAACATGGCAACTCCTGAAAATCCTCTTCCAACTTTGGCTCCTGCAATGTAGGTGGGCTGACAATCTAATCTTGGTAGAAAAAATAGTCTACACCACGTGGTCCTACTCTCCACTTAGGATAATTTTAGAGTATATGCTGATCTTGGGCTACAATGGTATTGCCCTCAAGTGGCAAGATGAAGATTATACCTCCAAGGACATTTCCTCCAATGTTATGAAACATGTTGGCCCAAATCATCTCATATGTGATGAGTTGGAAGTCACCATCATATGGCATCCAATCAATCATATGGCTCACCTCAAATGGAAACAAGTGTTTTTCTGTAGTGGCCACATACTCTCTCATGCTCCCATTAGAACATGTAATGCAAACTATGTGGGATATCTTCCCCCCAAGGGACACATCCAACCAATGTGCCATTCCCCCAATCAAATATAAAAACAACAGCAACATAAGGAACCATAATAAGAACCATGCTTGCTGCCATATGTAGCAAGGGAGAAGGAAAATGGTCCCTCAAATGTAACCAACACAGTTTGGACCTCAACTGCAAAAGAGTGTGACAAAAAGTGTGGTTTCTCAACCACTTTCTTGTTGTCCCACTCTCCTCATATGTTTGGATAAAGTGAATGATGTATGGTGAAAAGTGAGCATGTTATCCAAAACACATCTCCTCCCCAAGTCCTCCTAGGGAGTGGTCACCAACACTACTTATGGCCTCAAGTAGACCATGAGGTCTAGAAAAAAGAATGCTTTTTTTTGGAGAAACATCTTGCAGATGTATGGTTAAGGGATGCATAGATACATTATACAATTCATTATGAAAACAAACAATAACCTTACCATATGTCTTGCTCATGCAAATGGAGTGGCTCATAGATGAGTCTCCTCTCATCCTCAAAGAGAAAAGAGGTGGATGTGCTAACTCTTCCAAAGAGCTATGTATCTCCTCCATCTTCACATGATCCATGCATCTCCTCATATGCTGATATATCTCCTCCTCAAACCCCTTCCAAAAATACCCCTCCATGATGGTGTTGTATGCTCTCAAAGAACAAGTGTGGCTGAAAAGGAAATCCTCATGAGCTGTTTGTAGCAACTTCTCCTTGAGCTTGGAGGCTCCGGATAAGAATATCCTACCATGATAGTAGATGACCCCATCTCTGACTAAATATCCCTCCTCATGCAACCGGTCATCCAATATCATGCAAGTGAAAAGATCCTTGGAATACTCCACCAACAACTGGGAGTTCCAATATGGATCTATCCTCCATAGTGACAATGCTGATGATCTCTTATGAAGAACATTTGTCATATGGTCATCCTCTCCTTTGACATATCCCATGCAAAATATGCAAGTTGGAAGGCTTCTATCCTTCCCTTGTTGCTTCTGCCACAACGCAAAATCTGAAATGAGAGTGGGTAAAGATGATGTTGAGAGGATGCCTCTCTCCTCCTTGAGCCTACCCAAGACTCTCAGTGTTGTAATTACCTCCCAGGGTCTCCACTCCTCTAAAATCAATGAATGGTGCCTAAACATGTGAAGCATCTCTCATCATCTGTTGATCTGGTGGTATCCTTGGTGAAATGTCTCCATGCAATGAGACATTATCATCAAGAGTAGACTACATACATGAATGGAAATACTTGCCCTTGCTCTCACTATGCAATCTAGTCTTCCTCTTAGGTGCATCAACCTCATAAAATAGACAGGGATGTGTGCTCCTCATCACATGATGTTGGTCATCCTCCCTATCTCCTCCTTATATCTCCATAGTTCCACACCTCATCGTCAATGGCACATGTAGAACATGAGTTGTGCCTTGATCTCCACACATGAGATCTTGGGGACTTCCTTGCAAAGATGCAAGAATCCCTCTAGTTGGAGCAAGAGCTTCTCCTTCCTCTGCATGAGGTGCTAGATCAACTCCAGATCTAGCAGCATTGTTGCCCTCAGCTTCCTCAACATGAATGGGAAACCTCCCAATGATTGGATCCTCCTTTGAAAAAGGGGTCTCCATGCCTTCTTGTGCCAGCATACAAGATAAAGGTATTGACTCTAGAAAAGTATGATGCAAGTTATCAGCCTCTTCCATGGGTTTCTGAAGTGGTTTTGGTTTTATGATTTCCTCCATCACATGTATGGTCTTTGTTTGTTTAGATTTGTTTTGCTTCACCACGAGTTTCAGAAATTTTCTTATCAAAATTTTCCACCAATGTTTTGATGAACCTTGCATAGGAAGAAGTATTTGCATTCTTTAAAGAAAAAGACTCAAATATCCACCATGCATAGACCTTACCTCCAAAATGTAGCACTGCTACTCTGATGGCCTCATCTTCAAAAATTTTGTGTTGCTGCAAAAAGGTGTCTAGCTCTTCCACCCAAGCCCTGGCTGAACATGTAGGGGAACCATCAAAGATAGACAGAAGAAATATACCCACATTATTCTACTTTCTCCTCCTCACCTTGATCTTGAAAAACTCTAGAAAAGTGATATGATCTCTAAACTTCTAACTCTGATATTCATACTCATGCAAGAAACCACTAAGAGTTCCCCTCTTAGGAATTCCTTATTCTTCTCTTTATCTTATGGAAAAACTGGCCATGTGACTGCACTGTGCATCATAGGGTGTGGCTGCATGCTCACACTCCCCATAAGAAAATCTATAGTTTGACTCAGTTTCAAACCCTCTTGGAGATTTTGTACATATCTCCCTCCTTATCTTCTTGAAATCTTCATGAATGCTCTGTACAGATCTTGGAAGAAGCTTTGTAAGCCTATCTTCCTTTATTTATCCACATAATGGAGTCTTCATCTTCTATTTTCTTGATAGCATCATGGCTGAGATCCACAGGCTGAGCCAATATTATGCTCCGATACCACTGTAATATCCCAAAATAGGGAAAATCTACAATGTTAGGAATATGTTATAGTATTCCTAAATTGGAGATCTAGCAATATGTAAACACAATATTGAAGAAGAGTGTTAAATCAAATCATATAGTGAGAGAAGAGCTCATAGCTATATTATTAATTTACAGCAGAAAAATTTATACAAAATCTTGAGGAAAAATCTAGTCAAGATAGGCAATAATCAGCCTCAAGAAACAAGTACATGAAACATGAAAAAACACTGTTACACAAGAGTGCCCAAGCTATGACTGCACAATTTTGTATAGAAAAAATGTTGATAAAATATTTCAATACATATATATACAAGTATATGGCTCATACAACATTGGGAGAGAAGATCTAAGCTCCCAAAGACTACCTCAAGTCAATCCTGGAAGGATTGGCTGAAATATGCAAAAATTGCAAAATGTCGGAGTTGCAGGGTAGAAGCTACAACTCAAGAACTGGAAATGAATGGAGAAGACTGAAGATGATGCATATGATGAAAATAACCCCTCTAATGGATCTTCCAAGTGTAAGGTTGATCCTAACACTGAAGATCTCACCCTCCAACAATCACTGCAATCCCTCACTGCAGGTGCACACTGAAAATAACACAGTCACTGAGGGATACTGCACTGTAGGTGGAATAGAATGGGTTGGCCAAGTGTCAAGATCTGCAATATGCTCCAAGGGCTTCCAAACTAATCTCTCAAAGGAAAGAGAGCCTCCTCCTCTGAAAAATATCTTCGGAAGTGGTGTTGTAGAATCCTCACTGCAACACCCTACAACAAAACATTATTCTGCTTAAGTAATAACGCTGTAGTTGAAGGAGGATGCTTGTCCTCAAGCCTAAATGTGAGGAAAATCAGTACAAATCCTTCAATAGGTCTCTCAAGAAAGGAGAAGGATTACTAAATAGGAAATCCTTGTGCTAAGAAGCACTGCAACTCTGCTAAACAACAGGAGAATGCACAAAGTTTAAACAGACAAAGAAATCAATATTCTGAATCATGCCTAACAATGGCTGTCTTGTCCTCCTTTTAAAAAAGTGAAGGCTCTCTCTCCATGGGTCCCAATCATTAGGGTTTCCTCCACCAGATAACCCTCTTCCCATTCATACTGCATTGTCTATCCAAGTGTCCTCCACCTCCTCTCCCAGCGTTGTTGACTTGGTCGAACTTGACCTTCTCTCCATGAAAATATCCTCTTTCACACATAAGGGTGTGAAATACAGCTCTTATGACTATACCCTTTCATATTTGAGGGATTTTATTCATGTTTTTAATAAGCATGGTCATCCTTACCCATTTATTTATCTACTAGGTGACAAAAACAAAATTTTAATATTCCATTTAGTTGTGTGCTAAAATGGGAATATTACACAGACAGAGCTAAGGTGCCTCTTAACAACATTTCTTAACCTAAAATTTATATCCTACTGCATGAGAAAGATGAAAAAAAATGAAAACATGAGAAGACAAACACTAATTTAGAAAAACATCACCATTAGACATGCTCATGAATCCTGCAAATGTGCTAGCTCCATTGCCATTCCAATCAAAGCATTCATAAAACTCCAAAGCCAATTTCCCCTCAACTCCAAGTCTATAATATTGAGTTTAACAATCAACCAACATGTACAATGAGCCCTAAATGCAGTATTTAACTTGCAAAGGAGGACCAAAACCATAGCAAGGGTTTACAAATGTCATTAACTACTCATAAATGCCAAATTTGTCCTATGAGGCCATGCAAGGCCCAAGGCACAAATATCCTAACTTAATAAAAGAAAAAAAACTCCTAACAATAACTCAACTAATTTTGGAAAAAATATAGACTTTGAGGCTTCTCCATAAGTTTCAAAATATCTCCAAGTGTGTTTTGTTGACTTTTTGGCAAGGGCGCAACACTGAGGTTCAAAGGTGCAGCGCCAAAATCTGGAAAAATTGCCTCTTTTGCAGCTGAGATTTGGAGGCCTTCCCGGTGTCCAAATGAGCTCCATGATAGCTCATTGGAAAGCCTGTCCTATCTAGTTTCCAAATATGCCTTTATTTTTCCATTTTGTGTCCATTTCTTCTAAAAAACGTATTCATCCAAGACTACTAAGGGCACAGAAGCAAGCCTGAAAAGAGGGTAGAAAGGTGAAATTTTGCTTGTTTTTAGCACCTTTGGAGGACCAGTTTTGCTCCAAATGAGTTGAAATTTTGTGTGGGTAATTTCCTTGGCCTGATGAACACAAAAATGTAAAATTTTCCTCCATTTTTTGCCCCAAAAAAGAGCGCAACACCAGTGGTGCTGCGCAGTTGGCCCTTCAAAACAGTCAAAAATTCAAAAACTTCAAAAATGTGCCAAAACTTGAATTTTTCTTGCTGATCATGTCTGAGATTCTTTTAAGGATGCATCAAAAATAATGTCAAGTTTTTATTTGCCATTTTTCCCCCTTTATGGATTGAATCTTTGCAAGAGTTCTTTTGATCTTGGCCCTTACAATCTTATTTCTTAAGGCATAATGCCTTGCCATCTTATTTTGCATGTCTAGGTATCTCTTGGTATTCTCCAGCTGATCTTCAAAGTGTAAATTATCCCTCTCTAACAAATTCAGCTTCATCATGAATGCCATCTGTCTCACTACCATCATCACTTCTCTCATGGCTTTTTGACCCACTACCATCATCACTACTTCTTTCTGCTTCATTGCTCTTTTCCGCCTCACTATTTTCTTCCTCATTGTTTGATTCCTCATTGCCTGATTCCTCATTTCCATCTTATCATTGTCCCTTTCTGCCTCATTGCTCTTTTCTGACTGACTGATTGATTTCTCATTGTTTGATTCCTCATTTCCATCTCTCTTACTATTTGATGCATTAGTATCATGAGATGATGGTGAGGGGTTGTGAGAGGGTGATGAAGGAGGATCATCATGAGGTGAAGGTATGTGAGTGAGAGGTGACGTGGAAATGTCATCATGGGGTGAAGGAATATGAGTGGAGGGTGATGCATGAGTAATGGGGTGTGATGGTGAAGGAGAAATGAATGAGAGGCTAACAACTCAATGTAAACCCTCTGCTGATATGTTTAAACTCTGTTTTGAAACACTTTTGGGCTGATGTCAAATTGAGATGAAGTATGGTAATGGAATTTCAGAGTTTGAAAGTGGAGGGACTGATTCAATGAATGAAATGGGTGTAGGGATGACTTAGGTGAATGAAAAATCATCAAACAATGTAATCCCTCTATCTAGGAAAATTAAGAAATTGAACAAAGTGATTTCAAGGTTGAAGCTTAGGGTTTGATCTTAGGGTTCCATTCCAATGATTAAAAAAAATCACCAAAATTTGCTTGAAGATGAGTGTATGTGATGTACTTACCCCTGAATATGCTTGGAGGAAATTTGGCAGAGGTTTCGAAGAAAATTAAGGTGTTTTGAGTGGTTAATTTTCTTAGGAATCCCTCCTGGCCAAGGGCGTAGTGCCTAAGCCAAGGGTGCAACGCTCAATCCCAGGCGCACAACACTCAATCCCAAGCGCACAACACTTTTTTGCAGAGGAAATTTAGAGGACTTACTTGTATCCAAATTGGGCCCATGATAGCTCGTTGGAAAGAGTATCCTGTCTAGTTTCCAAATATACCTTTTGTTTGCTGATTTGAGTTGATTTGACCTATCAAAAGTTGATTCTTCCAAGACTGGTCAAAAAGTGCTGAATGATGGTGCAAAAATGTAGAGTGTTGGTGCAAAAAACTTTTGGAGGCCTTCCTCAACTCCAAATTGAGATCATGATAGCTCATTGGAAATATCTTCTAGTATAGTTGTCATTTGACTCATTAAAAAAGTCATATGGACACTCCAGCTATGAGAAAACTTTATTTTCCCATGGTTACTCTAGAAGTGCAGCAATTCTTTCGTGACACCTGTATTTTTGACATTGCTCTAAATCCATGACACCTGTGTAAAATATGAAGGATTTTTTTCTTCTTGGACCTACAATGGACAAAAACCTCTCTCACTTTTGTTAATTCATCTATGTTTGGTCAGAAACATAGTTTGGAGCAAAATTGGCCCTATGAGTGATAAATGCCTTGGCTCTTGGAATGAATTCATGGAAAATGATGGAGGCATGATGTTTATGATTTGGTATGACTTCATGTTTTTTTATATTACCTACCATATGGATATTCTGCACCTATGCCTCTTTTCCATAGAAAACCCTAGCCTAGTGGAAGAGGAAATTAGGGTTTAGTGCTCCCTCTAGGCCATTTCTGCTATTGATCACTGTTTGGTACTCTGCTGGACCATTAAGCTAAAAAAAACTAGTCATCTATAAGAACAAGTGTCTCCTCTTCTCCTTATTGCAATTTGTCTTCATTCAAGAATAGACCACCTACCTTACCAGTTCTTTCTGTTGATGGACCTTTCAACACTCCTGTAGAAGTGCCAAATTTTGTCCATTTCCTCATGTGCAGATTCTGAACTGAAGGATAGTCTTATTTGGGAACTCCTTAGGTATTTCTTGAATAACTATGTTTTGGCCTTCTATTAAATCTGAGCCAACTTCTAGCAAAGGAAAATAAGTGTTTGGAACACCAATGATGACCTTAAAACATGTGAAACCCCAATTGACCTAGTGGGAGGGTTCTTTGACCTGACCTTGAATAAAACTTGGGTAGGAGACCTTTAAGTGAAAACAGAGTACTTGTCAAAGTGATGTATTGAAGATCCAAATTCCAATGTACTTGATTTATCTAAAGAGCCTACAAAGATAGTTTTTATACCATCAATGCTTGAGGAACTTGGGGAACATGGGAGAGATTTAGGCTATAGGAAACCCTAGAGAGAAAGTGGAGTTATGGACAGGGGAAAAAATAGGCCAATGAGGTTATAGCAGGGAGGGAGGGTAAAAAATGAGAGGTATAAGCTTAGGAAGAGTTGTAGGAGTGACAAGGTGACCATGGAATGGCAAGCTGATGAAATAGTGAAAAAAATTCCATAAGGATAATGAAGGAAGTGAGATTTCTAAAACTCACAATATTTCAAGGAATGTTGTTTTCAGAAATATAGAACCAATATTTAGTCATCTATGAGTAGTAAAAAATATTGATGACTAACAACCCTAAAGACATAATGAAACCTTGAAAAACCCTAAATACCTAATGACAACCTTGACTAACTGGAATTCATGATGACATGATAGAATAGGTGATGTAGTCTCATTAAATAATGGACTCTCAGTAAGTGACAAAGTGAGCCAGCAAGTGATGAAATGAAATTTTTGAAAAGTGTGAAATTTGATGAAAATCTACACCAAGTGACCAAATTTTTGCATGACCTAGTGGAATGATAAAAAAATTATGAGTGGGACCCCTAAAATGACATGAAAGAGTTAATTTTCATCGTTGGTGGAAGCATGAAAATATTGATACCAACATCGGGAATGAAGACTTTGAACAATTCTGGTTCGTCACAGAGGCTGTGTGGAAGGCACATCATATCAATGATCATGAATTTAAGAAAGTAGAGCTCGCTACTACATTGCAAGTGTGTGCACTAGGCTGGTATATTAGGTATGTAGCAAATAACCCAAATGAAAAAATAGATAACCTCAAAGATGCATTGAAGGAACAGTTCCAGAAGCCAGAGTCATATGCTCAATGTGTTGCTGAATTAAAGTATATTCATTAGGAAGTGAATGAGACCATATGGCAAGTGGATCAATGGTTAAAACGTATCATCAGATATGGAGGCTTCACTATTAGTGATGATCAACATGAATAATGGTTCATTGTAATGTTATTACTACATCTGTGACTACCTTTGTCCTAATAGAAGATCTCGTCCCAAGATGAAGATATGGAAATTGCGATGAAGTTGGAGGCTTTTCCAGTTTAGAATGTGTAGGCCAGGGTTCAACAGATTCAAAGTCAATTGGCTACCCTACACTTAGAACTGCAAAGCTTGTAGGAGGAGAATGGGAAGGAAGTTTGCACATATATATGGTGAGTGTGCTATAAAGCTGAAGGAGACTACAAGGAGAAATGCCCCACATATGGTGAATATCTGGCATTTGGAGGACCGAGTTTGATCAAACCTAATCCAGGGGTTGAAGCACTGCCAGGTGCAAACCCCGCAATATGGTGTGCAATATGTCAAGTAGTCAGACAAAACTCTACAAACTATTTTCCTAGGCTGCACAAATATATTCCAACAAACAAGAAACTATGTTGAAACTTTTGACGATCCGTAGGCCATGATAAGAATAATTATCATAGTTTTGAACTAATGATTGACCAAGCTACGACCTACAGAATGCATTTAGAAATTAGAGGTCCAGATTCACCTACATCACCCTCTAGGTGAGGGGGATTTCATGGTCGAGGGCATGGAAGAGGAGGAGGAGCTGGTCGTAGAAGAGGCTAGATTATATGTTATAATTGTGGTGAAGTTGTCCACTTCGCATGCAATTTCCTGAACCCAACACAACAGTCCTGTAGGTATTGTCAGAAATTTGACCATGTAATTGAAGATTTCCCAGTGTTGTTTGTGAATATGCATGAGAAAAAGACTGTGAGACCTACATGAGACCTGCAGATGATGAGGGTCAAGTCACGTGATGAAGAGCCTAGTGTTAATATCGTGACCAGAAGTGGTGTAACAATTGGTGAAAAAAAACTAAACATAAGAAACCTGCTGCAAATTTCTGGGTTCAGAAAGCTCCTGAGAAGAAGGAAGGATTTAACTTGCAGAAGGAGAAGGATACTTTCAATTAAGAAAAGAATAACTTTATGGACCCTGGTGTGTCCACATCAAAAGTATCAATCAGGCCTATTGATACCACAAACGTGACTGATCCATCTGAGCTAAAAATTTTCTTGCATGCTTATATTAAGCTTCTACGCAATAAGAAGGCGGTCGAAAACTTGAAAAAATTAATTGATAACGTCACTGAGAAGGAACAAACCCCAAAGGAACAACCCTAGAAGGAATAGAGGGTTGTCAATAAGATCTACAAAAGAAAGAGAACGATTGGGTGGGAAATGCGCTTGACTGCTCAAATAAGAGACTTTGAGATGGATCAAGTAATCTTGGATATGTGGTCTAATGAAAATGTACTACCTAAGAAAACATGGCAAATAATGGGAGAACCTAAGCTAAAATGGTCCACAGTTCAACTGTGCATGGCTAACCAGCAGAAAATTATCCCTATGGGCAGACTCCCTAGTAGTAGTTAACATTGAAGGATTAAAGTTGTTTTCTGACTTTGAATTCATCAAAATTGTTGATGATACAAACCCGTATCCAACACTATTAGGTTTAGACTATGCCTTCGACATGGATGCTATTATTAACTTCAAGCATAGGAGCATGGTATTTGAAAGTAATGGGACAAGGGTTTTGGTCACTCTGGATCCAGCAGAAGGAGCAAGATACACAGAGTCTGTGCATGATAACTGTGTCGAGGATGATATTGATCATGTATAGAAATTGACTATGAGGGATGAGGATTGGATCAATCCCACAACATATGGTCGGCTTATTTGGGAGAGGGATAGTTTGTGATTATCAAACTCATATGAAGAATTGGAAAACTAACAGAACTGCTTACATGAAGTATCCACACTGTGCTATAATCGGGTTACCAGATCTCTGCACTGTATATCTTCTAAGGTATGTGAACTACCCCATTATGATGGTATAGGAGATTTCAATATGTTCTTAGATGCAATTGAAAGGGATGTTCTATAGGAAAAATGATTCCACACGCTTGATCTAGCTCTGCGCTCAACCCCAACGCATTGGTGGGGAACTCACAAAGAGAATATTTCTACTTGGAAGGACTATCATCGAATGTTATGACTACGATTTGGTAGCCCCATCATTCGAATGAAAGGAAAATACTCATGCATAGAGGATCCATGCATTCATTTAGCTAATTGGACTGCAGTTTGGGGAGAAGAGTTGCAGCTAGAATGGGCTCACATATTCATTCATACCATTAGATAGGGTACGCATGAATTGGTACTTAGAGATTGAGCTGCTACATGGTATTTTTAAATGGATTACGTTGAAAGATAGCTTCATTTCAAATTTTAGCTTTGAAAGTGAGTTCCAGAGCATTGATGAGGCATTAGAGGAAATTCAAGATGTTATCTTTGATATGCCAAAGGAATCGATGGTATCGACCTCACCAGAATAGAGTGTGCAGATAGAAGATGCAGTTGAATTCTAAAATGTGATCATGGAAGACAATGGGGAGGATCCAAGAAACATTAAAATTCGTGAGTCTGAGGATTAGCACGTAGTTGCTGGACCTAAGATTGCATTGCCAAATGTTACTGAATCTGTTAAAACTGGGCAAGTTAATGTTGGGATAGAAGAGCAGCTTAATTTTTCCAAGATATGGGATTATTGGGATGAAGATATAGTGGGTAAGATTGCAGAGCTTCTTACTGAGTATCCAGATTTTTTTCCCACTAAATTTTCTAAGCTAAAAGAGATTATTTGAGATCTTGGAGTGATGAAAATCACCTTGAAACCAGATTCTAGGCCTATCAAGAGCGCCCTTACAGATTGAATCCAAAGTATAAGAAAAAGGTTAAGGAAGAACTGGAAAAGATGGTTGTGGCAGGAATTATTGAGCCAGTAGAGGAATCAGGTTGGGTGAGTCCCATGGTAGTCCAGGAAAAGAAAAAAAAAGGTGAAATAAGGATTTGTGTTGACTTGCGCAACAAATTGAATAATTCATGTGTGCATGATCCTTTTCTGACCGCATTCTTAGATGAGGTGCTGGAAAAATGTAGGAGGGTAAGAAGCCTATTCATTTACTGATGGATTTTCAGGATATCATCAGATACGGATTGCACCTGAATATCAGAGTAAGACTACCTTTGCGACGGAATGGGGTTCATTCCAATATATTGTGATGCCATTTGGATTGAATAATGCACCAACCATATTTTCACGGATAGTAGTTGCTGCTTTTAAATAATACATCCAAAAGTTCTTAGAAATATACTTTGATGATTGGAATGTCTTTGGACTATTGAAGAAACATGTCTCCAGCCTACATTTGATGCTAGACACTTGTCAAAAGTACCAAATTTCTCTTAACTTGAAGAAGTGTATATTTTATGCCCCCTTTGTTATTTTGCTGGGACATATTTTCTGTCAAAAAGGATTGATGGTTGATCCAGCCAAAATTTCTATCATTATTAATCTGGATCCCCCAATGATTTTGAAACAGCTGCGCTCGATCTTGGCAGATACTAGGTTATCAAAAATTTATTCAAGCTTATGCAAAGATCAGTGCACCAATGGAGAATTTGTTGAAGAAGGACACCAATTTATTTTGGGATGAGGACTGTCAGAAGATTTTGGACACACTCAAGGAGAAGATGGTAAGTGCGCCTATCTTGGTATTCTCGGATTGGTCAAAATAATTCCATGTGCATGTTGATGATTCATGTATCACACTCAGAGTTTTATTATCACAGCCAATTATTGCCGATACTGATCATCTGATTTCATTTGCAAGTCATAAGTTTTCAACTGATGTGCACAATTATTCAACTACAAAACAAGAATGGCTAGCCATGGTGTATGTGCTACAAAAGTTCCGACATTATCTTCTTGGAGGTCATTTAAAGATGTTCACAGGTCATGATGCTTTGAAATACCGGGTGAACAAACCTATGTTGGGGGGGGAGATCTGGAGGTGGCTCCTCTTGTTCTAGGAATATGATTTCGAGGTGATCATGAAGCCTAGAAGGTTGAATGGAGGACCTGACCACTTATCGCGCATTGAAAATGGTGAATAAGGAGGGATTAATGAACACATAGTTGTTTGCTATTAAGATAGTTGACGATCATTTTGCAGATATCATCCATTTTATGACCACTGGAACTACCCCTATAGAATATATGCTTAATCAGAAGAAAGAGTAGGTTGCATGTGTAGAATACTTCACCTTGATCGCAAGTCAATTATACAATATGGGAGCTGATGAAGTATTGAGGTGATATGTTCCTGAGTTTGAAATACCTAGCATATTGGCTAAATCACATGGAGACGTTGCAGGTGGTCATTACATTGGAAAATATACTATGAAGAAGGTCCTATGGGTTGGGTTGTGGTGCCCTACAGTGCATGTTGATTCAAAGTAATAATGTCGTGCTTGTGATGTATGTCAGAGAACGGGAAGACCCTCGTGCAGAGATGAGATGCCACTACAACCGCAGGTAACTTTGCAAGAATTTGACAAGTGGGAAATTGATTTTGTTGGACCAATTATCCCTCTAGGGAAGAATACTAGAGTGTGATATATCATCACTGCTACATATTATTTGACTAGGTGGGTGGAGGCTCAACCTGTGAAAGATTGCAATTCAAAAATGGTTATGCAATTGTTTTTATAGAAAATTCTAACAAGGTTTGTGTGTCCCAAACTCCTGATGAGTGATAAGGGTACGCATTTTGTAAATGATACCATTCAGGCACTAACCAAAGAATTCATAATGCATCATCAGAAGAGCACACCCTATTATCCCTAAGAAAACAAAGCTGTAGAACCGTTCAATAAGAACTGGAAAATGGACTCACAAATATATGCAACACTAATCGCAATGACTGGGATGTGCACATACCTATTTTTTTATGGGCATACAGTACCACATGTAAGAATCTAATGGGACAAAAACATTTTATTATGGTCTACAGATAGGAGGTCGTGATGTCAATGGAATACATTGTCCCCAGTCTGTGCATCACAACAGTCACCAAAATGGTTGATCCAGACATTATGGAGGAACGATTGTCACAACTTGTTGCACTAGAAGAAGATAGATTCATTTTTGGGTTTCACCAACAGGTGAAGAAGGCATGCGAGAATGATTTTCATGATCAACATATCAGAAAAAATATTTTCAAGAAGGATTATTTGGTGTTACTTCATGACAGTAAGTTTGCGTGCTTTCCAGGGAAGTTCAAGATGCATTGGCTCAAACCCTATATTATCAAGGGAATCAAAGGTGGTTTTTTTCATTTGAATAACTTGAGTGGTGAATTCCATCTTGTATATTTTAATGGAAGTCGCCTAAAACCTTATAGGGATGACCCCATACCTGTGCACGCTGACTATATGGTCGGAAGAATTTCATAGTGCTCCGGGAAGTTGCGAGAGGGCGCAAGGTTGTAAAGAAGTCTGTTAGAGGGTATGAATATTCTTGTCAAACTTTTGAGCGACTAATTTTGAAGGCACATAGGTATCTGCAAAGCTAGCACAGAGGTTGCATGAGAAGGAGATTGCAGCTGTAGGGAAGCTAGAAACTAGCCGTTGGAATAATAAAACTAGATATGACAACATTATTACAGTTTGGAGGAGTGGGTAACCTGCATTTAATGAGGATATTATACCATATTTGGGGCCGTTTGAGCATTAATGGAGCTACTTCAATAGACATAAGATCGTTTCATCCACACCATCACTATAAATATGGCAGGGAGGTCCGCATAAGTACCCTATGTTTTTTTATTTTTCTGATCGAAATATTCCCTCTGCTCTCGCTCTCTTTTCCATTTTTTATGTCTACATCTTGGGAGTTGCTTGAAGAGACATGATGCCAGAAAGTATTAGGCCATTTGATCCCAAAAGCCATGATTTCCACTAAGCCTACCCCTACTAAGCCGCAATAAATTGGTGCTAGTGGTGCACCACAATAGAATAAAGGTCAAAATTTAGGTCCTAGAAATTCCCCGTGCAAGACCCTGAAGTCAAAACCGACTCCTTGCACTGAGAGACAAAAGAAACCAATGGAGGAAGAAATAGAGGAAATTGTACCAGAGGAGGGATTTCCTTAGGATGTTGAGCCAATTTCATAGTTACCTCCATATATGGCACAACAAAGCCATCAGTTGATGTTACCAGAGATACTGACAAGGTAAAAGCACGCATTGATACACCAATACTTCTATAGAATGTGTCAGTCGAGGGTGAGATACTGGGATGATTCCCCTCTATGAGTTTATAATATTGGAATTTTATGGACCACGCGATGTTCCTGGAACTTGCGTCATCAGAGTATCTGGAGCAAGTTCCATATGAAGAAACGAGAGTCATCAAGGTAGAGCTAAAGCAGTGGGATTTGGGGCTGCAAAAGGAAATGATCCTTAGCTTGTTGCACGTTACCAAATTTGGTCACAGCACCATCAATGATGTTTTCCTACTCCAGTTGATGTTGGTGCATGACAATTACCTTTGGCTGGGAATGAGGATTCCCATCGACGATATGTTAATCCACCGAATTACAAGTTTTCCATACCAAGGTGCAGGCCCATCCGAAGCCTTTGGAGAAAAGGATCTGGAGAATAAAGTTACAAAAAATATGAAGAAGAAGTATGGAGTGGTCCGAAACACATAAGGTTTTGTTGTTATTACAATTAACGACCCTGCAGTCAGATTCACGACACAAATATTGGCATGTAAGTTGATGAGGAAGTGTTGTGCCATAGAAATTTTGGAACCAGTCATTATGTTAGCTGCGCAATGTTTCAAAGGGGTGTAGTACATTTGGGCCAAGTACCTATGCCAAGATTTCTTAGAAAATGTCTGGGCAACGTAGGAGGAAGGCAAGCTATTCCATTGTGCATATATTTTGATGCTATCGTGCTAGTGGGATGGAAACTATCGTTGCAGTCTCAGCTTCCTGACATTGAACCTGGTTTATGCGAAGCCACGCACTATGTATCTCTTTTGGAAAAAAGAATCCTTCAAGAGTGACAAAGAATCATATATTTTGTGTATTATTCCAGATAGAGCTTCACCAGGCGAAACTATCAAAACCACACCTTTCGTCGGTGTTGTATGAAAAATACAAGCACATCACAAACTTTAAAGCGTATTTTCATAATGTGCACATCCGCACGAAGGCTGATATGTCCAAGGTTTGGTATGACCTGCATTACCTTGCCATTGAATATGATCTCATCCAGGTGACGACCAATTATAACCCTTCTTGGTTAATTGCAGCAATAGATATCGGTGCCACATCTGCTGCTCAACCTAAGACATCTACGTCGAAGCCAAGTACCAAGAAAGATATGCAGGAGCCTACAACAACAACAAAGACAACGAAGAAGAAAAAGGACACTATGGATGTCCCCAAAAATGCAGAGTTGGAGGAGATCGATGGAGATAGTGTAGATGCACCATCAACGCAAACAAAAACTCATTGTGGCTCTAAGAGAGGGCCCCATACATAGATAAGCAAATAGAGAAAGAGGAAGGCAACAAATAATATGGGAACTAAGCCTTTGGTATTGATAGAAGGATATTTCAATAAGATAGGAATCATGATGAAAACCATCACAGAGGAAGCCTGGAGTACCATATAGTAGCAATACAAGATCGTCCTTGATGATTTGTAGCAAGGACTCCAACAACTCAAAGTTCAAGTGAGCGAGATTCAAGTAAGCGTTAATCAAGCAAGCGCGATTCAAGCAAACGTGCTATTAGCCAGCATCCCAGTCATCAAATCAACCATGGAAATCATATTAGTTCATATTCTTGGCACAACACTCCATTTTCCTCATCCCAGATAGTGCGCTACCGCCCGCTCATGGCCAGAGATCAGAGTCAACTTGGTCACGCTGCCCATTGGCTAGTTGCATGCAATGCACATCATGATCACCAATGAGTTATAGTACTGAGAGTACTGTGCATTGCGCACCACAACGAAGGAAAAAAAGTAGGCCGACATGTTATACCAAAGTAAGTAGGTAGCCGAGCAAGAAAGGAGCACCACAGAGAGCTAGTGCGCACAATTAGAAACACTCATCGACTAGCTCTATTTTGAGATCTTGAGTTTGCTGATATCAAATGGAGTTGCGGACACTAACAAGATATAAAATATTTCAGCCGTACTGAAATATTCAAAGACAGAGATAGAGACCATGTGCGCCAACCTAGAGCAAAAGATCACAGAACTACAAACAAAGCTACAACCTAAGACGCCACTAGAAGTCTGGGTGCAGAGAGATACCAGTGTTCAGGAGGCCACCACCAGCATTACTGTCATTGTAGAGAAATGCAACACTTTTTTTGAGGGCACATTGGGGATATTGTCCTATATCCAATAAGATCTAGTACTGTATCAGTTGAGGAAATACATTTGGGAGAAGCAGCTACAGTTGGATGAAATTCGGGCCGTGGTGCATACCCTTGTCCCTGTTAAGGGATTAGCCTGATTGTAGGAGAATTGACACATTTAGGATGAGATGTATACGCTGCATCACAAGGAGAATATTTTGGAAGCAAGGACCCAACCGTGGGTGGATGAAGCACTAGAAATATCAAAAAACATTGAGGGTGCACTCAAGGGACTCTGACAAATGCAACGTAGCATCAACGTAGTAGCAGAGGGGCCAACCACAGAAAAATTAGTCGAAGAAGCATAGGGAACTGCCACACAGAGTATCGAGGCAATCTTGCCTCTATAGGCATGCATCAAAGCACTTAAAGCCAATATGCAGGAATCCATACCAGAGTGGCTCGAGGACGAGTCACGATTTTGTGTTGGGGGCCTATTGGGCTAGGGTCTCCTGGGGTCAAAGTTAAGTCAATTTTTCTATTTTGTTAAAGTGCAGTGTGCAAGTCAAGGGGCTTTGGGGCGGGTCAAAGCTCCTTCTTTTTGTAATGTGTAAAAGGGTAAAACATGGGACTCAAACCATTGTTTGAGTCCATGGTTTTAGTGCGTCTAAGTTATATAAAAATTCATGTATGAGTCAGGTCGAACACTCAATCATTCAAGTGAGTCATGAATGAATGATTTGTTTATGTGATTTGGGAAATTTTTTGTGAAAAGTCTGAGTAGAGATAGGCTCCTGCAGCTGTGTGCACATAGACCTAATTCCTGGGCTATGTGAGAGGACTCTGCAGTTGTGTGAAAAAGAGACATAATTGTAATAATTGAATATCTTCTAATAAAGAGAATTTTTGGTGAAAGTATTGTTTTACTTGCATGATATTTGTTTATGTGTTGATGTATTGATTTGCTTATAGATCTGTTGCAGTTTACATTATTCATGTGTATTGGTCTGAAATGATTATATAATTGCGTAAGATCTGTATCTATTTCTAGTAAGGCTTTTTGTGAAGTTATAGCTGGATAAAATAGATCTCTGTGTTTCCGCCAATCTACATTTTTGTTAAGGGTTTTATTCAAGTTAGATTTGAATCAGGTTAAAAACCACTTGCGCAGAACAATAGTAGATAGATCAGATTGGAAGGGTTAGATAAAAAACATATTCCCCCCTTAGGGTGTGGAAACCTGGTTCCAACACCCCCCCATTCTTCTTCAAGTGAGACTTTGGTCTACGCAAGCAGACCACTGCCGAAAGGGCCAGTAGTTGGAGGGTTTTGTTGGTTGTGCAAAACACTCTAAACCTGGGTCAGGACCCCTTGAGCCAGCAATTAGTGTATTAAATTCAAGTTGGAGTAGTTAGAGTTCAGTTAAGCATGCATGATTGCTAATTTGTAGCAATCAAGGTCTGTTATCTCAAGTTTTTTCCAGTTAAACTAGTTCTAACTATTGGAGGAACTAGTGGAAGGTCAGTTGAGTAGTGGGACTTCATTAAAACTCAGTGATCATCCAGTTAACTAATCAATCAGATCAAAATAGCTAGTGGATGCAGATAATTCGAGTTCCCTAGTTGTGGTTGATATTCCAAGGCAGTGTAACATTAGTTGTAGAATAGTCTTGAGTGTACAAGTGTTGCATGCAGTCATATGATCAACCCTAGGAATTGCACAATCATTTTGGATAATTCCTAAATAATAGGGGTCTAATCTCTCAATAAATTGCACAAGGAAATAGGGGCTAAAGCATAGGCATAAATTTACTAATTCGGGGTCATAGCTTCTTAGTGAGAAGAGAGATAGATTATTCACTTGCAGGTTGTGAAAAGTTGAGAATAGTAATTGTGATACATCTCTATTCATCATATTAATGAAAGAAGACATTGGGTTTTTTAGAAAATTTCTTTCCCTGGAAAAAATATTGTGTGCATGTGTGTTATTTATTATTGCAAATCTGAGATTATTGTTTTAAATTGTGAATTTATTTCCGCAGAGAAGTAGAGTAGGTTTGTGTCTTGTGATTGTGATTGAAACTTTATAAGGGGTTTCAAATATACATCATAATTTCTACACTACACGCATGTGTATCTCTGTCAAATGTCTCAAACCCCTCAAGATGCTCTATGTAAATCTCTTCCTCAACCACTTCATTGAGAAAGGAAGTATTCACGTCCATCTGGTGGATCTTCCACCCCATATGCACAACTAATGCTAGAATGGTTATGATGGAGGAGTATCTTCCTCATAATAAACTCCCTCTACTTGTGAGAAGCCTTTGGCCACAAATATGGCCTTGTACTTCTCAATACTAGCATCATTTTCATGTTTCACTTTTTATATCCACCTGGAACCAACCACTAACTTATTCTCTGGCCTTGGCACCACCTCCCATACATTTTTCTTCATGATGGAGTCATACTCCTCCAGCATGGCATCTACCCACACTGGTTGCGAAACTTCCTCCTCAAATGAAGAAGGCTTAAAATCAATGAGTTATGTCATGAGTGCCATATAACCAGTATATATACTAGTAATCTCCTCTACATGCGTAAGAATGTAGGAGATCCCACATGCTCCTTTGCATCCTGCACTAACCTGTCATCCTTTCTATTTCTCTTCCTCCTCTCTTTGGAAAATTATGGTTGAGTGGGTGCCTCCTCTCAACGTCCTTTATACTCCTCCACATGTGGTTGCTCCACAACATCTTGAAGTTCTTCCTTTGGAGCTAGAAGCTCCTCTAGTGGAATACTCATATCTCGCTCTAGAGATATTAGCATAGCCTTATCCTCATCAAATATGACATCTCTCCTCATCATTTTCATCCCGAGTGAGGGAAAATACACTTGATACTTATGAGATGTATCTGGGTATCCTACAAATATCCCAATCTCAGTTGTAGGCTCCAACGTTTTCCTACTATCCGTGGTGACATGAAAATAGATTATAGCTCTAAAAATTCGAAAATGGGATACATATGGCTTCCTCCCAAAGGAATCTTCTTCGGGTGTGATCATGCCAAGTATTTTGTTAGGGATCTAGTTTTACAAATAAACTTCTACATTGCATGATTTTTCCCACATATATACATTCAGTACCTAGGTGATCATGGAAAATTTCTCTTACAACCCCTACAATGCTTTTGTTTTTCCTTTCTACCACCCCATTTTGTTGTGGGTTGTGGGCTGCAATTAGTTCTCTTCTAATGCCTTACTTGGCACACAAATATTTGAAAGCATTAGACACAAATACTCCTCCATTATAACTTCTCAAGGATTTAAAGTTCCGACCAATATTATTTTCAAACAATTCTTTGAATTCAAAAAATTTTGAAAACACAAAATATTTCTTCTTCATAAAATAGATTTAGCACTTGCAGGAAAATTCATCTATGAAAATTAAAAAATACATGTGTTTTTCAATTGAGATTATAGAAAATAGTACACACACATCTGACTATACTCGCTCCAAGATGGCTTCAACTTTGCTATCTCATCCCTAAAAGGATGTTGTCGAGCCATAAAAAGGTATCTTTCAAACACCTAATTAGCTTACATTAATCATCAATCTAGGAGCGACTTTTTATTTCAAGAGTGTACTCTATCTGAGGCTGCAATTAACTAAGAGTAATGCTGTGAAGATGTAGTACAAAATTCTGAATACAAGAATAAACAAATGCTTGTAAAGGAATCTAATTACAGTAACATAAATGGAAATTCTCTGAAACCTTAATTAAATCAAGCTGCAAAGCATCGATTAGGGATACAGTATCAATAACTCCTTCCCTTAGAAATCGATGCAAGATAACCAATCTGGGAACTTGGAAGCAATAACCAGTGTCCTCTACAGTTGGTGATCTTAAAAAAATCGAAATGGAATCAAGCTCGAACCACTTGTTGATAAAGATAACTGAAAGGAATTGCAAAGGCTAAAAAGGAACAACAACTTGTAACTCCTATGCATACACAACAACTATAACCAAACTATCTGCTAAATTAAAGCTATGAATCAGAAATAAGCAATAACTAGAAATGGAACAAAAATATAATTTGAACAACAATTACAAACTTAACTAATCTCAATACTTCAATCTGTCGCCGGCCAATGCTATAGATCAATCAATCACAAAGAATCGTAGACTAATAGAATAATAACTTAGAGTCGAATACAGAACAACAAAGCTTTCAAAATGATAGCAAGATAAATGAGCAGCAGATGTACTTCTTACAAAGAATCAAATAGAAATGCAATTCATTAATGAATCTGTATTCAATCTAACAGTATTCAATCAACTCTGTAATCGAAATAAACAATAAACACAACTTCACACAATAGTAAACAAAGATTAAGAATACAAACAGTAAGGTAATTCCACCAGAGTTGGGCCGTTAGCACCAGTGAAATACTGTTGGGCTACTTCATATCTTAAGAGATGAAACAAAACGCATGTTTGATATTAATCTAACATAAAGTCTTACAGAGACTGTCCTCTCAAAGCCGAGAGTCAATAAACATAATATTATAGAGGAATGTCTGAATATAAGAACTTTTCTGACCCCCTTAATCACTAAAGGACATTGCTTTATATATTAGACCTTGACGGACAAGACAAGGAATAAGATGAGTTTGAACAGTGATCCCTCAGGATGGAAGGATCCAGAGGGATTCGCTCCTCTTCATTTTGTTATCATCTTGTTTACTTTGACCGAGGCCGAGCTGTGCCCTGCCTCTTTTTAGCAATTCGTTTAGATCTCCTTGTCTTTGGCTGGATGTGGTTCAAGGTTGATGGAACAACAGTTACATTGATCTCAGCCTCGCCTTTGGTATAGCTGTTCGCTTCGTCTAATTCCTGTTTTGTCAACAAAATCAACCTTTAGTCATCTTTTTACAATGAACATAAAACTTTCCAATTCCATCACAATTCTTATAATAAATTACCTTCCCAAGGTAAAAAGGAGTATGTCTATAGTAAACGAATGAGAAAATATACAACAATTTCATACCTTTTTCACTTCCCAACAGATGCTTTGACATATTTTCCAAGAGTGAATCCATTGAAAACATCATGTTGGTCAAGGGTGCATTTTGGAATTCTTGTGGTGATCTCTTGCATGATTTTCAAATCTCCATAGTGTAGGTACACCATGCGCCTATGCTAGAGTTCTCCAACATCTTGACTCTAAACATATTTTTCTTTGCTTCTCAATGCAACACATGCATCCAACTCTAGCTTGTAGATATTTTTGACCCAGAAAACAATTTGTTTTACTTTTCTAGTAGCAACATGCTTCAGAAATACCACATCATAACCTTTGTCCTCTAATACAACTACAAAAATAAAATTTTTCTTCATCCTAGGCACACACATTACATATTTTAAGTGAAGGTGGGATCCTAACTCCCTCTTAAAGGTGACAATACCAATCCCTTTGGTACTATACCTCCCATGATCTCCAAGTTCTATGTGTAATCGTAAGTCCTTCTCCTCTCGTATAGTACTTTCCATGCATGAAATGAGGGTGAAATCCAATTCGAATTATGATGTGAGAGCATCACCTCCTGCTCATGCAGGATTCTTCCCAGATTTTTGGTGCGAACACTTGGTTGCATAATGTCCATATTTAGGGCAGTGAAAACATTCAATTTTTTTGAGGTCCTTCTTCTTGCCCTATTTTGGTTGGATTTTTCCTTTCTTTGGGCCTTCTTTCCCTTGGATTTATTTCCCTTTCCTACCAAGGCAAATTTTTCTTCGTCCTCAGCTCTGGATGTGACACCATATCTAGTGTTTCTTTTGATATCCTCCAGCACCAAATCAACCAAAAGTCTCTCCCAATCTTGTAATTTATCTCTTCCATTAACTAAATCTTGATAGGTGTGATAGGATTTTGGAAGGCCAAGGAGAGTTAAGCTCACAAGTTCAGATGATGACACAATTTCTCCTACTCCTCCAAGTTCATCTTGAACCTGAGTGAATATGGATAGGTATTGTGGAATGGTTTCATTTTTCTGCATTTTTCTGCTCTTGAGTTTCTCTTAATGCCAATTTACTGGCATCACTACTGCTCTATAATAGATATGTGATATTTTTCCACATTGCAAATGGAATCCTCCATAACAATCCTCCTAGATTTTGTTGTGTCTTTCTTCCACTGAGAAAGTGCTTGTGCATATGATGTTGTTGGTTTTGGAATATCAGTTTATGTGTATTTCGATATTCCATTGTCATCGAGGACAAATTCCATCTTGTATTTCCAAGCACAAAAATTCAAAGTGTCCTCCAATGCATACTTAGGCCTCAATCCATTGAAAGGCATTTTTCTTGCACTAAAGATAATCACCAAAAAATCTGCAAATCAAAATTTCTCTGAGAGAATATCTAGAAAAAAGTTTCTATGTAGTCTTCCTTAGCTCTGATACCATGTATAAATTGTAAGAAATTTTTTACTGCTAATGAAATCGCACTGAAATCAAGAGATATCAATTTCTTCTACTATTATGTGGAAAATAAAACACGTGATAGAAACATAAGAAATAACATGCAACCTCAAAACTCAAGGAATAAAATTATTTTATAGGGGAAACCAACTTTGAAAAACCCCTCCTCTTCTTTGCATTAATTCAAATGAGAATATGGATCAATTACAATGTCTTGCTTCAGTTCTGAAGCACACCCTACACTAAAATTTTGATCTCTTTCTCACTGACCTTATTTTACCAACACTTAGCCAAAATAGGCCTATGTTTTCCTCATATTTCCTTGCGCAATCCTGGAGGAAATTAGCCCCTAAAAAATAGGAAAATCCCCTATTTCCTTGCGCAAATCCTGAAGGAATTGACCACCTGCTCAATGGAAAAACACGGTGCACTCAATAAGTATAAAATTGATAACTACAATGTGCCTTTTCCTCCATTCCAACTAGGAAATTCAAATTCCATGCATGAATGGGTCTATTTTTGTAAATGGATCAGTTAACTGAGAGATCAATGAGTTGAAAACTGCTATAACTACTCAACTGAACTCCTACTAAGTCCACTATGGACTAGGGCTTAGTTAACTGAGTTTAAGTAATAAACTCCACTAGATTTCTAAATTTTAGCAATCAACCCATGCACAACTCTAATTCTAGCCTATAAATCGAATTTACTGATTTAGCTAGGAGACAAAGTGATGCAGGAGCATCCTGCTTAATTTTCATTATTCATTTGTGTGATTTAGGGGGTGAGGTTTTATTTATTTATTTTATAAATTATGTACATTTTAAAAATAATTTAAGAGAAAAATGTGAGTGTGAGATTTAATGTAAATATTCTCTTAATTAATTGAGAATATGAGTTGGAGTTGAGTTTTATAGATAGTTTAGGGATTATGAATTCCTTAAATGGAACTTAGTTGAGTAAAAAAAGGGATAAATCTACTTTAGAGTTTGGTTGAGATAGTTGTGGGGGAAATCATGGATTGGAATTAATCCACAATTATGTATAAATGTGAAGCTTTGTGTGAGGATATAGAGACACAAAGAATGGAATAGGACAGAGAGAAATAGAGAGAAATGGTGTGAGAGTTCATGTGAAGGGCGAGATCCAAGAGGCTCACAAATGTAATATTCGGGAAAATGGTTTGAATTGTAATTTTATTGTTTTATTATAAGAAAGAATTTTATTTGTCTCGGCTCCCTCTTCATATTTTGTATTAAATATAAGTAGTTTATATGGGTTTTTGGGTGTGGATCATTTATGTAAAGGGAGCACACACTCTATTATGTGCAAGGATCTATTTTGTGTAGAATCCCTGCATCATTTGGTATCAGAGCCAAAGATCCATGCCTGGCGAGGTACGATCAGAGGTTCTTGCAAGTTATGTGTGTCTATCAACTTATTTTTGAGTCGAGTGGTTCAGCTATGGATTTGAAAGGGGCAAGCACTAATGCATTATTTAGTGAGCATGTAGATTTGAAAGGGGAGTGCACTACTAAGTGGTGTGTGGAAAATGGCGCTTTCCAGGTGTGTGAAAATTTTTATCATTTTTCTTATGGAATTGGATGTTGTAGAGAGGTGATATATGAGCGATATAATTGTGGAGTGTCAAGGATTTGTTCAACAACCCAGATCTGAAATTCCAGTGTGAAAATTATTGCTTCAAAAAATATTTTTAAAACTATCAACAATTCGTATTTCATGAAGATTTTTGGGATGCGAGTGAGGTGCATGATCGAGCCAAAGTTACGGTTTTTCATAAAGTTTGCAGGTTCGAGCCATTCCTTGGCCATAATGGTGTATACAGTCAATTAATCAGCCTGCTTTTCATTTTTCATTTCATTGATTTTTCGAGAGCAGTTTATATTTAATTAGATGTAAGTGCGAGGATATGATCCTCAGTATGAAATTTTATTGAATATGTGTTGTCTTCATGTTGACCATTGACTGGAATTTGAGCACTAAGCTGTTGACAACAACCTCTGGAACCAAAGAATGTGTGCTATGAGAAGAGAATTCTACTCCGTCCTACGGTCCCTGCTATGGTGTCTGCAAATTCATTTGAAATCTAGAGAAAATCAAGTGGTGTATGCTTGAATTTTTAATTTGGTATTTTTCTTATATTCAAGCGGTGAAGACATTGTGAATCATTCTTGCACTCAATTTTTTTAGTGGTAGCTAGATTTATGTTAGAATATTGCAGGACTGAGCCATGGCTATGAGAACTTGACTGTGCGTTTCCCATGGTTTGATATCTCTAATGAGCACTAGCTGTGATGTGGCTAGCAAATGGTAGTGAGTGTCCAACAAACCTTCAAGCAACGTCGAAAAAATGGTCAAGGTTCTTGTCTCGCTGAGCAACTGGTGATGACCGAGATGGAGGGTTTGAGTGTTGAATACTTTATTGAGGAGTAGCTTGCATGCTCATTTTTTATAGTCAGAAGCTTGGAACTGGAAATTAATGGCGAAGTGGAATGTGAAATAGGTTTGATAAAAACTGTGAGTTGAAATTGATCTGCGAAATATGATCCACATTAGCGCAGGGAAGGCTATGGATTAAGACAAAAAAACATGAATCAGAGTGGCGCAATGGAATTATGAGTCAAAGGCAATGGAACAGTGAAGATGGGTTTGAAAACCACCAAGGGTTTATCACACCGGTTGAGAATGGTACGCTGTAATTGCTGGAGAGAACACGATAGCATCTAGAAGCTGACGCATGGCAATTAAAAACCACTTATTTTGCGTGAAATAATAAGATTATACCTCATTCATGATGAGATGCGATATCATTTGGATATACGCATAGATCATCATTTAAGTGTGATAGTTGTGGTATGGTTGATAATCATTGAATGGATGCTTCCACAAATGTAGGGCAAAGGTATGTTAAGTAAAATTGTGGGACCGAGCATATTATATGTTGACATTTTTGGTTTTCTTAACCAAAATCAGATTAAAGCGAAAATGTTTTAAATGCGGATGTATGAGGTTTTATCACCACATTAGTTTTAAAGGAAATTAAGTTCCACTTAAATGAATGGAAAAGGATAATGCGCTATCCTGGGTGATATAAAGAGAAACATGCATTTTATAATATACAAGATGGTTTATTATGCATAGTTTGGGTTCTTCGCAGTTTTGGCTGTGTCATTTTGGACCAAGGCTTGTAGTTGGAAATGGGAGAATTATTTTGATTTGTGTTTTAATATTGAAAACACAAACACACCACAATTGCTCGATGTTGTAGAATCCATGTTTTTACCATCATGTGGTGGCACCTAAGGAGGTGTTGTTCAAGATGGGCACAATGTACAAGTTGTACATTATTCATAAAAGAGGTTGAAAACATGAATAACTTGTTCTCTGTACACAGGTGAAGAGATGTGAATTGATGTACAATTTATAATGTGTAGTTGTATGGTGCATGGAAGTGCACGAAAAATGTCTGCGCTAAGATGATGAACGTGTTTAAGAGGTTATGGTATGAAGGGCATGCGAATATTAAAAGTGATAATAACAACACAAAAGAGTGAAATATGGAGAGTTGAAATTGCAAAGAAAAGGTTTATTGAAGGGAGCATAAGGTATGGTAATTCATTTTCAAAAAAGTATCTTAAATGTTGAAAATTAAATGGTTTATTTTATTTTCACCATAAAATAAATCTTGGGAAAAGTGGATTGCATTTCGATTTAAAGGCTTCAATATCATGTGAAGTGATAATGGGAGATTGATGATATTTTCATAAGAATGGAGTATGAGAGAGAGTGAATATTTTACATCATGAAAATGTATTAAGAGTAGATGTTCATTGGTACGTTGTATAACTTGAATTAGAGCCAAAATATCCACTATTATAATTATTGGGTCAACCCTTGAAGTCAAATTAGATGTTAAGGTCAAATGAAAATTTGGATAGCTTTAGTCAAGTTAAGCCATTGATTTATTGTGAAAGAGGGTGTATTTTTCATCTAAGATGAAAAGTTGATGTCAAGTCTGGAGTCAAAAAGTCTTAAATCAAGTCAAAGGTTTGAATGTAATTGGGTGCATGATCGACGGAGCCGACAACGAAAGAGTTTGGTAATTATAACACATGAAATACTACAGTTGTTGTTTGTAGCAAAGAGGAGCAAGAGAGTTTCTAGAAATGATTCCAAGACAGAGAACTAAAAGAGGTTAAGTGTAGGAAGAGAGCTTGTATTGCTGAATGGCGAGTATGGTGGCTTGCTGAAAAGTGGATTGAATGAAATCCACACATGAACAGATGAAGTTCACAAAGGAGGAGAAGATGACTAGTGATAGTCATTTCAAAGGTTCTGAGAAAGACTGCAACAAAAGAAAGAAGAAGGAAGATGCCAAGGCAAGTGGAATATGTAAGCAGTTGACTGACGAAGAGTATGAGAGGGAGAAAGTTGAGATAGCAGTTCACCTTGAGTTATTGATGGAATTTTTGCAGAGAAATATGAAAGACCAGAGACATGGTCAGACCATGAGGAAGAAAGTGAAATGGAAGAGGCTACATGCAAAGAGGGAACAATAGGTAAACATACAGTTGACAGAAGAGATGAGGAAGATCGAGCAGATGATGAGTGTGCAATTGAGATGTGAAGAACTCAGAGAGGCTGAGTTGAAAATGGAAGTTTCCATTTGTGGCCTAGAATAGGGTGAAATTATATGTGAAGAGATCAATGAGAAAGATCTCATGGACTATTGGAATAGTTCAGAAGAATTGGAAGATATGTTGACAAGAGAAGCAGATGAGCTTATGAAGCCTTGTATTTTTAAATCTCATAGTTTGTGTATGTTTGCAAGATGTGCAGAGGATGATGGATAGTCTGGTGAAACTATCATGAATGAAACTCTTGAGGTGAAGTATGATGGAGAATGCCTTTCAGAGGAGGAAGGTACTGATTTTTTATAGCAAAAAGAATTCATAGATGAATTCTTGTTTGGTGTAAGACAGCCAGTTGAAGCTATTATGGAGCAGAAGCATAATGAAAATGCCGAAGTGATATTCCAAGGAGGTAAACAAATGAATTTTTTTAATGAAATTGATGACAAAATTTTGCAATGAGATGATACAGAAAACAGGATAACTCAGGAGGATTTTCAAAAGAAGAATGAAACTGGGAATGAAGGTTGTGATGAAATGCTGGAAATATTTCACATGGAAATAGAGTTCTTGGAAAGATGGCTCAAGGAACCTGAAGGAGAAATGAAGTTTGCAGAACCTGATACAAAAGAGATTGCAGTTACCATGCATGATAAGGATGATTTTTTTCTAACGTTTATAGAGTTAAGTGAATGTTTTAACTCTTCAAATAATAATGTGGCTATAGGTACAGAAGAAAAAATTAATAAATATGATGTTGAAATTAGATAAATTGAGCAGAAAGTATTTGGAGATGAGATGAAAGATCAGGAGCAGCAAGAAACTTATGTCTTTAGAGACATGAAGGAAATAGAAGTATTGAACTAGTAGGATAAAGATGAAAGAAACCAGTAATTCAAAATAGGATCTGCTGAAATCCAAAAAAATTATGATGGAAGATTGGTTCTTGAAGCATCAAAAGAGGCCGAAAGGTCTTGTATTTTTGAAACTAATAGTTTGTTGATGAATGTAGGTACAACACCAGATGAGAAATTTGTTACTGTAGGTGCAATCAATGACTATAGTTTTGATCAAGGAGAAGTTCTTTATTATTATTCATTTTAGAAAGTTGAGTGTTCAACGCAGTTGGAGACGGAAGCATCAAACAAAGAGGAATTACTCCGAGGAATTGGAGAAATAAATTGTTGGAGAGGCCGATGGAAGCCGGTTGATAGAATGGGTGATGCTGATGTACAACCAGTTCAATATTATTTCAGATTTTGGAGATTAGAAGAATGGGTATCAATGATTCTACATGAGTTTGTAATTTTCGAAATAAAGATGATGTGGTATGGGAAATCGAGAGTTACATTCAATAGTATTATGAAAATACTATTCTGGAAATTCTGTGCAAAATTACATAATGGAGTTGATACTTTAAAAGATCAGCGACAAAATAGAGTTTGGAATCCTCGAGGGAGCAAGTCATGGAGACTTGTGGCTATCGCATTAATACATAAAAGTGACAGACCTCATAGACAGGAGTCTATGGAAACTTCTCTACATGGGAAGTCTAATGTAGGAGAATCCTGCTTAATTTTCATTATTCATTTGTGTGATTTTTTTTTTTCTAAGTAAAATTAATCTATTAATAAAAGAAGTAAAGTACAACGGGCCGAGGCTGGATCATTGCCTAGTATTGTGGCATTTTGAATAAAAAAACCAGAGTTTAAGACTGCCCTTCAGGAGGGAAACCAGTCCGAAATAGCAATTGAGAAAATTCCCACGCAGGGGAACCAGAGAATTTAAGTGCTGGAGACCATATCTAGCAGAAACAGATGCATGATCTGAAATAACAAGAAATTCAAAAACAAGCCCGTATGTAAGGGCTGAAGCTGAGCAAAAAAACTAGAATGAAGAGGTGAAACTACTCATCAGGAGGTTCCTGGACGACCCTGCACCAGATTTCATCCGGTTCCCCATCCTCATTGTACAGGTCAGCAATGAAGGTGACCACCTTCCTGGAGGGTGGAGGAACCGCTTGCACCCCGCTCGCTTGCCCAATGTCGCTTTGCCCTGCATCCTTCATCCCGCTCGGCTGACCCACCAAGTCCTTGTTCGCCTGGTCCTGCTTAGCCTTGCCCTCCATATCCTGCAAGTCTAAAGTTTCAGGGTGCATCATCCCAGCATTCGGCTCCGAGGTCTGAGCCTCAGAGATGCTACAAGCCATCGGGCAAGAACTGGGGGCTTTGACTTGAGGCTCTTCATGAAAGACAACCGTGATAGAGGCAGTAACCCAAGGTCGGTTGAGAGAAATAATGAATGAGAAGTGCGCGGTGTGGGTTTGAGCGGGGAGAGATGAAGGAATGGGAGAATCAAGGCGACGACCTGAGCGGAGAAGGCGACCTCTGTGAATTCTAGAAAGGTTGTCTGAATGGGAGGAAGATGCAGAGGACGTGCTGGAGGTGGAGGGAGAACGCCACATCTGACGCCTTGTTGTGCCTCTCTGGCATCTCATTCTTTTCCTAAGGCGCATCATATTCGCAGTCGAGATAGTGGGGCAAGAAAGCCAGGGAAGCGAAGGATTGACAGAAGACTGAGACATATGAGAATTCAGGAAGACTGAAGCCAGCATACAAGAACCAGCAAGCGAGAAGTGGAGGTTTTCTCCAAGATCCAGGCAGCAATTTAGACTGCTCCTCTTGCCAGTAACCGTGCACGCATTTAAAAACCCAGCATTCTGGCTGCACCACTGATTCACTGGCGAAGGAATTGTATTCGAACCAGAGGAGCGCTCCATAATATCAAACCAGTCGACCGTGCAACTATAAACCATCTACAATAAACCATCATAAATATGAACTGAAGGTCGATCCATGTCGCAGCACACGAAGCTGTATCGAGGTGCGGAGTTATGGTTGTGATTAGCGCCAGGAGTTAAGGCCATTAAACACAGAGCAGTCATATTTAAGAGCTGAGTGACAGCTTCCTTGCGGGTGGGCAGGTGGCTTCCCGTCATGCCGCACCCCCAACCCATCATCTTATGCCATGTCATCTGCACCCGCATCCAGGAGTTCGGCTTCACTTTGGACCAGTTTTTGGCATTCATGTCTTTGATCATGATTATGAATTATGTCAAGAGTACTTGTAAGAATATTGTGCTCATTTTCTACTCCTAAGTTAGCAAGTAGATCAACAACTTTGTTACCTTCCCGTCTGATATGCTTGAAGAGGAGAGCACGATTGTTGTGGAGCCATCGCTCAATATCCTCCAAACGAGACTCAAGTCTCCAACTGTTGGCAATTTTGTGCGTGTGAGCCCAATTTAGGAGCTGAGCAACCATATTGATAAGAATTTGGGAGTCCCCTTCTATCTCTAGAGGAAGCAGCCCAAGAAGTTGAGAAAGGAGAAGTCCCTGCCATAGACCTTCCAACTCAGTCGAATTGTTCGTGTCCCATCCAAGATTTCCCATGTAAACAATGATAGGTATGCCTTTGTGATCTCTGATGACGCCTCCAAATCCTGCTTTGCCTGGATTCCCTTTAGAAGTGCCATCAAAGTTGAGTTTGAAGGTGTTCTTGGGAGGAGGGTTCCAATAGTTCGTGGTGATGTCAGTTCTAGGGACTTTGTGCACTTGCTTTCCAGGGTGAAGCTGAATACCCCAATTTTCCCAAATGGATTTTTCTTTGGCTGGAGTTGGGTAGTCATCTGTCTCCCGGGATTGCAAAGCCAAGGTTTTTGTGAGATTGAGGTAGAAGTTCCTCTAGATTATGTCTAGAGGAGTTTTTTGATCCTTGAAAATGCGTTTATTTCTCTCTTTCTAGATTGTCCAGAGGAGAAGACCTGGGATTATTCTCCAAAGTTGGTTTATAATTTCACTTGTGTAAGGATTTTGATGCCAGTTTCATATAGAGCTTATTATATCTACAGTGAGTCTGCAGTTTTGTTGGCAACGAAAACTGACTTTCTCCCACAAGTGATTAGCCAGAGAGCAAGAGAATAGGAGATGCTGTTGAGTTTCCTCATGAGAACAGTAGATGGGGTAGATTAAGGGGCCATGAAAAATTCTCTTCCTTAAGTTATCCCAAGTGAGGATTCTTTGATGTCCAAAGAGCCAAAGAAATAAAGATAATTTAGGCCAAACCCCCAAACTCCAAATTCTTCTCCATAGGGGATCTTTGGGCACTGGATCATTGCTAATGATTTTATAGGCTTCCTTGGTAGAGAAGGATCCTTTTGGAGTATATCCCCATCTGAGAATGTCCCTGTTATTCGAAATTCTGATGCATCGAATTTTGAGTTCAAAGTTTAAGGCTTCCTTGGCCTGCTCATCAGTGTTCCTTATTATCCTTTCTGCCTGTTTCCACTGCCTATAACCCTGCTCTGCATTGTCTGTCCACTGTTGCTGAACTGTTTCCAATTGCTGCAAATCCCATTCCAGTCTAGGAGGCGGGCTGTAAGTGTGAGTGAGTTTTGGAAATTGATCTCAGGAGTCCGTCTATAATCTAGCGGAGCTACCATCTCTTATCTCCCAGAAACTATGTTGTTGTATGAGTAAATAATGTTGTTTGGCCGCATTCCATATGAGTGAACCTTTCTCCACTGGAGTGAATCTTATAAGTTCTTCCTGAGGTCTGTGATTGGCATACTTGGTGGTCCAAATAATTGCCCAGGGCTTATTGGGGGTTGTGAGCCAATTCCACCAAATTTTGGCACTCATAATGGCATTGTTGTGAGTAGGATCACACAATCCTATTCCTCCTTGTTCCTTTGGCTTGTAGACAGTTGACCATTTAACCAAAGCCCATTTACGATTAGTACCTTTGGATCCCCATAGGAAGTTCCGCTGTAGGGCTTTAATTTTTTTGAGAACCCATTTTGGCGCTGCCAGGATGGAGAAAAGATATAGAGGCATAACCTGCAGCACCGCTTTGATTAGGACCAATCTAATTGCTATGTTCAGAGTTATGAGATTCCATGAAGAGAGACGTGCTTCCATTTTTTCAAGGAGCCCTTTCTAGGAGGCATGCTTAAGAGCAGAGGCTATTAAGGGGGCACCCAAGTAATTGGAGGGGAGAGTAGCAATGGAGAATCCAAGAATGCGGGCTATAGCAGATTGAGTAATAGGAGGGGTGTGAAAAAAGAAAATCTAGGATTTAGCATTATTAATGCTCGCTCCCGAGGCATCCGAGAAATCATTCAAGAGGGATTATAGTTGGGAGGCTTCATGAACGGAAGGGTAATCAAACACCATATTGTCATCCACAAACTGTTGGTGAGTTAAGGCAGGTGAATTGTGAACTGAGAGGCCTTGGAGCTGCTGGGATCTAAGGGCATATTTAAGATGGCGACCCAGGCCTTCTGCCATTAAGACAAAGAAGAAAGGGGACAGGGGGTCCCCCTGTATGATACCTCTTGAGGGGCTGAAGGGACGTGAGGGAATTCCATTAATAAGGATCGAGAAGAAAGAGGAGGAAATAAGACTTGAGACCCAGCAAACCCAAGTGAGGGAGAAACCAAAAGCAGATAAGACTTTCTGAATGTAGGTTCAGCTTAACTTATCAAAAGCTTTAGAAAGATCAATATTGAGAATCATACCTGCCTGATTGGTGTGCTTGAGAGATTGTATGATCTCGTGAGTGAGTATAATGCCGTCTAGTATTTGCCTGCCTTCCACATATCCAGATTTCTTGGGCGAGATGAGTAACGGTAGAAGCAGTTTCAGTCTGTTGGCAATGCCTTTAGAAATAACTTTGTAGATGACATTGCATAAGGCGATTGGGCGTAATTTTTCTGGCATGCTGGTATCGTCTTCTTTGGGGATTAGGGCGATGAAGGTCGCATTCAAAGAGGGGAGAAGCCAGTGCATAGAGCGCGATTCCTCCACCACCATCCAAACCTCTTCTATGATAAGTTCCCAAAATTTGTGAAAGAATGTAGTCGTGAAACCATCCGGACCTAGGGCCTTTCCTTATTTGAGCTGCTTCATGGCTAGATCCACTTCCTGACTCGAGACTGGGTGCAGGAGAAGTTGGTTGTGCTCTTCGGTGATAATATTTGGAATGTTTTGTGTGATTTTGTCGATGGCCGACAATCTGTCCAGAGGAGGCTCTTGGTGTACAGCCTGGAAGTGATTGATGAACACCTGCTCCATCTCTGCGTGGTCTTCCACCCTTTCCCCATCCTGATTCTTAATGGAAGTTATTGTGTTGTGCATTCGTCTTTGAATAGTAGTTCTGTGAAAGAATTTGGTGTTTCTTTCGCTTTCCTTCAGCCATCTGATTCTAGATTTCTGCCTCCATAGAATTTCTTCCTGCCTTGATCTTTCCTCCAGTTGAGTTTGTAACTGCTTTTCCTGCTCCATTGTTCTTTTTGTATAACCTTCTGTTATGTTTTGTTGCTGGAGAACTCTCATTTCTTTGTTTAGGTCCTGCTGTGCCTGGAAGATATTGCCAAAAGTGGTATGATTCCAGCGCTTGATGTGGGTTTTAAGGAATTTGAGCTTTTGTTGGAACTGGTACATTTTGGACCCTTCTAGCGGCGTGAAGTTCTTCCACATGGAGCTCATGAGGTCCTTGAAAGCGGGGTGATTCAACCAGAAGGCCTCAGAGTGAAAAGGGCGACGCGTTGAGTTCCCTGGTCTTTGCCATTTAAGAGAGATCGGCCAATGGTCAGAGCTAGTGAGTGGGAGAATAGAGGTTGAAATGTCACCACCCAGATAGAATGCATTATCTGAAATAAGAAATCTGTCTAGTTTAGAGGCAATGTGCTGGCGCCTTGCTCTGCGATTACTCCAGGTGTGAATTCCATTACTGTATTGCAGATCTATTAGCAAGTTGCCGTGTATGAAATATTTGAACTGGCCGCTTTCTGGCTCTAGTTTAGCTCTGCCTCCCATATTTTCCTCCAGTTTGGTGATCATATTAAAGTCACCTCCTAAGATCCAAAGAGGATGGATTCTGTCATTGTTGAGAGCTCCTATAGTGTCTAGAAGAATAGTCTTACTGCCCGCTTCCTGTGGAAAATAGACATTAGTAAGGTGTCCATGAATATTTGTTCCTATGATGTGAAAAGTTGCTTGGATGATGTGGTGGGAGGCATGGAAATCAGAGAGCGAGATGGCTTGAGTGTTACAGGCAATAGCCAGCCCTCCGGAAGCTCCCGAGGCATCCACAACTACTGAATGACATCCAGGCCAAGCTTTTGAGAGAATGTTGCCAAGAGTACTACTGTTACATTTTGTTTCCTGCATGAAAAATATCTGAGGCTGCTCTTGCTTTATCATGTTTTTTATCATTTTGAGTTTCCCAGGACTGTTAAATCCTCTTAGATTCCATGAAGTGAGCTTCATGATTCACTATTTGGGAGAGGCTTGTAGTACTTTTTCAGCTTAGCATATCTGCCTGAGTCAACCAGGATTTTTCCCACTATGATTGTTCTTTCCAGGTCTGTTTTCCTTCCTCTTTTCTTTGAGTCTTTAGGAAATTGGTTTCCATCCCACCTACTGCCTAGTTGTATTTCCAGTTCTCTCTGTCAAAAAGCTCTGGATATGATAACTTCCAGCGTGTCTAGATGATGCTCTTGAATCTTGTCAAACTCCTTTCTCCGGTAGGCTTGTTCGAGCTCAAAGATGTCAAGTCCTCTCAGGTCGATGCTTTCCAGTTCTTCCTCCATATATTGAGCTTGACTACTTTCTACAGAGGGCTGATTGGGAATGCAGTCAACATCCATTTCGTTCAGTTTCCAATCTGGGTCTTTCAAAGGTGCATCATTTGGACCAAGCTGAACTCCCATGGACGGAGGATAGGGGGTGAATCAAGCGGAGGGGGGGATGAGGTCGACTTTGCCGCTTGGGGGGCTATCTGGTCTGCTTGAGGGGAGTTATTGGCAGTGGTGGCTAGGGCTTCAAAGCTATTTCTGGTGGAAGGAATGGAAGAAGTGGCTAGGTTGGGTTTTTTCCCATTGGGAGGTTTCTTATGAGACCTCCTTTGACTGGTGACTTTGGTAAACCCTTCAGGAGCAGAAGTTTCCAGGAGGTCTGAGGCTTGTGGCTTGGCATTAAGCAGGAAATCCCTGAAGAGATGCCCATGAATGTGACATTTGTGACAACGGAAGGGAACATGTTAAAAATATAGGGGTTGAATCCATTCAAAATCATTGTGATAGAGGCTTACCGAATCTAGGAGTGCTTTGTCCAAGCGCATGTAGACACATATGCAAGCGTAAGAGGTGTAACGACGCAGCTTCGTTTCCTCTGCGATTTTAATAAACTCCCCCAGCCCCTTGCAAATGTCTTTTAGAGATTCTTCATCCCAGTACTCCAGAGGGAGTGAGTACATTCTGATCCAAACCGGAGCCCAACTGAAATCTTCCTTGTCAGGGTTGAACCTTTCCACCCTGTCCCTTAGGTATAGGCCGGCTGAGTTAAAGAAGTAAGGTCCTTCATCCAGAACCCTGTTATGATCTTCTATGTAGAGAAATATTGCAGTGAAAAAGCCCTTGGGTCCAAGCTGAAGGGTGACGTGCCCTTTGGGTTTCCATTTGGCCAAGATCCACCCTTGCAGAGCTTTTTCCGTAGGCCAGAATCCTATAAATTTACCAATAAGGGCGTGATCTCTCATGTACTGGACTTGGCCATTGATCCTGTGTCTTGGAAGCTCGATTTTTGGCCTTTCAGCCACGATCAGTTTGCAGGTTGTTGATGTCACTGTAAGTGTTTCTTTTTGCCCAGGTTCTGCTTCCTGTGCTGCACAGTTCTTTTCAGTTGAGACATCTGGCGAATCATGCATCCAGTTGTCCTTTGCCTCTAGATTCAGCTGATCCGATGTAGAGTCCTTTGAATGCTCCGTGGAAGTTTGTTTGTCGTGACTTGAGGGGGAAGACTGTTCGCCTCCCACCGAAGGGCCTGCCATTGCAGGTGAACCTATGACAGTCCACGTTGTGCTGGTAGGAGAGAGCCAGGGGAAGGCAGAAAGCAAACAGAGTTAGTCGGCGCAGTTGTAGGGGGTGAGCGGGAACCCTACCAGAGCTCGAGCCAGTTTTTCCGGTCAATTAGACTAATCGATTCATTTGTGTGATTTAGGGGGTGAGGTTTTATTTATTTATTTTATAAATTATGTACATTTTAAAAATAATTTAAGAGAAAAATGTGAGTGTGAGATTTAGTGTAAATATTCTCTTAATTAATTGAGAATATGAGTTGGAGTTGAGTTGTATAGATAGTTTAGGGATTATGAATTTTTTAAATGGAACTTAGTTAAGTAAAAAAAGGGATAACTCCATTTTAGAGTTTGGTTGAGATAGTTGTGGAGGAAATCATGGATTGGAATTAATCCACAATTATGTATAAATGTGAAGCTTTGGGTGAGGATAGAGAGACACAAAGAATGGAATAGGAAAGAGAGAGATAGAGATAAATGGTGTGAGAGTTCATGTGAAGGGCGAGAGCCAAGAGGCCCACAAATGTAATATTCGAGCAAATGGTTTGAATTGTAATTTTCTTGTTTTATTATAAGCAAGAATTTTATTTGTCTCGACTCCCTCTTCATATTCTGTGTTAAATCTAAGTAGTTTATATGGGTTTTTGGGTGTTGATTTTTATGTAAAGGGAGTAGACACTCTATTATGTGCAAGGATCTATTTTGTGTAGAATCCCTGCATCAAAAATCCATGTCACTGTAGCTAACTGCAATCCAAGTCATCATGTTGAGGTGGAAAACCAAATTTATTCATTTGACTAAGGCATAAGTCACATGAAGCCTTTTCTTGCTACATTTTAACAACCTTGATCTCTTTGTTCAATTTTTTTCAGATATTTATATTAAGTAATTCATTTTAAAAAAACATCTAATTTTTTTATTGTTGGGAATCACGATTTCTGTTAGACAAAAACCCACCTGTGTTAGTCAACGATAGCATCAACAAATATAAGGATCCATGAGAGGCAGTTAGTCCATGTCGCAAAACACACGGGGAGCGCTGGTTACCCAATGTCCAACAATCTCCCCCCCAACGCGAGCCGGGTGTGTATCGAACTCATGATCTACACTCTTGTTACACCATTTTTTGGTCATCTAACCTATTATCATTAGATGGACCCAAGTACACCATGTAAGACCAATTTTACCCTAAGTAAAATTTCCTTCACTATGTTAAATAACTTAATAAACCACATTTATTAGGTTGTTCATGGTCCAAACAGGAAACCCCAAAAGGAAATATTAAACAAACCTATATTTGTTTGATTTTCCTCATGGAATAATTAATTAAACCATAATTTAATTATTCTTCCCAGTCATGTTTAACCCAAAAACAAAGAAATTAATGAGATAAACCCTTATTTATCTTATTATTTTCTAGGAATAATTATTTAAATCTTATTTAGATAATATTCCTTGTTAAATATGACCAAATCACCCACCAATAATTAAATAAATCATTATTTATTTGATTATCCTCCAACCACTTCCTTAAAAAGATAAATAAATCATTTATTTATTTATTTTTGACTAATCAAGGGATTTGACCCAAGTCAAATACCCTTTCCCTCCAACAAATATAATAAAGTATTCCATAAAAGGTGGATCTAGATTTGGTTAACATTATTTTAATCATGCACCAAGATCTAGAATGACCCAATATTTTGTTATAAATAGGAGGGTTTTTCCTACCATTCTTCACCTTTTGTTGCCTATTAGATCACTCTTGATCTATACACTTGGTCACTCTTGTCTACCATTTGCTGTGTGAACTCCCTTTGAGTTCCATTCTTTGTGTGGGTTTTCTACACCAACAAGAGAGAGAAATCTTAGATCTGAAGCGTTGAGGACTTCCAAGAACCCATCCCACTGAGGAGAATTGGATACGCCTTCTTGTTTTTCTCCCAGGTGCCCAATTAATACAAAAATTCTTTCAAAAATTGTTCTTGTCTTGTCTATTGGTATATGGAGCAAACCCTTGTTTTTACTGCTTAATGTCTTTCCATGCATAGATCTGGTGTTTTGCAACTCTTTTCTTGTTTAACTAACCGCAGATCTGAAGATATTGGCAGCCACTTTTGTTGTTAGGGCTATTAGTTATGCGTAGCTAAAGTGGTCCTTTTTCGTACACTTCGACAAAGGATTCATACTAACAAATGGCAACTCCACACGGGTTTTAAATTACGACCACTGTCGTTTTTCATATTCCTGCATATCCAGCTACTTCAGACCCTAGGGTTTCTTTTCAGCTGTTTATTTTTCCTATTTTTATGTTGTTTTTCTCACATAAAACCATAAAACATTAAAATTTTTAACTTCCGTGTGTTTCTGGCCCTATTGCGCAGGTAAGCGACACCAGCTGCAACTGAGACGGCAACTTTTCTGAAAATCTGCCGCCGAGACAACCGGAACGGGGGGTCGCACTTTTTGGCCCATAACCTTCGACCTAGACCTCCAGGTCGTACTTTTCTGCCCCTTTTCTGCGACCTGCACTGAAAACAGGTCAGTACCTGCGACCTGCCAATTTTTCAATGATTTTTCTGCAATTTTTCTGGGTTCTGCTGAAGCTTCTGTCAGGGTTTTCCAGCCTCTGTTTCAGCCCGTTTTGACCTGGTTCTACTCTGTTTTAGCTCATCTAAGTGGGAACCTAGCCCCCTAGGGCTTCAGTACCCTCCACTTTTTGTGGAAGAGTTTTGAGCTGTTTCAGCCTCTGTTTTTCTGAGTTTCAGCCTCTCTTTTTCCAGATCTGATACCTCCTTTTCAAGTCCCTTTAAATCAGCCTCTTTTCCTTTCAAATCACCTCTTGTTGTTTTGTTTGGACCTCCCTTTAGGACCTTTTCCCTGTCCTTTCCACTTTTTTCTGATTTCCTCCCTTTTTCTAGCCACCTTGCCTCTGTCTCTTGGCTGTGATCTGCACCTCTTTTCAGTAGCTTTATCCTTTAGATCCCTGTCCCTTTTGACCTTCGATCTATTGGCCTCTTTTCCATGTGTTTTACCAATATTTTCCCCTTTTTTCTCTTAGTTTTGAGAGACCCGCCTTCTTGGGTTAGATCGATGCACAAGTAGCTGTTAATTTTTCTGTTATTTCAGCATTATATACTGTTCTTTGCAGGTTTATTTTCAGTTACACAACACACTTTTTTCTTGCTCTCAAAGCGGAAAGGGTTTAAAAATTAAAATTAACGCACGCCACACACTGACCCTAAGTGAAGAAGCGCCTGGTTAACACCGCCTGGCAAAGACTCTAAAATCAATTGTCACTGCACCTCTTCTGCCCTTGACCTCACTTGATTCAGTCCCTTTCTGCCCCTGTCGGTTTCCTTCTTCCTGTCGTCATTGCGCCCCCTAGGCGCCTTTCCCGGAGACTTCTTGGCCTTCACCCTGAGTTTCCGGTCGATCGACCTGCTCCGACCCGCCGTCGTCGAGCTAGTCCTCCTCCGAGTCCGCACTCTGACTCCTCTCCTGATTCATCGGGTTCTCTTTCTCCTCCTGGTTCTCCCCCTCTCACCTTCACTATGTATGGTCCGGGACCTAATGCTAGTAGTCCTCCAGGCCCTAATGCCGGACCTACTACTAGCGGAACCGCCACAGGAACTACCTCGGCCACACCTTTACTGCCGTACATTGCAGGCCTCAGCCTCCCCGATTTCAATCAGTTGATCAATGACCCTATTCACCATGATTTTGGTTGGCCTGCTATGCCAACCAAGCTCCCCTCCGACATTCCTAAGTTTGAAGGCCTTGCTGGAGAAGATCCAACCAATCATGTCCGATCTTTCGACATGTGGTGTTCCTCCAATTCCATTACCGATGACTCCATCCGTATTCATTTGTTCCAACGCACGCTTACCAGCGAAGCTTCTAAATGGTATGTCGAACAAGCCACCGCTTCCCATACCACCTTTGTGACCATTGCCCAAGCCTTTCTATCTTACTTCCAGCTCCCTCTTCGATACGATACCGGTACGGAGCTCTTGACTTCCTTTAAGCAAACCTCTTCGACCCGCCTTTCTACCCATGTTCAGGAATGGCGATGGAGACGCAGCTTATGTCGAGCTCCCCCCTTCGAAGATCGGATCTATATGGACTGGTTCCTTCGCTCCCTCTTAGCGCCCATTGGCAAAGATGTCACCTCTCATTTCCCTCAAACCGAAGAAGCCGCCCTCCAAATAGCCTTGAAATATGACCTGATCTACGCCCAGTCTGGTTATGTTTATACCGTCCTTCCTAACCTCCCCAGGCCCGGTGGCGCTAATGCCCTGGGGGCATCTCATTCCGCCGACGGTATCGTTGGAGCCCTTTCCCATCCATATGCTCAACCTCCTATGGGCTACGGTCCCCCTCCCGGAGGGGCCAGCACCTCTAGCACTCATCCCCCTCCCGGTAGCATGTATCCAGGATACGGCATGCCTCCTCCTTTTGCCCAACCTCTTGCTTACCTCAATGCTGCCCAACCTAACCATTACCCTTATCTGCAGCCTGGTATGCCAGCTTCTCCAGCATATGCACTTCCACATCCCTTGCCTTCTCAACCCCCGCAACAGCACCTACAGCCCCCTCCAGGGCAAGTATTTGCATAGCAGGGTGCGACTAACCACCCTTCTTCTCAAAGAAGGCGGAGAGGAAATCCAAATCAATCTGCCCCTGGTACTCGTGGACCCAATCCTCAAGGTGTTGACCTTAACACTGCTAACCAGCAACAAGGCACTCAGCCCAAGCCGGACAGGCCTCTTCGTACTAACAAGCCTTGTTCGTGTTGCAGTGTTTTCGGTCATTACACCCACAATTGTCCCCTCTTACCCCAAATGCGGCAGATGTGGGAGTCTCAAGCCACATTGCGCGGACAACATGCCTCCCCTCATGCTCCCCCTAATGTGGCCTCTACTCAACCAGCTGTGTTTACTGATCCTTTCCCTCAACAAGGATTCGTGGCTACCCAACCCCCTGACGGGCAGGCCTCCACTCCTCCTTCCATTTCTGGTTTGTCTGATTACCAGATCCTCATGATGCACTCTGATCCATCCTCAACCATCGACCTTCACCTTCAAACTCGGTCTCGCCAGTACCCCAAGCCTCCTGCTCCGTCTGCTCCCGAGCCTCCCTCTTCAGGTTCTACAGAGCCTCTTTCGACATCCAATGGCCCCTTACATATCCCTCAACCCAAAGTTGAGGTTCATACCAAGATTCCTAAGGGACCATTATGCCGAAATGCTACTTCCGGTCGAGCTGCTCATTAGTATAGCATAGTAGATGATTTTGCACAATCTCTTGCTGCCATTTCCACACTGGAACTCCTCCAGTCGTGCCCTTCCCAAGAGAAGGCTCTACTATCTGCCGTGGGTGCTTTAGATCTTGCTGATGACCAAATGATTGTTTTCAACGCCACTCAATCAAACCATCCTCCCCTTCCTCCTTCCGTCGCCTTCCAAATCTCAGTCAAAATACGGAACGCCATCGTTTCCCGGTGTATATGGCGAGGGGGCATCCACCTGCGTGATGTCCGCTTCGGTTTGGAAGCAACTCGGATCCCCTGAGCTGGCCCCTTCCACGATCACCCTTCGAGCGTGGGACGGTCATGCCTCCCAGCCCATTGGCTTGTTTCGTAATTGCCCTATCACCCTCGCCGGTAAGACTGTTTGCGTTGACGTCGAAGTCATAGACGCCCCACTAGACTACAACATTCTATTGGGGCGAAGCTACACCTATGCTATGTCTGCTGTCCCTTCCGCGGTGTTCCGCAAGATGTATTTCCTCTATAATGGAAAGATAGTCACCATTGACCAGTTGACATATCATGAGCCCCCCTCTCAAGCCTCACCTGAAACCACCATCTCTTCTGTAGCCAACAAGCAAACCGTCGATTCCTTGACCAGTGTCTCCCCCGGCGTTTACAAGGATTCCTCCCTACTTGGAACTTTTCCTTGTCTCCCCCCTCCTCCTATCACTAATCCCAGCTTATCGAATGTTTGCATGATGAAATCATCTCAGGCTGCCCTTAAGCGGCCTGCTTCAGCTAGTCAGCAACCTCCCCCTCACCCTCCGCAACCCGCTCCTAGCCATTCATCTCCGCCAGCCGGACCTCCTCCTTCTGGCCCTCCCCCTACAGCTGGTATCCCTGAACCCCTTTATCCTCCTGGATCGGTTCCCCCTGGCCTTAACCATCTCGGAGCCGTCCCCTCCCGGCCGGCCACCCCCGCCGGGCATCCCACCGGCTCCCCCTCCCGGAGTATATTCTGTCCCTGTCATGGCCACCCTCTCTCTCCCTAACTTGACCTTGGGCATTCCGGTCTGGTACCTTGACCCTCCAGCCGCCACCCCTCCTGGTCACCCCAAACCATACATGGCTTTGACACCGGTCCAACCAGTCCCCCTCGCTTCCTCCGTTGCCACTGTGCCTCCAGCACCTCCACAGGATCCTTCTCCTGTCGTGACGGCTCCCGGGAAGAAAAGAAAAGCCCGTAAGGGGGCACCCAAAGATAAGACCACCACGACTGACCCGGCCCCTCCCCCACCCGCCAAGCCCCGTGCCTTGTGTGATGTCGCCGGTCATGCCACCCATGCTTGTCCCGAGTTGCCCCGTATCCAGCCCATGGTTAAAGTCGCGTTCCCCAAGTCTACGGTCCCTAAAACCTCTGTTCCTTCTTCGTCCGTAACCAAGAAACCCAAGACTCTCCGCACCAACAAACCCTGTGCTTTGTGCGGTGTTCATGGCCATTACTCCCACCATTGTCCTCACCTGACGTACTACCGCGCCTCTTTAGAGGACGTTCGAGAGCATGAGGCTGAACAAAATCAATCTGCCTCTCCCATCCTCGCGCAGTATGCTTCGGGCCAACTCGAGGATCCCCCCACTCCCATCGTCATTCCCCCCCCTGATGTTCAGATGACGGAGTCCACCTCGACCATTCTTTACCTATCCTCCTCTGCGAGACACCTGGAGCCCAGTCCCCCTGCATCCTCCCCTGTCGTTTCGCCGGATCCCCTCTTTTCCACCCATACCCGAGATCCCTCCACCCGTATCTCTGTTGACCTCCGCAGCCCGAGTTCCCGCCATACTTCCGATAGCCCTCATATACCACCCCCCAGCTTGTATGTGAGTCATCGTCATCTTGCCCCTTACACTCCCTCCCGCAGCCGCTGCTCGATGTTTTCTATCCACTCACGCTGCCGTCATTCTCCCTCTTCCCCTCATTTGTTGTCTTGTCAGACCATTCCGCAGGACCCCCAGCCCACTCCCTTTATCGGTTACGCCGATGGTGCAAGTCATTACTCCCGGAATCTAGCCGCGGTAGGTTGGGCCATTTTCACCCCCTTGCATGCCCTTGTTCTCTCCGATGGGGTCTGCATTGGTTCTGCCACCAACAATCAGGCCGAATATGATGCAGTGCGTGGTCTCTTAGCCGATGCCCTCTTTCATCGCATCCTCCATCTGCACGTTCGTTTGGATTCCCTACTTCTTGTAATGCAACTACATGGTGTTTATCGTGTGCATAACCCCGTGCTGTTTAGATGCTATTTACGAGTGAAACTCTTGATATGTGCATTTGAAACCATAACTTTCAATCATGTACCTCGAGAACAGAATCACTATGTAGATAGTATTGTGAACCAAGTTCTAGATTGGCATTTATCACACGCATTTCATACAAGACAATAACATTCATAATCATGAAAAAACGATGCATATCCATAATATGTGTCGCAAAACATGTGTTTAGAGTCCATCTACTCTGATACATATGACATGCCCATAGCATGTTACAAAAAACTCAAAACTGGGGGCACCACCTGCCCCTACATACATACTAGGGGGCACCACATGCCCCACACCTAATCACTATCTGGCGGATCCTGAGCCAATGGCTCTGCCCCTGCAGCCTGTAGATCATGCACCGTTTGACCGGCCATCGCCATGCGCCGCATGACACCTCGCCACTCCAAGGGTAGACCAACACATGGCTCTATGTACTGGTCGTCCAAGTCCTGCCACCTGCGCTCTGATACTCCGGTCAACAACCTTTCGCATCTATGGCGGATATCATCCAGCAGGGCGGCCGCATCCTCATCATGCGCTGCTCTCGACCCACTCGGACCTGTAGCTCCAGATGCTGCCGGTCATCCCATGTATCCGGCCAGTTTTACCGGCGCTATATCTGCATACCAAAAGTACATGAATCAGTACCCTAACTACTATTAAAAAACTTTAACATGCCCATACAAGAATAGCAATCTATCACTTACCATCGGGCCCCCAGACTCGACCAGGCGGAAGTGGCAGGTCCGGATCTCCACAGTAGCTCATCCCGCTGTAGGGATAGTCGTCTATGCACAATGGCATCTGATCCCAATGGGAAAAAAACTCTGGTCGAAACACTCGCCCGACCGCCCCTCCTCCTCCTCTGCACAGTAGCCGTCCCCAACGGCGCATCCTGGGCTCCCTCGGGCCCCCATCTGGAAGTTTTACATGAGGCCTCAAGGTCGGGATCTTCTCAAAGAAGAAGGCGCACAATACAGTCCCATATGAGCAATCATGGTTCACCTGCCACCTGCATAGCGACAATTGTTGCTTTAGCGACACCAACATCATTTGGGCCCACCCATAGTAGGTCCCACCCAGTACACTCTCCACTATCATCATCTGCCCCCCAGTGATGTGATGGAGCGCCTGGTTGCCCAAGATACGCAGCACAGCTGCGGCCACTGCACAGGTTTCTAGCCTCTCTAGATCCCCGATTGGTATTCGAGTCCCCTTGACTTGGAGACCCGGTCGACAATGACGCTCCACGAACTCCGTGATATGCCGCCCCCGCGGCAATACTGGCTGTGTGTTTCCCACTATCCCCAGTGGTGGGAGACCAGTCAAGAAATACATGTCCTGGACTGTCAGTTTGATCCTGTGCCCCTGCACTACAAAGACCTCCTGATCAGGATCCCAGTAACTGATAATCCAGGCCAACAACAGTTCCCCTGCTCTCATCAAAGGGTTCTCCAAAAAATTTAGAACCCCAAACCTGGCCAACACACGCCGGACGCCCTGATCCGCCTAGATCTCTGCCCGTAGTGTACCCAGGTCTCTCTCTCTCCAGTTAACCCGTAAATATGCCATACCTGCACAAACACATCATCTTTGTCAACATACAGATCGGGAAAACCATAATCAAACACCAAAACCCAACTTCCAGCCATAAAACAGCACCGAAACCCCCTCATCTCCCAGGTCACAGTTTTCTGCCCATTTCTGGGACAGGTCGCACTTTTCTGCCTGAAACCTGCTTCCCAGGTCGCACTTTTTGGCCCAAAAAGTGTGACCCGGCCGTAGAGATGAAGGAGGGGCTATTTCTGGGATTCTGGGCCCTAAACAGAAAATGTAATCCATCAAAATGCAAGAGAAAGGTTAGGCTTCTTACCTCCAACTGACAGATATTGATTCCAACGGTCGGTTTGTCCGCTACGTTCGCCGCAAGATTTAGGGCCTTCTCTCCTCTCTACATTCACCACAGCAACAATAGCAAATGAATGATTTTGGAGGGAAAACTGCCTTATTAAAAGAGAACCCCTGTTTCTTCTTTCGACTGCTGCAACCACACCGTAGCCCCGTTTGACGAACCGTCAGCACCGTTGGAAAGCTCTCACCGAGCTCTCAAATGGGTATCTGTTAGTGTTTTGTGATTTGATACTTCATCAGGACACATTTTGTCCAAGAAGGGTCCCTTCACCGCTCCTTAAAATCGAATTTCCTCACTTATGACACTTGCACTTGGGGCACCATCTTGCCCCCTTACTTGTCCATGTTCGTGTCGATTTTCGTCATGAGTTCCCACCTTGTACTCATGTTTCCATGGTCCCCCATTGGGGCCTTTACTGTGTGGAAACACCATTGAGTCACCCTTGTTTAGAGCATCCAAATTGAGTCATCATTGCATCCATGGAGTCTATACCGAGTCCCTTTGTACCCCACTATAGCCCTCCATCCTTCATTGCTTGGCCTCTCTCTTGTGTTGCACATTATGACCTTCAGTCCCACTGTCCCCTATCCCTTATGATCTTGTGTTAGTTGCTGCCATGTCATTCATGCTCTTTATGCTCTAACAAGGGAAGTCGTCCATTCGCTACTCAGTCCTTCCCATTTCCACTATCGTCGTTAGTGTTAGGATGTCCGTCGCTCTACTATTTTCTCTCGTGCCTTAGTTGAGGATCTCTCATTGCCTCACCTATGGCGGACCTCCTTCTGTCGACATCAACACATTCATTCCAGAAGCCAGGTCTAGAGGGCGGTGTACCTTCCCACATCAGTTCCAAACTCTTCCACTCTCGTTTTCCGCGTCTCGGATCAGGCAAAGGGACCTCTCGTTTCCCTTTGACTTGATTGTTTCTCCAGCTCCTTTCAGCATGATCGAGATCCGTATACTTGATGGTCCAGTGATCCAGCAGCAGCTCTTGATGATTCCCTGGTGTGTGTGAGATGTCTCAACCCTCATGAGGGGGTGGCCCTGCAGGTAGCCCCCCACATGCCTGGATGACCTCTTCCTTGCAGCCTTCGATGCAGCTCCAGATATTTGATGATGTTGGCCTTAGCTACTTGCAGCGCCTCTTTGATTTGCATGTATCAGTCAGATTTTGTGAGCCCTTCCCCATTTACAGGGGGCATTTGGGTTGTATTTATCTCATGTACTCAGATATTATTGTACCAGTCCTGGCTGTTATCCCAGGCACAACATGTATGTGAGATTCCTCATTGTATTTTTATCCGGCTCATGATTATGCCAGCTGTACTCTATAGTTCGGTCCCTTGTTTACTGGACACACTATTCTTTTGTACTTTGTCTCGGCGGGCATAGGTATGCCTCCCCCGCCGCCTTCAGCACAGGTACCCTCTCATAAAAAGAGACTTGTTGCACTCCGTGAGTCTCGTCTCCTCGTGTCTAACCTTCTTTCAAGACACTATCTACCTCACATTTCTCTCTCGACTTCCCTTTTCGTTATCTAGTGATTGGAGTTCTTTAAGCAACGCATTTCGAAGCTAAGTGCGTCGATTTTCTCCCGACACTCGCACGCTGGGGGGCAATCTGTTACACCATTTTTTGGTCATCTAACCTATTATCATTAGATGGACCCAAGTACACCATGTAAGACCAATTTTACCCTAAGTAAAATTGCCTTCACTATGTTAAATAACTTAATAAACCACATTTATTAGGTTGTTCATGGTCCAAACAGGAAACCCCAAAAGGAAATATTAAACAAACCTATATTTGTTTGATTTTCCTCATGGAATAATTAATTAAACCATAATTTAATTATTACTCCCAGTCATGTTTAACCCAAAAACAAAGAAATTAATGAGATAAACCCTTATTTATCTTATTATTTTCTAGGAATAATTATTTAAATCTTATTTAGATAATATTCCTTGTTAAATATGACCAAATCACCCACCAATAATTAAATAAATCATTATTTATTTGATTATCCTCCAACCACTTCCTTAAAAAGATAAATAAATCATTTATTTATTTATTTTTGACTAATCAAGGGATTTGACCCAAGTCAAATACCCTTTCCCTCCAACAAATATAATAAAGTATTCCATAAAAGGTGGATCTAGATTTGGTTAACAATATTTTAATCATGCACCAAGATCTAGAATGACCCAATATTTTGTTATAAATAGGAGGGTTTTTCCCCATCATTCCTCACCTTTGTTGCCTATTAGATCACTCTGGATCTATACACTTGGTCCCATTTTCTCATCATTTGCTGTGTGAGCTCCCATTGAGCTCTATTCTTTGCATTGGGTTTTCTACACCAACAAGAGAGAGAAAGCTTAGATTTGAAGTGCTGAGGACTTCCAAGAACCCATCCCACTGAGGAGAATTGGATATGCCTTCTTGTTTTCCTCCCAGGTGCCCAATTAATATAAAAATTCTTTCAAAAATTGTTCTTGTCTTGTCTATTGTTATATGGAGCAAACCCTTTTTTTTACTGCTTAATGTCTTTCCATGCATAGATCTGGTGTTTTGCAGCTCTTTTCTTGTTGAACTAACCGCAGATCCGAAGATATTGGCAGTCACTTCTGTTGTTAGGGCTATTAGTTATGCGTAGCTAAAGTGGTCCTTTTTCGTACACTTCGGCAAAGGATTCATACTAACAACTCTGATACCATTGTTAGGAATCACGATTGTCGTTAGAACAAAACCCGCAGGTGTTAGTCAATGATTGCATTTCCAGGGATAAGGATCCACGAGAGGCGGTTAGTCCAAGTCGCAAAATACACGGGGAACGTTGGTTTATCCAATGTCCAACATTAATAAAATTTATTTTATGGATTTTTATCACTATTCTTTTAATTATCATTCGAAAGAAGAAAAAAATTTACAATTCTAATTCACCGACATAGCAACAATATAGTATGTTATCTCATGAGGTGACTTTTTAATATAAATCACATGTACAACTTGCGAATCATTTTAGTTTATGAATTCAGGGAGGGGACACTATAAGTGGTGCACCCTAATTTTGCACTCCCAAATTGTGCATGTGTATGTGTCTACGTGGTGTATAACAATGTCTAGGTGGGTAGAGGCTTGTCTTGTGATTGATGTGAACCTCAATGAGGATTTAATGAGTTTGATATTTTCACTGATTTTCTCCACTTCTTTAGTTTTCTCTCCCTCTCATTCATTTCTACATGGATATTATGATTGTATGCATTTTGTTTACTTAGAGGTGGATAAATCTTAATCCCTTCTTTGAGATTTTATTTATGATTATTTACATAAGAAATTTTTTTTCTTGGTATGTTTGTTATTTTTACTTGTTGTGAGAGAATTTTATTCATTGATGATGGTTTTTAGTAAAGATATTAGGATGTTTAGTGAACATGTAGCTTTCTATCTCTATGTTATCTAATGGCATATGTATTTTTCCACAATTTCCATTGAATAATTTTAGTTTGGTTCCTCCTTGGGATTATGTGTTGAATTATCGTAATATTATAGGTTTGCAAGTCTTCATAAATCTACGAAAAACCATTTTATATTGTCTAAATAGTTTAATGTGTGCTTTCTTTTCAATTTTAGTAAAACATGAGCCCAAGTTTACATTCAATGGGCCCTAATTTGTTCCTAGATTAATCAATTCATATTTCTTCGATAAAATTTTTGTTTTAACATCAATGGTTCTTTTAAATCTACTGTTTAGATCAAACATTTTTCTACTATGACAACATTTCTAGAAATAATATTAACTTTCATGTTTTTGAAGAAACATTTTAGGGATCTCAAGTGCTTTTGAATGTTCTTTGTCATCTATACCAATTATTTGAATCTTAAGGGGGGTTATAGTTTAAGTTCATATGTATAAGTGGTGAAGTTATGTTTTTATGTGAAGTGGAACTTGATATATATGTAACTAACAGAGTAAACCATAATCAATGTTAACTCTATCAAAAAGAAAACTTATAAGAAGGAAATTTGAAGAGAGTGAAGGTTGAGAAGGAGAGGTCCTAAAATTGTCCTCAATGCATGTAAAGGTTCTTTTTAATATAATTCTTCTCTCTCTTGCATGCACAAGCATGCGCAAGGGATTCAAACCTCTTGAATCTAAACACCCAAGATCCAGATCATTGGTATCTGAGTAGGTCACCACTCCATGGGAACTAGGGTTTGAAGCATATTTCAATCTCAAAGTATTGCAACAATCTCCAACCTCTTTTTGGAAACTTTGTTGTTGGGATATACATTGTAAGTATCATAGTTGCTCCACAAGCATTACAAGACTTTCTACCCTCAGATCTTCATTCACCATTGTAGGAGCATTATTACATGGATTCACTAGTCTACAACATAGAGGTTCCATGGCCTCTACAAATACCCATGTTGCTCTACAAACTCTTGGCATCCTTTGTGGCCCTCTGCACTTGGTATTCTCACATTCATTGTTATTGCATATTTCTCCAACCATGTCATAGCTTAAATAAGTTTGTATGCATCACATAGAATATTGGGAAACCTCATTTCACTACTTTCGTTGCTTCTCCGTAATGGTCTGGCTGCCACAGAAGCACAATCATGGATGGAATGCAAAGAGAATTTTTTCTACCAAATTTATGTAGGTGCCATGACTTCTATAAAGCATTTCAAAGGTTACATAATATCTCATTTTCAAAGTATTTCGTTAGCTCTGAAATGGGTTTTTATGGAAATTTATTTTATTTCCTAGTTTGAGAGATATCATCAAATAAAGTCATACATTTATGTAAAGCATCACAACTATGTGTACCTTGAGTTTTAAGAATGATTTTCTCATTCCACATATCATTACCAAGAAAGAGTAATGACCATACTAGTGAGACCAAGCTTGTCACAACCTGCATTTTCCAAACACTCTTCTATCTTATCAATGTAAATGCCAAAAAGGGTAGGGGATAAGGGACATTGTTGCTTAACTCCGATATTGCATGTAATTTCTTTTGACCAACCCTCAATGATCCTAACCTTGGGAATAACATTCTCATATAGCCTAATAATAACAACCCTCAACTCAAGAGGAACCACTATCTCTTCTAGTCTCTTCCATAGCTTGCCCTAAGAAACAATGTCGAAAGCTTTTCTAAAGTCAACAAAACAACAAAAGAGATCAATCTTATTGTTGCGACATTCTCTGCAATAATCATAAGAGTAACAAAGTGGTACATAGTTGAGTGATGCCTCCTAAATCCAACTTGACCTTTTGCTCTTTTACCATGGCTTTCAAGCCAAGGCTAATCTTCTTTCCCAAAATTAGCCCATATAACTTGGCTAAAATGTGGTTAATCATACCGGTCTTATAGTTAGAGGGAATGTTTCTATCCCTACTTCTAAAGATAGACACAATAAGGCTTTGTGTCCAAGGCTTAAAGAAGTTTTGTTTACTACCATATTGAGGAGTTTGTGTGTATGAGGGACGCAGACAAATATTTCAATTTTGAGAGTTTCAACTTAGTAGCCTTCAATATCCATAACTTTCCCATTAACAAGTTGCTTAATCCCGAAATCAACGTCTTCCAAAGAAAAGGTGTCCCCTCTTTAAAAGTGCTCAAAATGATATCCATAATTTCAGAGAAATTCTTAAAATAAATATCTCAGTTCTTTAAGAGATCAAATTATTATAAAAAGTTAAAAATATTGATTATAAAAGTTACATGATAAAAATTATAATATTATTATTTCTCTTAGTAAATCATTTTAAATAGTATAAATTTCTTAATATAATAAAGATGTTTTAACTTATATTCTAAAATAACAATCAGCAATAGTCGTCTTACTTTTCGTTTAACAACTAAATTATTATATTTTTTTCATTATTAAAAAAATATCATTATACACCATTTTCTTACTCCAATAAAATTTTTCATTGTAAGAAAAAACAGCATTATCCACCTCGTTATAACTTAAATAATTTATGGGCGAAAAGAAAATATAAATGTATCTTCGGTCATTGATCAATCAATGGGTGACTCCCGCCGTCATGTAAACAAATCTATTTATTAATTACACGTCATCCTGTAATCAGCTAGACAGACAGCCAGCTTTACTACACGTACTGCTGCCACGAAGGAAGGGACACAGCAATTGTCACACGACGTTCTAGGCAGCCAGGCAGTTACGGCAGAGCGAAGAAGGCATTGGTATCAAGTAATCATGGTTACACCACAACATGATGGAAAAATAATCAATAAAAAAATCAAAATTTTTAATAACATTTATTTTATAGATTTAGATATCAATAATATATATTTTTTAATATTGTTTCAATGAATGAAAAGTTCTGACGATTCTAATTTACCAACTTACCAACAATTTAGTACTAAGTCCTAAACTTCAATGAGGAGTTAATGAATTTGACATTTTCACTCATTTGCTCTATTTCTTTACTTTTCTTTCCCTCTCATTCATTTCTATGTGGATTTTATAATTGTATGCATTCTCTTTAATTAGAAGTGGATAAAACTTAGTCTTTTTTAGATGTTTTTTTTATGATTATTTATACAAGATTTTTTTGGTTTTGTATGTTTATTATTTTTACTTCTTGTTTGAGCATTTCACTCATTGATGATGGCTTTAGTGAAGAGATTGGGATGTTTATTGAATATGTAGATTTTTATCTTTGCGTTATTTAATGAAATATTGTTTTTCCACAATTCCCATTAAAGAGGTTTAGTTTGATTTCTCATTGGGATTATGTGTTGAATTGTCCCGGTATCATAGGTTTTTAGATCTTCATAAATCTAAGGAAAACCATTTTATTATGCTATCTTTTTAATTTCAGTAAAACATGAGCCTAAGTTTAAATTTTATGGGCCTTATTTTGTTTCTAGATTAATAACTCCATATTGCTTTGATGAACTTTTTGTTTTAACATTAATAGTTCTTTTACATTTGTGGTATTGATCAAACAATTTTTTTTTACTGTGAGAACATTTCTATAAATAATATTAACTTTCATGTTTTTCATGAAACATTTTAGGGATCTAAAGTGTTTTTTTAATGTTCTTTGTCATCTATAGCAATTATTTAAATCTTATGGGGGCTTGCAGTTTAAGTTCAGATAGCTTGATATATATGTAACTAATGGAGTAAACCCTAATTAAAGTTAACTCCATCAAAAAGACAACTTATAAGAAGGAAATAGGAAGATAGTGAAGGTTGAGAAGGAGAGGTCCCAAAATTGGCTTCATTGTACGCAATGGTTCTTCTTAATCAAATTCTTCTTCTCTAATTATCTCTCTCTCTCTCTCTCTCTCTCTCTCTCTAGATTCAAGCCCCCTGAATCTTAGTCCCCAAAATCCAAAGTATCTGAGCAGGTTACCATTCCATGGGAACTAGGGTTCGAAGCATATTTTAGTCTCAAAGTTTTGCAACAATCTCCAACCTCTTTTTGGAACCTTTGGAGTCCATTTGTTGGGCTATACATTGTAAGTCTCATAGTTTCTCTACAAGCATTACAATATTTTCTTCCCTTGGATCTCCATTCACTATTGCAGGAGAATTCTTACATGGATTCAATACATCCATTGGTCTGCAACATAGAGGTTCCATTACCTATACAACAACCCATGTTTCTCTACAAACTCTTGGCATCCTTTGTGCCTCTACACTTTGTATTCTCACATTCATTGTTATTTCAGATTTTTCCAACCATGCCATAGCTTAAAAAAATTTGTATGCATCACATAGAATATTGGGAAACCTCATTTCATCCATTACTTAGCTTCTCCACAATGGTAAGCCCACCATAGAAGAAAAATAATGGATGGAATGCAGAGTGGAAATCTTCGGCCAAATTTATGTAGGTGCCACGACTTCTATAAAGAATTTCAAAAGTTGCATAATATCTCATTTTAAATTATTATTTTTAAGCTCAAAAGGTTTTTTATGGAATTTTATTTTGTTTCCTGGTTTAAGAGATATCATCAATTGAAGTAATACATTTTTATAAACCACCGCAGTTGGTTGTATGTTGAGTTTGAGGAATCATTTTCTCACTTCATAAATCATCACAAAGCAAGAATATTATATAAATAGAAAAGTTACTTCAAGATTGTTGTCGACCCTAGAGACAACCTTTAGTTGTGAAAGACCAGTGCCTAAGACATCTTATATAGCAAGGAGCGTGTGATATAACAGGGGGAGTTATCAACAAAAGGCTCTCATGCTATCTCCTGTAAACATGGAGGTTAACTTGAATGGGACCAAAACCTTCAGAAAAGGGACGCAGGGAAATCAATACTGTAGAGGCAAGGTGCGGAATTCTAATACAAATGCATCAGACAATTTAGAGGCAGCTTACTGTAAAGAGGGTCGGTTCGAAAATACCTCACAGAAATAAATAATCAGAAGGTGATTACTGCGTATGAAAGATTGAGATAATACTAACTGTCATTGAGATGATATCCAGATACAAAATATCACCATGTAATTGGCTTACCAATTTAAGAATCCATACATGACAATAGCGTTTTAAAAATAACCTCCCAAAGAAGCTAATATAGCAGAAATATGATTGAAGTGAAAAGTGAAACAGTATATCATGCCTGAGCCATATTTAAAGCGCTTGACTAGTTCAAGCACGGGTATCAACTGGGATAAATCCATACCAAAAACCAGTGAGCCACTAGCATTCCATAACATGATATAAGAAAGGCGGATGAAACGAAATGAACAATTAAACTATCACATAAATGGAGAAGTTACGAACTGTGAGACACCAAAGACCAGAATCCTCATTAAAGATGGAACTCCTCCTCACTGAAACCCAACGGGCTCTGTGCATTCATATAAAAGTTTGACAATAATGCGTACAAAATTCTCTTACTGCCTAATTTTCTGAAAATCTGGAACCTCGAACAATCTGTTCCTGGGGATTCTTATAGGAGAAAAACTAGTAAAGGGAGTGGACGATGAACATTCAATTTGTCTCATTAAGACAGAATGGCGGAAGCGTTCACGCCCATACTACTTAATGACTCTGTAGTGCTGCATGTACTCGGTAGCCTGCTTCGGGAGTCCTAGTCAGGTCGAGATTGACCTCGGATGTGTCCTTGAAGTCCTTTTTGGCTGTTTGGAGCTCTGCGCTAGCCTTCTGGAATAAATGAACTGGGCGGAAAATCTGCAAGGCCTCCATGCTTCATAACTGCTAACTGACAGGTGTAGAAACTTCTGTCAGTGTGTTCATCTATTTAAGGGCTCGAGGAGGCATGGAGGCTTTAATGGGAAAATGTACTGCCTGGAGAAGAATGTCCCGCAGATATTCAAACACAGACCTGGTTGTTGCGTGTGCTCTTCAGTTCTTCAAAATGCGTCTTTTATCCTTTGATCACGGGATTAGGTGCTAAGCATGCAATTAACAGGCCCGGTTCTCTCTAATTCGTCTTTGCTATTTCACTGGCCGCTGCTGTGATGGTCTCTCTGTATCCCAAATCACAATGACTGTGATTATAGAGATAGAGCGAAATGACCGCTCTGTCATCCCTGCACAATGTAATAAATTCGTTATGAAATCCAAGGGAGTGGGTGGGAAGCAATGCTGTGAAAGGCCTGTGGAAGCGGTGGCGAAGCAGTGGAGAACAGATGAACAACAAGCGAAAGAATGATCTTTAGTGTTAAACACTAAGGTTTAGCCTTTGGCCGAAATAAAAAGGAAAGGGGCCAAATGAAATGAAAACGGGGACCTTGGATGGTGGGACCCGGCGGGTGGAGGGCGATTATGCTTTGGATCGTTGATCTCAGGACGAGATCGACGGCGGAGGTTAAAAAATGAGGTTAACAGAGGTTCTGATGAAGAAAACTGATGGAGGGCGCGATTAGATTCTAGCCGTCGGATCTAAAGGAATGGACGGCTAAGATCGAATCGGTGGATCGCAATTGGGGGCACGAGGGGTAACACACTCAAGAAATTCCGATTTGTGATGGAGCGATTCAACGCCAACTGTTGGATCGAGAAGGGGATCAACGGCGGAGATTAAATCGGCGGGGGGAGAGATGGAGGTATAAAAGCAGAGCGGGAGAAATATGGACCGTCGGATCATGCGAAATGAACGACTCAGGTTGGATTGGGGATCGTCAATCGGAGATCGCCAATCGGGGATACATTTGAGAACTTGCGATTGCGATTTGGAGCGACGCGTGATTGAGCGCCAGCCGTCAGATCTGGGACCAGATCAACGACCCACATTCAATCGGAAGGAGATAGAGAGGAGCGACGGAGCGACGATCGAAGAGATCCAAACCGTTGGATCATAAGAGATCAACGGCTCAGATCAAATCGGGGAATTGCAATTGGAGGAAACAGAAGGGCGGCAAAACAAAAAGTTCTGATTGCGATTGGAGTGGTGGTGCGATGGAACAAGTGCGATTAGCGTTGAGTCGTCGGATCTGTACAGATCCACGGCTATTATCGTAGTAAGAACACAAAGGAGGAAGTCAATCGCATCGGAGATTTCGGAGTGACAAAGGGAAAGCATTCACCTGCTCTTCCGATTGCGATAAACGCCCGGAGCTTAGATGCTCAGTTCTGGTGCTCGGCTACATAGTGGGGAAGTGGTTAGGGCTGGGCCAAAAGGGGCTAGGCTTGATATATGAAGGAAAGTGGGGTTTTGGCCCATTTTTAATGTATTTTAAGGCCAACAAGGGGTAACGGTAAGGGGGATGAAGGGTTTTTAAGCTAAAAAAAGGGTATTTGTGAGGTTTAAAAAGGGGATTTGGGCAACTTAGTAGAGAGTAAAAATTGTGTTGAAACAGAGGATTAGTGGAAATAAAATAAGGGAAATGGAGGCCTTTTTGGACATTCTTCTTCACAGAAACAGAGAGGTTTTTAACTGGGAACAGCAATGGGGATTCATAAAAAGGAAAAGGGCATAAAGGGACTTCAAGGATGATGTGTTTTAAGCAGGAATTCATTCCTTGAAAGCTTAGAGACAGTTTGACCCCCTGTTTGCTTATCAAAAATTAATAGGGGGCTAACATGATCAACAAAGATCAAGAATTGAAGAACAAGAATTCCATTAAGAAGAACCATTACATGCAACAAGGCCAATTTGAAGACCTCTCCTTTTTTACCTTCACTCTCTTCCTATTTCCTTCTTATAAGGTGCGTTTTTTATGGAGTTAGTTTTAACTAGGGTTTACTACATCAGTTATATATCTAATGAGTTCCCTTTTATATAAACATATGAATTCACGACTTATACATCTAAAATTATACAACAAGCCCCCCTAAGATTTATATACACATTGTTGGGTGTTATTTTTGTACTTATTTCCTACATCTGTTTCCCCCATTTTTACCTTGTAACCTCAACCATTGGGACCATATTTTCCTTTTTCCCTTCTTTTCTATCTTAAATAGTGTTGTTTTACCTTATTTCATTATCTTTTAATTTCATCGATTATTATGATGTATCGTTTCTTTTTTTATGACTAAATAGGATAAATGTTGGAAGAAGTTCTCTGGTCTTTTTTTGTCCCTCCAGGTGTCATTCTTAACACAAAATATCTAGAGCATGAGGCGTACAGAAGCAGTTGAAAGTGTGTTTTTACTGTGAGCTGTTACACCACAATGCTGTTACAAATCCACTATATAAACTGTTGTTACAGCTGTATTGCTGATTGAATATCGTCAACTTCCGGATGTCGACTTGTCCTCAATTGTTGTTATGCTATAGATGTAATTTTCCACGACAGCTGTAGAAGTCATTACATATTGTATTTTAGGATGACACATTTTAGGCAGTTTTGATTGTAATCCATATTTTTCCAACCAGACTTTTTATTAGGAAATGGTTGTAACTACATGTATCTTATTTTGATCAACATGAGAATCGTAAGATTCTCATGACTGATCCATTCCTCATTTTTATGAACATGTAACCATTATATAACTCTCGACCCTTGAGTTCAAGGGGTTAGGGGAGAACGGTATTACTTTTGGCTCTATAATTATGGTCACTTTAATACAAAGATATCACATTACTTCTGTTACATGTGTTGTCTAGTTTAATTTCCATTTAATTTTATCTCTTCCTGTGCCCTGCTAGGGAGGAAGGGCCCTCCTCTTTAGCAGGGACTACAATGGTTAAGGTAGTTGTACTATATTTCTTATTTTCTTTGCGTATTGATAGAATTTTTGTTGTTGTTGTTCTAGCTATAAGTAGATCTGCTCCAATTTCGATATTATTATGCCGTTACATAGATGTGATTATAAATACCAGCTAGTGTAATTTTTGTGTGATGTGCTAGGTACAGTTAATTGAGGCATGATTACATTCCTGTAGATTGTTTTTATTCCTGCATGCATGATTTATTTCAGTAATTGATTTAGAAACGATTTATCTTTATTTTTATTTGCTTCTGGTCTGATTTATCGACACAGATAGTGAAACTGTCATTGATATAAAAGATGTCCTTGGATTGATAATTTATGTGTACCATCTTTGTCATTTAATAGTAATTAATACAGTCCAACACACATTAACACCACTGATCTGGATTTATGCAGGAATGCAACATAATACATAAATAACCATAAACATAGAAATACAGTGGAAATAAGGCTTCATTTCATTATTATCAAATCACATAAATATGCTTACAAACATGATGGAAATAAAATAGCTAGGGTGTTGGTAGCGAATCTATGAGAAGAGATGTGGTAGCTACAGAACTCTGAACTGTGTTACAATGAGGCTCAAGGGCCTATTTATTATGGAGAAACAATGGAGAACTCTAAACGTCCAAAAACCTAACCCTAGGAGATGAAGCGCCAAAATCATGGACCCTGTTAGGGTAAATTGGTGTTTCAACTTCCCGGGGATGTAACTTCAGCATACTATCTCTATTTGGGGCTTAAAAATGCCTCTGGAAGTTTAGGACCCGAAAAACTGCTAAAAATAGTAAGTTGTGAAAAAACTGAAAGAGACAATGGTGGGGCCCTAAATGGAATAGGCGGGTGGCCACCAATATCCACCTGGATCATTCCTCCCCCCTTAGGAAGCAATGGTCCCCATTGCGTTGAGTTCCTCCATGAGATGAGGAAACTTCTGTTGAACTTGGTCCCTGGTGAACCACTTGCCTTGGTGCAGGAGTTGGCCAACTTTGACAACCCGATATAGTTGGATCTTCTGTCAGCGAGTGTTCTTGATTTGCATGTCCATGATACAGTCTGTGGTGGCCTGTTCCATGCAGTCTAGGTTTAACTCTTTTGGTGTGAGTTCTTCTACAATGTCAGAGGTTTCCAATAGAGGTGGGAAGTAGGGACGAAGGCAGTCTACATTGAATATCGGGTGCAAAATAAGGAATTGTAGAATACTGAGCTCAAAGGAATTTTTCCCTATAGCCTTGGTGATGGTGTATGGCCCATATCGGAGTGGGGGGATCTTGTGGTGGGGTCCAGTGAGGTGCTCCTTCTGCAGATTGTAGCCACACTTTTTCGCCCACCTGGAAGTTGTGTCGCACTCGATGTTGATCATGCCGTTGATTGTACTTAGCATTGGCTCTGTCCAATATGTCATGAACCTATTGGTGGATGTGCTGAATGCGCTCGATGAAGTTAGTTTCTTTGTTAGCTTCAGATCGGACATGAGCCGAATCGACATGTGTAGCTGCAAATGGCATGGCTACGTCAATGGGACATAGTGGCTGGAATCCCAAGCCCACCTGAAAGGGGCTATGGTTGGTTGAGCTGTGGAGAGCCCAGTTATAATTGTGTTGCACAAAGGGAAGGCTCTCATCCCATGTGCGTGGAATCTTTGAACTGTACATGCGCAGAATGTGTACAATCATCCTATTGACGACCTCTATCTAGCCATCAGTTTGGGGATGGAAAGTTGTGGACTTGGTGAGCTTGGTGTCCAACATTGACCAGAGGCTGGACCAAAATGTTCTTAGGAACCTGCTATCGCGATCTGATATGATAGACTGTGGGATACCAAAGTGCACCCACACTCATTCAAAGAAGAGTTTAGCAGTGGCTTCTACTATGATATTCTTCTTGCAGGCTGCCATAATGGCCATCTTTGAGAATCTGTCGACGACCATGAAAACACAATCGTTTCCGTGCTTAGTAGAAGGAGGCCTGACATGTAATCCATGGAGATGGATTCCCAAGGTCGACTAGGGGTAGGTAGCGGAGTATAGATCCCTTGCTTCTTGATGGTTGGTTTGGCAATGGCACAAGCAGTGTAGGATCTGATGTACTTCCTAACACCCTGTCGAAGGTTCGGAAAATAGAAATAATTCTACAGTACTGCCACTATTTTCTCGACCCCAAAATTCCCAGCGACTCAAATTTAGTGTGCTTCCCATATCATCTTGGCACGCTCGCTGGAAGGAACACAAAGGTGTCCCAGGTGACATAATAGTGCATCTTGGAGGTGAAAATTTGGAACTTGCATACCCCCCAAGAGTGCCTTGTATGTGTAGTTGAATTCTGGATCGCTCTTGTAGAGAGGCAGCCAATCAGAAGTCTCATGCCCACAAGAGTTGAGAATGGTGGTTATGGCCACGATCGGTAGTTGGCTGAGGTAGTCTTCAACATTATTGGTGCTACCCTTCTTGTACTTGATGTTCAAATGAAATTGTTGCAGATATGTCGACCACTTCTAATGGCGATCGTTCTGCAACTTCCCTTGTGTCTGTATGAACTGCAGGGGTCAGTGGTCTATGTGGATGATTGTCTCCTTCCCCAAAATGTAATGCTTCCATTGTCGACAAGCCTACACAATGGAATACATTTCTTTGTCATAAGTGGGATACTTTCTAACTGTGTCAGACAATGTCTCACTGTGATATGCCATTGGATGCCCCTATTGAGTAAGAACTGCCCCAATAGCATAGTCAGAGGCATCTGTCTCGATCTCAAATGGTTGTTGCAAGTCTGGTAATGTGAGCACTGGGGAAGAATAGAGGTGATGTTTCAATTCTACGAACGCCTTTTGTTGATATTCCGACCAAAATAATTTTTCTTTCGCTCCTCCCTTGGTGACTTGACTTAAGGGCCAAGTGATATGAGAGAATCCCAACATGAAATTGTGGTAGAAATTAGCAAGACCCAGAAAGCTGTGAAGCTCTATGAGGGTGGTTGGGGATGGGCAATCCCAAATGACTTGGATCTTGGCTGGATCCACATGCACCCCCCTTTAATCAATAATGTATCCCAGATATTGAACTTGGGTCATGCCAAAAGTGCACTTATACAAATTGGCACACAACTTATGTTGCCGTAGTGTTTGGAGGACTTCTCGAATGTGGTGGAGGTGCTCTTCCCAAGTCTAGCTGAAGATCAGAATATCATCCAAGTATACCACTACAAATGATTTGGTGATTGGATGCAAGATGTCATCCATCAACCTCATGAAGGTTGCGGGAGCATTTTTCAATCCAAAAGGCATGAAAAGCCATTTGAAAAGGCCCTCCTTGGCTTTGAAGGTAGTCTTCCACACATCAGAGGGTTTCATTGGTACCTGGTGATACCTAGACTCCAAGTCGATCTTGCTAAAATATTTTTCCCCTTTGAGTTGGTCTAGAAGGTCATCAATCTGTGGGATCGAGTACCTATTCTGGACAATGATCTTGTTCAGCGCTCGATAATCAATACAAAGTCTCCAAGTCCCATCCTTCTTCTGTACCAACACGATCGGGCTCCCACAGGGCGATGAAATTGGCCAGATGTGACCTTTTTGCAGCAGCTCCTGAATCTGCCTCTTGATTTCATCATTCTCCAAAACAGAGCACCTATAGATCGATCCATTGGGTAGTGATGCACCTGGGGTCAGGTCAATGGGGTGCTTGACCTGACAGTGTAGAGGCACCCCTGTGGGTGAGGTGAAGATGTCCCCGTACTCCTCCACAACCTTGTCCATTTGTTGTTTTCGTGCAGAGGAGCCATGTCTAGAGGTCGTGGCCACAATATTCTTCTTGCCCTGAGGGTGGATCATTAGGAAAACAAATTTCCTGGTTTTGGAAATGAGTTTACTACATTGTTTTGTAGTAACCAAAGAGATAGTGGGAGGAGGTGGTACCTCTGGTATCTTGTACAATTTATTTCCCAAAGTAACAATAACAGCACGAGGCTGGGACTCATACATAGCATGTCTCTTCCACAAGTATGGTTGGCCTAATAATACATCAGAAACATCAATAGGATCAACGTCACATAATACCTCATCCGTGAAGGGATTTATCCTATAGGGAAGGTGGCACTGCTGGCTGACGCGGAGATCCCGTCCTTGGTGAAGCCACCCGATGGTGTATAGTTGTGGGTGCGCTGTGGTCGGTAAGCCCAACCGCTTCACGATATCTTCTGAAATGAGGTTATTTTGGCTCCCATTGTCAAAAATGAACCATAGTGGGGAACCTTTTGCCCACATCTGGGAGTGGAAGAGATGCTCTGCCTCCTCTGGATCTTTTGGTTCCTCCTTCTGGATCTTCGTAGTGGCAACAGTGGCATTGAGCTCCGCATCAATAATCTGCCTCCCTTTGTCATTCACCTTGTCAGGTTTTGATTCAGAGTCAGAGCATGCATTTGATTTAGAAGTCATCATCTCAGCCACCTGTGACTGCTTGGCTCGACACTCACTTGTGTTGTGATTGGAGCTCTTATGGAACTCACACCACTTTCCCATGTCCTTCTTTGGCTTCGCGGTGTTGTTCTTTGCTTGTGTCTTTTGCAGGTTGTCTTGGGCTGCCATGCCTTGGCTTTGTCCTTTGTTCTGCGGTTTGGGGGCATCTTTTCCTTGATTTTGATTCGCAGATCCAAAGTCTCACTTCTTCTATTTGAATTTTTGCTCAATCTTGGCAACATACCAGTATGTCATACCAAGCGAGGAGATGTCGAGGAACTCCATTTCCTCCTGAATGTATCTATGCAGACAACCGTGATACTTTAGCACCAAATTTTTCTATGAATCTTTGATACCCAACTTTGTGCACAGGGTATGGAACAGATTCGTTAGCTCATGCACATCTTGATCCCTTTGTTGCCGTAGCATGGTCCATTGTATGTACTTGTCCTCATAGCTCCCCACGAGATAGTATTGTTCCTTGATGGAATCTCAGAAAGAATTCCAAGTGGGTACGACTGAAAATATAGAGGGTTTTGTCTTGTCCTTTTTCTCACAGTAGGTTTCCCACCAGTCCTTGACATGGGGGGTAGCTTTGAGGAGTGAAAAAATAATCTTCTCCTGGTCGGAAAAGTCATGAACCAAGAAATGTCCTTCTAATAGATTCAACCATCTATCTACGACATCTGCATCTATTTGACCCTAAAATATGGGAATGTCAAAGTTTACTTGTATCTTAAAGGGATTCGTGCCTCGAGAGTGGCTGCTGGATGCAGATGCCCCACCAGTGGGCAGTCATTGAAGGATCTGGGAAAATTTATCCATCATCGCATTCCTTTGTTTCTCGAGGACCTCATCGAGCAATATTTTGATAGGATCTCCTACTCCCTCATCTTTCTTTTCGTCCCCCATGGGCATCCGTCGAGGTTTGCGAGGCTGATCTTGCAAAGGTTCCACCAGATCGAGCCTTAACTCCTTATACCCTGACCTCATTGGGGACATGCAAATAAGGATCGAGAAAAAGCAAACCACTATGATACAATTGATCCGGATTTATGTAGGAATGCAACAGAATACAGAAATAACCATAAACATAGAAATACAATGGAAATAAGGCTTCATTTTATTATTATCAAATCACAAAAATATGCTTACAAACATGATGGAAATAAAATAGCTAGGGTGCTGGTAGCGAATCTCTGAGAAGATATGTGGCGGCTACAGACCTCTAAACTGTGTTACAATGAGGCTTGATGGCCTATTTATTATGGAGAAACAATGGAGGAATCTAAACGTCCAAAAACCAAACCCTAAGAGATGAAGCACCAAAAATATGGGCCCCGTTTGGGTAAATTGGTATTTCAACTTCCTGGGGATGTAACTTCGGCATACTATCTCCATTTGGGGCTTCAAAACAGCTTCAGAAGTTCAAGACCCAAATAACTGCTAAAAATAGTAAGTTGTCAAAAAACTAAAAGAGACAATGGTGGGGCCCCAAGTGGAATAGGTGGGTGGCCACCAATATCCACTTGTATCAACCACCCATTTGTATTGTAATCATGGGACTATCCGATAACTACTTCTGCATATTGAGCTTATTACTATGGAACTTCCTTAAACAATTGATGGTACCTACATCTACAATCATTACTTGAAAATTTGGTGTTGGATATACAAAACAATTGAGAAGTTTTTCTATTTTGTAATTAACGAAGTTATGGATATTTCTTAAATCAATGAACAATATTATCTTGTTATTATTAATATACCATTATATCTTGAGGATTTTTTGAGTATTGATCTCATCCAACGCATGACACGATATTGTTGGAGTAGTATTTTTTATCTCTAGATCTTGTGACACAACCAATTCTTGATTTTATTCCTCTTTAGAGTCTATGTAGAATAATTTATTCTCACTACATTTATGTCCCTTACTATAATTGTTGTGTTGTCATAGTTAAACCATAGTCCCTTTTCTCTTCTTTCATCCATTTTCTAAGGATTCGACCTTGTCCATTTAGGAGAGGTAGCATGATTTTCTCTATAGTTATTAGTGACCAATTTTATAGTGGCCATATTTTTACTTTCAAATTTCCTTGTTAGATTGAAAGCATGCACTAGATATTTAAATTCAAAGAGGTGCACTTCATGTTGGATGCTTTTCTTGTTCACATAAATAGGTTTAACAAATTATCCTTTAAAATTCTTTTTACCTTGAGACATAACTTTTGAATTGTTAAATGTGCTATGTAACTAGATGTTTCTGTTAAAGATTTACCAAATGACTAAATAATGTATTGCTCTTAATAACCTCATAATGTGTTATCAATTCCTTTATAAAAATGGATCAATATACAACATAATCCTTTTTACTTTCACAAATCCATTGATACCATACATGGTGGTTTTGTTCTAAAAACATAGATTCAATATTTACCTTTAGTAATAATTCCACTTGGTGTAGATCAAAGCATTTCTCCATCTAAAATATCCATGTTATATGATCATTACTATAAAATTTCCTCACATTGATCTTTGGAATGTACTATTTCCTTGGCGCTGACTTAGAGCCTCGATTATATGGATCTTGGATTGAAAATTCATGACTATGGTTTTATGATTCAATAATTGTACTCTCCAATTGTGATAACAAAATCCCCATATGTGATTGAGTCTCAACACCATGCTTGTCGACACCCAAGTATGAACTTGGGTTAATTAGAAAATGAAATGTAAAATGTAAATATAAATCTGAAAGGAAAATGAAAGATGACAGTGAAATATACATGAAACAAGAATGAAATGTAAATAAATTTCATTTGTCATGAAATGTGAATAAAGGGAAAAGGCAGTTACTAGATATTATTAGGAAAATATTAAAATATTTCCTCCTAGGTTTAGAGTTATGAGTTTTTAAAAATAAGAGTCAAATGTAAATGTATCTCTCTTGGTATCTCGTTGGCATTGGAGATAAGGGTTTGTGGGCTGCATGTGAGGAGTTTCTGTAGAGGCCATGCGACCTCCCTACTTCCTTGCCAAGGAGTTATGTATTTTATGTAAATTCTGGTTGTTTTAATGTGAAAACAATATGGGTTCTAGTACATCCCTATGTCATGTTGTTGTTTGTAGTAGATTTCTATGTGAGTTCAACAATTGTATTTGTTTCAACAATTTATTGTTAAGTTCTATGTTTATTTGTAAAAATGTATTCTTATGTGCAATAGTTTTATGTATTTATGTTTTCATGTACAAAAATCAGTGAGATGCTTGCAAAAATTTTGTGTTTTAAGGTACAATAATTGGTATGCCATTAATTTGTTGGTTTTCATTTAAGATGAGCAAAAAAAACATGATTTTAATCATAGCAATGGTGTGTTATTGGTTTATTTTTTTGTTCATAGATTTGTAGTCAATGGTTGTCTTTCTGCAATATGTTTAGGGTAGCAGTTCTAATTAGGTTGTTGTTAGTCCCAGTTGCTATCCATGTAATCATATTTTTTGGAGGATATTGTCAGTGGGTTCTGTGGTTGTTGTTGAAAATAGAATGGCTTAGTGTTTGTGCTACAACAGTGGATTAGTGTCTGTTGGCTCGAGGGGTCCTAACCCAGGTTCATAGGTTAAGGTTTGCCAACAAACCCCTATACTACTGTCCCTTTCGGTAGTGACATGTTTGTGCATGCCAAAGTCTCACCCGAAGCAGTATGGGAGGGTGCTGGAACTAGGTTTCCGTACCCTGGTAGAGAGCAGGTAAGTCAAGCCAGTCTGCAACTATCAGATCTATACAGCAAGAGGTTGTTGATAGGAGTCTCAATAAATAACTAGAACACAGTTTATCAGATCTAATTAACAGGTTCACATCCACGTGTGTACTATCAACTATAATCACAGAACAACATAATCACAGCAAATTAACATATCAGAGATACATGTACCCTCAATGTAGATAGTTCACAGCTACTAACATATACATAATCATATAACTCAGGTTGACATTAACCATAACAGAACAGATTCATATAACATCAAATATCCACAATACTTCAACACATATATATCATTACCCAAAATCCTCTTACATTCCCAAATTACCACCTACGCACACAGCTAGTAGGGTCTACACACAACAGGACAGAGGATCTCCGTGCACATAGCTAGTAGGAGTCCTAAACCAAACAACCCTACCACAGATCTAACAATTTGTACTTCGCATCAATATCTATTTATTCCTACCTATGACTCAAAAAAGGTTAATCTATTTATAGCGATTTAGCCTACGCATCTAATGGTCCGCAAAACATGGTTTGCAGACTCTTGGTCTATCCTTGACCCATTCACAATGCGTTAGGGGCTTTGACCCACCCCAAAATCCTTGCATTAGACTAAAAAATACAAAATTATACAAAAATGGAAAAATTTCATAGCTTTTGGGAGACCCTACTCCAACAGTCCCCCAACACAATCTTCTGACTCTTCCCAAGTCACTGTGCCGGTGAGGCTTCGACCTGCACTTACAATACTCTGATCACCTCGGCTAATGGAGGCAACACGCCTTCACTTTGGACAACTGCATTTTGTGAAATTTCAACCAAATTTTCTGACAACGATCCTTTAGTCATGGCAGTGACACTTTCCAAAGTTTGGTTTAGCTGCTTAATAGCAACATTGACATCCTGTGAAAGTTTGAGAGTTTCGTCGGCCCATGGCTTCATTCAGTCGCCAAGGATATTCTTCTTTTGCCAAAGGTCATCAATATCTGCTTGGAGCACATGGCTGGTGCGTAGTCACTGTAAGCGCTGAGTAGGCACCAAAGTGGGCAAGGTGGCTTCAATTGTCTCGAACTCTTCTTCTTTTTGTAGCAGGTGCTGGTTTATCCCTCATAAGATTGGATTGCACTGGAACTTAGTCCATAGCTACATGGAAGTCTCCAGTAGTTGGGCTCCCTACGCGATCTACCCTGTGATGACATTCGTAGCCGCGGTGACCAACGCAGTTCGCTGGGTCGAACCACCGGAGGTGTTTTGGGCTGTAACTTAGCATGAAGATCTACAATCTACTGCTCCATGCATGTCTTGAAAACCTAAACTTCATCCCGAGAGGCCTTGAGTGCTGCAACCAGTCTTTCTAATTTTTCCTGAGGGGTGCTGAGGTCGAGATTTCTGCAGGAACATCTGCGCAAAGTCGGTGAATCGTGTCTTCGAGCTCTTTGTGCTTCACGGTGGTGAGGCACACCTCAGCATACTTTTCATTGAATTTTTTGTTCAGCTACGCTGAGATGTTGGTGTATGTTTTGGTCTCGATGGTGAATTCCCTAAAATACAGCAATGTGGAGACACTACAAGGCCTCATGAGGGAGCCTAGCTAAGTTCAGTTGGTCTTTTGTATTGGCCTAGACTTAGAGTCCCAGGTTGGGTGGACTAAGCACCAGAGCTATGCTAGGGAGATAACAGAGGTAGCTGTCATATGTAACCATCGTTGCACTACTGGCGACGAGGGTGGGCATACCAGGGTCACACTAATATGCAATTTGTTTGTATTTAATTGTAGCACTCGCAACTCAGCCTGAATTGTGTCAACTGTGGCCCATTGTTGCTCTTCTAAGGTGACCCATCTGTCCTCCCTGGCCAGAGTGACTACATCAACAATTTGTTCCAGGTCTCCATCAGTCAATGTGACTGTTTCATCTCATTCCTCTTGCTGAGATCACTGCTTTTTATAATGCATTTCGACAGGCTCGCTTGTTTGCTTCGTGCTGCAGGGGGAGGTAGGTCCACCTAAAGCCAGACCTTCTGTACCCAATCTGATCTGTGAATCCGTCTGGGTCTCCGCCTCGAAGTCCTTCTTCTACTGCGCATCCTTTTGGGTGGCCACATCAGTGTCTTGTTTGGTACTCTTGGGCGTACCTCTGATATCTTGGATGATGATAGGGAGGTTAAATTTGGATTTTCTGGTGCCTGCAATGCCCTTCGCACTAGTTTTGAAGGCGATTTTCCAATTAGGGGGCCAGAGTGCAATGACGTTGTTGATTTCTTCGTCCATCACCATATAAGGAAGTGAATTCTAGGCTTTCTCCTTGTGCTCTCTAATATAAACATTGTACAGAGTGACCTGAAATGTGGAAATTCCCTTGTATTTGTCGTACACGACAGGGGACAACCGTGGTCAGGAGTTAATGTAATATCCCCAAATTGGGATTGCTAGCAAGACATGATTGAAAATGAATTTTTCAAGAATGTGTGCTACAAAAAAAAATATTAGCCCTTGGATCCCTTATATCTAAAAATTTATGACCCAAATCCAAGAGGAAATCAGAAACCAAGCAAACTAGGTGAGGTAAGAAAACCTCTCACACTTAGAATGGCTGGAAAATGCCCAATAATGGGGCTGTAGCAATATGTAAACATAATTTTGGAGTATAAACAAGCTATTAAATAATGAAATTTTTCAAGAAACACATTATCATCAGTTGATGTTACAACAACAACTTATACTTCATTCTATGATCCAAGAATTGGGGAAACACAACATTTTAATCCCTAAAAACGTTATTCATAGAAAATAGCATAATAAAAGGGGAAAATAACGGTGGGGTCCCTTATATTATGTCATATGGGACTTACAAACCAAATGGGAGCAAAAAAAAATCCCTCTAGCTAAGTTAAACATGTCTCCCAGTCCCGATATGGCTCAAAAAGGCCCAAATCCCATGACTTTACTTATGAAGATTTTACTGAAGCATGTAATGCATGATTTTATGAGGGCTTATGAAGAAAAATTATTGAAATAACATACATGGAGTGTATTACATCAAACCATGGAGAAAAATGGAGAATAAGCTTCTTTTACACATTATAGAAATGACCCGGTAAGGGTTCTATGAGAGTACAAGTGAAAAATGTCAGATCTACAGATCTGGATCTGAAAATGATGTAGTATAGCTGAAGCTATGCATCTATATAGCTAAATAATACAAAAAATGAAGGATAATCCTCTTTACAATTTTTCCAGGGGAAGGGTTGGCCCTTTCCATGGGAAACAAGCTCAAGATTGAGGGATTGACCCTCACACTGCAACACTACAAGAAATGATGCAGTTCCTACAAGGGACTACGCTGTAGATGTTTGGAGTACTTTTTCCAAGTGCTAATATGTGAAATACTGCTCCAGAATGCTTCCTCACTGATCTCTCAAAGGGAAGAGAGCCTCCTCCTCTGAAAAACAAGTGCTGGAAGTGGTGGTGTGAACCCTCACTGCAACACCCTACAACACAATGTTATACTGCTACAGAAATAGGATTGTAGATGAAGGAGGATGCTTGGCCTCAAGCCTGGATGTGAGGTAAATCAGTACACTCCTCCAAGAGACCTCTCAAGAAAGGAGAAGAATTCCTAAACAGGAAATCCTTGTGCTAAGAAGCACAACAATCTCAACTAAACAGTTGCAGAAAGAAAATAGTTTTCATGAACAAAATCAAATCATAATCATAAACTTGTTATGGCTGCCTTTCCCTCCTTTTAAACATGTGTGAGCCTCCTTTCCTTGGGCCCCACTCATTAGGGTTTCCTTCACCAAGGAATCTTCCTCCCACTTGCACTACGCTGTCTCTATGGATGATCTCCTCCTCTTATACATGCGTTGTTGACTTGGTCAAACTTGACCTTGTCCACATGAATTTGTCCCTATTCACACATGAGAGTGTAAAATCCAGCTGCTACCTTGATCCCTTTTCACACCATGAGGGATTTTATTCAGATTTAAGTTAAATATGGGTCTCCTCCCCCATTTATTCATCTACTAAGTGAAAAAATAAAAAAATAATATTCACATTAGCTGCTTGCTAATGTAGGAATATTACAGTCCTCCCCTCCCAAATGTTGCTTGTCCTCAAGAAACTGTGAGGAAATAACTGAAAAGATTCCTCCCAAGGCATGGAGTTTGAAATGTGTTTGGGAACTATCATTCCCATGTAAAACCACCAGCCCCAAGTTATCAACCATACAAGATGAGTTACCCTCTAGCATGGAAACTCATAAAAGATCTTCTCCACCCTTAGCTCCTGCAATGTATGTGGGCTAAATAATTGAACATGGTAGAAAAAATGGCCTACCCCACGCTATCTTTCTCTCCACTCATAGTAAGTGTAGAGAACATGTTGATTTGTGGCTGCAATAAGGTTGCCCTCAAGTGGCAAGAAGAAGGTTATATCTCCAAAGATCCTCTCTCCCATGTCATAAATCATGTTGGCCCAAATCATCCCATCCAAAATGAATGTCACATCATCACCACTTGGCATCCAAATCAGAGAAATACTGAAGGTTACATGATACCAATGGTTTATCAAGTGGATACAACGTAGTCTTTCCAACTGCTACTTGAGAACATCATGTGGAAAATTGCTTCTAAATGGATTACTAGCTGCACAAGTTTGCTCATCTACTATGTGGTAGTAATTAGCAATATATATCAGTTGAGCATAATCAAAAAAATTATGCACTTTCCCAAAGTTGTGAGGAGATGGGTTATCAACATTACAAATATTGGCACTAAAGTGACCATGTAACCCAAGAATAATCTTGCTCTTATGTGGAGAAATGCATTGTCCATAGATGGTGAAAATATATAGATACTCAATGGGACAATTAGTAATTAAAGAAATGTATCCCTTACTATGCATAATGATTAAACTGGAAGTGAGGTCAATGGATGAGTCCTCCCATGAGAATCTCCTCATGAAAATTTTCAAAAGGGAAGGATGCATATTCCCCTTGGAACACTCCATCAAAAGATACGTACTCCCAAGTGACAGCACTATTGTTCTTAGTGTTAAGGCTCTTTTCACTCCATGAATCCCCTCTTTGACATTCCACATGCCAAATCCATCCACCAATATGCTGCTATGTGAGAAGCTCTTCCTCTTATGTGGAAGCCTCTCCTTGTCCTCCATTTCTGAAGGATTGCCTCTTTGCACCTTGAATGTGCCATACATTCCTCCTAAAATATCATGATGAGTATGGAGAAATTTCAGCCCATACTCTCCCAATAGCAACCATAACAACTAGGACTCTTGCTGCCTTCTTGCATTATCAAAATGCAAATCATGGAGCAATAATACAATCATGGAAATGTGAGATGTCTCATCAACATAGTACAAACCAGCTCCCTTATACATCATGTGGGAGTTATTCTTCCTCCCAAAACAAGGTACATACATGAAATACATCTCAAACATAAATACATGTGAGTATATGAGATATACCTCAAACAAAGGAAAATACATGGACATAAGATTTGATATATGATGTCCAAACTATATTCTTAATAGCCACAACATCCATGCCTTATTCTTATGCATCCTATCATTGAGACTTAAGGCATGAGATAAGGAAATATAAATTTTTGGGTAGTGACCATACTCACCCAAAAATAACCATCACAACCATGCTTCTTGTTGGCCTGTATCATAGATTTGCAAGGGCTTTGAAAACCTATTGCTCCATACTGCCATCCACTCATCCCAATGCAGGTGATGGATCTCATTCTGCACATATTTGCTATCCTCCCATGGTAGGACACCAACCTCCTCAAATCTTTGAAGAACTTTTCACTTTATGAAATGTTGAAGTGCAACTCCAATGGAATCTCTCGATGAGACCTCCTTCTCATGCATGGCCTCCCAAAACCAAAGAGGCCTTGGTTCTGATGCAAGTATAAGTCTCCATTTGAGCTGAGGCATGCTCATTGAGAGAGTGTCATCTAGAGAGGAGAAAAGGTTTCTCATCTCATGATGTCTACCCTTTGACATATCTTCCTCCATGGCTTCCTGAAGGAAGCTATTATCTGAATTCTCCCCTGAGGAATGGGTCCTCCTTTCTTCACTGTTGTTCTTTTACAATGCAATGAAACTTTGTTGATTTGTATCAGCTGTATATAATGATGTAGATCCCTCCATAAGATTTTCTGAAATGACAAGAGATGGGAACTCAATCATACCTTGGTGAAATTTGGAATCTTCTTGCAGGGCTGCAAGATTTTCTTCCTCATATGTGTTGGCTTCCCAAACTGTTGAAGATCAAGGCTCCTCCTCCATGGTTACAACAACGTTGGTACATGAATCTTCAACTAGTGGCGAGGGCTGCTCCCTCATTTTTCCAAATCTCCAGATCATCCTTTGAGAAAACTTAGCAAGAGTAGATACCCTTGCATGGCTCAAATGGCTGAACCACCAAGTATTAGCTTCACCTTCAAGGTGCAGCACTGCAATTTCTACAGCCTCTTTCTCTACTACTATATGTAGTAGGAAGAAAGCCTCTAGCTTCATTACCCAAGCCTCTGCTGCACATTTGAGTGATCCATCAAAAGTGGACATAAGGAATCTATTGCCTCTCATCATCCCATAGCTGTAGGGTCTCTTTCCTTCTTCTAGTTGAATGAACTATGGTAAATCTAGAGTCTCCTTGAATGCTCTAGGTTTAGCTTTGTATTCAGCAAGGTATTCACTTAAATGTCAAATTCCAAGTGTCCTTCATGCCTCTGGTCTTCTCCTCTTTGAGAATAGGAAGTGCATTGCTCTTCCTCTTCTCGAAACCCTTTAGGAGTTTCACTACAACTTTTCATCTGCTTAACCTCCTTTCGGAGGTCCTTTCTAGATCTAAAAACTGATGAGAGAAAGCTAATTCTTCTCATCATTCTGACCTCTACTCTTCTAATAGCTGGAACTCACAGGCTGAGCCAAAGATCATGCTGTAATACCACTGTAATATCCCTAAATTGGGATTGCTAGCAAGACATGCCTGAAAAACGCATTTTTCAGGAATGTGTGCTAAAAAAAACAATATTAGCCCTTGGATCCCTTAGATATGATAATCTAAGACCCAAATCCAAGAGGAAATCAGAAACCAAGCAAACTAGGTGAGGTAAGCAAACCTCTCACACCTAGAATGGCTGAAAAATGCCCAATAATGGGACTGAAACAATATGTAAACACAATTATGGAGAAAAAGAAAGCTATTAACTCATGAAATGTTTCAAGAAACACATTATCATCAGCTGGTGTTACAACAGCAACTTATACTTCATTCTATAATCCAAGAATTGGGGAAAAGCAGCATTTTAAGCCCTAAAAATGTTATTCCCACAAAATATCGTAATAATAGGGGAAAATAATGGTGGGGCCCCTTATATTATGTCATATGGGACTTACATACCGAATGGGAGAAAAAAAAATCACTCTAGCTAAGTTAAATAGGTCTCCCGGTCCCGATATGGCTCAAAAAGGCCCAAATCCCATGATTCTACTTATGCAGATTTTATTGAAGCATGTAAAACGTGATTTTATGAGGGTTTAAAATGAAATATGATGGAAATAACATACATGGAGTTTATTACATCATACCATGGAGAAAAATGGAGAATAAGCTTCTTTTACACATTATAGAAATGACCTGACAAGGGTTCTATGAGAGTACAAGTGAAAAATGTCAGATCTGCAGATATGGATCTAAAAATGATGCAGTCTAACTAAAGCTATGTATTTATATACAGAAAATGAAGGATAATCCTCCTTACAAGGTTTCCGGGAGAAGGGTTGGCCCTTTCCTTGAGAAACAAGCTCAAGATTAAGGGGATTGACCCTCACACTGCAACACTGCAAGAAATGATGTAATTCCTGCAAGGGACTGCACTGTAGATGTTGGGAGTACTTTGGCCAAGTGCCAAGATGTGACATAATACTCCGGAACGCTTCCTCACTGATCTCTCAAAGGGAGGAGAGCCTCTTCCTTTGAAAAACAAGTGCTATAAGTGGTGTTGTGAACCCTCACTCCAACACCCTGCAACAAAACATTATACTGTTGCAAAAATAATGTTGCAGCTGTAGGAGGATGCTTGGCCTCAAGCCTGAATGTGAGGAAAATTAGTACAGTCCTCCAAGATACCTCTCAAGAAAGGAGAAGGATTCGTAAACAAGAAATCCTTGTGCTAAGCAACACGACAATCTCAACTAAACAGTTGCAGAAAGAAAATACTCTTCATGACCAAAATCATATCATAAGCATAAACTTATTATTGCTGTCTTGCCCTCCTTTTAAACATGTGTGAGCCTCCCTTCCTTGGGCCCCACTCATTAGGGTTTCCTTCATTAAGGAATCTTCCTCCCACTTGCACTATGTTGTCTCTATGGATGATCTCCTCCTCTCATACCTGCGTTGTTGACTTGGTCAAACTTGACCTTGTCCACATGCATTTGTCCCTGTTCACACATGAGAGTGTAAAATCCAGTTTCTACCTTGATCCATTTTCACACCATGAGGGATTTTATTCAGATTTAAGTTAAATATGGGTCTCCTCCCCTATTTATTCATCTACTAATTGAAAAAATAAAAAAATAAATATTCCCATTAGTTGCTTGCTAATGTAGGAATATTACAGTTAATAACTGCGGCCATGCTACTCTGAAAGAGGACCCAAAACACCTAGTTTTCCTCAAGCCGTCGCAGATCCGTGGAATCCCATAAGTGTGCATAGCGAGCCCCTTCACACATGTCCAGGGTAATCTCAGGGAGGACTAACTCCACATGAGCTTCCCAGGCAACCAACACTATAAGGAACAGCAACCAAGAGTAACAAAAGGCATGGCTCTACTCCTGGGAATCATGAACGTTAGTTAGAAACTCATCACATAAATACTGTGCCCAGTTAAAACATACGCCTTTCCTTCATTGGCCAACCCACTAAATTACATAGGCTGGAATAGAGGTGACCTAAAATTTCCTCATCATTTTACAAGCTAACAACATGGTGCCCAACTGCGTACCTTGGTCACTGATGGTCTTGATGATAAACTCCAGAGTATTGTGGTCCACATGATAGTTTTGGCACATGAAATCAGCAGTCTCCCTCTCATATTTCTTACCCATGCGCTCCACGGGGTTCGGTCCACTCATGGGGAGACCAGTAATCTGATGAACTAGCGCAACGTCAATGGGGGTCCTGTCTTGGATCCACAGGCATTTGTCATGAATTAGTGTGAGAAATTGTCATGCGAGCGAGTCTGTGACATTGTAGTGTCCAAAGTGGGGCATCCTAAGCAGATTTAGGAGCCCAAACCCAACCAAACCACGTACCCAGTGTTGGGGGACAACTTTGACCCCATCGGTGCCATGAACTGTATCAAGGTATAAATCGGGTGCGAGCTCAGGGAAGGCCTCAAAGTTGGCCAAATCATGATCGTCGAACTTAACTTCATGAAGTTGTCCAAGAGGTTCACCTATGATGGGAACCTCCCTCGGGGTTAGTGGCATCTGCAGGTAGGTGATCAAGCCATTGAAGTTCTTTGGTGTGTGCATCGATGTCCTGCGTGGTCGAATGAAGGGGGGCAGCCAGTTGATATTCTCAACGAGATAAGCCTCCTCCGGAGCAGCCCTCGGGAATTTCAAATTTTGCGGGGAAGAACATGGCTTCCCTATGGCCCATTTAGTAGGTTTCAAGGGCTTGCTAGAACCCTGTGCTTTTTATTTTCCTTTTCTTGTGGCAAGGCTGGGTGCAGAGAGGACCTCTTCGACTTTGGACTTGACCTCCACCACTTCCTCAGTTTATTGTTCCACCGAGATCACTGGCTCCAAGAGTTCGACAAGGTTCATGGCCATCATTGTGGCATGAAATATAAACTCAGGATTTCTACTGTCAGAGGGAGCAGGCTGCTCAGACATGAAATAGATGCCATAGGCACAGAATTTGTTACAACACAACTTCATCCAGGACAACCAGGCTAAGTAAAAGCTATTCAAGCAATACAAAACCCGTGTCTGATCTAGATCACCTATTTTATAGCCTTGGTGATCGCCCAACTGTAGGGTAGACTTTGCACGGGACTTACCATCAAGTAAACGGTAAAAAATCTCCCAAAATCATTGCATTAAATGCCAGCCGCCTGGCCCATCCAATGGTAATTTTTTCTTTTTACCCATTTTGACTATTTCGACGGTTAGTTTTCACATCCGTGGTGCGCTCAGCAGACCCCTGCGATCCCAGCACACTCATGCGCTTTGAGCAAACCGCCTGCATTTTCAGTGCACCGGCTTCATTCTGATGTGATTCCTTCGAACTGAAATTTTGTGTTGCCATAGCCCAACCTTCAAAATCTCTTGTGCCATCGTCTTTCCTGCGTAGCAACCTCCTATTATGCCTCTGTGGGCTTCTACCAAGAGAACGTGGTTTTCATGCTCCATGCCATCTCTGTGCAGTACTTCCTGAGCTATGATAATGGTAAGGTCTGCCGCTCGGTGAACAAAATCCTTCTTTTTTCATACCGAATCTTCGGTAGGTGCCATGCTTGTGGTCAGGAATGAAGGGATCTCAGTGAAGCTTTCATCCACGACCTTACCGGTGAACAGCTGCACAACAAGCAATCCTTTCTTCCAGCTAGTGGCCCTGTTGCCGGTCTCAATTAAGGACAAGTGATCCCGCTCCGTACTCAACTTTCTTGTCTTGACGATGATTTCAACACCGTATTCTTGAAACAGTAGCCAACTACAGAATCCCCCCCCCCCAACACAGGCTTATTCCCTAGGTGCTCTAGAATCTAATGATCTATAATCATCTTACATGATCTCCTAACATATTTTGTTGATACTTATGTAGCACATAGGTCAGGGAAAATCCTTCCCTCTCTGTGGTGGCATAATCACACTCCGCACCCAGGATTGTCCGACTAGCACATCCGATTGGGTGATTACTGTCTCTGGTGCCAAGTTGCATATGGGCTGCTTCCAGGGCAATTCCTAAAGTATCCTCATGAAATATCATCACCCAATCAGTGGAAGTGAGAATAGGTACAAAGACCATCTTTTTCTTGAGTAGCTCAAATCTCTTTTGGCATGAGTCATCCCAATTGAGTGAAATATCCTGCTTAAGCACCATTTTAACAGGTGCAATGATCAGTGCATATCCCTGACTAAACTTTCTGTAGTAGCCCATATGTCCCAGGATCGAACGCAGAAACTTCATAGCCGTAGGCCTTACCCAGTTCGCTCATGTGACTTTTTTGATGAGCGTATTATAGATTTCCTCCCTAACCTTCTGCATATGACAAGGGCGTTGTTTTACTGGCCATGCATCTGAGTTGAGAGTGACGTGCATGTCACCGAAGTCCCCTGTGATCTCCTTAGGCCCTGAAAACTTAGCTGAACATACATCTTGATACTCCATGAGTAGTTCCACAATCTTTCCTACTATCCCATCATCCCAAAATTTCCCAATTGTAGCTAGCTTGAATTGTATTGTAATATTCATGTTAGCGCTTTGTGGTTTTAATGGTTTCGTACCATCCACATTATGTATAAGAGGTCCTGCAGTTGTGGGTTCCCCTCCTGATTCTATGATTGAGTCCTTGCGCGAATCTGTGTCGCAATTTTCCAAGGTGGCCTTATGGAACTCAACATTATATTGCATCTGTGTGTCCCATATGGGTCCTTCTCTTACTGCGTTAGGGTTGGATTCATCAATCACAAAGGTATCACTAGTCTACAGAGCTTCCTCAAGCACCTCCAACCCTCCCGTTAGCCCAAAAGTCCCCAATAATTCATCTTTTAAGGTTTTCCACTGGTGGGTGCGCTGATGTAGCTCCGCATCGAGGTACCATGCAGCAGGAATTGGTCCCAAGGCATGAATAAACAAGTGAACCCATTCTTCTATAGTACGATCACACCATTGCTCCATCTAAGCAAAAAAATGTTCGCGTGGATTTCCTGGGCACTGGAATATCTTGACGTGTACATCAGTCGGAGGTTCAAACCATAGTCCCATCATATCCTGACATTCCTCCCATTCCTGGAATGCCCCCTTATGTGTGTCCCACCATTTTGCAGGCATTGCGCGCATAGCTAGTTTAAGAGCCCATAGCCTTCATTCTCTAGGAACCTCAGCTTTGAAGGTTCACAAACATTATTTTATACTACTAGAGCCATCAAAGCAGGGTAATTCTTGTACCTCAGAAGATATATCTTGGAAGTCCCTGGTAATTCATAGGCAGTGCAGTGTAGAGATTTCCTGCAATTAGTTTTTCCAATTTTATAATTCTTCATCGGAGTTGGAGAAGCATTTGTTTTTCTTCTCCTAGCAAGGCATACCATCGGCCATAGGGTTGATCTAGTCTTTTTCCTTCACAGTTAACTTATAGATGTGATCAATCTCTTCTTCCTCACACGCTACCTCGATATACCTTTCTCCTTTTGCGGGGTCTAGTGGTACGATCACCCGTGTTCCCTCACTTTCAAACACCATGCTTAAATTATTCAAATTGATAATTCCACCCATGTAAATGGCCCAATTCAATCCCAGGAGTGCTGGGTAAGGGTCCACATCTACAATCTGAATGACTTCAAAGTTAGCTAGTACTTTAGCCTCGACGATATCTGCTACAATATTTGACAATATTCCCAATGGTATGATCTTCTGTTGATTATCCATGCGCAGTTGGATAGTGGACCATTCCAATTTAGGTTCTCCCATTCATTGCCAAGTATGTTTAGGTAGTACATTCACATCTATTCCTAGGTCTATAATTACCTGGTCCATTTCATAATCACCAATCTGTGCAGTTAATCGCATCTCTTGACCAATGCGTCTCTTCTTCTCATAAATTTTTTGCACATCCTTAATATTCAGGACTGGGTCTTCTTTCCCTATGCAACCGTCAAGTAGAGCTTGGAGGTTTTCTACAGCCTGCTGATTGCGCAACATCTTCATGCACGCCTACAAGAATGGTTTTACCTCATCTTCAATTTAACTGTTTGGAGTCGATGTTTTGTCTTTAGCACAGTCTTGTCGAGCTGTGACAGAGGTCTCCTTCTCCTTCTGTAAGCCCATGCCTTCTTGTTTATTAGCTAATTTATGGATCAGAGACTTCGTTTAAGCTTTTTCCGCCGACCCCCTGGTGGCCATACCGCTGCGCGTTATCACATTAATGCTCAACCCCTCTTCACGAGGTTTTGCCTTAACCCGTTGTATATTATGTGTAGGAGTCTGCTGCTTTTCCTACACCTTGGCCATAAGAATCGAGCATTCCTCGATCACATGGTCCAACTGTCTGTAATATCTTTAGGATTGTTGAGTTGGGTTCGTGCAGTCCCTCGCAAAGTGACCTACTTATCCACAGTTATAGCAGATCAGGTGGCCTCTACCCCTACCTGCGCTTCCCCCTTGTTCCCCTCCCCTGCCCCTGGCCGAGGAACCTCCTATACCTGTGGGGGATCTAGGTGATGAGGTGTCCGACTGTACCCTATATAGGTTTCCTCGGTTGATCATTAGATCATACGTTCAACAGTTCTATTCGTCATGTCCTACAGACCTATAAAACCTACACCATTGTTGTTTCACTTCTAGGATAAATGCAGTAAGGCAGGTGCAGTGGTTGGTATCATGCAGCCCAGCAACGTGGCAGTCATCACACCATAGTGCAGACCCACTTGGTTCCACAGCTTCCCTAGGGCACAGTGGGTTGGGTCCCTCGGCCTGCATGTAGTCTGCAAGCAGTGGACAATTATATTTGGTGTGGCCATTCACCCTGCATCATATGCACCATCTTTGGGGGCTGGCATCCGTCCCTCTCTCCTTACGTAGATTCTAAATCTCCATGTGCATTACCTCTAGCTGCCCTTGTATCTTCTGTACTCCTAACTGGGTGTCATCTCTTGGTGCAACTTCTAGTTTCATGGCAACCTCCAAGGCCTTTTGTTGTGTTTCAATGGATTGATGACCCATAGGTACATGCAGGTGGGGCAGCAACATACCAATAAACCACTCCGTGTGTTTCCTGTCATCATACTGGAATCCTCCTTCACTGATAACTTTCTTTAATCATTGATCTCCTTCCCATACAGACTCAAATGGTCCTTGATCGAAATCTTGCAGGTCGTTTACTATCTGAGAGTAGGACTTAGGTTTCTTGAACTGCTATTTTAATGCATTCTTCATTTCCTCAATAGTCACATTCGTATGTTGGTCAATGTATCCCATGTACCAGTCCAAGGTTCTCCCCTCAAAATTGAGGGATAGATATGCTTGTTTCACCGCTTCGCTTGCTACATTCTACGCAGTGCATACAGATCCTGCGACAAACTAGAACGGATCCATGTCCTTATCACTCACGCCCTTGACGGTAGGTAGCTTCATGTACGAGGCCATATTGTCTTTTGGTGGGGGTGGAGCTAATTGTTTTCCCCTATGAGGGTTCAAAGGTGGTGTAGATAGATCGATCCCCTTCTTGGTTAGTTCCATAGTACATACCACTACGTGTTGTACCCTCACTCTAGTCGGAGCTCATTCACTATGTATGGCTACACCAAATGATTTTTTCGCACAACAGGATCTTAATCAATAATGGAAAAGTTTTCAAAAACTTACCCCAGAAACCCTTGAAGAACTTCTGCTCTTCTTTTGAATAGGATACGAATTGGTCGACTGCAAATCCTGTCACAAATCCTCCTATCACACTGTCCACCCAATGATCTACCGTGCGAGTGATGGTGTTATCAGTCTTTTCTAACTACAGGATCCACTCTGGGGTCCACTGCGTGACTCGTTCATCTTTCCAACACTTATGAAACTCGAAAAGCCTTGCGAGCCACTCCTAGAGCTCGATCACAATTGTTCCAAAGAAAATTTCATAGATCTCCGTGAAAATGTACTTATTCTTCTACTCCTCGATGGTCAACTTCTTACTGCGATTTTCTTTTACTGCAAATTATTCAACCTATTTTTCAAACCACTCATCGATTTCTTTTCTATCAGGTTTCCAATATGGCCTTGGCATTACCCGATCTTTCTCAAAATGTTCCCGGTCTTGACAATGGAACCATTTTTTGGCTCAAGAGGTCCTGATCTAGGTTCAGAGGTTAAGGTTTGCAAAAAAACCCCTATACTACTGGCCCTTTCGGCAGTGATCTGCTTGTGCAAGCCAAAGTCTCACCCGAAGCAGTATGGGAGGGTGCTGGAACCAAATTTCCGCACACTGGGAGAGAGCAGGTAAGTCAGGCTAGTCCACAACTATCAGATCTATACAGCAAGTGGTTGTTAATAGGAGTCTCAATAAATAACCAGAAGACAGTTTATCAAATCTAATTAACAGGTTTGCATCCACGTGCGTAGTATCAGCTATAATCACATAACAGTATAATTGCAACAAATTAACAGATCACAGATACATGTACCATCAATGCAGATAGTTTGCAGCTACTAATAGATACATAATCATATAACTCAAGTTCACATTAACCATGAAATAATAGATTCAGATAACATTAGATATCCACAATACTTGCAAAAATATATATCATTACCCAAAATCCTCTTACATTCCCAAATTACCACCTGCGCAGACAGCCAACACGATCCGTACACAGTGTTGGGGTTCCTATGTTTTGGCAGATTTGGCAATACCAAAAGATAAGACAACATCAAACCACTTTGGGATCCTAGGATCTAGACCTCTTGGATCTGGAGAGGGATCTCTCCATAAACAAAGAATGATATATATCTTTAGAGCTCAAAATGAGGTATTAGGCTAGTTATGAAGCACAAAGGGGGTTTTAAAATGACTTGGTTGGTTGGTTGTTGAGTTGGTCATGAGATCATGGACTGATAAAGTGGTGGGAGGAAAGGAACAAAACAATAGGATGCTTCAACAAAGAGGATAGGTCAAGAAAGTGCCATCCATTGGGCTATGGAGTCATGAAAGGGAATTACTTGCAACAACTAGCCAAGGCTTCCAGAGGGCAAGTCATCTACACTAAAGGATATTTTTAAATAGATGATGGAATGGAACATTAGGGGAAGAAGGTGAAAGAAGGAAAGAAACCCAATTTCTGTCTATAGATCAGGCCAGAGGTCATTTAACTCCAGACCTGCTTGGACATACTCATAGGCAACTCTCAAAGGAGGGTAAAAGGGGCAGCTTATAGATCGGACCAGAGGTCATTTAACTCCAAGTCAGCTTTAGCATGCTCCAAGGGAAAATAGATAATTAGTTTAACAAAAGAGATCTTAGAAAGGCCAGCTGGTTGCACAAGGATCCTAGTGGACAGGGCTAACTCTAATCCCCAGTGTTCCCAAATCTTCCAGCATAAACCCAACAAGAACATCTAAGAACATACTCATTTGATTCATACATCAGAGAGTAGGCAATGACATCCACTGCATTGGTTGAATCAACTAAAATCAACACTTAGATCACACATTTAGTAGAAAAAATAGAAGGCAAGGTGAGCAGAGGCATAGGGTACCTAAAAAGGGTAAATCCTATACCATATTTCTGATGCGAGCCTAGAAGAAAATGAAACAATATTAAAATGTGATAAACAATGTAAGAAAAATGTCACCAGTAGTAGTAGACCAGGATCCTGTGAAATGTGCTTGATTAATTGATGAAAAACCAGTCATGTACACTGAGCTCAATGGCTAATACAGTCCAAAATTTATCCTCCTAGCCTACTACATACAACTACTCTGCTACTCCCTCCCAAGACTGTTCTAATAGTCAAAATGAGCCCTCTAACTACAACGGCAGCAGCCGAACAACAACCTTTACAATATGTTCTCGGGGGTTCTTATAGAAGAAGAGAAAAACAGAAGTAGGTGAACAATTAAATAGATCTCATTAAGACAGAATGGTGGAAGGGCTTATGCCCATACTGCTTAATGGCTTTCTGCAGCACTGTGCATACTCTGTAGGTTGTTCGGGAGCCTCTGTCAGGTAGAGATTGACCTCTGATATGTTATTTGGAGTCCTTTCTGGTGTTTGGTATTTGCGCTAGCCTTCTGGAATAAATGGCATGGATGAGAAAACTGCAAGACTCTCCAGCCCTCATAACTGCTGCCCAGACAATCTTTAAGAAGCTCTGTCAGTATAATCAACCGTTTCGGGGCTCGAGGAGATATGAGGAGTGCTGTAGGTAAATGTCCGTCCCGGAGAAATGCGTTCTGCTGATATTAAAATGCGGATATGACCCTTTTCATGCTTAAGTCTTCAAACTGCGTCCTTTCCTTTGAATGTGGGGTTAAACATTAATTACCTCAATAATAGGCATCAATCCCCCTTTGAAACTCTTCTGCTGGTCCGCTGGAAAATGCTAAAATGGCCTCTCTGTGTTATCTGCATAATACAATAGACCTGTTACAAACCCAGGCAGTGGTGGAGGACTGGTGGCAAAGCAGTGGAGAAATAGTGGAAAGTGATGGAGAAATGATCGCACCGTCTAAAACCCAAAGGTTAATGCTTGGGCAAATTACAAAGGAGAACGGGGAGAAACAATGAAGCAGAGCCACGGATGTGGGACCCGGGGAAACAAATTGCAATCGGAGATTAGAGCAGGAGGTAATCGCAATGCGTAACAAAAAAGTTGCGATGCGATCAATCGAAGGATCGGAGCGATGATGCGATCAGCGATTGGGGGATAGTGCGATCAAGGGATGGGAGAGGACTTGCGATTACGCAATTAGGCGGTCGGAGCGGGACGTGCGACGTGATCAATCGCGTCATAAATATTTGCGATTGCGATGATCGGTGTTAAGTCGTGATCCATTTCATCGCAAATATTTGTGATGGACGATCGGAGCACTATACGTAAACATTGCGATTGAAATCGAAGGAGGAGGCGCGATCGGAGGATCAGGGAAAGGGTTTTTGATCAGGTGGAAAGTGCGATCGGAGGGAAGTGCGATGGGTGGATCGGAGTCGGAGCGATCGGGTGCGAAGTGCGATCGGAGGGGGATTCAATGCGATGATCAGAGGGGAATGCGATTTGATCAATCGCATCGCAAACATTTGCGATGGACCGATCGGGGGACGCAACATAAATGTTGCGATTGCGAAGACTTGCGATTAGCACGGGCCATCCGATCCCGATAACAGATCATTAGTTTAGAACATATTGTGGGACTTAATGTAATAATCCAATCACATCGAAGTTTTAAAGTTTTACAAAGGGAAACACCCACCCGACACTCCGATTGCGATTGGCTCCCAGGGCTCTAAGCGCTTCATCTTGGGTAACGGTTACGCGGGGAAGTGGTTTAAGGGGGCTGGCAGGAAAAGGGGGCTAAGCCCTATTATAAAGTTAAAAAGTGGGTTTTCGCCCATTTTAATGTGATTTAAAGGTTAGGAAGGGGAATGATAGAGGGGTAAAGGGTGAATTAGCCCAAACAAGGGATATGGGTAGAAATTGAAGGGGATTTTGGGAGGATTTAGAGGGTAAAAAAGGGAAAAATAAGGGGAGACTCAGGGGGGGGAAAATAGAAGCTAAGTGGGGGTGAAATAAGAGGGAAAAGGGCCTTTTTTGGCATTCTTCACAAACAGAGAGGCTTTATAATGGAAATCAGCAGAGGGGATTTTATCAAAGGACAAAAGGCACAAGGAGGCTTCAAGGATGATGTGTTTCCAGGGGAAATGCATTCCTTGAAGGCTCAACAACATTTTAGCCCCCTGTTTTCTTGTCAAAAATTTTATGGGGGGCTAACAGTGGCTCCACATGGGGATGGCTTCTTCTTGAAGGAGTCAAGAATTCAGAAAATAGATATTTGGTGTAGGCTAGATTCCTGGTGCTTGACTCATTCATTTCTTTCTTTGATCAGCAACCACAAATCATGAAGACATCATATCAGCAGTAAAATTCTCCCGAACAACTACCTACCCATACTATTGTCCTAAAAAATTTTCTTCTGGGTGCATTTGGACTTTCAAACCCTTTACATCATCAATTTTGACATACAGGAAAACAAACCTATCATACTTCTACCCTTATTACTCCATGAGACCAGATTAGACTGTTGGTCTCATAGTTTCTCTATCTAAAGTAATATCTGCCAGGATTAAACTGTCTAGCAGGCTTCTTCTCTACACTCTAAGACATACATTGGAAAAAAGTCAAGCCAGGACTAGACTGTCTAACTTGCTGGAGTTGCAGAAATTAAAAACAACTAACTACATGCTCACAGGCTGAGCTTTATTTCAGACTTCCTACCTACCCTACTCTACTTGGAAATCTATGATGTTTTAGGTGATAAAATAATGCCAATGCAGCCAGTCAAGCAGTAACAAACAAGGATATGAGCACTGACTGCCTGTCAGAGATAACCATAGGGTGCTCGGCATGTGGTTCTTCCAAACTGAGGTCACCATCAGTAGTGACCACTCCTGATAAAGCTAGCCCGTGCTAAGGATCAACGCTGGAGTAATTGAGCTAATCAGGGCCTCCATGTACTCTGCCACAAGATCAACGAACGCATGATGTACACTCTCTTCTTTCTGGCCTGCCATGATTGGTAGGCCGTTTGTGTCCTGGGTAGCTTCGATTATTGCATCTTCCACTGCATCTTCAGTGTGGCTCATGAAAGCCAGATCCTCTTCTTCTTGTATTTCGAAGAGCAGCGGAATTTCTTCTTTTTTAGGAGGAGGGAGACTTTCCAAAAAGGCTCTCGGGTCTCTGAACTGGAATGATTTCTCTTGTGAGTTTAAAATTTTGATTTCAGCTTCATACCCCTCAACCACCAGCTCTAAAAAATTTCTCTTAACATTAGGAATGTATTTTGAGCTGCGAAGAACAACCCCTGGAAGGTCTTCCACCTTCAATTCTACCAATTCAATAGAAATTGTATCACGACACACTACCATGAAGTATGGAAACATTTCTGCAAACCGTTTAGGGTCTTCCATTAGTGACGTGACTTGGTCTTTGGCCTGGATAATGTTGTACTGTGACATGGTCTCCTAGTGGAGTATTGTGAACACACAGATAATCAACGGCCTATTGATCGCTAGTGGAGTCCTTTAATTATCAGGAATTGTGGAGTCGCCAGGTGGATGATTTACAATTTTACTGTCCACTACAGTGATTTACCAAATCAGGCTGATCGGTCTCGTTCCCCAGCGGAGTCGCCATTATGTTGGGGTTCCTATGTTTTGGCAGATTTGGCAATACCAAAAGATAATACAACATAAAACCACTTTGGGATCCTAGGATCTAGCCCTCCTGGATCCGGAGAGTGATCTCTCAATAAACAAAGAATGATATATATCTTTGGAGCTCAAAATGAGGCATTAGGCTAGTTATGAAGCACAAAGAGGGTTTTAAAATGATTTGGTTGGTTGGTTGCTGAGTTGGTCATGAGATCATGGACTGATAAAGTGGTCGGAGGAAAGGAACAAAACAGTAGGATGCTTCAGCAAAGAGGATAGGTCAAGAAAGTGCCATCCATTGGGCTATGGAGTCATGAAATGCAATTACTTGCAACAACTAGCCAAGGCTTCCAAAGGGCAAGTCATCTACACCAAAGGATCTTTTTAGATAGATGATGGAATGGGACATTAGGGGAAGAAGGTGAAAGAAGGAAAGCAACCCAATTTCTATCTATAGATCAAGCCAGAGGTCATTTAACTCCAGAACTGCTTGGACATACTCATAGACAACTCTCAAAGGAGGGACGAAGGGGCAGCTTATAGATTAGACCAGAGGTCATTTAACTCCAGGTCAGCTTTAGCATGCTCCAAGGGAAAACAAAGAATGAGTTTAACAAAAGAGATCTTAGAAAGGCCAGCTGGTCGCACAAGGATCCTAGTGGACATGGCTAACTCTAATCCCCAGTGTTCCCAAATATTCCAGCATAAACCCAACGAGAACATCTAAGAATAGACTCATTTGATTCATACATCAGAGAGCAGGCAATGACATCCACTACACTGGTTAAATCAACTGAAATCAACTCTTAGATCACACATTTAGCAGAAAACATAGAAGGCAAGGAGAGCAGAGGCATAGAGTATGTAACAAGGGTAAATCCTATACCATATTTCTGATGCGAGCCCAGAAGAAAATGAAACAGTATGAAAATGTGATAAACAATGTAAGAAAATTGTCACCAGTAGTAGTAGACCAGGATCCTGTGAAATGTGCTTGATTAATTGATGTAAAACCAATCATGTACACTGAGCTCAATGGTTAATACAGTCCAAAATTTCTCCTCCCAGCCTACTACATACAACTACTCTGCTACTCCCTCCCAAGACTGTTCTAACAATCAGAATGAACCCTCTAACTACAACAACAGCAGCTGAACAAGAACCTTTACAATATGTTCTCGGGGATTCTTATAGAAGAAGAGAAAAATAGAAGTAGGTAAACAATTAAATGGATCTCATTAAGATAGAGTGGTGGAGGGGCTCACACCCTTACTTCTTAATGACTTTCTGCAGCGCTATGCGTACTCTGTAGGTTGTTCTGGAGCCTCTGTTAGGTCGAGATTGACCTCTGATATGTTCTTTGGAGTCGTTCTGGTGTTTGGTATCTGCGCTAGCCTTCTAGAATAAATGGCATGGATGGGAAAACTGCAAGACTCTCCAGCCCTCATAACTGCTGCCCAGACAGTCTTTAAGAAGCTCTGTCAGTATAATCAACCGTTTCGAGGCTCGAGGAGATATGAGGAGTGTTGTAGGTAAATGTCCGTCCTGGAGAAATACGTTCTGTTGATATTAAAATGCGGATATGACCCTTTGCGTGCTTAAGTCTTCAAACTACGTCCTTTCCTTTGAATGTGGGGTTAAACATTAATTACCTCAATAATAGGCATCAATCCCCCTTTGAAACTCTTATGTTGGTCCGCTGGAAAATGCTGAAATGGCCTCTTTGTGTTATCTGCATAATACAATAGACCTGTTACAAACCCGGGTAGTGGTGGAGAAACGCTGTGGAGGCGGAGGACTGGTGGTAGAGCAGTGGAGAAACAGTGGAAAGTGACGGATAAATGATCGCACCGTGTAAAACCCAAAGGTTAACTCTTGGGCAGCTTACAAAGGAGAACAGGGAGAAACAATGAAGCGAAGCCACGAATGTGGGACCCGGGGAAAAAAATCGCAATTGGAGATCGGAGCGAGAGGTAATCGTAACGCATAACGAAAAAGTTGCGATGTGATCAATCGAAGGATCAGAGCAACGGTGTGATCGGTGATCGGGGGATAGTGTGATCGGGGAATGGGAGAGGACTTGCGATTACACGATCGGGCGATCGGAGCGGGACGTGCGACGCGATCGATCGCATTGCAATATTTGCGATTGCGATGATCAGTATTAAGTCGCAATCCATCACATCGCAAATATTTGTGATGGACGATTGGAGCACTATGCATAAACATTGTGATTGCGATTGGAGGAGCATGTGTGATCGGAGGATCGGGGAAAGGGTTTTCGATCGGGCGGAAAGTGCGATCGGAGGGAAGTGCGATGGGCGGATCGGAGGTCAGAGCAATCGAGCGAGAAGTGCGATCGGAGGGGGATGTGATGCAATGATCGAAGGGGAATGTGATGCAATCAATTGAATCACAAACATTTGCGATGGACCGATCGAGGGACGCAACATAAATGTTGCGATTGCGAAGACTTGTGATTAGCACGGGCCGTCCGATCCCGATAACAGATCATCGGTTGAGAACATATTGCAGGACTTAATGTAATAAGCCAATCGCATCAGAGTTTTAAAGTTTTACAAAGGGAAACGCCCACCCGACACTCCGAATGTGATTGGGTCCCAAGGCTCTAAGCGCTTGGTCTTGGGTAATGGTTACGCGGGGAAGTGGTTTAAGGGGGCTGGCGGGAAAAGGGGGCTAAGCCCTATTATAAATTTAAAAAGTGGGTTTTCGCCCATGTTAATGTGATTTAAAGGTTAGGAAGGGGAAAGATAGAGGGGTAAAGGGTGAATTAGCCCAAACAAGGGATATGGGTAGAAATTGAAGGGGATTTTGGGAGGATCTAGAGGGTAAAAAGGGGAAAAATAAGGGGAGACTCAGGGGGGGGAAAATAGAAGCTAAGTGGGGGTGAAATAAGAGGGAAAAGGGCATTTTGGGCATTCTTCACAAACAGAGAGGCTTTATAATGGAAATCAGCAAAGGGGATTTTATCAAAGGACAAAAGGCACAAGGAGGCTTCAAGGATGATGTGTTTCCTGGGGAAATGCATTCCTTGAAGGCTCAACAACATTTTAGCCCCTGTTTGCTTGTCAAAACATTTATGGGGGGCTAACACACAGCAAGACAGAGGATCTCCGCACACAAAACCAGCAGGATTCCTAACCTAAACAACCCTACCATAGATCTAACAATTCGTACTTCACATCAATCTCTATTCATTCCTACCTATGACTAAAAAAAGGTTCATCTATTTATAGCGATTTAGCCTATGCATCCAATGGTATGCAAACCATGGTTTGAAGACTCTTGGTCTACCCTTGACCAATTTACAATGTGTTAGGGGCTATGACCCACCCCAAAACCCCTGCATTAGACTAAACAATACAAAATTATACAAAAATGGACAAAATTCATAGCTTTTGGGAGACCTTGCTCCAACAATGTCTGTGTTGTCATTGTTGTCGGTGTCAGTGATGGATTTGTCAGGGCTGCCACCACTGTTAGTGCATAAAACTATTGATAATAGCACTATTAGTGAAAATTCTATTTGTGTTCTCATCACTGTAAAGGTAGCATTTTATGGATTTTTGCAGTTGTGTCAGTGCCTGTTGAGCTGTCTTTTTGTCCAAATTTTTACGGTTTTTTATCAAAAAATTACATGCTTGTACTTAGTGTTTGTATCATTATTATCCTATTATGTTGTTAATTATAGGCATTAGAGACAATAACTATTTATTTATAAATTCTTTTTGTTAATTAGTTTGAAGAGTATTTTTGTGTAACTTTCATTAATGATATGCCTTCTTGGTGGTAGGATAGTAAGTCTTCACACTAGCAGTGCAAGAATGCTTCCTGAAACACGTTTGAATATAGATCCATGCACAAAAGCAACAACTTGGAATTGGTCTCAACATATGGTTCAATTTATAAGTCCACTGGTGTGAAGCAAGCTCATTTTAATAGATTATTCAGAGCCCACCTTCATTGGTCATAGATATCATTTCAATTTAACCTTCAAGAGAAACATGGCATCACTAGGAGTGGCTTTTGTGGGATCACAACCTACATCTATGGATCGATTGAAAAGCTCAACCTTCCACCAATTTCTACCATCTATGGGAACGCCTCTATAAGGGAATTCATGTTGGCATGCGCACAACAAATTCGAAGCATATTTGGGCATCTATTGACAACCCAAGGCTACTGAGAACAGACCAACAAATTTGGAGGCAATTGGAAATATTTACGACCTTTCTCTACTTTCAAAAGCTCAAGTCACAACATTTAAAGTTTCCATCTTGCATCGACATTGAGGAGAGATGAAAAAAGGGCTAGAGCAACCTCCAAATTGGTGGGAAGAGCGCAGGGCCTTTACATTTCCGCAGGCCAAGAGAAAAACCATCTTTTAATGGAGTTGACATTTTTTTCGAAAGCGGTGAGTACAACAGCATCACCCTCATTGTTTTGGGGAAGAATGTGGTTGTTGAACAAGCATGAGAACTTCCAACTATGAGAGGTAGCAGCTTGTTTTGATTGTCTCGGGGACACGCACTCTCCCACACTTATACCATTGGTTTTAAAGGAAAACTAAGAGTGTTGTAGTTGAATATAATGTCACTATTATCCATTAGTAATAATCCATTCATTCATTTCTCTACTAAAAAATATTTCCCTCGATCAATATTTTTATTCATGACCATGTCACTACAGATCTATCTTTACGATTGTCCACATAAATGCTTGTGAAGCAGTGATTTTGAATTTGTACCCAAAGCATACAACTACGTAGCTCTTGTCGCACAAACATCTGGAGCCAACGACGAATGTGAATGTTGGGTTTGTAGGCACCATTTTCAGCCTCATCCACTGGAATGTATGGTGACAAAGGTTGCGTAGCTTTCCTGATGTTGCAACAAAAATATTTCTAATGCAAACCACTGAAGCCTGCCAGTTTTGCACTGTCACTGCTAGCAAAACGATGAAGTGAAATTATTTCTAGAAGCAGATCACCAACTCGACCTCGATTGGAAACCAATATTTTTGTTTTGATTTCAATAAATCTGTATTATAAATATATATCATATGTAGCAATCCACCCATTTAATTAATAACAACGTTGCTACTGTAAGAAGTCAAATTAACTAATAAAATACATAAAACACACATAAAACTAGAGACATAGAAATTACAGAAAAGGCCTGAGAGCCTTATGGAATTCCTCACATATTCTCCATTATTAAAAGAATGTAATAATACAATTAAATAGATGAGGAAGTTGTCTCAATCTAGTGATTCTATCTTGGACAACTTGGTTGAGCAAATAGCTCAACCACAAACTAATCTAGGAGGCAAGTTAGGTTGGCCTAAACTAACTCCTAATCAAGAAGAACTAACATAATCTAGAAAACTAGGCATAAAATCCTAATTTTAAATATGTAATTAATTTACTTTATTTTGGATTTATAAGTTGTTTATGGGAGATGCTAACATTCCCCCCCTCATGATAAATCCAAAATAAGAATGAGGAACCATATTCCAAGTTCTCATGCTAAAATTATTGCTCCTCAAAAACACTGCCTGAAAAACCACCAAAGCTGGATGTCAAAAAAAATGCAATATGAAGAGACCATGAGTTAGTTGCATGTCTTATTCATCTCTGAATTTTGCTTGAAAACTCCATCGCATGCCAAGATGTAAAAGGATCCATTTGTCCTTTGCTTGAAATCAGCATCCTTTGTCCATTGAAAAAATCTTGAAGATGCTCATTGGCAAATTTGCTGATGATGAAAATGCCCACTAGCTACTTGATGATCAAAAAATAACTCACTGTTTCTTTTACTGATGCTATCGAAAACTAGTCCTTTTTGATGCCCACTAGCTTCTTGGATGTTTTAATGCCCACAAGTTGCTGAAGATGCCCATTGGCTTCTTTGGTGATGTTTTCAACACTTTCAGTTTGAAAACCACCAACAATTTCATTAACATTTCCCCCCCTTTGTTAGCAGAAAGGAGAGACAATCATTTGGAAATGATTTATGAGTTCCACCCCTTCAGGTGTAGGATATTTTCACTGGTGTACTCCCTCATTCAACTGCATGAGAGTACCATCTTCTATTGACTGTCAGCTTAAATAGGTGTGATTGAAGTCGGTTGTTAAACTTATACAATCTTTTGACTGTTGACGACCATTCCCAAAGATCAATCCATTCATAATTCATCTTCAATCTGGTTGGTTAGTTTTGGTTGCAGCATTTTTCTGATGAATGATTTGACTTGCCACAATGGCAACAAGGATGCAGATCAAAAAAATGATCTTCCATATGGCCTAGTCTTTGACAATGTAAGCATTTTGGTTTGACTGTAGCTTCTTTTTGAGTGCATGTCGGTTTGTCTGCAAATTTCCCAGAATTTGTTGATGTGATTTGTTCAAGAAATCCTACACTGACGAACTTGATGGGCTTTGAATAATTTGGGATATGTAATTTGTCGTCATATTTGACATATCCTAATCCTCGTCGATTTCTGTTTCTTTTGATTTCTTCCCATGGCTTGATGATCGACTTGGAAGAAAATTGAACTTGAAAAACTTCGACACTTGAAGCTATTTGGATGAATGACTTATCATCTTTATCTGTATGGTTCAAAGACTTGAAAGCAACATTATTCTCTTGCAACTCATTTCTTTGTAGTTGCGACTCCAGTTGAAGGTGTTACCCCCCTATGAATTTTTTGACAAGAAAATAGGGGACTAAAATGGTTTTTGAGCCTTCAAGGAATGCATTTCCTCTGAAAACACATCATCCTTGAAGCCTCCTTGTGCCTTTTGCCCTTTGGTAAATTCTCACTACTGTTTCCATCATAAAGTCTTTCTATTGGTGAAGAAGAATGCCCAAAAGTCCTTTTCCCTCTTATTTCATCCCCACTTAACCTCTAATTCTTCACCTTTTTCCCCTCTCTTAGTTCCTCATTAATCCCTCATTAATCATCCAAATCCCCTTTTAAACCTCTCAAATACCTTTGTTTGGCTTAAAATCCCTTTATTCCCCTTACCAAACGTCCTCTCTGACCTTAAAAAGCATTAAAATAGGCCTAAAACCCACTTTTATCTATGACAGGCCTAGCCCCTTTTGGCCAGCCCCTTAACCACTTCCCCACCATGCGACCGGGGGCCAAGACCAAGTGCTAAGCCCATAGGCGCTTATCGCAATCGAAACATTCAAATGTGCGCCCTTCCCTTTTGTTTCTTAAGACTCCCGATGCGATTGGAAGGTTGTTCTATCATTTCCCGCTACGATCAGAGCCATTGATCTACATAGATCTAATGGTCCCGCGCTAATCGCACCGCCCCCGTCATTCCTCTCCTTTCACCCCTCCGATTGAATGTGGGCCATCAATCTGGCTTCATATCGAATGGGTGGCATGTAATCGCATCATGCGGACCCAAGCGTCCCCTCCTTCTGTCTCCTCCGATTGCCGACCCTCGATTTGATCTCCGCCATCCATCCATTCTGATCTAACGACCCTTATTTCTCCCACTCCACTCCTTTACCCCTGTCTGTCTCCCACCAATTGAGTCTCCGCCATCGATCTCGTTCCAGATCGGATAGCTGGCGCTCAATCACACGTCGCCAATCAGAAGTTCTCGAAAGTGTTTCCCACTGCCTCCCCCGATTGTAGCCCTCCGATTCAATCATAGCCATCCATTCAATCTAGATCTATGGTCCACATTCCATTGAACCTCCACTATTTTTCCTCCATCGAACTTGCCCAAAGTTTCATCTTTTAACCCCCGCCGTTGATCTCCTCCTGGGATCCAATGGCTCAAAGCTAAACGCCCTCCGCTCACGCCGGGTCCCACCTTTCGCAACTGTTTCATGGGTTAGTCATTGCATTCTCATTCATTTATTTGTAAATTTCCTGAACCTCAAGACTCTGGGCTTTACACTGAACATTATTTCTCTGTCTGTTCTCCACCATTATGCCACCATTCCGTAGGCCTCCACAGCAAATCTTCCGCCACCTTCCCTGGATTTTATAATTGATTTAATTTATTATGCAGGGATCACAGAGAGGCCATTACAGCAGGGAATGAGTGAAACAGCAAAAACAGATTAGAGGGATTCGGGCCTGTTAATTGCATATTTAATACCTAATCCCATGATCAAAGGATAAAAATGCAGTTTGAAGACTAAACACACTAGCAAAGTTACATTAGTGCATTAATATTGGAAGAGCACTGTTTCTCCAAAAGGACACCTTCCTACAAACATCTCCATCCCTCCTCGAGCCCTTAAATATATTTCACTGAAAAAGCTTCTTTAAGACTGTCGGATAGCAGTTATGGAGGTATGGAGAGGCTTGCAGACCCTTCTATCAATATCACTAATTCCAGAAGGCAGCACAGAGTTCCAAACAGCCAGAAGGACTTCAAGAACACATCCGAGGTCAATATCGACCTGACAGAGCCCTCTGAACTAGACTACAGAGTACAACACAAGTTCATTAAGCAGTATGGGCGTGAACGCTTCCACCATTCTATCTTAATGAATCAAATTAAATGAAACATCTACTCCCGCTATCACTCATTTTCCTATAAGAACCCCTGTAATATTCATTGAAAAAGGTTGTTGTTAGGTTGCTATTTTAGTTGTAGGGATTCATTTTGACTGTTAGAATAGTCTTGGGAGGGAGTAGCAGAGTAGTTTGTAATGTAGTAGGCTGGGAAGAGAAAGTTTGGACTCTGATCAACCATTGAGCTCAGTGTATGTGACTAGTTTTTCATCAATTAATCAAGCAAATTTCACAGGATCTTGGTCTATTACTATTGGTGATGTTTTTCTTATCATGCTATTTTATTACATTTTTTCATGTTGTTCATTTTCTTCTGGTACGCATCAGAAATATGGCATAGGATTTACCCTCACATGGTACCCTATGTTTCTGCTCTCCCTACCTTCAATGTTTTCCACTGATTGTGAATCTAAGAGAAAATGCTTGTAATTTAACCAGTGTAGTAGTTGTTTCACTACTACCTAATGTGTGAATTCAGGATTTGCTGCTAGGATGTTCTTGCTGGTGTCAAAGCAGGGAAGGTTAAAAGTCCTTCTCCGATCTATAGACTCTAGCTTTGTGTCAAATCTTATCTCTATTTTTCCCTTGGAGCATGCTAAAGCAGACCTGGAGTTAAATGACCTCTGGTCCAATCTATAAGCTGCCCCTTTGTGTCCTCATTGAAAGCTGCCTTTGAGTATGTCAAAGCAGGTCTGGAGTTAAATGACCTCTGATGTGATCTATAGACAGAAATTGGGTTTCTTTCCTTCTTTCACCCTCACTCTTAATGTTCCATTCCACCATCTATCTAAGAATATCCTTTAGTATAGATGGCTTGCCCTATGAAAGTGTTGGCTAGTTGTTTGCAAGTAATCTCCTTTCATGACTCCATAGCCCAATGGATGGCACGTTTCTAACCTATCCTCTTTTGTTGAAACTGTTAAACACCATGCTGAACACACACATGGTGTATGAGGAAGATGAAAACACACACACAAGAGACTCAACACAATGAAGGATAAGCGTGAGGCTTTCTTATTTTTTCCATTATACATGAGATGTACATTTATAGTACAATGGTGTGACTCTTGGTTTCATATTCCAAGGTCACTTGGACTCCATTGTGACTTTTCACATTCCACACCTACCCATGGAGGCTTAGGTGTTCCAACATCCCCCCTTAATCCGAAGGGGTATGTGTGAGTCCAAGAAAAGAGTTGTAATACAAATCTGCAAAGTATACATTACAGCACTTGCGATGAATCAACTCTTTGAAATGTTGGAAAAAAGAGGTGGTTTAAGAATGACCACCAACACTGGAATGCAAAACTTGTTGCAGTTCCCGGAACTCTTCCAAAACTGGCAAGAAGTTGAAGGCTTCTGCTAGAGGAATTGTCCCTCATAAAAAAGGGAGACCTTCAACCTAAAAGAAGGGAGGTATACTACCTGTGATGGTTTTAGGATTACCAACAACTCTGGAATGCTTGAAGCATTTCCTGGAACTCAACCAAAGCTAGCAAGAAGCTAAAGGCTTCTGTTAGAGGAAGTGTTCCTCATATATGAAAGGGAGACCTTCAACCTAAAAGAAGGGAGGTCTACTACCTGTGATGGTTTTAGGTTATCCACCAACCAAAGATGATGGTTTAAGGTTGTCCACCAACTGAAGGTATGCTCGTGGGCATCCGTGTCTCTGGCTACATCTCTAAATCTGGAATGACGAATTGTGGCTCAGGCTCGCTTGAAATTTTGTGTCTCTGGCTACAACTCTGAACATGGAATGAGAGATTGTGGCTCAGGCTCGCTTGATCTGACGTCGAAGCTTGTACATGACCACCATTTCCCCCCCTGTCAGGGACAAGGTGAGATGATGGCGAAAACTCAACTGCAAGTTTGCTCAATATCTGAGAACAAGTTCTAACATGTGTCTTAAACATCTTCTTGGCTGCTGATGCCCATTGCCAAGAAGCGATCCATCCAAGATGAATCTTGGTTCTTGCAGGAGGCTTGTGTCTGAAGCATCTGTCTGAAGAATGAGTGTGCCGACCACAATGCTTGCATGGATGAAGATCAAAACAGTGATCTTTCATATGGCCAACTCGATCACAATGTTGGCATTTTACAATCTGTTGTTGTTGTTGTGGAGCAGGATCTGGAACAGCTACAGGTGAACTGTCATACAAGAATCTGGCACTCTGAAATATGATGGGCTTGGTGTAGTCTGGAATATGAAAGGACACATCCTTGTCATATCCAAGACCAATTCGGTGCTTGTTGTGGACAAGCTCTTCCCAAGGTCTGATGATGGGCTTAGGAAGTGCAGGTTGAGCTGTTGTATCTGCATGTAAATCTGCTCTATTACAAGGAACTGAATGTGGATCAACTGCATCTTTATCTTCTTTCTTCTGATGAGAGTCCTTCACAATCTTCTGAATAGTAACAGGTTCATAATGGTGACTCTTTTGCTGAAGTTCATCTTGCTGAAGCTGAGATTCCAACTGCCAAAACTCAATATTCTCTTGTGCATATAGCAAACAAATTTGAATGTTACAAAGAGCATCCTTGCTCATTTTTACCATATCATGAACATTTGAATGAATGAGGTTATTCAACAACTCTAATGCCTCATTGATTTTAGCCATTTTTCAAAAACTTAGGCTCAAAAAATGAAAGGGTGTTGGCTTCAACCGAAAATGTACCCGTTTACAATGTGATGCAAATTTCTTTCAAGAAATACAAATGACTCAAGAGAACTTCCAACTATGGAAATCTCAAAGTACAAAATCTGCTTGATTAAGAGATCAAGTCTCTTGAAGAAAAAATGCTAAAAAATGAAGTTGCTCAAAATTGTTCTAAACTAGATCAACAGGAAAGAGCTTTTCAATACGATCCCAATGCCGCAAACGGCACTCAAATCCGTTGCCGTATGGAGGAGATATTGCAGTTTGAATTTGCCCAATAACTTTCAATTTTGAAAGAAATATTTTTTAATATATGTTTTGGGATAATTTTATTTTTTTATTAAGGTTTAATAAATTAATTATATTATATAGTTTTAATATTTTATATGGTTTTTAATTAAATCATATATTATATTAATAATTATATATTTTAATTAATTATTAAAATTTTTTAATTAAACCTTATTAAAAAAACTAAACCTTAAAACCCATATATATATATATATATATATATATATTAAACACAAATTTTGAATTGTAAAAAAAAACTATGTTAAACCCAAAACTAATGGGCACGTTATGAAGGTTCAAAGGTAATGCAACGTATGTTTTTAAAGTCAAAGTCACGTGTATTGTTTTAAAAGAACACGTGAATTCAAAATTGGAGCAGATTTTAAAATTTTGTACGCGGGCAGATTTGAACCCGGGTCGGGTCGGCAACAACGGAATGGTTTAACCGTCGGATCAATGGTGAGCCATGAGTTTTAAAAGGTGGGTGTTCATTTGGATGGTGCGCAGGTGGCGGGGTCGTGGTCCTATGGACCCGCGCCCGGAGCAGAGATCCGTTTAATATATGGTTTCCAACTTTAATATATGCCGCCACGACTTAAAGTTGTTTAACCCACTTCCGTTCGGTGCGGTCGCATGGGCTTATCTCTTTAGCCCTTCAATTTCGGCGGGAAATTCGGTGGTCCGCCCAACTTTAGCGCCGACCTCTATTTTAGTCGGGCTATCTGGAAGTCAGCCAGATTTAACTGGAGTTTGTTTAGGCCAAACTGGCAGTTGGAGTAAATGTGCCATAACTTTGGCTAGGAAAGGATTTTTGAGACAAATTTTTATTTTATTTTGGGTGTAGAGATCATTCTAAAGCTGTTGGTAGTGTTTGCAAAGTCATCAGGGTGCTCTAATAGAGAATTTACCAGCATTTTTGGTCGTGGATCCACCAGGGCCTAAGGGAAGAAGAGCTGTTTTGGACTACCATCATCCAATGGAAGTGATTGTTTAGTCATCTTATACAGATTTGAGCCTTCTGAATCTATTTTTGCAGTGTATTTTTCCATCTGAGGCTTCTATACAGTTGTATTCACATTTTGAGCATTTAATCAAAGAGGAAAAAGCCTAATTAGAGGCTTTTGGACCCAGCGGAGGTAGCCCAAGAGAGGGGTGAACCGCTTAAACAATTATTTGCTGTCATACTGTATAATTTTGCTACATATTTTCAGATTCTGCTCCTTTAAACAGTAAATTTTTATAAGCTATCTTTTCCCAAGCAGTTTTAAACAGTGATCAAAACTTATTAGTTCATCTTCAAACCATTATACTTCATTTGCAGAATATGTATACTTGCCTATTCACACATTAAAGTTGGATCAATGAATACTTTGCAGTTAAAACAAATACTTTCATTGATCAGATCTTTGTGATTACTTTTTATTTCTTTAGGCAGAGTCTATAGAAGGGCCAGATAGCCTCCGGATTCATCCTTTCTTTGAAAGGTGAAAGATCCGGTGAATGCCCCTACAATCAATCTCTGTATGAGAAATAGATTGTTCTCACAATTTCAGATCACTGCTCCTCAAATGATGGAGGGAAATCAACAATTTTTCAACTCAAACACACTTCAAGTCTTGAAGGAAGATGCAAATCAATGTCAGTTCAATACAATATTTCTGAAAATTTTTGTATGAGTGTGCAGCAAAAGACTTGTGCAAGAGGCCTTTAAGGCAGCTGAAATTTCTTCTTCAAAGAGCTGTTTTAAAAATAATGGCAAACTTGTCTTCACATGTAAAATTCTTCAGAAAATCAGCCTTTTATCAATTCCACAAATCACAATGCAAAACTGCAATTTTCTCTATGTATTCAGTCCATTTACTGATATGTAATTTTCTCTTTCTCTTTGCTGTTCATATTCTCTCTTTCCTCTCTCTCTGCTGTTTTTTTTAAATTAATTAAAAAATAAATTAATTAAAAATGGAAATTAATTAAGAATGGAGGGAATTTAAAAGGGGAAGGAAATTAAATGGGAAGGGGAATTTAAAAAGGGTGGGGATTTTAAAAAATTTAAAAGTTGAATTTTAAAATTTAAATGAAAGGGCGGTAATGTAGAGTGGCATATAGCATATGGGAGGTGTGGAATTAATTATATGGGAGAGCGGTATTTAAATTGGAGCGGTATTGTAAATTGTGGGGGAGGGGAGAGTGGTATTGAATGGAGAGGAGGATGTAGTGTAAGGCATGGGGAGTCCGAGTAGGAGGAGGAGAAGGGTCGTGGGATGAGTAGCAGATTGGAGGGGCAGTGTGAGTGAGTAGCGGGGAGAGCGCTGTCTGTTGAGAGCCGAGGGGAGCGCGGGTGGATAGAGAGAGCCGTAAGGCGGAGGGAGGGTGTAGGCGGTGGGTTGGGTGTGGAGTGAAAGGCTGTGTGGGCGTTAAGCCATGAGGGGGGCGTATGGAGGTTCCGGGTAGGAGAGGTGGGGGCTCGAGGGGTGTAGGGATGTTGTATGAGGGGGCAGCGGTGTTAAGAGAGAGCTGTGGGCTGCGTAGGAGCAGGGTTGGAGCGTAGGTGCCGTGGAAATGTGAGGGGGTTAGAAGATTCGGGCAATGGGTAGGGAATGTAGGTTGAATGCTGAGGTTTGGGGGAGCGCTGGAGTATGGGATATGGCAGAGCGCTGGAGTGAGGTCGATGCAGAGAGGCCGAGTAGGAAGCGGGAAGGGCGTAGGTGCAGGGTTAGTGAGAGGGCCGAGGGGCCAGTGGCCAAAAAATTATATGACCGTAGTGGATTCTGTAGAGTGATGGGTAGTATGGGTAGTGTGTTGAGAGCATGTGAGACGAGGGTGGGTTGCAGAGCGTTGGAGAGGTAGGATAGAAGGGAGTGAGGGGGGCGTTAAGCCGAGGGTTGAGAGCACTAGTAGTTTGAGTGATGAGGGAAAGTGCTACAATGGGATGAGCGTGGTTGAGGGATAGCGCAGGTAGGGATGGGATTGAGGGCTGTAAGGCCGAGTGATATGGTGAGGGGAGTGCAGGTGCTATAGGTGGGTAATGCATATAGAAATGTGGACTGGTAGGGAGAGGGCCGAACCCTATTCAGAGTATTTTTTTTATTTTTATTTTTTAAATTTTTTTAAATTTTAAATTTTATTTTAAAACAACAGAGAGAGATTCCACTTAAAACAACTGGTAAAAATTGCAAAAATGAGGGAAACAGTACAAATTTCAAGTACTGAAATGCAACAACAGATTGCCAATAAAACTCAGGAATTTTTTTTTCAATAGCCCAGCAGCAGAAAATATTTTCCAGCAATAGAAAAACCCAGAATTGTAGAAATTTTTCAATGAAAAACTCAGAAATTTTTCTCTCAGAAACCCTCTTTAAACAGTATTTTCAGCAGCTCTCCAAAATGCATAATTTAAAAGACAGAAATTGCAGGAAGAATGAGAAGTGAGAAAACCTTCAGATGCACAATCCTAATTTTCTCCAAACCAATCTCTGAGTGCTGCCACGAATTTTGAATGTTGCTCTTCTCCAAGATAAAATTTCTGAATGCTGCAAAATCACTGCTACAAAAACTCCGAGTGCTGCAAAAATGCCAAGAATTTTTGCAGATATGCACAGGCCATAAACACAAATGGCTCACTCAATGTGGAGCAGGGCCAGCAATCACCTGCTCTAATACCATGTTAAACACCATGTTGAACACACACATGGTGTATGAGGAAGATGAACACACACACACAAGAGACTCAACACAATGAAGGATAAGAGTGAGGCTTTCTTATTTTTTCCATTATACATGAGATGTACATTTATAGTACAATGGTGTGACTCTTGGTTTCATATTCCAAGGTCACTTGGACTCCATTGTGACTTTTCGCATTCCACACCTACCCATGGAGGATTAGGTGTTCCAACAGAAACGTCCTACTGCTCTGCTCCTTTCCTTCCATTACTTTCTCAGTCTATGTTCTCTGACTCAACCCAACAACCAACCAACCAAATAATTTCACACCCCTTGTGCTTCATACCTAGCCTAATACCTAAATTTGAGCTTCAAAGATATATCATTCTTTGTATTTATGGAGATATCCCTCTTTGGATCCAGGAGGGCTAGATCTTAGGATCCCAAAGTGGTTTGATGTTGTCTTATCTTTTGGTATTTCCAAATCTACCAAAACATAGGAACCCCAACATAATGGCGACTCCACTGGGGAGGAATCTGAGTGCCTAAATTTCTATACCCGGTCTTGTGTCCCATTGCCGTCTCCAAACATAATGGTGACTCTACTGGGGAAGAGACCAATAGCTTTGATTTGGTAAATCACTATGGTGGACAGTAAAATCTGAAATCATCTACCTGGCATCTCCACAGTTCGTAAAGGATTAAAAGACTCCACTGGTGATCAGTAGGCCGCTGATTATCTGTGTGTTCACAAGACTCTACTGGGAGACCAGTCGCATTACAACATCATTCCCACCAATGGAAGACTCTGAGCTAAGTCTCCTTGAAGAGTTTCGTTGCGGAATATCAGATATACTGGCTAAACTCAGAAGCAAGGACCTTCCAGAGGTTTTCCTTTCTAGCTCAAGATTCAATAATCGACCTGAGCTAAAGAAATTTTTTCTAGAAGTGTTGGTGGAAAGGTATGAAGCTGAGATTGACATATTGAACTCACAAGAGAAATCATACCAGTTCAGAGACCCCAGAGAATTTTTGGAAAGTATCCCTCCCCCTAAGAGATAGGAGATTCCACTGCCTTTCGATGTGCATGAAGAAGGTGATCAGGCTTCCAAGAGCCACACTGAAGACGCAGTGGAAGATACAGTAATCAAAGCTGCCCATGATGAAGACAGCCTACCAGTCATGGAAGGCCTGAAAGAAGAAAGTGTGCATCATCTGTTCATTGATACTGTGGTAGAGTACATGGAGGCCTTGATTAGCTTGAATTCTCTAGCATTGATCCTTCACAGGGGTCGAATTCATCAGGAGTGGTCACCATTGACGGTGACCTCAATTTTGAAGAACCACATGCAGAGCACCCTGTGGTTGTCTCTAATGAGCAGCCAATGTTTCTACCATTTTTTTTTAATGCTTGACTGGATGTACTGGCACTATTGTGTCACATGGAGCATCAGAGATCTCCAAGTAGAGTAGGTAGGAAGTTTCAATAAAGCTCAGTCTATGAGCATTTATTCAGTGTTGTTTTATTTTCTACAAAGTTTCAGTCCATGAGCAGTTTTGTCTTTATGCCATGGTCCATAGCAAGCCAGACAGTCTAATCCTGGCTTGACTATTTTTCTATTTCTGTCTTAGAATGTAGAGAAGAAGTCTGCTAGATAGTTTAATCCTAGTGGACGTTAGTTTAGGTAGAGAAACTATGAGGCCAACAGTTTAATCTGGTCTCATGGAGTAATAAGGGTAGAAGTAGAATAGGTTTATTTTCTGTTTGTAAAATTGATGATGTAAAGGGTTTGCTAGTCCAAATGCACCCAGAAGAAAAAATGTTAGGACTATAGTTTGGGTAGGTAGTTGTTTGGGATAATGTTTACTGTTGATATAATGTCTTCATGATTTGTGGCAGATAATCCAAGAAAGAAAATGGATGTGTCAAGTACCAGACATCTAGCCTACTCCAAAGATTTATTTTTTGAATTCTTGACTCCCTCAAGAAGAAGCCATCCCCATGTGGGGCCACTGTTAGCCCCCTATGAAATTTTTGACAAGCAAACAGGGGACTAAAAATTTTTTTGAGCCTTCAAAGAATGCATTTCCTCTAAAAACACATCATCCTTGAAGCCTCCTTATGCCTTTTCCCCTTTGGTAAATCCTCACTGTTGTTTCCATCATAAAGCCTCTCTGTTGGTGAAGAAGAATGCCCAAAAGGCCTTTTCCCTCTTATTTCATCCCCACTTAACCTCTATTTCTTCACCTTTTTCCCCTCTCTTAATTCCTCATTAATCCCTCATTAATCATCCAAATCCCCTTTTAAACCTCTCAAATACCTTTTTTTGGCTTAAAATCCCTTTATTCCCCTTACCGAATGCCCTCTCCAGCCTTAAAAAGCATTAAAATAGGCCTAAAACCCACTTTTATCTATGACATGCCTCGACCCTTTCGGCTAGCCCCTTAACCACTTCCCCACCATGCGACCAAGGGCCGAGACCAAGTGCTAAGCCCATAGGCGCTTATCGCAATTGGAACATTCAAATGTGCACCCTTCCCTTTTGTTTCTTAAGACTCCCGATGCGACTGGAAGGTTGTTCTATCATTTCCCGCTACGATCGAAGCCGCCAATCTACATAGATCTGACGGTCCCGCACTAATCACACTGCCCCCATCATTCCTCTCCTTTCACCCCTCCGATTGAATTTGGGCCGTCGATCTGGCTTCAGATCGGACGGGTGACACGTAATCGCATCGTGCAGTCCCAAGCATCCCCTCCTTCTATCTCCTCCGACTGTCGACCCCCAATCTGATCTCCACTGTCCATCCATTCTGATCTGATGACCCTTATTTCTCCTACTTCACTCCTTTACCCCCATCCGTCTCCCACCGATTGAGTCTCCGCCATCGATCTCGTTCCAGATCGGACTGCTGGCGCTCAATCGTGTGTTGCCAATCGGAAGTATTCGAAAGTGTTTTTCGCTGCCTCCCCCGATTGCGGCCCTCCGATTCAATCATAGCCATTCATTCAATCTAGATCTACAGTCCACATTGCATTGCGCCTCCACTAATTTTCCTCCATCGGACTTGCCCAAAGGTTCATCTTTTAACCCCTGCTGTTGATCTCCTCCTAAGATCTAAGGGCTCAAAGCTAATCGCCCTCCACTCATGCCAGGTCCCACCTTTCACAACCATTTCATGGGTGTTTCATTACATTCTCATTCATTTCTTTGTAAATCGCCTGAACCTCAAGACTCTGGGCTTTACACTGAACATTATTTCTTCGCCTGTTCTCCACCATTACGCCACTATTCCGTAGGCCTCCACAACGAATCTTCTACCACCTTCCCTGGATTTTATAATTGATTTAATTTATTGTGCAGGGATCACAGAGAGGCCATTACAACAGCGGCCAAGTGAAATAGCAGAAACAGATTAGAGGGATTCGGGCCTGTTAATTGCATATTTAATACCTAATCCCGTGATCAAAGGATAAAAACACAGTTTGAAGACTAAGCACACTAGCAAAGTTACATCAGTGCATTAATATCAGCAGAGCACTGTTTCTCCAAAAGGACACCTTCCTACAGACGTCTCCATCCCTCCTCGAGACCTTAAATGTATTTCACTGAAAAAGCTTCTTTAAGACTGTCAGATAGCAATTATGGAGGTATGGAGAGGCCTACAGACCCTTCTATCCAGATCACGAATTCCAGAAGGTAGCGCAGAGTTTAAAACATCCAGAAGGATTTCAAGAACACATTCGAGGTCAATATCGACCTGACAGATTCCTTTGAACCAGACTACAGAGTACAGCGCAAGGTCATTAAGAAATATGGGCGTGAACGCTTCCGCCATTCTATCTTAATGAATCAAATTAAATGAAACATCTACTCCCTCTATCACTCATTTTCCTATAAGAACCCCTGTTATATTCATTGAAAAAGGTTGTTGTTCGGTTGCTATTGTAGTTGTAGGGATTCATATCAACTGTTAGAACAGTCTTGGGAGGGAGTAGCAGAGTAGTTTGTAATGTAGTAGGCTGGGAAGAGAAATTTTGGACTGTGATCAGCCATTGAGCTCAGTGTATGTGACTGGTTTTGTATCAGTTAATCAAGAAAATTTCATAGGATCCTGGTCTATTACTATTGGTGATGTTTTTATTATCATGTTGTTTTATTACATTTTTTCATGTTGTTCATTTTCTTCTGGTACACATCAGAAATATGGCATATGATTTACCCTCGCATGGTACCCTATGTTTCTGCTCTCCCTACCTTCAATGTTTTCTGCTGATTGTGAATCTAAGAGAAAATTCTTGTAATTTAACCATTGTAGTAGCTGTTTCACTGCTAGCTGATGTGTGAATTCAGGATTTGCTGCTTGGATGTTCTTGCTGGTGTCAAAGCAGGGAAGGTTAAAAGTCCTTCTTTGACCTATATACTCTAGCTTTGTGTCAAATCTTATCTCTGTTTTTCCCTTGGAGCATGCTAAATCAGACCTGGAGTTAAATGACCTATGGTCTGATCTATAAGCTGCCCCTTTGTGTCCTCATTGAAAGTTGCCTTTGAGTATGTCAAAGCGGGTTTGGAGTTAAATGACCTCTGACCTGATCTATAGACATAAATTGGGTTTCTTTCCTTCTTTCACCTTCACTCTTAATGTTTCATTCCACCATCTATCTAAGAAGATCCTTTAGTATAAATTACTTGCCCTATGAAAGCCTTGGCTAGTTGTTTGCAAGTAATCTCCTTTCATGACTCCATAGCCCAATGGATGACACGCTTCTAACCTATCCTCTTTTTCTGAAACGTCCTACTGCTCTGCTCCTTTCCTTCCATTACTTTCTCAGTCTATGTTCTCTGACTCAACCCAACAACCAACCAACCAAATCATTTCACACCCCTTGTGCTTCATACCTAGCCTAATACCTAAATTTGAGCTTCAAAGATATATCATTCTTTGTATTTATGGAGAGATCTCTCTCCGGATCCAGGAGGGCTAGATCTTAGGATCCCAAAGTGGTTTGATGTTGTCTTATATTTTGGTATTTCCAAATCTGCCAAAACATAGGAACCCCAACAGAAGAAACTCAATCATTTCATTTGTCTGTTGTAGATGCCGTGAAATATCAACAAGATTTTCTTTGCTGATTTGCACCATGTCTTCAGCACTTGATAGGATCAAATGGTGAAGAAATTTTAACAGTTGGATGTGTTACGCCATGTGAACTCGCTTGCTTGAATTCAGGCTCACTTGTCTTGAATTGTCTCACTTGATTTGAAATTTTTTGGATTGAATTCACTTTCTTGATGACACACTCGCTTTCTTTCGAATTTTCTTGATCTCTTACTTGGTGAAACTTGTTTTTCTTGCTTCACGCTCACTAGAACTTACACTCACTTGTTGTAGATTGCAACTTGATTGATTGTTGTTTGAATAGTACATTTACTTGTGTTAGATTTGAACTCACTCGCTTGCTTTGATTGTTGCTTTGATGAACTTCATGCTGAATTGCTTGATGTTGTGAACGTTGTACTGACTTGATTGTGCTTATTGGTAAAATAAGGGTGTCGAACATTGTCGAAAATGCACCCAAAAATTCTTAATGATTTTAATGACTCACTTAAAACAATGAATTCACTTTGACTTAATTTGACTCAATTTCAAAACTTGGGTGTCGGTTTCAACCGAGAATGGACTCTTACAATCCAACTCAGATTACAAGTTCTTAAATTTATGGGCAAGAATGTTGATGCAGACTTTACTTTGAAAAACTGGAGTTTCCATATTCATTAACTTGATTGTATTGAGTGAATTTTCTTGTTGAGGTACAATGCTAATGTTGAAAACTTTGATTAATTGTTGTAGGGGTGCAAATGAATGTATTGACTTTAATTATCCTTCCTTGTAACTACTTAGTCACAGGTGATGTGCATGTTTTCATTTTCTTGCATTGAAATTTGTGTGTGTGTTAAATGAGATCATTTATGTGTCAAAACTATACACAAATCATAAGCAACGTCATGAAGCATGCACCATCATAAAGGCACTCTTTGTGTACCTAAGAGCTCATTATTCAATTTCGGGCGGGTTTAGGACACTTCAACAACACAAATAATATGTCTTTATTAAAATTTGGAGTACATAATCCTTTAGCTTCATAACATCTTCATGGAATCAAAGTTATAGAACTTCTTGGAAGAAAAATGTCTTCAAAACCTGAGTCAACCTCCTACAAAAATGAGCTTTCCTTTGAAAAATTGATCACTCCAAACTTACAAAAAATAAATCATCTTGTCTCTCCACAAAATCACTTAAAAGACATTCAAGCTTATACCTCCACTTAAAAAAAAAAATGCACCTGCCCACTCAATTTTAAAACAACCTTATTACAATCTTCGCCCAAAATGTACAAAAGAAGTTTACCTTATTACTCCATAGAAAAAAAAGAGGAACACACCTTCTCTCTCCACACCTTACTTCTCCAAAATTAAAAAAATTAATGCATCTTCCTACTTAACTTTTAAATCCCTTTAGCTTTGATTTAAAAAACCCTTTATGAAATCACTCCAAAAGTGAAAATTAAATACACTTTAATTTTTTTATTTTTTAAATTTGTATGATCACTCTATCCCTCACATCGATATATGCTTCAATCCATCGACAAGCGACAAACTCGTTCTTTAAGGTCTAACAATGATGGTTGTGAGTGAGATGTCGGAGGCGATAAAATACCTGATTGGCATAGCAGGACCTAGTGGCTTTGGCTTTACCACCACTACGAAAAATGTCACTGCTGCCTGTAACCTTCACTCTTTGATAGCAATAATCATTGGTGCCACCTCTAGAATTGGAGCAGAAACGACAAGAGTGTTGGCTAAATGAGGGGCAAGATTGATCATTCCTACAAAAAATCTGTGTGAATGTCTAGGTAGCTTGGCGCATAGAATAGTTAGTTGAGGGAAAATTCCTACAGTGAGGGAGATATAATTATGATTACATAGCCACTGCGCTCCAACTCGGGACACATGGACTAGCGTGGAAGTTGGATGAGCGTTCAAAACTGATATACAAAAAAAGGCACGCAAGGGGTTTAGTGCTCAAAACTATACAGAAATGGAACAATCTCTAAAAACTCCTTCGATCCGAGGTATCAACAATGGCAGAGATACTTTCATAGTTCTTGTTCGTGTTCCAAAAACCTGGGATCTAAATCCTGCAGAGTTAATCGACATTGAGTTTCTTTGACCACCCTAGGACAACAACAAGCTGCAAAATGCACAATAATATGTGATTATCCACCCTCTTGTTGAATTTTGCAACAAGAAACAGTGAAGGAGGCATCCTAAAACATCATCCTTGATCCTAGTTGGAAAATAATCACCTAAACTAGGTGGGGCCCACACAGGCTATTTTTAGGTGTATGTCTATTTTTAGACATGGTGAGCATGTTCTATAAGTTGTGGGATGCTATTTGTAGATGTTTGGTCAAATGTGAAAAATAGATGAAATTCTATTTTTAGAATATTGGGCGAAGTCTAGTTATAGATCGTCGATCCAAAAATAGATGCATGTCGATTATTATTAGCTATTAATAATAATCAGACTCTAAACTGCAACTTATTCTCTTGGAGCACTTAATTTCAGTATAAATATTTGTCAAATCAGTGGGCTAAAGGAATTACACAATTCCTAAGTGTTTACTAGAGTTCATGCATGGAGGACTTAGTTAGAACTGAAGTGGCAAAGTTATGACAGAGTTGGAAGAGTAGTTCATGGAGTTGTATTCAGTTTAACTCAGTTAGAATCAGTTGAGATAGTTGTATCTAATCTAACTGAATGATACACTAGAGAGAGTGGAGTGAATTAATTAGTTAATTAATTCACAAATAATAACTCATTAATCAACTGAAAAATACAGCAGTTAACTACAGTGCATGTCAGATCCAATGGAGACCCAGTGCAGAGATAGGTGAAAGGGTGAGATAGACTATCTGTTGTGACCATAGTGATGCATGGATTGCATCTATATATAAATTTGAGTTTCCAATGATAATAACGTAGTCAAGGAGAGTGGGATTGCATCGAATTGGTATTTGTAATCAACTTAGATTGTGCAGTGGAGGCAGGCTATCAGGAGGCAGAAATTAGTGCATGGATTTTCCTATTTCTTCATGATAGTGTGTGATGATTGATTATACTGAGAGTTTGATGTACTAAGATTTGTATGAGATTGTTACATGATCTCCATGATACATAATATATGATAGTTGGGGTTTTTAGCTTCAGGCTTTCTTGTTAAACAACTGTGTTATGTGTGTTTTTATTGCTTCATGTGTTTTGCAATTGTTGATTAAATTTCCGTAAGAATTATAGTGGAAATATTCTGTATTTATCATGAATATAAATATTTTTATATCAGGAGAGTCTGGATATATACATGCATATTGTATATAATTTCTACATGGCTTCAGAGCTGTGTTATAGATTTTCTACATGGAATGTGAGAAGGAATTTTTGGCGCACGAGTTTGCAGAGAATATATGAAATTTTTGGTGAACTATTTAAAAAAAAATAGCATATTTGGATTCCTTGTGAAAAAATACCCAAATTTAAAAAAACAATCGGTCGAATCGGAGCTCGGATGAGGGAGATATCATTGATTTAAAATCAACTCTTTTGTTAGAAAATTTTGCGACGGCAAGACAATTACAATGTGCGCGAGCCAAGAATCTACATGCACTGAGGTACAAGATGCATGCAAGGATTTGAGGAGTAATGCATAGGTTAGTGACTTGGTGGTTGAGAGGGAGCCTCTCAACATGCAACCTGAGAAGCAGTTTCAGGAGGTTATGGAGCAGCCACAACTGGAGATGCAAAAGAATATTTATAGATTTGATGTAGATGGGATTTCTACAAAGCTTCCTACTGTTGGGAAGTGCAAGAAAGACATGAAATTGAAGCTTGAGATGGAGCCGGATTTGCATGCAGGTAATAGTGAACCTCGGGATATGGAGTAGCCACAAGATGAGGATCATGGAGTGGGAGCAACCACTCATGCAGAGAAATTTCGTGCCAGATGGGTAGAGGGAGTGCATGCATATATACCACTAGGTGAGAGGTGGGGCGACATGCATGAGTAATGCCAAGAATAGATTTCTGGGTAGGATTCATTGAGATGGTGTGGATCTCATGAATTGAACTTGGCTACGAGGATCCCATAGAGCAACAGTAGCATGATCAGTTGGATTGATGCAGGAAGATCAAAGTGATAGTGTCAGATACTAGAGCATGGTTCAGAGTTGACAGCAAGTGCAGAGTGCATGGGTGAAAAGTTGAAAAATGCAGTGGTTCTTGAAGACATGTGCAGTAGCTAAGCATAATTCGAAGACTTTGATGATAGATGCATTATACTGATTTAGTTGTTTGGAGCCTTTCAGTTTCGGAAGTGTTGCAGCAAGAGTTGCAGGGCGAATGCATGGAGTTGCATGTCGCATGCAAAGACAATCCTTTCTTGTTGAGAGGGAGTGTTGAATTTTTCAATAAGAAACAGTGAAGGGGGCATCCTGAAACATCATCCTTGATCCTAGTTGGAAAATAATCACCTAAACTAGGTGGGGCCCACGCAGGCTATTTTTAGGTGTATGTCTATTTTTAGAGATGGTGAGTATATTCTATAAGTTGCAGGATGCTATTTGTAGATGGTTGGTCAAATGTGAAAAATATATGAAATTATATTTTTAGAATATTGGGTGAAGTCTATTTATAGATCGTCGATCTAAAAATAGATGCATGTCGATTATTATTAGCTCTTAATAATAATCAAACTCTAAACAACAACTTATTCTCTTGAAGCACTTAATTTCAGTATTCAGATTTGTTAAATCAGTGGGCTGAAGGAATTATGCAATTCCTAAGGGTTTACTAGAGTTCATGCATAGAGGACTCAGTTAGAACTGAAGTGGAAAAGTTATGACAGAGTTGGAAGAGTATTTCATGGAGTTGTATTCAATTTAACTCAATTAGACTCAGTTGAGCTAGTTGTATCTAATCTAACTGAATGATACACTAGCGAGAGTGAAGTGAATTAATTAGTTAGTAAATTCACAAATAATAACTCATTAATCAACTAAAAAATACAACAGTTAACTATAATGCATGTCAGATCCAATGGAGACCTAGTGTAGAGATATGTGAAAGGGTGAGATAGACTATCTGTTGTGACCATAGTGATGCATGGATTGCATCTATATATACATTGGAGTTGCCAATGATAATAAAGCAGTCAAGGAGAGTGAGATTTCATTGAATTGGTATTTTTAATCATCTTGGATTGCACAGTGGAGGCAGGCTATCAGGAGGCAGAAATCAATTCATGGATTTGCAGATTTCTTAATGATAGTGTGTGACGATTGATTGTACCGAGAGCTTGATGTACTAATATTTTTATGATATTGTTACATGATCTCCATGATACATAATATATGATAGTTGGGGATTTTAGCTTCAGGATTTCTCGTTAAACAACTCTGTTATGTGTGTTTTTATTGCTTCATGTGTTTTGCAATTGCTGATTAAATTTCCGCAAGAATTATAGTGAAGGATTCTGTATTTAGCAAGAAGATAAATATTGTTAGATCAGGAGAGTCTGAATATATACATGCATATTTTATATAATTTCTACACCACTAAGAAACAGCCGCTACTATGAAGTTTTGGAAGTCGAAAGTAGAAAAAGAAGGCATGCAAGTTGAATCCATAGGTGTTGCAAAGAAAAATTGCCTTTGTCCTGACTCCTCACAATGCTGGAAAAATTGATTTGACAGTGCAGTCACTATGTTCTTTAAAACCAATAATGGATCCCTTATTTGAATGCATAAACACATGCTGTGGTTTTACTCTCTCTTAATCACAGACCTCAGTTCGGATTTACACTCCATGCATCATACCAAGACAACGAATATCCAAGATAGAGAATATGTCACAACTTTTACATGCCAAAATTCCATGCCGAATCTATAAGATGTCGGGAAAAATCATTTCCATGAAAATTCTCATGGAAAACTTCCTTATCATTGTTTAACATAGATTTGGGAATTTCATTTGCTAGAACAGAATTCTCTTCAATGCACCATACATAAGTAATGTGAAAATCATTATGCACTTATTAAATAGCAACACTTCTCCAGTGATGACAGAGCCCTCCTGTGATCAATTTATCTTATATAATGAGCACTCTTTGACTCCAACATCTCTTTTCTCGCAGAGAGCAAAGGATTGACCCTTATTGACATGTGTGGGTGAACGATTCCTCCAAGAATTGTCTTTTTACATGGCAGAGATACATTCACGGTTCTTCAAATTATCTGAGAGTTCTACTGGAATACCTACAAACTCAAATCCTTGATCAAATACAAGAATTTATACGTAGGTTTGGGATTGTTTCTACTCCATTATCTTCTCCTACTCCATTATCTTCTCCTGAATACCAGTTCATTGCACCTTCACATTTATGTTGCCCATTGGAGAACACAATAATGGAGGATCCAGTGAATTTGGAGTCGGGGATTACTTATGAAATATCTGCCATTGAAAAGTGGTTTGATAGTGGCAACAATACATGCCATGTTAAGAAATGCGAGCTCACAAACCTAAATAGTAGGTACAATGCCTATCATAGACACAGGGGCTTCACTCAATGAAACTCTAAAATAGCACATGCGTTCATGGTGTACTAAACAATACCACTAATCTGAGTACATATTGGAAATTACCTCTAAAAATCACATTATTTAAACCCCTACTAGGTAAGAACCCAATACACCTTCCCAATTTAAAAAACCCTTACTTTCACTAGATAGTGTAGGTATCCATTTTTTCATTAACATTTTTTATACCTCTTTATATTTTTTCATTAAATTTGTGTTCCATTTTTTATACTTGCCAATATAAAAAACCTTTAACCCCTAATATATACTCAAGCCCCTGTGATCACAGGCGTAGCTTCGCGCAGTTGATCACTCTAGCTCGCGACAGGCTCTCATCTGTCCACGCAGAAATTTTAACACTCAAGCTATGCCACATGATCCCCAATAGTAACATAACCCTTAGCTCTGATACCATATGTAAGAAATCAAATTAACTAATAAAATACAGAAAAAAAAAAAACCAAAGACATAGAAATGGAAAAAAAAGGCCTGAGAGCCTTATGACATTCCTCACATATTCTCCATTATTAAAAGAATGTAATAATACAATTAAATAGATGAGGAAGTTGCCTCAAGATAGTGCATCTATGTTGGAAAAATTGGTTGAGAAAATAGCTCAACCACACACTAATTTAGGAAGCAAGTTAGGTTGGCATAAACTAACTCCTAATCAAGAGGAACTTGTTAGACTCCTATACCAATAGGTATCATATTTCATGATTGACTTGATGAGCTATGTAATATGTTCATACCTTTTCTTGTTGCAAAGCTTTTCCATATTTTCAAAAAATAATTTTTTTTTTTAAATGTAAAGAGGGTATACCCTAAAGGAAAAATCAAAGGGTAAAAAGAATAAAATGGCCAAAAAAGTGAAAGAAAATGAACCCCACCAAAAGAAAGGCCAAGGAAAGTGTGCAAGTCTAAATGCCACTACTTTTTTCTCTGATGTAATAACAAATTGTGCTTCATCATTCTATTGGTGAGTCATGACTAGTCCAAACTTCAACAGCTAGCTAGTTCATCAACAATTATGTTTAGAATAGAGATAAAATACATTAAACTGACATCTGTGAATGATGGGTAAATTGATAAACAAAGAGCTCAGTTAATCACATTTGGATGTAATAAGTTGAAGTCTTAGATAGATTTCCATATGTAAAAGAAAAAATTGTGATAAGGTTTACCAGTCTAAATTTTTCTAATAAAAAGAAGAAAAAATGGTAAGGTAAGTGATGGTGGGGTAGATGATGTTGCGAATTACATGTGATGAATGGTAGCTTTGATCATATTATGAATCTTTGCTAAACAGGAAGGTGCATGGGCAAACAATACATTGAGAATTTCTAAACAATGAAAAGTGGATATGCTTCCCTTCTACATAACACAAAATTTCACTAATTTCCCTTAAGTACTGAAGCTTTTGAAAATTAGAGGGGCTCAAGGCATTTCCTTGACTTTTGGAGGGACCGGACCCTTGGCCCAATAATTGGAAAATCCTGAGTACTTAAAATCATTCATCATGACATTCATTCACTTCTAAAAAATATTTTCCTAAGTAAAATCCCATTTTACTTAGAAAAATTATGAAATATTTCATGAAAACCCTTCTCATTCAAGCATAAGTTAAATACATTAATCTAATGTTTTCACTTAGCGCTTCTATTCATTTTCCATATTAATTTATAATTTATTATTTAAATCCCTGTAAGTTTCCCCTTTTCCCGTATTATTTTAATAATAAAATTCCCAAATACTATTATCCCAAAGAAGACCCATGTAAGTATAATTTTAACCAAGTATTTAATCCCCCACTTGTTTTAATAAAAAACCCATAATTTACTTTGGTTAAAGTATATCGTTATATTATTCCCACCCCCTATGGTAAATAAATCATTTTGATTTAATTACTATATAATAAAAATATTCAAAAAATGAGTTAAACATATTTTATGTGTTTAAAACGCAAAAAATACACCATATTTCCTTTCCCGACTCCTTTTAACCAAGGTTAAAAAATAAATTCCCGATATACATTTGTAAATCTTAACCTTGGTTAAAACCCAGTTTACAAGTTTAACCTGACCCTTCGTCATACATAGGAATTAATTAATCCCCATGATTAATTAAGAACCTAACTCCCCAATCAAATCGCTCCCGATGTGATTAATTAATAATAGATTGCATCGGGCCCTCCTATTAACTCCCTGTCAACTTCACGCCTCGACCACCGTTCGATCAGCCGCTCCAAGATCAACGACTATTGATAATTTCGCTGACCATCCTGATAGAGCAAATAGCAGCAACTGGTGTTTCAGCAGTCTTTGTGCCTCATTACAACTCTATGGAATTTCTGCTCATCCGCTCAATACCGCCTTCCCTCGAAAGCAGTGCGAAGGAAACCGCTTACCGCCTACCCTCTGTGACGAATCCACCGTACTTGCTGACATCATCATTAAAAACCAGCCAACCTTTTGAATTTGTGAATAAAACGAATGTGCCCGCGTCGTTTTCATTATCTCGTGCACTAACCAGTCTCCCATGCAACAAATTTCAAAAATCAACTATTGAAGTCTACTGACCGTTACCTTGCTGAAGAGAATTGCAGTTGAGTATTCCAAGGTTCTTCCGCCATAACAAGTACCTGTTCAAATCACTTTTCATTCAAAGCTTACCCGCCAATATCAACCGTTTACTCGTTTAAACACAAACACCCTCGTGTTGCTCATTTTCACCTGATTGTGCAGTAAAACCTTTTGTAACCCAGCTGCGCCACCTGAAGCCTTTGTTAACCAATTCGAGCATGGTTTAACTCCAAAAAATCATTCTAAATTCACTCCACAGACCTCTCAAAATCAAATGAAACCTTTTCGACCTCCCCTGCAAACCAATGCTTTCTTAACAATTTGTTTTATTTTATAGGTGATCAGAAGACCACATCCTTGGATAAACAGTATTAATTCTATTCATAAGACTTGTTTACTCCAAGAGTGTTATCAAATCTATTCAAACAGAGATGGAAGATAAAACATACAGTTGAAAGACAAGCAAAGGAAACAGGATATTAAACGATTTACTGTTGAAACAGACAGTGAAAATCTAAACTACACATTGAAGGTAAAAGGACACAGTAAAGAATAGTCAAAGAGTATCATGATTAAAGAGTATCATATTGAATACCAAGTCACGCAAATCAGCTAACATGAAGATAAACAACAGGGAAGACAGTTACAAAACAGAACATACAAGTTCATGACAAAGTGAAGACAGATAAAAAATAGAGCGGTAAAAAGTAAACAGTAAACAGTGAAAGAAAACACGAAGATATTAAGAGTTAAACAAATATGAAAACACTTTCACCAGCCATAATGAAGTTTATCCAAAGTAAAAGTGAAAAACAGTCAAAAGAAGTTTAAGGTTAAAAGATGAAATTAGAGCAAAAATGGTACATTCTTCAAACATTTCCTATTTAAGTCATAGTTTTGCAGAAACTATTTTGATCAATCCAAGATGAATTTTTCAAAACTGAAGGAGGTTTATGTTCTTAAGAGGACCATCTACAAAAACCTCTCTCACTTTTCTAACAGCTATTATGGTTTTTTAAATATTAAACAATGTTGGAAAGCACTTTTTGCAGAAAATTCATGTTAAGTCATCATTTGTGCAGAGAAGATTGTGGCCAATCAGAAATAAATCTTACCAAAATGAAGGAGGTTTTTGTTCTTAAGAGACCCATATACAAAAAAATATCTCAGTTTTTTCACAGTGATTTCAGACTGAGAGATACATGCACACCATTACAGGCTATTTTTCAGACTCTGTAAAACTCTGTTTTACACATATTTTTGCAGAGCCTATTGTGCACAGCTGGAGAGGAATTTTATGAAACTGAAAGAGGTTTATCTCACAAACATATCAATCCACAATAAAATCTTTCACTTTTTACATATATATTACAAATTGAGAAATACAAAGATATCATTGGACCCCAAGTTTGCAGAATTGTTGGAGCATAATGCACAAAGAAAGGAAGCAGTTAGTGACTTGGATGCCTCATCATCAACTAAGAGTTGGATCAAATTCGAATTCTCCTCTTTCTCATAACCTATCCATAAGAAATAGTGCCAAATATATGCATTAGTTTGAGTGTCCTTTACTTAATTTCTATTTATGTAAAATAGTTGGAGAGATTTCTGAACTAATCTTGATATTTTTTCACGATATTTTAGTTTAGAATTTGTATAAATACTTCACTCTTGGAAGTATTTTGGTGTGGATTCTTATACTTTGATGTAACATTGAATATTTTGGAATAAAGAGCTTTGGAGAAATTTTTCGTGGCAAAACTGGACAAGGAATTGAGGCAGAAGACTTTTCTCAGGATTCATGCATCAAATGAAGGATCAATAAGTCATTTCTATCTCATGTTTTGAAGTTTAATATTTGTTTACAATATCATCTGTGTTTCATTATCCTGATATTTAACGAAAAATATTAAATCAGAAAGTACTTAGGTGTAATTTGATTTCAGTCGTTATTATTCTAAATGTTTTCCTCTAAACTGGTTTAAACAGTGAATTCTCAATTGCTCCTGTTTATCTAGTTCATATATCTTCGGTTATTTAGTAAAGAATACTTAACTACTCTTTATTGATAATCAATCTATTTTTCTTCTCTTGAATGTGTTGAAAGATTCTTCATTGCCTTTCATCCGTTTTAATTCCATTCCATTCACTTTAGATCTATAATTGTTTCTAGTTTGCTTATCTTGCCCTGATAAACCATCTTTTGTTAAAAAACTTAAGCCAGTGCAGCCAATCCTTTGACTCCATTAGTCCAATGGACTGAAACTACTTGATTTTAATCTTAGCTAAAGAATTCCATCAACCCAAACAAAATCAAAACCCTTGAACTTTATAACTAGCCTAATATTTTCAAGAACAAAGATAAATTTTATAGAGAGAGCCCTCTCTAGGTACAGATTGGCTAGATTCTGTACCTGAAGGTTGGTTTGTGGTTACCTCGGACCCCTTTCCTCTTCCAACAACTTCAAGGAAAATCTGAGTGATAACATAGTGGCGACTCCACTGGGGATCTGAATAATTTTATTGTTACTATTGTTTATTTTATAAACTATAGACGTTGTCTGAAGTTAGCCAGGTAGCCTTTGAAATTGCTCTTGCTTTGCAATTGCAAAAGTAAATAAATGCAGCTTCAGTGTATCTCCGGTCTAGTTTATGGATTGAACATCTGGTTTCAAATACTTGATCAGTTCCTCTTATCAAATAAGTCTTTAAGAAAGTTTGAATCTCATATCTAAAGCCTCTTAAAGGAAACATAGAAGTTGTTTTGAAAATTCATAAAAAAAAAAAAACAAAATAATCATAAAATACTCAAAATTTGGTTACCTGAAGAACTAACTTTTTCTTTAGAATTGTTTTACAGGTTTAGATCTGATCTATGATGGTGGACAGGGATCAGACACACAAAGGTTAAAATCATCCACCTAGTGACTCCAAATCAATTTGACAATCAAGACTCCACTGGAGGAATGAACCTCAAAGAACAATATGGAAAGATCAGGCTTTCAACTTGGATCTTAATCCAAGACATTATGTTCTTTCTCATTAAAAAAGTTTTGCAATGTATATTGTATTTTATAGAAGATCTTAGATTAGTTTTTAATTATTTTCCTTTTAAGATTGTAAGTAATAATTCTCCTAATCTCTTTGAGCATCTTTCTTATGAATCTAATGATGATCATTATCCAATTAAGAAGCCTCAAATAATCAAGACTGATCTTACAATCCCTGTACATATCCCTGTGCCATATAAAGTTCCAGATAGATATAAGCCCCTTATTTTACCTCCTATACTCCATGATTTTCCTAAAAAATACTACAAGTATCTTCCTAGATTTGATGGAGAGAATGGTATCACTGCCCAAAAACATATTCAAGGTTTTAAGAATTATTTGGATTTATTTGAAATTGATGAAGATGATGTTAAAATCAAACTTTTTTCTCTTTCTTTGCAAAATAGAATAAAGGATTGGTTCAAAAATCTGCCTAATGCTAGCATCTCAAATTTCCAGCAGTTTATCAAAATTTTCCTTGATAGATGGATAATCAAAGTTAATCATTTTGTGATCATGGAAGAATATAATCAATTAAAAAGACATTCAAATGAAACAATACAACAATTTTTTGACAGATTTAATCAAGTTTATTATTCAATGCTAGAAAATATTAGACCTCCTCATGATTCAGCTCTCTTGCATTATCCAAGTGCCTTTGATCCAGAAATAGAATTTCGATTAAGAGAAAGAGATCCAAAAACACTTGTACAGATGCAGAACATTGCAGTTGATGTGGAAGTCAATCTCCAAATCAAACAGGAAAAGTTGAAAGCAGAAGAAGAGGAAAAGAAAAACATTGTAGAGGTAAAACTCAACCTTTTGGTAAGAAAACTAGATGAAAGAACACAGGAGATCACTACGAAAGATGAATTTTTTATTCAAAATCACCATGAAGAAATAGAAGATGTTGATAACCATGAACAAATTCCTGCTAATTCCAATTATCATAGATCAAGAAATGAATTTACAAATCAATATGAGGAAGAGGAATCCGCTGATCTAATGTGTATGTTTGATGACATTCCTTCTTTTGATGATTTTCCTAAGTATGATCATTATGATAATAGTTATGTTCTCCAAACTCAAGCTAGCTTTACAGAGCAATCAGAAGCTAGTTTGTGGGATGAAGAAACTCAGTTTCAGCAGATTGAAGACAGTGATCAGCTAGTACAGATCAACCATGAGAGTGAGGAAGAAAGAGCAGAAAATGTGAAAATAAATGAAGGTTCTTTACCTCTTTGTTTTGCTTCATTTCAGTTCATTAGAGACAACTATCATGCCATCAATAATCATCAATCTTTAGGAATTGTGATTGACAACAAAGAAGATAATGAAACTATTGATCAAGTTTTTTTAGTTTCACAATTGCAGTTATCAGTTCCCGTTGAAATAAATGATCAAATGACACAAGAAAGTTTCATACCACTATTTTTTGAATCATTTCAGTGTTTGAAATAAATATGGTATAAAATATTTAATGAAAAGGATGAGAAACTTGTTGAAGTTTATGAAGTCTCATGGAAACCTATATGCCATAGGTTCCAGCAATTTTCCCAAGTTTCTCAGGATCCAATAGCAAATATGTTGAATATTGAAGGCATTCAAAGCATTCCTCTATTAACTAACTATGATTTTCAGAATCAAGATGATAAAGGATTCAACAGTCAAACATTACAATCAATAGGAATATCATCACAAATCTTATTTGAAAGTTTGCAGGGAGATAACGACAAAAATAACATTTCAGATTCATGGTATGGAGGCCATCCAGAACATATGTACAATTGTTTAGATCAGTTAAACATCAATGTATATATTTTGGAAGATCCTTTTGTACAGTTTCTAGAGTCAACAAAGGAAATCAAGTGTTTTATTATCCTCTCATTTGTTGACAAGTTTCTAATACGTTGCAGAAGTACAATTTTGATAATAAACAAGAAAATGCAACAAAATCTATCAAAGTACATAATGCTTGAATGGTTTCATTGGCTATTTCATTTTACCTAACTAGCAGTTGAACAGTAGATTGAGTAGGTAGATGAGTGCTAATAAGCTCAGAATTTTGAGCAATTTTTTTTAGTTTTCATTTTTCAGATAGTTTTTCATTAAGTTGGTTTGAAAATTTTTGTTTGTTGTTTTAGTTTCAGATCAGATTTCAGGTTGCAGAAAAAGGACTATATTCAATTCAAGATTTTCAGCCACAGCAAATACATGTTTGGGATTGGACGAAGGCAGAAGATTTCCAACTGGGAAACAAAGTTTTAAGTTTTGAGTGGATAGTAACTTATTGGAGTTGAAGCCCGAGGAAAAGGCCCTAAGCTTCAGAAGTATTACTGTCATACATACAATAAAGAAACAAGCTGAAGAAGATTCCATGGTTCATTCATAACTACTTTGAGGCTAACTGACCTGTTGTTCTTGACTTTTCACTAGGAAAATCCATCCCCAAGTGGAGCCAGTGTTAGACTCCTATACCAATAGGTGTCATATTTCATGATTGACTTGATGAGCTATGTAATATGTTCATACCTTTTCTTGTTGCAAAGGTTTTCCATATTTTCAAAAAATAAAAGAAAATTTTAAAAATGTAAAGAGGGTATACCCTAAAGGAAAAATCAAAGGGTAAAAAGAATAAAATGGCCAAAAAAGTGAAAGAAAATGAACCCCACCAAAAGAAAGGCCAAGGAACGTGTGCAAGTATAAATGCCACTACTTTTTTCTCTGATGTAATAAAAAAATTGTGTGCAACTTGTATTTTATGCCACAATTAATGAATAGTCAAATAGTTTAAGCTTGGCTAGTTCATCTTTCAATTTTATGTTTTAGAATAGAGAATAAAATCTGACCAAACTATTTAATCTTGGCAGACAAGTAGATAGGTAGAGTAAATAAAAGAGCTCAACAGTTTAATCTGAGCCCTTGGATGTAATAAGGTTAGAATTAGATAGATTTCCATATGTAAAAGAAAAAAAGTGTGATAAGGGTTTGCCAGTCTAAGTGCACCCTAATAAAGAAGAAAAAATGGTAGGGTAAAGTAGATAGGGTAGGTAGATGATGTTGTAGAATTACATGTGATGAATGATGGCTTTAGATGTGGTAAATCTTTTACTTTCATCACAAGTGCATAGATAGACAATACATTGAAGAATTTCAAGCAATGCAAAGTCAGATTATTAACTTTCCTTCTCATCTTTTCCCTAAAAAATTCACTAATTTCCCCTAAGTACTAGGCATTTAAAGATTAGAGGGGCTCAAGGCATTTCCTTTACTTTTGGAGGTACCGGACCCTCGGCCCAATAATTGGAAAAGCCTAAGTACTTAAAATCATTCATCATGACATTCATTCACTTCTAAAAATATTTTCCTAAGTAAAATCCCATTTTACTTAGGAAAATCATGCAATATTTCATAAAAACCCTATTCATAAAAGCATAAGTTAAATACATTATCTTAATGTTTTACACTTAGCGCTTCATTCATTTCTATATTAATTTTTAACTTATTATTTAAATTCTTGTAAATTCCCCTTTTCCCGTATTATTTAAATAATAAAATTCCCAAATAATAATATCCCAAAAAACCCATGTATTATAATTTTAACCAAAGTATTTAATCCCCCACTTGTTTTAATAAAAAACCCCACTTTAGACCCCCTTTGGTTAAATTATATTTTTATATTATTCCCGCCCCCTATGGTAAATAAATCATTTTGATTTAATTACTATATAATAAAAATATTCAAAAAATGAGTTAAACATATTTTATATGTGTTTAAAACACATATAAATACACCATATTTCCTTTCCTGACTCCTTTTAACCAAGGTTAAAAAATAAATTCCCGATATACATTCGTAAATCTTAACCTTGGTTAAAACCCAGTTTACAAGTTTAACCCGACCCTTCGTCATACAGAGGAATTAATTAATCCCCACAATTAATTAAGAACCTAACTCCCCAATCAAATCACTCCCGATGTGATTAATTAATAATAGATTGCGTCGGGCCCTCCTATTAACTCGCCGTCAACTTCACGCCTCGACCACCATTCGATTAGCCGCTCCAAGATCAACAGCTATTGATAATTTCGCTGACCATCCTGATCCGAACAATAACGTGCGAAAAGCCGGTGGTTTTCAAAGAGTGCCATGCCACGCGTCATTCGCTCTATGGAATCACTTCTCATCCGCTCAATACTGCCTTCCCTCAAAAGTGGTGCGAAGGAAACCACTTACCGCCACCCTCTGTGACGAATCCACCGTACTTGCTGACATCATCATTAAATACTCGCCAACCTTTTGACTTTGTGAATAAAACGAATGTGCCCGCGTCGTTTTCATTATCTCGTGCACTAACCAGTCTCCCATGCAACAAATTTCAAAAATAAACTATTGAATTCTATCGACCGTTACCTTGCTGAAGATAATTTCAGTGGAGTATTCCAAGGTTCCTCCACCATAACCAGTACCTGTTCAAATCACTGTTCATTCAAAGCTTACCCGCCAATATCAACCGTTTACTCGTTTAAACACAAACACCCTCGTGTTGCTCATTTTCACCTGATTGTGCAGTAAAACCTTTTGTAACTCAGCTGCGCCACCTGAAGCCTCTGTTAACCTATTCGAGCATGGTTTACCTCCCAAAAATCATTCTAGATTCACTCTATAGACCTCTCAAAATCAAATGAAACCTTTTCGACCTCCCCTGCAAACCAATGCTTTCTTAACAATTTGTTTTGTTTTACAGGTGATCAGAAGACCACATCCTTGGATAAAAAGTATTAATTCTAGTCATAAGACTTGTTTACTCCAAGAGTGTTATCAAATCTATTCAAACAGAGATGGAAGATAAAACATACAGTTGAAAGACAAAAAAAGGAAACAGGATATTAAACGATTTACTGTTGAAACAGACAGTGAAAATCTAAACTACACATTGAAGGTAAAGGACACAGTAAAGAATAGTCAAAGAGTATCAGGATTAAAGAGTATCATATTGAATACCAAGTCACATAAATCAGCTAGCATGAAGATAAACAACAGGGAAGACAGTTACAAAACAGAACATACAAGTTCATGACAAAGTGAAGACAGATAAAAAATAGAGCGGTAAAAAGTAAGCAATAAACAGTGAAAGTAAACATGAATATATTAAGAGTTAAACAAATATGAAAACACTTTCACCAGCCACAATGAAGTTTATCCAAAGTAAAAGTGAAAAACAGTCAAAAGAAGTTTAAGGTTAAAAGATGAAATTAGAGCAAAAATGGTACATTCTTCAAAAATTTCCTATTTAAGTCATAGTTTTGCAGAAACTATTGTGATCAAGCCAAGATGAGTTTTTCAAAAAAGAAGGAGGTTTATTTTCTTAGGAGGACCATCTACAAAAACCTCTCTCACTTTTCTAACAGCTATTATGGTTTTTTAAATATTAAACAATGTTGGCAAAAACTTTTTGCAGAAAATTCCTGTTACGTCATGATTTTTGCAGAGAAGATTGTGGCCAATCAGGAATATATCTTACCAAACTGAAGGAGGTTTTTGTTCGTAAGAGACCCATATACAAAAACCTATCTCAGTTGTTTCACAGTGGTTTCATAATGAGATATACATGCACATCATTACAGGCTATGTTTCAGACTCTGTAAAACTCTGTTTTACACATATTTTTGCAGAGCCTATTGTGCACAGCTGGAGATGAATTTTAGGAACCTGAAAGAGGTTTATCTCACCAACATATCAATCCACAATAAAATCTTTCACTTTTTACATATATATTACGGATTGAGAAATACAAAGATATCATTGGACCCCAAGTTTGCAGAATTGTTGGAGCAGAATGCACAAAGAAAGGAAGCAGTTAGTGACTTGGATGCCTCATCATCAACTAAGAGTTGGATCAAATTCGAATTCTCCTCTTTTTCATCACCTATCCATAAAAAATAGTGCCAAATATATGCATTAGTTTGAGTTTCCTTTACTTAAGTTCTATTTATGTAAAATAGTTGGAGAGATTTGTGAACCAATCTTGATATTTTTTCAAGATATTTTAGTTTAGAATTTGTATAAATACTTCACTCTTGGAAGTGTTTTGTGTGGATTCTTATACTTTGATGTAACATTGAATATTTTGGAATAAAGAGCTTTGGAGAAATTTTTCGTGGCAAAACTGGACAAGGAATTGAGGCAGAAGACTTTTCTCAGGATTCATGCGTCAAATGAAGGATCAATAAGTCATTTCTATCTCATGTTTTGAAGTTTAATATTTGTTTACAATATCATCTGTGTTTCATTATCTTGATATTTAACAAAAAATATTAAATCGGAAAGTACTTAGGTGTAATCTGATTTTAGTCGTTATTATTCTAAATGTTTTCCTCTAAACTGTTTTAAACAGTGAATTCTCAATTGCTCCTGTTTGTCTAGTTCATATATCTTTGGTTATTTAGTAAAGAATACTTAACTGCTCTTTATTGATAAAAAATCTATTTTTCTTCTCTTGAATGTGTTGAAAGATTCTTCGTTGCCTTTCATACGTTTGAATTCCATTCCATTCACTTTAGATCTATAATTGTTTCTAGTTTGATTATCTTGCCCTGATAAACCATCTTTTGTTAAAAAACTTAAGCCAATGCAGCCAATCCTTTGACTCCATTAGCCCAATGGACTGAAACTACTTGATTTTAATCTCAGCTAAAGAATTCCATCAACCCAAACAAAATCAAAACTCTTGAACTTTATAACTAGCCTAATATTTTCAAGAACAAAGCTAAATTTTATAGAGAGAGCCCTCTCTGGGTACAGATTGGCTAGATTCTATACCTAAGGGTTGGTTTGTGGTTACCTTGGACCCCTTTCCTCTTCCAACAACTTCAAGGAAAATCTGAGTGATAACAGAACTAACATAATCTAGAAAACTAGGAATAAAATCCTAATTTCCAATATTTCATTAATTTTGGATTTATAATTGTTTATGAGAGAGGCTAACTACTGATATATAATGGGGAAACTACGCACTGAAAAGGGCGGCAGAATCACATAGAAGTAGGCAGAGGCTAGGATTGTAGAGAATAGGAGATGCTAGAGCTTGTTGTAGAACACTAGATTATGAACTAGAGCCCAACATTGTAGCATTTGATTTGATTGAGTATTTGTGTAATTCGATTTCTGTAGCAATATGAATCCCCATTTAATTTACATTTCCATGTTGTTTTGAATTTCTAAGATGATGTGTTAATGTAGTTTCTTTCTAGGAGGATCGATCTTGGTGATTGGGTCCATTAGCCAGCTTGTTGCTAAATTACTTAGAATTTATTTGTTTCACTGCATTTTATTTTCTATTGGTGTGATTTATTTATTGCATTTGATTTCATGTGTGAGTGATTTAAATTCTGATTCTATAATTTCATTCTATAGATCTCCTTTATGTTTTGAAATTTAATTATGCAGACTTGATTCATGAATTTAGAAATTTATTTTTGAGTTTATTTCGATAGCCAACACTTGTTTTATTTGTGTTTCTCATTTTCACTATTTGTTGTGTTTAATTCATTATCTAGCAAAAGAAATTTTCAATTGCAGGGATTTATAATGTAGATAATAATTATGATATGACCGTTAAATTTTGGTTTAATTAATTAACATTATTTGGGCATTCATAAGCATTTTTAATTCTGAAATTTTAAATATTCATCATTATAATAATTCCAGAATTAGCATGAGGAGACTTTTAGTCCAAGTTCATAAAAAATGGCCAGCAAAACTCTTCAATAATATCTCTTATCAACAAACTTAATTTCCTTAAATTGAACACTGCAATTCCATTTTTCATAGATTTCCTCTACGTTTCGATATTTAATTTCATAGGTTTGATGAATTTAATGCCATTGTTATTTCAGGATTTCTTTATGTTGAATGAAATTAGATTAAAAATAGAGTAGAGTTAACAAGTGCTTACTTTCTCAAATTTACTATTGCCTTGTTCAATTTATTTTATAACGAAACATATTTCGGGTTGTAGGGGTTTTAGATAGTGATAATAATGGTATGAGATCAACAAGGTTTTTCAGTTAATTCATTCTTTATATTATTGGGCATTTACATATAAATTGATCTTGGAATTGTAAGACAACGACATTTATTCAAATATCAAGATTAGTTTATGTACATTTTATTAACATAAGGAAAGTGTCCAACAACACTCTTGAATATATCCTTGCTTGATAATTTAACTTCTAGAATGAATATTTCCATACACTTATGATTCCTTTCCAACATCATTCAAGAAAAGCGTTTTAAGTACAGATTTTGAAATAGTTAGAATTGAATTCATTTCATGCTTTTCATCCTTGTAGTTAGCTGAAGCTTTGCATTATGTATTTCCTACATAGATTATTAATTTGTAGTGGGAAATGTTTGATTTATTTGCTTGCATGATTTACTTTCTGAATTAGTTCTAGGGTTTTGATTTTTCAAGTCCCCAAGGCCATATTTTGTCATATATTGTGCTACGTCTCTAAGTCTTACGACCCTGGATTGAAAAATTAAATTTCGGTGTAAATGTTGGTGTGATCTTAGCTGCAGGGAAACTCAAGGGCAGAATTGACTGTAAGACGTGAGTGAAGAGCCACACATCCGCTTTAGTGCGATCATTCCAAATTTGGGTTGTCCACATATAAAATCTAGCATTTATATCGTCCAATAGTGCCCGTGTGTCGAATTGAGTTTTTTATTGTTCTTTTCATTTTGTTTTATATTTTTGGTGCTCTTGGACAGAGCATGGCCAATAATTCTTCTCCTTATGCTCATGATTTCCTTGGATCTCCACATACATTTTCCACGGTATTCATGCATTTTTGTATTTCTTCTTGATATTTTCAATTTCTTTCTTATTTTCATTCATCTTCTTTCTATTTCATCCATAATCTCTTTCAATATTTTCTTGTGAACCTAATAAATCCACCTTTTTCAATATACTACCATCCATTTGCTTACATTTATTTTCTAATGGGGATAACCTAAATTCCATATATTCACTTTATTTATGAGTTTCATATGAGCCTTCAAGAGGTTTAATTGGTGCAGTAGCCATTTTTGAAGGCATGATGGAAAATAATAATAGTACTCCTATTTATCACAACTTAAAGTCATTAAAAACAAATTGGATCTTCTAATCAAAAGGTCTGTCACTTGTAAGTAGTGTACCTTTAAAACCTTGTTTTGGATAATATTTCGCTTACTAACCTTTTTCTTGATATACTGATGATATTTGAGATTTTATGATTCTAAAACTTTGGTCTCTACTACTTTAATATGTCTTCTCTACAATTCCATAGGTTTGATTATAAATTTATGTGCCAAGTGAAAACTATTTTAATTTTCCCAAAACTTTTTGTTTTTTGGTCTCTTCATAGGAGCAACTTATATAACATGAAAAAAGTCCAATTGTTCAAATATCATTATGAAATTATTTCCAGAGGAAATTTTGTATTTATCCTAAGATCCTTGAATATTTCGCAGTTTCAAAAGTCCTAAAAAATAATTCATAGAAAAAATATCAGGTTGACTTGTTTGAAACTAATTTCATGATCCTTCTGTTAGTCACCTATAATATTTTGTCAAAGAAAACAGGTGACTAAATATGTTTCTGAGCCTTCAAGAGAAACATTTCCTTTTTAAATCTATCATTCTTGAAGCCTCCATGTGTCTTCTATCCTTTAAAGGATATTCACAGCTATTTCCATTTATGAACCCTGCTGTCTGTGAAAGAAGCGGTTCTCAAAAAGGCCTCCATTTTCTCCATTTCACTCCCACAAAATTCTGCATTTTTCATCCTCATTCCCTTCACAAAAATTCCTCTGTAGACCTTCATTTCAACCTTGATCTCATCCTAAACCCCTTTTAAACCTTATATTTCCCTGTATTTGGTTTAAAAATCCTTTCTTTTGCCTACCGGAACCCCTTACTAAGCCTTAAAAACTCTGTTTTTGACCTTAAAAATAGTCTTTTTACCTTATAAAATGTTAAACCCCCAAGGGCTTATCTCCTTTAGCCCCTTCCTCCATGCGTCCTAAACCCCCACAATCGGGCGCATAAAATACAAAACCCCCATGTAAAAGGCCTTTCCTCTACCTATTTTACCTTTCCCGACGTTATGGTTTTCGATAGATCTGGACCATTGATCTATCCAGATCAACGGCCATCAGGCTCCACCCTTCCACCTGTCTATCCTCTCTTACCTTTCCTATGTTAGCTGTTCATTCTTAAGATCTAACGATCGGGACTTAACCCAATCTCACCCATTTGATCCACTCCATAACAAAATATCCCACGTCACCGTGGGCCTCGATTACCTTTTAACCCCACAGCTTTCAACCTCGTCATGTCCTATCCACACCATCAGATTTTGGTCCTCCAATCAGACGGTTAACATTTATTTCACAAAATCTTTGCGCCAGAGGTTTAATGCCCAAAATTTTTGTGAAATGGGCGGTATTCAGAGTGAGACGCGTCAGATGGTGTATGGAATCGCGTTGTTTTGGGCAATACCGCCTCCCCCCATTTTATTTTGTGAAAACCATCCCTTTTTTCAGCCAAACCGCCGCCCTCTGCAATGTGATTTCACTTTTAATCTCGGTCGTCGATCTCTGAGATCGAACGGCTCATATGATATCGCGATCTCAAATGCATTTGATTCCCTCTTCTCCCCGCTAAGCCCATCGAAAGATCCCCACCGTTGATTGTTCTAATCCAATGGTCCACATTCATCCTCGCACCCAAACATTCTTCTACACCTGGTTGGCTGCTCTGCCAGGTTTTTCACCAATTTTTCCACTGCATCCAATTTTTCCCTTAATTCCCCTCCAGCGACACTACCACCTTTGCAGTCGTCAGTAGAAGTCTAAAGAGTATCAGAAGAAGATCAAAAAGATTAGTATATAGTATTGAAGACTAAGAAGCCTAATCCATAGTCAGCAAGGATTAGAACTATGAAGATGATTAAAGAGGCTTAATGAATCCTAAAGCACACATCAAGCCATATCAGTGATTTATTATCAGCAGAACGTTCTTTCTCCAAGAAGGACTAGCTACACGACCTCCTCCATTTTCCATCGAGCACTAGAACAGTTACTACTCTAACAGAAGTCCTTAAAATTGTCAGGAGAAAAGTTATGGAAGTATGGAAGACCTGAGAGAGCTTCTATCACCTTACTTATCTCAGAAGGCAAAACAGAGTACCAACAGCCAGAGAGTACTTCAAAGATACATACCTGAAGTTATTGTCAACCTGACAAAGACTTCTAAACCAACGTAAAGGGTACCAAAATTTAATTCAAAGCCATTATGCAGAGTGGGAATTCGAATACTTCCTCCCCTCTGTCTTAATGGATGATTTAAGTTCATATCTACTACTCCACCTCCTCATTCACCTATAAGTATTCATTGAAAATTCATTGTAAAGGGTTGGGATTTTATTGATTGTTTGAATGCTTATTGAGGGGAAGTAGCTGAGTAGTTTGTAGTATAGTAGGCTGGGAAGAGAAGTTTGGACTATAAAAATCCACTGGACTCAAAGTATGTGACTAGTTTTGCACATCAATGGAACAAGCAGATTTACAGGATCCTGGTCTATATTATGGGTGATGTTTTCCCCACTGTAATTGTCTCCTTTCATGTATTTCATACTGTCCATTATTCTCTGATAAAGAACAACAAACATAGATTAGGACATACTATTGGAAGTACCCTAAATCTCACTGTAAATATTTATCTCTATGTTTTCCTCTGATTGTGTATTTAAGGATAATTCTATAGGGTATAACCATTCAAGAAATGTTGGTGAGCCCATGTCTTGCTGAGTACAAATTGAAACATTGTTCTTGAAAGATATTTTCATTTCATGCTAAGTAAAGATTGAACTAAGGAAGTCTATGGTTAGCACTATCCTCTAGTTTCTTCTCCAACAGTTTGTCTTGAAAGTTTCCCTAAGAGTTGGTGTCAAAAGCAGAGAAGGTTTAAAGTCTTTCTATGATCTTAGGCCTTGCTATGTGTTTAATATTGAATGTTTTCTACTGTCTGAAGGTAGTTATGAGGACTCCTGGATTGTTTCCCTTGAGAGTATGCTGAAAGCAGGTTAGGTTAAAAGTCCTTCCTTGATCTTAAGCTACCCTTGTGTCTGTATTGAGAGTTTCCTTTGTGAGTATGTCAAAATCAGGATAGGTTAAAATTCCTTACCTGATCTTAGGCTGCAGTCTGGTTTCTTTCTTTCACCCCACTTCTTAATGTTCCATCTCACCATCTATCTAAAGAGATCCTTTGGTATAGATGACTTGCCCTATGGAAACCCTTGGATAGTTGTTATGCGAGTAAACCTTTTTATGACTCCATAGCCTAATGGATTGGCACTTCTCTTGACCTATCTTCCCATGCTGAAACATCCTACTACTTAGTTCCTTCTTCACTTCACATAACCTTCTCAGTTAATGATCTCCAACCAAACAAACAAAACAAACCCTGTGCTTCATAACTAGCCTAATACCATAAAATGACCTTAAAGATATATCATTCTTTAAATATATAGAGAGATCCCTCTCTGGATCCAGGAGGGCTAGATCCTGAGATCCCAAAGTGGTTTGATGTTGTCTTGTCATTTGGTATTGCAAAAACTGCCAAATCACAGGAACCCCAACATAATGGTGACTCCACTAGAGAATTCTGAGTGAATTTCATCTTATACATACTTAAGAGCTCAGAAGACCCATAATCTCCTTAGATTGGTATTTAATTGCTGATGGTGGACAGCAGCCTGCTTCCAAACATTCAAATTCATCCACCTGGCGACTCCACACTCCACAACTCCTAAAGATCAAATGACCCCACTGGTAGAAGGCCCTGAACTATTTGAATAGACACAATTACCTCTTATCTGATTTAAGAAATGATTCCAAGGATACAACAAAGATATGCCCCAATGAGTACAGAACATATCCCTGGGCTCCCACATAAGATGTCCCAGGTGATTTGGGATGATAACCTTCCTGTTTTTCAAGGTGAATATTTTGAGGACCCACTTCTACATCTCATCAAATTTCACATACATGTATGGAAGGTAAAGACTGAATGGCATGAATATTGCCTTATGAAAATGTTCATGTTAACATTAGAAGGAAAGGAAAGGGACTGATATGAATGGTTAGAATCTAGAAGTTTGTTTTCTTTGAAAGACATGCACCAAGTATTTTATGAGAGATACAAAGAAAACCCCTCATCCATACCATGGAGTGCAAACTGTTATGACCTGTTAGCCACCTATAAAAAATTGTCATATCAAATGGTGGCTAAAGTCATGTTTAAGCCTTCAAGAAACAATTTTTGGCCAAATTGTGAGTTCTTAAAGTCTTATGAAGATAACTTGTTCTTGAGTTAATCTTCACTGCTGTTTCCCTCATAATCTTGAAAAATTTGTTGTTTTCCCGAAATAAAAAGACTGCTAAAAACCCATTTTTCCCTTCATTTTACCCCTCCTTTCACTCATAAAAAATCCTCCATTTTCCTCACTTTAACCTTCAAAATCACTTCAAGACACTTTTAAAACCATTTGGTCTCCTACAATTTTTTTTAAAAGGCTTTCATTCCCCTATTGAAACCCTCCAATTGGCTTAAAAACTCTGTTTTTAGCCTATAAACACTCATATTACATTATGTAGAGTTTTAGCCCCCGAGGCCTTAAATTCTATAAACCTCGCATCTCATAGGACCATAAGCCTGCAACCGGGCACGAAAAGTCCTGAAAACCCCAGTCCGAAACATTTTTCTCCTTTGAAATTCATAAAACCCAAATTTCCCTTTGATATTTCATGACTCGAATAGTTCAGGGTTTAAATGAATATTGGTTGTTGATCCAAAATTGAATCAACAGTTCTCGGCTAATCACATCGCAAATGAACAAACAATCCCTTGTTGGTTCCTTCCAAATGTTTTCGATGCGATTAGGCCCTTTCCTCTTTGAAAACTCCTGATCCCTTCGTCTTTTCATATAACCTCGAGCCCCACAATCGAGAGCTAAAAACCATAAAAAACCCTTCCCGAAACATAAATTTCCTTTGAATTTTATTAAAAACCCGATTTTCCTATGTTTTAATAAAACCCAACGGTTCGTTGTTTTGGCGATTATTAGCCATTGATATAAATTTGATCAACGATCATAAGCACATTGCATCAGAGTTTTTCATTGGATGCATTGCAAATATTTTTTGCCTACCTCAGATTGCAACCTTGCGATGGTTTCCCGACCGTTGATCTATTCCACCACACCTAGATCTAACGGTCCGCGTCACTCCATTCCAAAGCCCGCCCCTACGCCTTTGACCTTCGCAGCTAAAATCCTGACTGTCGATATGGTTCTAAGATCAATGGCCCTAATTCAACCGCATCGTAAAAAATCCTTGTGCCATTCCTCTCTCCTCCTCCGATTGTGATCATTGCGATTCAATCTAGACCGTCGAATCCACAAGAACCGATGACCTAGAATTAATCCCACTCCGCTCGTATCCCTGACCATTTCACCCACCGATTAAATCTCCACCGCTGATCTCTCCTAGATCTAATGGCTCGCGTTAAATCACATCGCCGCATTTCATTGTGCCTTTTTTTTTCCTCCGCTGATTTGCGACCTTGCAATGGAATCTGGGCCATCCATTTTATAGATCCAACGGTCCAAATCTAACCTGACTTCCCTTGTTCATTTACAAATCCTCGTAGTGTAAATTCCTCAATGAATCTCCACCATTGATCTCTACAGATCAACGGTCCATGTTTCACCCGATCTCCGCCCCATCCCCGGCCTTTCATTTCCCCAAAAGTAATCTGGACCGTTCATTTTTCTAATCCAACGGTCTAGATTGAACTCGATAGGCCCAAATCCTTTGGGACCCATCTCCGCCACCAATGAATCCTGACCATCCATTCTTAAGATCTGACGGTCCAGATCGAAACCGCCTTGACCCTGTCCACCGTTTACCACCCGCGCATCTTATCTCATCGTGCTCTCATTCCCACCATCAAATCTCCCCACCCTTCATCCAATGGTTTCTATCCTATATCACGTAATTCTATGCCCGAACGTTAATGCCAAACATTTACGCGATATGGGCAGTTTTTAAAAGGACACGTGTCAAGCGTAGACCTATATCGCGTTCAAAAAGGAAAAACCACTTACCACCCTCAACCCTGCGCGAAAACCGCTGTTGGTTTTCCACTTACCACCTTTCCCCATCACATTAAATTTTCTCATTTGAAATCTCCACCATTCGTTCCTTTCATCTAACGGCCCAGATTGCATCTAACCTTTAAGCCATCGCCCTCCACCTTTCTTCCCAGGGACTTCATCAACGAATCTCCGCCGTTGATCTCTATTGGTTAGTTTAATCCAACGACTCTCATCCATCCCACATTCAAACTTCGTTTCTATGCCTTTTTCGTTGCCGATTAAGTTTTTCCCCATTTATATTATATTTTCTCCCATTTTTTATAATTCTTCCCTTCCGCCTTATAATATCCCAGATTGTTCTCAGCCGTTGATCAACATCCATCTACAGTTCAGACTTAATCTTTCGTTCACTCACCAACCACCTCTCCTTTTTACCTTAGCAAAGAAATCCTCGCCATTGGATGCTTTCATCCAATGGCCATGACCTAACTTAAACCTCTGAAGCAGTCTTAACCCATCTACACAGGATTTTATAAATTTTTGTGTATTTTTACAGGTTGTGAAGCTCTTACATAGTTCTTAAAAGAAATCAAAGGTTGGGGATGAAGGTCCTTGGGTTTTTATTCATGAAAGAGATCATTATGTAGGGGTCGAATTATTGATTTATCTATGCCTCATGAGCATTGATGTTATTTTAAAAAACCCTCTGCGTGCCTGCAAAAGAAATGAAAACACAACAAATTCCACAGACAAAGAGTATCTGTATCTAGGGATAAAATCAAAGCAGAAATCAATGTTTAAAGGTTTAAAGAACAAGTTTTGAAGGATTAAGGCATAAATTCAACTATCAAAGGCCTAATCCACAATTAAAGACATCATGAAGACTGGAAGACACATATTAAGCTTAATCTGTCCTAAAACACAGAACTAAAGTGAATTAAAGGTGTTTTAGGGAAAGATAAAGAATTATATCAATCCAAGAAGCCTCCACTGCCACATCAGAGGCTAATTAAATTCTCTCCAGCTAACAAAAGCCACCTACAACCTCCCAGCAATCAAAGGAGGCATAGTTATTGTAGAACAGAAGATATTTGACTCAATACAGCTGAACAGTTAATTCAACCAAAGGAACTTATTGTAAACTGTCAGCAAAGTTATTACAACGATAAGAAAGAGCCTTAAAGTCAACAAACTCTCCCATCGAGCTTAATACTTAATGAAAATTAGTTAATACAGAGAAAATATCAGAAAAGCTTCTCCATTGAGCCCCTAAAAGGTTGAGAAGCATTAAACTTTATTAATTGAGCCTAGAGATATTTTCTCTCATCCAACCTCCTCATTCCTTCTATAAATACTTCTATAGAAGATGAGATAATGTTGGTCACTGCATATATGTAGCCTGTAAATAGTTTTCTGAAGATGCTGTAAGATCTGTTTGTAATTGAAGATACCTAAGTTGAGATGAGAAGTTTGAAGCTGTAGAGACTCACTGGACTTGAAGATTGTAACTAGTTTGAGCATCAAATACAAGCTTATTTATGGGATCCTGGTCTATGTCAATGGTGATGTTTTTCTTATTGTAAATTGTTAATTTATTTCTGTTTCAATTCTATCCATTTTCTATAATAAAGAACAACAATTATAGAGTTAGGATTTACTGTCAAAGGTACCCTGCTCTCACTGATAAGCTTTATGTACATGTTTTATTCCAAATGTGTTGTTTAATAATGATTTAATACAGTCCAAGCAGTCAAGATGTTGGCGTTCCCTTCTCTTACTATCTAAACTTTAAACATTGTTCTTGAATGTTATTTTCAGTGTCTGCTAAGTAAAGTTGAACTAGGGAAGTCTACGGTTAGCCCTATCCTCTAGTTTTATCTCCAAAGGTTATCTAAAAATTTCCCTAAGAGTATGTTGAAAGCAGGCTAGGTTCAAAGTCCTTACCTGATCTTAGACTATTCTTTGTTTATCTTAAGTGTTGTCTTGAAAAGTTTGCTAAGTAAAGCAGAGCTAGGGAAGTCTATGGTGAGCCCTATCCTCTAGTTTCTTCTCCAACAGTTGCTTTGAAAAGTTTCCCTTTGAATATGCTGAAAGCATGATAGGTTCAAAGTCCTTACTTGATCTTAAGCTATTCTTTTTGTGTTTTAAATGTTTTCTATTGAAATTGCATCAAAAGTAGGCTAGTTTCAAAGTACTTACCTGATCTTCGATTACTTTTATGTCTTTCTTAAGTGCATGCCAAAAGGAGGATAGTTTCAAAGTACTTACTTGATCTTAGTTTGCTCTTTGTTCTTCATTTTTTTGATTCTCATTATTTTTGTTTCATTCCATTCCATAAAATCAACTTAAAGAGATCCTATGACATAGATGACTTGGCCCATAGACCACTCTTGAACCTTGTTGTTTCAATTAAATCCTACTATGACTCCATAGCCCAATGGATCGAAGCTGATTTTTGCCTATCTTGTTAGATGAATTAATCTTTCACTTTAATTCATCTTCACCCTTCATTTAGACTTCCTTCACCTTCATATTTCTTTGCCCAACCAAAATAAACAAAAACCTTGTTCTTCATAACTAGCCTAATATCACATTTCAAGCCTTAAAGATAAATTAATCTTTTCACTTATAGAGAGATCCCTCTCCGGATTCAGGAGGGCTAGATCCTAGAATCCCAAAGTGGTTCAAGTGTTCTCCCTGCAATCTTAGTTTTTCCAATCTGCTGAAATTGCAGGGAGCTAACATTTCTGGCGACTTCGCTGGGGAGCTCTGAGTGAAATTACACCTATACATTCTTAAGGACCTCAAGAAAACACTTGATTCAAGAAAATTTGGTATATTGGCCAGTTGAGCCACCGGTCATAACATTTCTGGTGACTCCACTGGGGCTTTGAGTCAAGTTTCATCTTAGACACCCTTAAGACTCCATAAAAACCCCTTGAGTATGAGTAGCCCTCTTCAAGCACTACCAAGAAAATGGTAATCATGATAAAACCTATTTGAATCAGTGACAAACTAAGGAAACCTTAGGATTCTCACAAGACCTTATCAAACCTTGAAGGAATAAGCTAGCTTAGCCATAAGAATAAAATTTCTTTGTCTCATCACCGTAGCTAAGTGTTGAAGCAGATTTAGGACACTCTTTGAACCCATAGGATTGAAGAAACTCAGAAAACCCAAAAATATTTCAAATATTGGTATTCAAATAAACGTGGTGGTGAACCATAAAACCTTTTACCTCAAAAGGAGCTAAAAATTTCCACTTTGTGACTCCACGATCCAAAAAAAACCTTAAGAATCTACTGGGAAAACCCATTATCATCATAACATCATATAAACTCAGTTAAGAGGACTTTAGGATTAAATTTTTCTTGTATAAAAGATCAGTTAGCCTCTTAAAGTTTGTCATATTTGGTTAAAATTTTCTTGTTTAGTTTGGTCTGAAAGAAAGAGCATAGTGGCTCCTAGAAAGATTCATACTAGAGCCTATCCTGACCCTAACCCTCCTGAGATAGTTGACAACCCTGAAAGAATCCTTAGGAAGTCTCCTAAGGCTAAATCTTCAACTGTTGTCAGATCACTCCATAGAGCTAATTTTGTCCTAGATAATCTTACAGCTCTACAACAATCACAAGTTGACTTAAGAAACCCATTTAGGACTAGGTCACTTGATGATATAATTCAGATAGACTCTGAATCTCCACTTTCATCCAAAGACAAAAGTGATCATCCTAGTGGCAGAGAAACTACACCACCTGATTTACATTTTCTTCATAATTTTGGTTTCTCTCATCCTATATCTGCTCAACAATATCTTGCTGGTCCATCCACATTTTTTATCCATACATCCGCTGCCCAAATCACACCATTCCATCAAACCCCTCTCATTCAACCTCCTCCACTTGTAAACCCCGCACTTCTTCCACAACCTCCTATCATGGCAACATGGTATGCCCCTCTAGTCCTTACTTTACCCTTTGTAAATATTCCACAGGGCTATCAGTCCAAGATACCTTTGTATGATGCCAGTGGTTCTACTACTGCTTCACAACATGTGGATAAGATGAATGACTACTTTGACAGAAATGAGATTGATGATGAAACTGTCAAACTTAGATTATTTTCTCAAAGTTTAGGGGGAGAAGTAAGAAAATGGTTTAAAGGCTTAACCCATCATAGTATTAATGATATTCAAGCCTTCCATCAGTTATTCTTGAACAAATGGGAAGTCAGGAAAAAACCTCTCCAAATACTTTCAAATTAGAAGAATCTCCAAAGAAACCCTGGGGAAAGTGTCCAAGCTTATTGCACTAGGTTTAATAGTGTGTATAATACACTTCCCCCATATCTAAAACCTCCACAAGGCTCAGCTTTAAACAAGTTCCCTGAAGGATTTTATCTTGAAATGGCTTATCAGCTGAGAGAGAGATCCTTTGACTCTTGAAGATATGCAAAAAGGAGCTCTCGCTGTGCAAGTTAATTTAATGGAGAAAAGAGAAGGAATGAGGAATGAGAAGAAAGTGTCCTTTAGAGAAGAATCTGCACCTTCCACATCTAGCTCTAAGATGGAAAGAATGATGGGGGAGATGATGAAAAAGATGAGCATACTTGAGAGAGCACAAGCTAGTCAAAACCAATCAGCTCAAAATAGAAATCAAAACCAAAATCAAAATTTTAGGAGAAACCAGCCTCAAAACAGACCAAGGGAGGATGATCAACAAATTACTCCTCCTTTTCATCAAAACTATGTAAGTGAGGTTGGAGAAACAAGTGAAAAAACAGAGGAAGATGATATAAACATGTTGGGAGTAGACAATGATGATTTTGAAGTTCATTACAATAGAAAACAAGGCCTATACACCCCCTATGATGATAAAAGACCAGAAGATGAATATTATTATCAAGAGCTGGAAAATGTCATCATTGAAACTCCAAAAGAATATGACCTTAGAAGTAAAAGAATCTGGAAATTCCCAAAACTAAAACCTCTGTAAATCCTGCAAAAAACAGCCCTGAGAACAAAACAAAAGTTGCAAAACAAAAAGATAAAACAGTGGCTATAAATTCTGATAAAAACAAGGAGAAAGGAACTCAAATGAATGAAAAATAGAGTGTAGATCTTAGCAGCATTAGCACCTCGGCTAGTGCTCCTACTAAAACAATTTTGACCAATGTAAATAGAACAAATCAGCAAACTGATTTTGCCGATAAAGTGGTAGTTAATAAGTCAGAAACAAGTGTTTTAAGAAATCAGACGCCTTTTAGTTTGGAGCAGGAAATTGCCAGAATCAAAATCTCTATTCCTTTCACTGAATTAGCTGCCCAAGATGTATATAGATCAAAAATTTTGAAGGCTTTTAACATAGAAGAGAAGAATGACACTGTCAATTTTAATGATGACCAACCAGAGCTCATATTTGGTCCTAAGATTGAGGGTAGATATCAGGAAGGACTAGTTCCTCCTTTTTATGTTAGTTTGAATATTGATGATAAAATTTTACACAACGCTATGCATGATTCAGGGGCCTCTCATAACTTAATGCCCAAAGCTGTAATGGAGAGCCTAGGCCTTGAACTCACTTGACCTTACAAAGATCTTTACTCCTTTGACTCAAGCAGAGTGAAATGTTTGGCTTTAATCAAAGACCTCTATGTAAACTTAGCACAAATTCCAACAAAGTGTTTAGTGATGGATATTGTAGTGGATGATGTACCTCCCAAGTATGGTATGCTGTTATAAAGATATTGGGGAGCTAAGTTACAAGGAACTATTCAGATGGACATGAAATATGCAACCATCCTGGTTTTCAATCAAACAAGAAGACTTTATAGGGAGTCTCATATGCAATACATGGTTACCAGCCAAGAGAGACCACAAAAATCTCCTCTTTATTCTGTTCACATAGGCCCTGATTCATTTATCCTTTTCAATGATGAAATATTCAGTGAACAAGAAACTTTAACTAAATTAGAGGCAGATACAGAAAAAGAGGAAGACAAGACAGAAGTGTCCAAACATTTTGCTGAATCATAAAATCCTAGCAAACAAATCACAGGTCTAGAGCTGCAAATCAGTCATCCATTGCTTTGCAACCTTGAAAGTCAAGAAAAGAGTCCTCAACAAAATGAAAATCATGAGGAACTAAAACAAATTCAATATAGTGTTGAACTTCAAGAACAATTCAAAAGCACACTAGATAAAGAGGATAGTAACCAAACAAGTAAATCAGAAACTAGTCCTCTTTGGAGTATGCACTTTGATGGATCTTGTACTAAGAGTGATGCAGGTGTAGGAGTGTGGCTTCGCAATAAAATGAACAATAATACTAAAGGGCATGCCTGCAAATTAAAATTTTAGTGCACCAATAACATAGCTGAGTATGAAGCACTTCTTTTAGGCCTGCACATATTGAAGAAATTAGGGGCCAAAAGAATAAAGATGCATGGTGATTCTGAAATAATAATTAGGCAAGTGAATGGGGATTATAATGCGAAACATCCTAGACCTAGGGCCTATAGTAACAATGTCATGGATTTATTGAAAACATTTGAGGATTTCAAACTAATTTTTGTCCCAAGAAATGAAAATATTCAAGCTAATGGTTTAGCTTTTACTGCTAGAACGTGCCTGACACCTTATGAAACCGAAATATGTACTACCCAAATCAAATTTCGACCAAATTTCCCTAACAATGAAAAATATTGGCAAGTGTTTGATGGAGACAAACAAATATAAGACTTCCTGCAGTCCATAAATGAATTTAAATTACCAAGTTCAGATTCAGACTATGAAATAGACTGTTCTAATGAAGAAAATCTACTTGATGAAGAAGAAAACTCTCCAAATATTGCTGAAATAAATTTGTTAGCTAATAAACTGGAACATTACGTGGAGGTTAGCACAGATTTAGAAAGAGAAGACTTAGAAACACTGCAATCTAACACTGAAGATTTGCCAAAAGGGCTGGTCCCCTTAGAAGAGCTGTTTGATTTCAATGATGTTGCCAAGAAACCAAATCTGGAACCTGTGGAAACTGAGGTAGAAGAGTTTAATATAGGCAGTGAACTAAACCCAAAAATGATCGAACTATCTAAGACTATACCAGCTGATATAAAACTGAAATACATAGAGTTGTTTAAAGAATTTTTTGATGTTTTTTCCTGGAGTTATGAGGATCTGAAATCCTATGACGCAGAAATAATTCAACATAAGATACCTCTCAAGGAAAACCAAAAACCATTTAAACAAAAAATGCGCAGAATAAACCCTGTTCAGTTACCTTTGGTTGAGAAGGAAATCAAGAAAATGTACGAAGCTGGTATTATTGTTCCTATTAGATATTCAGAATGGGTGTCTAATTTAGTGTCAGTTAGGAAGAAAAAAGGAGAGATTAGGCTTTGTATTGACTTTAGAAACTTAAACAAAGCCTCATTAAAAGACAACTACCCTTTACCCAAAATGGATCATATTTTACAAAAGGTAGTTAGTTCTAAAAGAATTTCTTTTCTTGATGGCTTCTCAAGGTACAATTAGATTTTAGTATATCCTGATGATCAATTAAAGACAACCTTCACCATGCCTTGGGGCACTTTCATGTATGTGAAAATTCCCTTTGGTTTAATGAATGTTGGTGCTACATTCCAGAGAGCCATGGACATTGCATTCTCGGAAGAACTAGGCCACTTCATCATTATCTATCTCGATGATATCATTGTTTTTTCAAAAACAGATGAAGAAAACCTAGAACACTTGAAAATAGTCTTTTAGAAGTGCAGAAAGTATGGGTTATCTTTAAATCCCAAGAAAACGTTGTTTGGTCTCGAAGAAGGTAAACTTCTTGGGCACATCATATCGAAAGAGGGGATAAAGATAGACCTAAAGAGGATTGAGGCTATATTGCAAATCACTCATCCTAGAAACATCAAGGAACTTCAATCTTTCATTGGAAAGATTAATTTCTTGAGAAGGTTCATACCCAACTTAGCTGAACTTCTTAGAAACATTACAAACATGCTGAAAAAAGAACAAGGAGTTAAATGGACCTTAGAGGCAAGGAAATATTTTGAGCTGGTGAAACAAGCATTAACCAAAACACCAGTTCTCATAAGTCCTTATTTTTCAAAAGATTTTTTCATTTTTTCATTCGCATCCGAACATATAATAGCTGCGGTCCTATTGCAGAAAAATTCAAAGCGACAAGAGCAGCGAATTGAAATCTTTAGTAAGGCTTTGAGAGATGCACCTTTGAAGTATAAAATTATGGAAAAACAAGCCTTTGCCTTATTCAAAGCCTTAAAATACTTTAGAGTTTACATTATTCACTCCCACTTAATTGCCTTTGTCCCAAATTTAGTTGTAAAGAACATTTTAACACAGGACCCAGATGGAAAGAGAGGTAAGTGGATAGTTGTGATACTTGAATATGATTTAGAAATCAAGCCCACTAAACTCATTAAAGGCTAAGGACTAGCAAGATTAATGGTTGAATCTAATTTTGAAGCTCTTGATATTAATATGATAAATGCATTAGATGAACAAGAGGAATTGTCAACTCCCATTGTTGAAGATTATTTTATGAATTCCTCTTGGTATGCTGATATTGTATATGTTTTGCTCAATCTGAATACACCTCCTGGTTTGTCAAAAAAAAAGACAAGGTTTTTAAAATTAAAAGCTGTTAACTACTGCATTTTAGATAAATGTCTTTACTGGAAAAATGCAAGTGGATTATTGCTTAAATGTTTGCCTGAGAATGATGCAGATAAGGTCAAGCATGAGTTCCATGAAGGAGAATGTGGAGGCCATCTCTATTGGAAGACAACATCCAACAAGATCCTTAGAGCTGGTTACTATTGGCCCACCCTCTTTCAGGATGTACACAAGATGATAATTGCCTACCATAAATGCCAACTCTTTGAAGGCAAAATAAAATTGCTTCCCTTTCCCTTGCATCCAATCACTGTTGAAGCCCCTTTTCAACAGTGGCGTTTAGACTTCATAGGAGAAATCCATCCACCTTCATCTGCCCAACATAGATGGATTCTCACAACAACTGACTACTTCACCAAATGGATAGAAGCCATCCCTTCTAGACAAGCCAATGACTCTGTCATCATAAAATTCATTGAAAATCATATCCTTTGTAGATTTGGCTATCCTAGGAAGATCATCAATGATAATGAAACTACATTTTCATCCAAGAAGATGGTTGAATTATGTCACAAATATAAGATTACATTGGGTCATTCTACTGATTATTACCCTTAAGGTAATGGGATGGCAGAATCCTCAAACAAGAGTTTGGTAAACATAATCAATAAGTTGCTGGAGGACAACAATAAGTCTTGGCACACCAAGCTAGTACATGCACTATGGGCTGACAGATTAACACTTAAGAAATCAATTGGAATGTCACCCTGCCAGCTTGTGTATGGAATAGATGCAATTTTTCCAACTAGCCTAGGTGTGCCAGTTATGAAGCTGATCCAAGAAGTGCAGTTGGAAGAAAATGAAATGATAAGAAGAATAAATTAAACCATACACCTTCAGCAAACCAGAGAGGAGGTCTACAACAGAGCATTGTAGAAGCAGGAAAGCATCAAGAAGCTTTTTGATAGATGGACAAAAGCCAACAATTTCAACATTGGTGACAAAGTGTTAAAGTGGGATTCAAGGAGAGAAGATAAGGGCAAGCATGGGAAATTTGATAACTCATGGCTTGGCCCTTATCTCATTCATTCTACTATTGGTAAGAATGCTTATTTGTTGCAGGAAATGAATGCAGTTGAACTGTTTCGGGGTCCTGTCAATGGCAGGATGCTCAAACATTATTTCTCTTGACCATATCAGTTTGGAAGCCTTTTTATTTTTGTTTTCATTATAAATAACATACCCATCATTGCATTCAAAGTTAAAAAATAAAAAAATACAAAAACAATAGAAGAATAAAAGAGGGCAGATTGTAACAACAAGAAAGGTACAACCCCATACCAAAAAGAGAAATAAAATCTAAAAGTGTGCAAGCTCAAAAGCCACTCCTAAGAAACACACTCCTAGTTAGTAATACAGCCTAATCATGACTAATTAGTTTTCAATTTACTGCTGATAGGTTAGTGAATTAGATTTTCCAAACAGCTTAAACTTGGCTTAACATTTAGGAAGATTAGGATAGAAGAAAAAGGTTCAAACAAGCTAAAAATCTAAACCTATGAGTTTCCAAAAGATGAATGGCTCTAACTAGATCAAACCTGAGCCAAGGATAGAAGCAAAATGGTTCTAATATGCCCAAAACTTGAACTAGAGAACAAAGAGAAAACAACTCAGACAGAGTCAAAACAGAGTTGAAGAAAAGAGAAGGATGTTTTTAGAACTTTCAGATTTTAAACCTTTACCATTTTGATTTATTTTTCTGCAATAATTATCTATGTGCAGCTTGTTTTTATGCCATAGATCAGCAACAAGTTAGACTGTTCAATCCTGACTTGTTTGCTTATTAAATTTCTTGCTTTATAATTTAGTGAATAAAAATCTATTAGACAGTTTAATCCTAACAAATAGTAGTTAGGTAGAGAAGCTTATGAACTCAACTGCTTAATTTGAGTTCATGGAGAAATAAGGGTAGAAATAGACTAGTTTTATGTTTTCAAAAAGAATAAACTATTTGTAAAAAGAGTTTGCCAATCCAAATGCACTATGAAAAGAATAAAAAATGTTAGATCATTAGGATTGGGTAGGTAGAAAGCTTTTTTTGATAGAATTCCATTGGTTTTAATGGCTGCTAACATTATCACAGCAAAAGAAACAAAGTTGCAGCCCAAATGGATGAGGCATTGATCAGCTTCCAGAGAAGACATGTCTGAGGTTATTGGCACCTTCAAGGAGCTACCATCCCAAGTTGGAGCCGTTGTTAGCCACCTATAAAAATTTGTCATATCAAATGGTGGCTAAAATCATGTTTAAGCCTTCAACAAACAATTTTTGGCCAAATTGTGAGTTCTTAAAGTCTTATGAAGATAACTTGTTCTTGAGTTAATCTTCACTGCTGTTTCCCTCATAATATTGAAAAATTTGTTGTTTTCCTGAAAGAAAAAGACTGCTAAAAACCCATTTTTCCCTTCATTTTACCCCTCCTTTCGCTCATAAAAAATCCTCCATTTTCCTCACTTTAACCTTCAAAATCACTTTAAGACGCTTTTAAAACCATTTGGTCTCCTACATTTTTTTTAAAAAAGCTTTCATTCCCCTATTGAAACCCTCCAATTCGCTTAAAAACTCTGTTTTTAGCCTATAAACACTCATATTACATTATGTAGAGTTTTAGCCCCTGAGGCCTTAAATTCTATAAACCTCGCATCTCATAGGACCATAAGCCTGCAACCAAGTGCTAAAAGTCCTGAAAACCCCAGTCTGAAACATTTTTCTCCTTTGAAATTCATAAAACCCAACTTTCCCTTTGATATTTCATGAATCGAATAGTTCAGGGTTTAAATGAATATTGGTCGTTGATCCAAAACTGAATCTACGGCTCTCAGCTAATTGCATCGCAAATGAACAAACAATCCCTTGTTGGTTCCTTCCAAATTTTTTCGATGTGATTAGGCCCTTTCCTCTTTGAAAACTCCCGATCCCTTTGTCGTTTCATATAACCCTGAGCCCCACAATCGAGAGCTAAACACCATAAAAAACCCTTCCCGAAACATAAATTTCCTTTGAATTTTATTAAAAACCCGATTTTCCTATGTTTTAATAAAAACTGGCGGTTCGTTGTTTTGGCGATTATCAACCGTTGATCTAAAGCCGATCAACGATCATCGGCACATCACATCGGAGTTTTTCATTGGATGCATTGCAAATATTTTTTGCCTACCTCTGATTGCAACCCTGCGATGGTTTCCCGACCGTTGATCTATTCCACTATACCTAGATCTAATGATCCACGTCGCTCCGTTCCAAAGCCCACCCCTCCGCCTTTGACCTTGACAGCTAAAATCCTAATCGTCGATCTGGCTCTAAGATCAACGGCCCTAATTCAATCGCATCGTAAAAAATCATTGTGCCATTCCTCTCTCCTCCTCCGATTGTGATCATTGCGATTCAATCTGGACCATCGAATCCACAAGAACCAACGGCCCAGATTTAATCGCGCTTCGTTCGCAGCCCTAACCATTGCACCCGCAGATTATATCTCCACCATTGATCTCTCCTATATCTAACGGTCCACATTAAATCGCATCAACATATTTCATCGTGCCTTTTTTTTTTTTTTTCCTCTGCTGATTTGCGACCTTGTGATTGAATCTGGGCCGTCCATTTCATAGATCTGACGGTCCAAATCTAACCTAAATTCCCTTGTTAATTTACAAAGCCCCATAGTGTAAATTCCTTAGTGAATCTCCATCGTTGATCTCTGCAGATCAACGGTCCATGTTTCACCCGATCTCCACCCGATCCCTGACCTTTTTTTTCTTTCATTTCCCTGAAAGTAATCTGGACCGTTTATTTTTCTAATCCAACGATCTAGATTGAACTCGATATGCCCAAATCCTTTGGGACCTATCTCCACCATCAATGAATCTTGATCATCCATTCCTAAGATCTAATGGTCCAGATCGAAACCGCCTTGACCCTGTCCACTATTTACCACCCGCGCATATTATCTCATCGCACTCTCATTCCCACCATCGGATCTCCCCATCCTTCATCCAATGGTTTCTATCCCATATTGCGTAATTCTATGCCTGAACTTTAATGCCAAAAATTTATGCGATATGGGCATTTTTTAAAAGGACACGTGTCAAGCACAAACCTATATCGCGTTCAAAAAGGTAAAACCACTTACCACCCTCAGCCCCGCGCGAAACCCGCTGCCTGTTTTCTGCTTACCACTTGTCCCCATCACATTACATTTTCTCATTTAAAATCTCTGCCGTTCATTCCTTTAATCTAACAGCCCAGATTGCATCTAACCTTTAAGCCATCGCCCTCCACCTTTCTTCCCAGAGACTTCATCAATGAATCTCCGCCGTTGATCTCTGTTGGTTAGTTTAATCCAACGAATCTCATCCATCCCGCATTCAAACTTCGTTTCTATGCCTTTTTCACTGCCGATTAAGGTTTTCCCAGTTTATATTAAATTTTTTCCCATTTTTTATAATTCTTCCCATCCGCCTTATAAGATCCTAGATTAATCTCAGCCACTGATCAACATGCATCTACTGTTCGGACTTAATCTTTCGTTCACTCACCCAACCACCTCTCCTTTTGACCTTAGCAAAGCAATCCTTGTCATTGGATGCCTTCAGCCAACGACCATGATCTAACTTAAACCTGTTAGGTCCCTATATCACTAGTATAGCCCCTTATTATTGTTAGTGTAAACCCCTTATTGTTATTGTTGTACCCTTGTAACCCCCATTTTGTTATTATTGTGCCCTTAAATTATTATTGTTAGGTCGGCTAGGATTACATTGTGGCCCACTAGGATTACATTATGGCCCCATGGACTCCTATATATAGAAAGGAGGTTTTGTAAATTGTATCATCCAAAAATTGTTCATTTATGTAATGTATTGGAGGTTTCCCCCTCGAAGTGGCTCATTTCTAAGGCGTTGATATCTCTTTTCTTCTATTTTTGGAGCTGGTTACACAACATTTGGTATCAGAGCTTTGGATTCTAGGGTTTCGCGGCTCCTAAACAGGTCATCGTGGCATTTTCGCTATAACTTTTTTTCTACGAAGCTTCAGAAGCTGAAAGTTTTAGGGTATGAAGCTAAAATCTTGAGGAAGTTTGTCTAAAAATTTCAGAGCTTGGTTCGCAATATTTTCGGAGATATGATCTGTGGAAGTTAGGTATTTTTTCAGGCTCCTAAACAGGTTATCGTGGCATTTGCGCTATAAAAAAATTTCTACGAAGGTTCAAAATCTGAAATTCGTATGGTGCGAAGCTGAAATCCTGAGGAAATTCGTCAAAATATTTCAGAGCTTGGTTCGCAATATTTTGGGAGATATGATCTGTGGAAGGTAGTGCTTTTTCAGGCTCCTGAATTTCATCTCAAAGAGGTGATCGTGGGAAAAGTTCAATAACTCTCTCTCTGGAGATTGGATTGGAGTGCCATCAAAAGTGGTCGCAAGTACACGGCCTTTAGTTTCTTGGATATCAATTTCAGAGACAAAGAACAAAACAGTGACACGTGGCAAGTCGTACAAGTTCGCTCTACTGAACCAGTCCAAAATTAGGTCATTGTGGGAGATTGGACACAAATTTGTCTTGGAGAATCCAAATCAGGTCAGACCTATGGCATTTGAAAGAAGCTTCAGAGAGCTACTACAGGGATGAATTTGAGATATCGAATATTTTCAATTACAGAGATAATTCAATTTCAATATTGAGCTCCTAAAAGCTAGTAAAAGGTGTGTATTTTTTTTTCCGAATTACATAAGTCTTGTTTGAAGAATCAAGTTGAATTGATTCCAAGGGCAACTTGTAGAATAGATATCAATATTGGATTTTAAAATGGCCACTAAAAAGAATTCAACACCCATCAAGCCTTCAGAAGGCTCTACTATGACTCATGAAGATGAAGAATTGCAACATGATCTATCAAAATTACAAGAGCAAATGCAACAGTTTTCACTCTCACAAAGTGCAACAAAAAATGAAATGGAAGTTTTGAAGAAAGGCATGGAAGTGAAGATGGACGGTTTGAAGAAAGGCATGGAAGCTAAAATGGATGGCGTGGAAGCTAAGATGGATGGCCTGGAAGCTAAGATGGATGACATGAAAGACAACATGGAAAACATGAAGAGTGATCTAAAAGCATACATGGAAGGCTTGATGACAAGCTTAAAACCAGAAATGATTCCTAATGGCGGAAATATAGGAGAAGAACCTCATGATGAGAACAAAATAAATGTTAATCATGATTTTATAAACTCGAATGTTGGTGGGAAGAACCACCATATTCCAAAAATGGATATGAGGAAGTTTGATGGAAAGGATCCTGTAACATGGATACTACATATGGAGCAATATTTTGATCTCCATAACGTGCAAAACACACAAAAGGTACGCATTGCAACGTTACATTTAGAACAAAATACATTTGTATGGTATCGATGGCTTTGTTCCCGTAAAAAAATTGTCACTTGGTCAATTTTTACGGAGGAAATGATAGCACATTATGAGGATACAAAGAGCAACACCTTCTTTACCCAATTGATAAATCTCTAACAAAAGGGTTTAGTGGGGCAGCACATTGAGGACTTCCAAAAATTGAATATAAGGGTAACTGATCTTACAGAGGAACACAGGATTGATCTCTTCCTAGGCAATTTAAAGGATAACATCCAACATGAAGTTCGCGTTTTGGAACCTGATTCATTGGAGAAGGCATTCAGGTTGGCAAGAAAAGTTGAATGTAAAATTATGGCGACAAGGAAGGCTACCACTCAATTCTATAAAGAAGGAAGTGTTGCTACGCCTAGATTTCCACAACCTACAAGGTTGACACCACAACAATTGGAAGAAAAAAGAGCAAAAGGGCTTTGCTACAGTTGTGATAGCAAATGCACTAAAGGTCATAAGTGTGCTGAGAAGAAATTATTTTACATAGATTGTGAAGAAGAAGAAGAAAATGAACAAGAAGAGGATATACACCAGGAACCACCCCTAGAAAAGGAAGAAATGAATCCGACCATATCGTGTAATGCACTGGCAGGAATTACCACTCCTCAAACTCTCAAGATAGAAGGACATATAAAGAAGAAAAGGGTAATAGTATTGATTGATTCAGGTAGCACCCATAATTTTATTCATTATAAGGTAGCCAAGGAATTAAATTGTTTCCTATACCCAGCACCAGAATGTCAAGTGATGGTTGCAAATGGAGGAACTATAAATTGCTCCAGAAAATGCCATAATATCAAGCTAACCATGGGGGAATATGTATTGAATATTCCAATGCTTTCCATTCCTATGGGAGGTGTTGATGTTGTACTAGGAGTACAATGGTTACAATCTTTGGGGACGGTAGCTTTTAATTTTCAAGAACTTTTCTTGAAATTTTTTCAGAAGGAAAGGAAGTCGAATTACGGGGTATTGCGAGGAAGCCAGGAAAGATAATAAGCTCTAATGTGAAAATATTCAAGAAAAGCAATGACGTAATTTTTAGTGTCCTCACTAAAGTTCTGCTCTAAAATCATCTATTTCTGCAAATCTCCAACAAGTCTTGGACAATCATTCCAAGGTGTTTGAAACTCTGAAAGGACTCCCACCTATTCGTGATCATGATCATGCTATTCATTTGATTCCAGGAAGTGTTCCTCCAAACATCAGGCCTTATAGATATCCTTACTTCCAGAAGAGCGAAATTGAACGTATGATTGCAGAAATGTTAGAGGCGGGTATAATTCAACCTAGTCAAAGTTCTTTCTCTGCTCCTGTAGTATTGGTACACAAGAAGGATGGATCATGGCAAATGTGTCCGGATTATAGGGAGCTCAATAATCTCACCATTAAAGATAAATTTCCCATTCCTGTGATTGATGAATTATTGGATGAATTACATGGAGCAATTTATTTTACCAAGTTGGATCTTCGTTCAGGATATCATCAAATTAGAATGAAGACTGAAGATATTCCAAAAACAGCATTTCGAACTCATGAGGGTCATTATGAATTTTTGGTCATGCCTTTGGCCTTACCAATGCACCTTCTACATTTCAAGGGTTGATGAATTCCATTTTCAAACCCTTCCTTAGAAAATTTGTGCTAGTATTTTTTGATGATATACTAATCTACAACAGATCTTGGAAGGATCATGTTGAACATGTTGAGAAGGTGCTCAAACTATTGCAGGAGAAACAATTATATGCAAAAAAATCCAAATGTTTCTTTGGAGTACAAGAGGTGGAATATCTGGGTCATATTGTGTCTCACGAGGGTGTTAAAGTAGACCCTAACAAAATTAAAGCCATTAAGGAATGGAAAGTCCCCACAACCATAAAGCAGTTGCGAGGATTTCTCGGGTTAACAGGGTATTATCGCAAGTTTTTTAAGAATTATGGGAGAATAGCAGCACCTCTAACAACATTATTGAAGAAAGATACATTTTCATGGACTCCTGAAGCAACTAAGGCCTTTGAACATCTTAAAGAAGCAATGTGCCTAGCACCGGTCCTAGCTACGCCAGACTTCACAAAAACCTTTATTGTGGAATGTGATGCCTCAGGAAATGGAATTGGTGCAGTTTTAATGCAGGAAGGAAGACCCATTACTTTTGAAAGTCGTCCAATCAAAGGAAAGTATTTACAGAAACCTATTTATGAGAAGGAAATGTTAGCAATACTACATGCACTAAAAAAATGGCGAACTTACCTAATGGGAAGACACTTCAAGGTAAAAACTGATCATGATAGTCTTAAACACTTTTTGGAACAAAGACTATCGTCAGAAGAACGACAAAAATGGGTCACAAAGATGTTGGGTTACGACTTTGAAATAATCTACAAAAAAGGAAAGCTGAATGTTGTTGCAGATGCACTCTCAAGAAAGAATGAAGAGGTGGAAGCATTGCTGTGTGCCATTTCTATTATCCAACCAGATTGGATAACTGAAGCAAGAGATGAATGGAAGAAGGACAAAGATGTATGGATACTCATTCAAAAGTTGCAGCAAGATCCTAGTACATCCGATACATTTAGTTGGAAAAATGATTCCTTATGGTACAAAGATCGCTTATATCTTTGTAATAATTCCCAACTAAAACAAAAGATTCTTCTGGAATTGCACACTTCTCCTTTAGGAGGACACTAAGGATTTTTAAAAACTTACCACAGGGTGAAGAAAGAATTTTTTTGGGATGGCCTTAAATCTGATATTCGAAAGTTTGTGGCGGAATGTTTGGTTTGCCAGCAGAATAAAGTGGAAACAATTAAGACCCCAGGACTTCTACAACCTTTATCCATTCCAAGTCAACGTTTGGAGGAGATTTCAATGGATTTTATCACAGGTTTACCTAAGTCCAAAGGAAAGAGTGTCATCATGGTGGTAGTTGATAGACTTACCAAGTATACACACTTTTGTGCATTATCTCATCCATTTAAAGCAAGTACAGTTGCTACTACATTTATGGACACAATTCAAAAGCTACATGGAAACCCAAGGGTTATTGTGAGCGACAGAGATCCCATTTTTACTGGAAATTTTTGGACGGAGTTATTTTCTTGTTTGGGTACTCAATTAACTCATAGCTCATCTTATCATCCTCAATAAAATGGTCAAACTGAGATAGTAAATAAATGTTTGGAAGGATATATTCGTTGTTTTGTATCTGATAAACAAACACAATGGGTCAAGTGGTTACCTCTCGTTGAATGGTGGTATAAAACTTCCTTCCATACTGCAGCAAAAATGACCCCATTTATGGCACTTTATGGATATCATCCACCATCCATCACATCATCTTTAAGAGAAAATTCGAAGGTTCAAGCAGTGGAAGATCACATCGAGCATCAACAAGAAGTTCTCCAACTCTTAAAGGATAACCTGAATTTAGCACAAAATCGAATGAAACAACAGGCAGATCAACATCGCAGCAAGAGAAGTTTTGATGTAGGAGATTGGGTATTTTTACGGCTACAACCATACAAACAAATGTCCCTCAAGCAAGCAAAGAAGGATAATAAATTATCGCCAAAGTACTATAGTCCTTACAAGGTGTTGCAAAAGATTGGTACTATGGCATACAAATTGGAGCTTCCTGCTTCTTCGCGAGTACATCCAGTTTTCCATGTTTCATGCTTAAAGAAGGTTATGGGTGAAAATCTTCCAGTTCAAACAGTATTGCCAGAACTTGATGGGGAAGGGAAAATCATATTGGAACCTGAAGCAGTCATGGAAAAAAGAACTCGACAACTACGGAATCGATCAATTTCGGAGTATCTCATCAAGTGGAAGAACTTACCCACTGAAGATTCTACATGGGAGGATGAGAATTTTATACAGAAGCACCCAGAGCTACTCAAGTGTTGAGGACAACACTTTTTTGAAGGAGAGGGCATGTTAGGTCCCTATATTACTAGTATAGTCCCTTATTGTTGTTAGTGTAACCCCCTTATTGTTATTATTGTACCCTTGTAACCCCCATTTTGTTATTATTGTGCCCTTAAATTATTATTGTTAGGTCGGCTAGGATTACATTGTGGCCCACTAGGATTACATTATGGCCCCATGGACTCCTATATAGAGAAAGGAGGTTTTGTGAATTGTATCATCCAAGAATTGTTCATTTATGTAATGTATTGGAGGTTGCCCCCTCAAAGTGGCTTATTTCTAAGGCGTTGATATCTCTTTTCTTCTATTTTTGGAGCTGGTTACACAACAAAACCTCTGAAGCAATCTTAACCCATCTACGCAGGATTTTATAACTTTTTGTGTATTTTTACAAGTTGTGAAGCTCTTACACAGTTCTTAAAAGAAATCAAAGGTCGGGGATGAAGGTCCCCTAGATTTTATTCATGAAAGAGATCATTATGCAGGGGTCGAATTATTGATTTATCTGTGCCTCATGAGCATTGATGTTATTTTAAAAAACCCTCTGCGTGCCTGCAAAAGCAATGAAAACACAACAAATTCCACATACAAAGAGTATCTGTATCTAGGGATAAAATCAAAGAAGAAATCAATGTTTAAAGGTTTAAAAAACAAGTTTTGAAGAATTAAAGCGTAAATTCGACTATCAAAGGCCTAATCCACAATTAAAGACATCATGAAGACTGGAAGACACATATTAAGCTTAATCTGTCCTAAAACACAGAACTAAAGTGAATTAAAGGTGTTTTAGGGAAAGATAAAGAATTCTATCAATCCAAGAAGCCTCCACTGCCACATGAGAGGCTAATTGAATCCTCTCCAGCTAACAAAAGCCACCTACAACCTCACAGCAATCAAAGGAGGCATAGTTATTGCAGAACAGAAGATATTTGACTCAATACAGATGAACAGTTAATTCAACGAAAGGAAATTATTGTAAACTGTCAGAAAAGTTATTACAACGATAAAAAAAAGCATTAAAGTCAACAAACTCTCCCAACGAGCTTAATACTTAATGAAAATCAGTCAATACAGAGAAAATATCAAAAAAGATTCTCCATTGAGCCCCTCAAAGGCCGAGAAGAATTAAGCTATATTAATTGAGCCTAGAGATCTATTCTCTCATCCCACCTCCTCATTCCTTCTATAAATACTTCTGTAGAAGATGAGATAATGTTGGTCACTACATATATGTAGCTTGTAAATAGTTTTATGATGCTGTTGTAAGCTCTGTTTGTAATTGACGATACCTAAGTTGAGATGAGAAGTTTGAAGCTGTAGAGACTCATTGGACTTGAAGATTGTAACTGGTTTGAGCATCAAATACACGATAATTTATGGGATCCTGGTCTATGTCAATGGTGATGTTTTTCTTATTGTAAATTGTTAATTTATTTCTGTTTCCATCCTGTCCATTTTCTCTGATAAAGAACAACAATTATAGAGTTAGGATTTACTGTTAAAGGTACCCTGCTCTCACTGATAAGCTTTATCTACATGTTTTATTCCAAATGTGTTGTTTAAGAATGATTTAATATAGTCGAAGCAGTCAAGATGTTGGTGTTCCATTCTCTTACTATCTAAACTTTAAACATTGTTCTTGAATGTTATTTTTAGTGTCTGCTAAGTAAAGTTGAACTAGGGAAGTCTACGGTTAGCCCTGTCCTCTAGTTTTATCTCCAAAGGTTATTTGAAATTTTCCCTAAGAGTATGTTGAAAGTAGGTTACGTTCAAAGTCCTTACTCGATCTTAGACTATTCTTTGTTTATCTTAAGTGTTGTCTTGAAAATTTTTCTAAGTAAAGCAGAGCTAGGGAAGTCTATGGTGAGCCCTATCCTCTAGTTTCTTCTCCAATAGTTGCTTTGAAAAGTTTCCCTTTGAATATGCTGAAAGCAGGATAGGTTCAAAGTCCTTACTTGATCTTAATCTATTATTTTTGCGTTTTAAATGTTTTCTATTGAAAGTGAATCAAACACAGGCTAGTTTCAAAGTACTTACCTGATCTTAGATTACTTTTATGTCTTTCTTAAGTGCATGCCAAAAGCAGGATAGTTTCAAAGTACTTACTTGATCTTAGGTTGCTCTTTGTTCTTCATTTGTTTGATTATCGTTATTTTTGTTTCATTCCATTCCATAAAATCAACTTAAAGAGATCCTATGACATAGATGACTTGCCCCATAGACCACTCTTGAACCTTGCTATTTCAATTAAATCCTACTATGATTCCATAGCCCAATGGATCGAAGCTGATTTTTGCCTATCTTGTTAGCTGAATTAATCTTTCACTTTCATTCATCTTCACCCTTCATTTAGACTTCCTTCACCTTCATATATCTTTGCTCAACCAAAACAAACAAAAACATTGTTCTTCATAACTAGCCTAATATCACATTTCAAGCCTTAAAGATAAATCAATCTTTGCACTTATAGAGAGATCCCTCTCTGGATTCAGGAGGGCTAGATCCTAGAATCCCAAAGTGGTTCAAGTGTTCTCTGTGCAATCTTAGTCTTGTAAATTTGCTGAAATTATAGGGAGCTAACATGACCAATCTCAAAACTTCATACAATACCTATTAGATATTGATGAGAATTTGGTAGACATGCATCCTGAAGATCTGTTAGAAGCCATTCAAGAGTTTCATATGCATCCTAATTATCACAAGAACCCAGATTAATCAGTTGAGGAAGAAATTAGTCAAGAAATAAAGGGAATTCTTCAAGATATACCAGCAAGCACAAATACTGATTCATCATCCCTTGTAGCTGAGACCCAAGAGGACATCCAACCTCAAACTTAGCATTCACAAGAAACAAAGAGCTACTGCACTTCTGCTCAAAGAAACACAAGAACATATTCCCCTTTGACAGAAGAATAAATAGATCAGATCATCAATAGATAACCTACCTCTGAGATATTTTATAGAGCAAACACTCTTGCCCATTCATGTACTGAGCTTCGTTGTACAGATTTGGAAAGCTCCCCTGTAAATCAGAATGAAGAAATACTTGCCGATAATCCAGTATGTCTGATTGGTAGCATTACTTATATTCATGATTTTCCTAAGTTTGATCTATCTGATGATGATGTTCTCCAAACAGAAGTTGATCTTGCAGGGCCATCATCAGTAGATTTGTGGGAGGAAAATCAGTTCCATCAACTCAAGAAAGTAATGAGCCCATGCAGTCTATTTATGATACTGATGAGGAAAGTTATGAAAGTATAGTAGCAGGTGAAGATTCATTGAATCTTCACTCTGATTTATCTCAGATCATCAGTAATAGTTTTCATGTGATTGGGAATCAGTAGCCTTTCATCCCAAAGGATGAAGAGGAAAACCATGAAGAAATTTTTGAACAGGTTGAAACCAAGGAGCCTTTTCTTGAAAAAGAGGAAGCAATGGAACAGACCCCTGCTCAAGAATACATTGATATTTTCACAGAACTCAGCCCACCAGATCATAATATCTCAGAGCTATAAGAGGACAACACTGCAATATATGATGAATCCTCCAGTTCAGAAAATAATGAAGATGAAGAATAATTTCTTTCTCAAGAGAATCTGTTCTTTGATCCAGTGGAAGAGGAAGTAATCCTGGTTGAAGCCTACTTTCCAAATACTCACAACCAGGTATCATTTCAAGATCCTTATGCTCGTTTCCTACATACATTTGAATAAGGATCAAAGGCCATCAAGAGCAACCTGTTACAAACAACAAGAATCATTTTAGAAGCTGCTGTTAATAAACAAAGAGAATGGGAGTGGCCCTGCCTGTCCAACATGCTCAAAGAGATGAGAAAAGACCAGTCATGGGATCATCTGATTGACTAGATGTATTGGAAAAGAGAGTTTGTCAGCTAGACATGTAAATATTTCAAGTTAGAGTAGGGTAGGTAGGAATCTCAATAAAGCTCAGCCTGTGAGAATTTAGTTAGTTGTTGATTTTACATTGAAGAAAAATTGAAAAAATAAAAAAATAGAAAGAGAAGGGTTCAGACAATCTCAAAACTTGAACTAGTAGAGAAAATAAGAAGAAGCATCTCTAACAAGATCAAAACCAAAGCTGAAATGAAGAAAGAAAGGTGACTCTAAAAATCTCAAAATCTGAGTCACAAGAAGAAGGAAGGATGCTGGTGATTTTCAGATCTTAAGCCTTCAAATTTTGTTTTCAATTTCTGCAAATTTTATTCCATGTGCAGCTTGTCTTTATGCCATGGATCCACAGCAAATTAGACAGTCTAATCCTGGTTTGTCTGTATTTAAATTTCTATTTTAGAATGTAGAGAATGAAAATCTGTCAGACAGTTTGATCTTGGCAGATATTAGTTTAGGTAGAGAAGCTATGAGTCCAACTGTTTAATCTGGTCTCATGGAGAAATAAGGGTAGTAGTAGATAGGTTTATTTTCCTGTTTGCAAAATAATGATGATGTGAAAGGTCTGCAAGTATAAATGCACCTTGAAGAAAAAATGTTAGGACAGTAGGATGGGTAGGTAGTTGTTTGGGAAAATGTTTATGCTGATATAATGCACATCATGTATGCAGCAGTTGATGAAAGAAGAAAAGATGGTCAAGTACCAGGAACTTGGCCTACTTCTAAAGATTATATCTGAGATTCTTGACACCTTCAAGAAGATGCCATCCCCATGTGGAGCCACTGTTAGCCACCTATAATATTTTGTCAAAGCAAACAGGTGGCTAAATATGTTTCTGAGCCTTCAAGAGAAACATTTCCTTTGTAAATCTATCATTCTTGAAGCCTCCATGTGTCTTACATCCTTTAAAGAATCTTCACTGCTGTTTCCATTGATGAACCCTACTATTTGTGAAAGAAGCAGTTCTAAAAAAGGCCTCCATTTTCTCCATTTCACTCCCACAAAAATCCCCATTTTTCATCCTCATTCCCTTCACAAAAATTCCTCTGTAGACCTTCATTTATGGACAATAGTTTATGGAAAGAAGTCCTTAAAATTTTCAAGACAATAGTTATGGAAGTATGGAAGACCTAAGATACCTTCTATCACCTTACTTATCTCAGAAGGCAAAACAGAGTACCAACAGCCAGAGAGTACTTCAAAGAGACATACCTAAAGTTATTGTCAACCTGACAAAGACTTCTAAACCAGACTAAAGGGTACCAAAAGTTAATGAAAAGACATTATGAAGAGTGGGCATTCAAATACTTCCTCCCCTCTCTCTTAATGGATCATTTAAGTTCATATCTACTACTCCACCTCCTCATTCACCTATAAGTATTCATTGAAAATTCATTATAAAGGGTTGGGATTTTATTGATTGTTTGAACTGTTATTGAGGGGGAGTAGCTGAGTAGTTTATAATATAGTAGGTTGGGAAGAGAAGTTTGGACTATAAAAATCCACTGGACTCAAAGTATGTGACTGGTTTTGCACATCAATGGAACAAGCAGATTCACAAGATCCTGGTCTATATTATGGGTGATGTTTTCCTCACTGTAATTGTCTCCTTTCATGTCTTTCATACTGTCCATTATTCTCTGATAAAGAACATCAAGCATAGATTAGGACATACTGTTGGAAGTACCCTAAATTTCACTGTAAATATTTATCTCTATGTTTTCCTCTGATTGTGTATTTAAGGATAATTCTATAGGGTATAAACAATCAAGAAATGTTGGTGAGCCCATGTCTTGCTGAGTACAAATTGAAACATTGTTCTTGAAAGATATTTTCATTTCATGCTAAGTAAATATTGAACTAGGGAAGTCTATGGTTAGCCCTGTCCTCTAGTTTCTTCTCCTACAGTTTGTCTTGAAATTTTCCCTGTGAGTTGGTGTCAAAAGCAGAGAAGGTTTAAACTCTTTCTTTGATCTTAGGCCTTGCTCTTTGTTTAATCTTGAATGTTTTCTACTGTTTGAAGGCTGTTATGAGGTCTGCTGGATTGTTTCCCTTGATAGTATGCTGAAAGAAGGTTAGGTTAAAAGTCCTTCCTTGATCTTAAGCTACCCTTGTGTCTGTATTGAGAGTTTCCTTTGTGAGTATGTCAAAAGCAGGACAGGTTAAAATTCCTTACCTGATCTTAGGCTACACTCTGGTTTCTTTCTTTCACCCCACTTCTTAATGTTCCATATCACCATTTATCTAAAGAGATCCTTTGGTTTAGATGACTTGCCCTATGGAAACCCTTGGATAGTTGTTATGCGAGTAAACCCTTTTATGACTCCATAGCCCAATGGATTGGCACTTCTCTTGACCTATCTTCCCATGCTGAAACATCCTACTACTTATTTCCTTCTTCACTTCACATAACCTTCTCAGTTAATGATCTCCAACCAAACAAACAAAAAAAACCCTATGCTTCATAACTAGCCTAATACCATAAACTGACCTTAAAGATATATCATTCTTTACATATATAGAGAGATCCCTCTCTGTATCTAGGAGGGCTAGATCCTGAGATCCCAAAGTGGTTTGATGTTGTCTTGTCATTTGGTATTGCCAAATCTGCCAAATCATAGAAACCCCAACACCTTCAAAACCATAACTTCCACATAGTATATATACAAAAATATAATGAACCAAATTATGAAATTTGTTCTATATGTTCCACAACATTTTTCCTTAATATGGTCAATTTTTCACTACTTGAAACATCACAAAAAAAAGTTATAGAGAAAATTCCAAATAGACTTGTTTGAACCCAATTTCAGGAAAATTTAGGAACCACATCCTCGTTAGAGCATATGTTTGCACATATATCAAATCATGATATGAAATTTGAAACAAAAAAATCCTAAATAACCTCACATAAAAAGAAATTAAAGAAATAATTCCAAACTAACATGTTTAAAACTAATTTCAGGAACATTTAGAACCATTAATTTCGTTATAGAATATCTCTACGTATTGCAAACCAATATTTGAAATTTGAATAAAATGTTCCCAAATATTACTTCTTAATATTCTTCAAGTTTTACCATTTGAAGCCTCCTAGAAAGAAAAATATGGTAAAAAATCCAAGATGACCTATTTGAAGCAACAAAACCCTAGGTTTGTATGCTCTAATACCAAATGTTATGAACCTTTCACCTTAAAAATGGTAGGAAAAAAATAATTGTACTCCTCTTTGAGGGAACCCTCACTTTATAATGAATAAAATGTACATGAAAATATTTATTTGTCCTAAGACTTGGTCTCCTTAGTATGTATATAGGAGACAAAATTTACAATTATAATAAAATGGGACCATGAAAGTTTGTAGCCCACATAACAATATAATATAAATTTAATTACTCAATATCTAAGGCTTAATAAGGGTTTTTATGGTTAACAAGGGGCTTAAATAGGGCTTAATAGCTGCTAGGAAAAGAATTGGTTCCACCATATGTCATTATATTTGCTCCATAGTTGAGCAGAGCATTTAGGAGTAGGAATTTAGTGTTATGAAACCAGGTCACACAATAGAATAAAAGAGAGATCAACAACTTGGAAATCAACCTCTTCGAGGGGGGAACGTACTTTACATTACATAAATTAACAATTCTTGGATGATACAAATGAAAAAACATACATACATACATACATACATACATACATACATACATACATACATACATACATACATATATATATATATATATATATATATATATATATATATATATATATATATATATAGGAGTCCAATGGGTCACAGTATTATCCTAGTCGACATAACAATAACAATGCAAGGGCACAACAATTACAATATTGGGATTCTATGGGGCACAATAATAACAATATGGGGACTAAATGGGCACAAAAATAACAATAAAGTGAACAATAACAATAAGGGGGATATACTAACAATAGAATTAAGGGGATACAGTAGTATTATAGGGAGCTAACAGTTAGTGAGTAAAACAAAGGGGAGTAAGATTTTGTAGCAACCTTATAGGCCATAAGTCTTAGGAAACTCAATAAATAATACCTCTTTCTTTGTATTTGCATATTTACATATTAGAGGAAAGAGAGTAGATTTTCCTCACCTTTTACTTGGGTTTCCCTCCATACAATAATCCTAAGATAAATCTTGTGTTTAGTTGTGGATTGTGCGTAAGTATTTTTTTGTTCTCTATATTTTTCATTTTAGTTATTTCATACATTTAAGAATAAAATTAGTAATTAGAAAGTTTGATTGTAAAGGATATTAACCTTTATTGTAAATATTTTAATATTATATTTTATTTTTTATGACGAATTGTTTGAGTGGAATACCCTTGGAAGTTACCAAATCATGTAATTTAAATTGAGATGCATTAATATCCTATACTGAAGGAATTTAGACTACCAAATAAAAAATGGTGAAGTTTCAACATCATAATTTATAGAATTCATTGCAAAAAAATGGTTTCCTTCATGATCCATTATAATTTTATTTTGCTATCCTTTTCATGGTAACAACAAATGCAACTGGCTAGTTGAAAAAATCCATTCTATTTTTTTGGATTAGTCTCCACTCAAAAATAAACCATAAGCCTTTAGGATATATATCACAGTTGTATGGATTACCTAATGAAATTTTGGATTAGAAGATAATATTGTTAATACATATTTGACTTCACTGATCTGAATATGGGAAAACTAGTTATTGCTATGCTAACTCCCTCATCAGTGTTAAAATGTGTTTTTATGATCGTCTCAAGTTAACCATTTGTGAAGGGGTTTATGTGTCAAATTTTATGTGTCTTTGATGATCAAATTATGAGTTAATTAAATTTTAAAAACTCATATACAAAAATGAAATGCAGAAAGATAACATACAACATACCCATAACACAATGAATTATAACAAAGTTCACCCCTCTTGGGCTACATCTCCATGGACTTGTTTCAACTAGCTAGGTCCACTTGGGATTAGGAGTAAAACGCTTGTTTACATGAACTTGTAGTGCTCCAATATATTTTAAACCTGCTCCATTAGATTCGAAACACCCAAAAACTCCAAAAATTATTATTCAATCTCTGAAATTGGTTTATAGTTGATCTAGGTTGACCTCCCATCCTGGTGGCCATGGGCTTATTTAATCTCCAAAGTGAACGAAAACATTCAAATGTGCTGCAACGCCTCTGAAAATGATACCAATGTGTTCAGAGCATCAAATAAATCTAAAATTGAATATTCATTCACTCCATTTGGCCTTTAGCTGATCTAGGCATGACCTTCCTTCCTGGTGGCCCTAGGCTTCAAAATTCTTCAAGGTGACAAAACAATATGTAGAATTTCTCCTCTACCTCTGTAAGTTGTTCCAATGGATTCATAGCATGCCAACCTACTAGGAATGACTCTTCTTGAGCTAAAATTGGTTGATTATTGTTCAAGATAGGCATCCTTTAATTTTCCACTAGATTCTGCCTCTAAATATGGAGAAACTGTAGTTAGCTCCGGCAATTATGGAGGTGGCGTTGAATTCGGAGGTGCTGCCAAAAATACCGCAAACATAAGCGCTAGGTTAATTAACTTTTAAACTCGAATTAGAGGAATAAACTGCGCACTAAGTGCAATTATTTCGACGCTAAATATTAGGTCACGTGGCACCGTCATGTGGGAGGAGAGCTGGCTCGCATGCTGGCCCCCTCCATTCCACCATCGAAAATCTGCATGCATTTTATATAAAATTTGGGCGCCGAGCTTTAACAAGGAATTGGCTTGGCCTATTAGGAAGTAGTGGTAGTGGTTTGGGGGAGGTCGCGGGGTCGAACCCCGACCTCTGCCCCTCCATAAATATGTTTTTGTCATAATATAAAACACGCCATATGACCTTTGTATTGCCAACGGACTTTGGAATATATGCCTCCACATTAATCCAAAACTTTGGATATTTAAATGCCATGAAATTTGTGCCATCGACCATAGTTTAAAACCTTTGTATAGTTTAAATTTGTGCCATGTGTTAAACTTTAGAAAAATGTGAATATATGTGGAGTTTAATATATGTATATGAGGTTTTTAATTATATATATATATCCAACTTTAATACATTAAAAATAAAAATAAAAATCCCACACATAAAAATTCATGAACCCAAATTCAACCTCGGAGGACTTTCGGAAATTTCACCTTCTCAACCCAAACTAGAGAATCCAGAAGTGACACTTGTCACAGTCCCATTGGAAAAAAACTGAAGAATATTCCCTGCATGCTGACTGGGATGCCATGTCATCAACTTGTACCTGTTCGGTAGTTTTTAAAAGAAAAATTGCCTATTCTAAACGTTGCTCAACAGACTATAACTTTTTCATACGAACTTGGTTTTCAACAAAACGAGTTGCGTTGGATTCCCGGGGACACGCCAGTCGCTATCGTTCTAGTTTGGTGCAATTACGAGCACTTTTAATTTTGAGCAAATTTCCCCCCTAATCTAGATTTCGATCATTCACCAAATAATTTAACTTCATATATGTCTAGTTGAATGATGTGTGCACCATATTTATTAATTTGAAAATTGAATATGACATGAGTTTTAAATAAGATCCATTTAGTCAAATAATTATGATCATTCCTATTGAAAAACTTGAAAGCTAATATTTTTCCTAGTGGTTGTGTTTAGGATAATAGTTAGATGGGTTGAAAACAATAGAATATGCATGATAGATTAAATTTATTATGTATAAATTTGAAATAAACAAATGAAAACAAAGAAAAATAGAAATATAGGAGACAAATAATAAAGTAAGAAACTCCAATTTTATTACCCAATGACAACTTTAATGTGACACTTGGAAGAATTTGGGTTAATTGGTTTGTGCCTTCAATCTCCTCCTTGGGAGGGTCCTTTGATACATCCCATACCTACAAGTGAATGTTTTTTCTCTCTAATATAAAACAATGGATTTGGTTGTATAATAAATATAGGTGAATGAGCTCAATTGGAACAAAATCATATGTTGGAAAACGAATGGTCATGTGAGGTGAAGGAGAAAACCTCTCATACTTATAGCAAAAAAATGGTTAAATTTGATACGGTCCAAATAATAAAAAATGATTATTGGACCAATTCGATATTTTTCCCCCTTTTGGTTTTTAGTATTGAGTTACTTTTTATTGATTAAATATGAGATGAAAAGGTTAAAAATGTTGTGTATGACCTTTAATATGACTAATTAACTCAAGAAAAAATATTTCTCAAGCTAATTAATGAAAATAATTCATAAATAATTGAATTATTGAATTATTTCCATGTGAATGGGTTAAATGGTTGGAAATAACTTAATTTTCTTTCACATAAATGGTTAAAAATGATGAAAATAACTTATGAAAAGTGATTACTTGGACTATTTTTATCGGTTAATATTGTGAAAGTGGGAAGCCCATACTAAAGGTGCATTTTGATAATCCTAAAAATTCTAGCTAGGTGATCACCTTTTGTGTGATAACATATTGACTCCAAATGTATGAGGTTGGGAGCATATTGTATCATTGAAATTTATTATAGTTTAGGAGATCTTTGGAAGGTTAACACTTATCAATGAAGAGTCTCAATGTGGGCATATATGATCTCGATGAGATGGGGGAGGTATAAATATACCAGTCAAGATAACTTAGTATAAACAATATAGTGGTGTGCCTAGTAGAATAAGAAAGAGAAAAATAATATATAGTGTATCAAGATGCTAGCATCACGAGGAAAAAATATATTACAGTGAAATATATGGTCCTATGTACATATGCCTAGAACAAAGGAGGCTGGGATTTATGACATGACAATTATTGATATTGATGCATAGGACCAAATGCCTTCTCACTGAGGACATAGGTAGCAATAACCTAAGAATCCTTGACTAATAGGAAGGGGGTCTAAAGATCTAAATGAGATAATTGAACAATAGCTCATGTTTAGGAAACTAAGAATGGTGGAATCGATATAATCAAACTAAAGGACTTGCATATGAGGTTAGATCATGAAATTATGCAAGCTAGGAAGGCATGGATTACCCAAATGAAAACACTCTCCTAAGGTATAAAAACAACTCAAAAATTCTTGGTGAATTTGGTACAATCATCTGAAGCACTAGACCACCAAGTGTATGATTATTTTTCATGCAATGATGAGATGAGGTCAAGAATATGAGAAAAAAACAAGTTAGAGAGATGTAAGGTCTTCCTTTGCTTCGCTTGAGGAACCCATTGATGAGGAATATGAGTACAAGACACATTTTCCTCTAGGCCAATCCCATATAATGGAGGTGCTGAATTTGATATGGGAAAGCCCATAGTTACAAAAATGATGAATCCTCAACATTTTACTTGGTAGAAGGTATAATGTGATAGATAAAGACTAACATCAATGTTCATAGAATGGTTTGATGGATGGACTTATAACTCATATTTTTTACAGAAAGACATGCGAGGATGATCTTAAAGTGACTGAAATAATTCCACATAGGATGATCGATTAGTAGATAAAGGCTTTTCAAATCCACATCAGTAAACCAATGGGAAATCTAGAGGTCATGTTTCAAAAATTAAGGATGAGTACAACACACCGACGAGATAACATATTGTAACATGAATTGATATGGTATTGAATAGAATCCATAGAAATAAATTTGAACCATATTGGATTCTCTAAAAGCATGTGACAAGATGATGGTTCCATTAACTAAACTAAGATGATGTTCTTGGATGCATCCTTGAATCCCTAGATTATAGAAAACTTGAGACATTGAAGCCATGCTATGCAAATTTTAGCTAAATCCATTTATTCTTGGTTTTATAAGTTGTTTGTACATCCATTAAATGTGTGTTTGATGTTTTAGACATATTTTTTGTCTTTATGATCATGCCATTTTTATTTCACTTTAAAAGAATTGAGAAAGAGGCACTAATTATCAGCTATAGGCCGCATTTGATGATGGGTAACAATGGTAGATTTTCAGTGTCAAATTGAAATTCATGAAAAATGTCTATGATATTATCACATGCTATTTGTTGAACATAAAAAATTTACCATTTAATTATTTTCAATTAAATCTATGAAAACCATTCAATTTTTTCTATTCCTAAAAAAGTAAAAAAATTAAGATAAGTTGTGCAATTAGAGATGGGACATTGAGCAAGATGAGCAAGAATTCGTCGACCAAGATCAGCTGCCAACCAAATTTTACTCGAATAAGTAAGATGAATGATAATGATATTATATGATGTAACATGCCCAATTTTCAGATAGCAATTTATTTTTCTTGTTATAAATACCCACTATTGACAGCCTATTCATTACATTTAGTTATTACTACATTTATTTCACTGTGTTTACCTAGAAGACTTCCAGAATTGTATACTATCTTTAGATCTGCTTCTGGTACTTTTGGATATATTAAAATTTGGTCCTCTTACTATTAGGACAAAGTATCTATTTTATTTCCATAGTCTTTTTCAACTTCTACTTGTATTTCATCCCAAGTCATAACATAATTTCTTACTCTCCCATGTATTAAATTCATAACTTATTGGGAATAGTTATTGTTATCACCCTAGTAATTCTTAGGTTGTGGGATGGGGATTTTTCTAGTTAAGAACACCAGGGGTAACCAAAAACCGCTTTGGGAATTCAGGATCTAGCCTTCCTAAGCTCCGGAGAGGGATCTCTCCCAAATATTTAGCTTTGTTTTGGTAAAGGGTTTTAGGCTAGCTATGAGTGAGAAATAGGACTGATTTTAGAAGTGTGGTAGGAATAAAAAGTATTTCAAGGTAAACCAGAGGGATCTACCAGAACATTGGGCAATGGAGTCAACTCTCTAGGCAAGCAGGGCTAGGAAATAAGACTTAAAGATGCAAATGTACTAAGGGCGGGATAGATGACCTTCTAAGGCTTTGAATAGGTTTTGTTGATGGAATGGGTGAAATCTGAACAAAAGGGCACTTAAGAATACTTAACTTACAGAAATGAGGATTGAAGGAGGGGATCAAATTGGAACCTAGAGAAATTAAGAATTCTATGGTCTGGTTATCAAGCAGAAAACATAAAAATGCCAACTAGTTTAAAACATAGAGCTTATTATCACTAATTCTATTTAATTTCTCCTTAGTTGATCATTACAGAATAGAAACACATCAAATGAATGTATGTAAACTTTAAATAATAACAATGAAAACACGAAAAAATATGAGACTTATATTGTCACCATGAGAATCCTTAGTTATGATGTCTCTAATCTTGTTTCCAGACTGCTGCTTTGCTAATTGACTCACACCAACTTCAATATGTCCAACAAAATGACTATAGTAGTCTTGAGAAATTTTATTCCACACTGAATAATTCGAATTATGAAGTATTTATACACAATTTGTTTTTACAAAATATCTCAGAAATTGAGATAATGTCTTAAAGAAAAATAGGAAAAAGAACATAAGAAGAGGGACAACAGTAAAATAGTTTGCAAGTTGTCCTCTTTTACAAGGAAAATTAGAACTATTTTGTCTTATCTACACTGATTTATGATGTGCTGTGAGCATTGCCGGCAATAGGTACATCTTCACGTGGATGGTGGCTTGTAGAATACTATTCCTTTTTATCTTCTGCTCTAATACTCTTTATCTCTGCTTTTTCACTGTTTCACTGCTGTAATTGAAAAATGACCAACAATATCAATTTGATTTTACTGATACACTTTGACACTGATTTTTTCACCATAAGGTAAAATTAAAATATGAGTTTCCAAGTAATTTTCCTGTCCTTTATCTATCAAATTCACAGTAGATCTGTGAATTCTTGCCATTGTTCAGCAGTGGGGATCTTCATATTCTTCAATTTCCTGTAACTTTCATCAACTTCTATATATTTGGTAAAGTTAGGCTTTACAGTGAACATATGCTTGATTTCATTTTCCAAAAAGAATATATTTTCAAAATTTTGAAGAAGTGCTTTGCCACTTGGTGATCCTTGTGGCAATGGTTGTTTAGCTTGCACTTTTGCATGAGTTCTGATTTTCTGATCATAATATTTCTGTGGCATTAATTTGTCATTTAATGCATGAATGTCTGGTAAAACTGCTTGTGATAATATTTTGTATTTCGCCCAAAATCTTGAGATGGATAAGTTCATATCTTTACACCTATCTTCCAAGTTATTCATCATGTTCCTCTTATTCAGGTCTTTCTTAATTTGAAGGGTGGCCTCTGTCCTATCAGCAATTTTCAACTCTTCTAACTCTTCCCTATTTTTTCTGTTCAAAAATGCTATGAGTTGAACTTATTTAGGTGGCTTATTTTCAATCTCTTTCTTGGTTTTATCAATTTCTGCATTTTCAGCCTGTAGTAACTTTTTCTGCTCATAAATTATTTGAATTTAAGGCCATTAAGAGTGAATGCCTTCAATGATTTTTATCCATAATGTTGGGAAAAATACTGAGAGGGGGGGGGGGGGGTGAATCAGTATTTACTGTATATTCAAAACTTTTACTTTTTCATTCCTTAAAATCCATACGCTACTTTCCTTCAGTAAACTCGCGTATACACGCGGCTATCCTTCATACAACTCGCGTATTAGCAGAGATCTAAATATGCATATATTTATTAACTTGGTTCTTTACAATATTCATTCATCTGATGTTAAGTTATCAGTAAACATGTGCAGTAACAAAAGAATAATCCATCACACAAAGCATCACACATGAACACCAGGATTTTTAGGTGGAAACCCAAGTCGGGAGAAAACCACCGCTGCAGTTGCTCAGCCTTCAATATTTTATTATAGAGAAAACATCTTACAACATATGTGTGCAGGACTCCTACACGTGGGGCACCTTTTGTGCTCGTTTACCAGGCCTCTCTGAAGGAGCTCAGCCCCTGACTCGTTTACCGGCCTCTCTGGAAGGGAGCTCGACTACGATCTCGTTTCGGCCTCTCTGGAAGGGAGCTACGACCCCGGTCTCGTTTACCAACCTCTCATGGAAAGGAGCTCGACCCCACAGTCCTGGTTTACCGGATTATTTCGGGAGAACTCTGACCCCCGGCGAAGGCTACAACCTGTTCCTCTATGGACCACGTTTCATCAATTTTCACACTGGATCCAACAACTTCAATAGAACACAACTTGCAGGCCACGTTTCATCATATTTTCAGACTAGACCCTCTCCATACATTTAAGCACAGTCAAACATCAACAACAGATAGCTAAAACAGAGCAGATCAGATCAGAGATTTCATACCCCATGTTTCAGCAAACCCTAGTTTGCATACGCGCTTTCCTTTCACTGATGTCGCGTATATACGCGCTTCCGTCCACATCAACCAGCGTATACCTCTGTATTAATTTCACTGCGCATACGCGCTTTATCTTCAGCAAAGACGTGTATATACGCGCTTCCTCTGCGTCGAACTAGCGTATGGTTCTTCAGATATTTTAGGTCATTGCAATTCTTCAGAACAGATACATCACACAGATTTTACCCTTTTCTTCAGACAAATGTTCGCCTCATCTCAGATCTAATCATGTCATAAACAGATCTAGCAGATACAAATACATTCCAGATCTAGATCCCTTCTTCATAATTTCTTCATTGGTGCATCACACATTCAGATTTATCATTCAACTGTAACCCTTTCCATTCAGATCTACTTCAGGAAGAAGTATTCATTCAAGCTCAGACGTCTTGCACCCGCTCTCATGATTTGCACAATGAATTTCTTCTCCTTATATAGATTTACCCTTTTTCAATACCATGAGCCAAAACAATACCATGAGCCCAAAACTACATTACTTCCGATGGTATTCCTGGACGGGGTCATTTAGACGAATCATTACCCAATACAATGGGTCAATACCATGGTGGTTACCCCTGGGTTTGCACTTTATGAGCGCTTTTTCCCATACGCAACTTGGCACGTTGTTTCCAGCGTGCATATGCGACTTCTCCTAGGCAAATCCTCATATGCCTTGAGACATACTCTTTTTATCATAGATCTAGCACATACTGAATTTCTTTCTTCATTCCCTTCTGTACACACTGTAGATACATCAGATTTACTTCATCAAGAACATATTCTATCAATCACAACTTCATCAAGTAAGTTTCCATTCAAGAATAACACTCAACATCATATGGCTAGAAAACATCATTTCATATCAGATTTACATCATTTACTAAGTCCAACAGGTCAAGAATAACTTCATCAGGTGGTTCGCCATCAAGGACAACACATGTCAATACTCTCATGTCTTCATCTTCATTTAGTGGGTTGCCATCAAGGACAACACTCTGCATCATATTGCCAACAATCTCCCCCTTTGGACTTGATGGAAACCATGATGGTGTTTGGTTACCACAACATATAGATACATTAAGAATACAATGGCACCATGTCATTCTCTCCATTTTTGACACCATTCAAACACCATGTCACTCTCCCCCTTTGACATCAAGGGCAAAGGGCGGACCAAAACCAACATACTCTCCCCCTTTTCTCCTCATGTGGAAGAAGCGTTCTGCAGATCTGATATATAATGAAGTGACCAAGCTCCCCCTGAGTTCATGCTGAATGCAAACATATTTTCCAATGAAGTACATGACTCTATGACTTTCCTATCACAAGGACTCATACTTACATCAAAGATTCATCCAAGTGGATTGCCCATATGAGATTCAACTACCCAACCAAATTGGGTTTACACATTTCAACTCGACTACCCAACCAAGTGGGTTTACAAAATTTGACTCGGCTACCCAACCAGGTGGGTTTACAAAATTGACAAGTCCTTGTGACTAAATATTCTAGTTTACATCATAGGTCTCAACAAGACCTTTTCATCAAAAATACAAATATGACCATTTAAGAACAACACCAGAAAGACTTCAAAGGTATATTTAAGAATCAACATAATGCCATCAATACAATGCATTATACTCAGCAATGTCACTGCTCCCCCTGAATCTGTGCATCCAAGCATCCTTTCCATATGACTAAGGCTCCCCCTTAGTTTGTGCATCCTAAACACTTTCACCAACAAATCATCAAGGCATCTTTATCAAAAACATTAGAGATAGCATTATGAGAACTGGAACACCACCAGAGATACCAAACAGTATCAGAGATACCAAGCAGCACTGCAGCTGTGCTGAAGAGAGCTGACTCCAAGCAAAAATTGTCAGCAATCAGACATACGCGGTTTTATGTGCATGAACTCGCGTATATACGCGACTGTGTTTCAGGAAACCCGCGTATCCAATACCATCTTCTATCTTTTAACCAGATCTGATCCTTTGTGAGAAAAGGATAGTGTTCAGCTTCTTTCTGAGATATTTGAATGCTTCCCTGGAATACAGATATATTGAATAATGTAGTTGTGTCTTCAAGCGTCATCCAATGATTGTAGCATAAGCACATTAGTAACCAAGCCTTCAGCTTCTTTGCAGCATCAAAACATTCTTTCCAAGAGATATTACCATATCAGAACAGCATCTTCACATAAGTGTCAAGTAATCGTCCATGTGGTCCAACATCACCATGATCATGAAGTAACATATGTAGGAAAAGATCTCAACCATAGTGACAAACTCTGCATGATCTATTCTTATCTCTAAATCATAATACTTCCAATCTTATCAATAGATAAACTTCATCAAACAGTCAAAAGGGCTTATAATAAATCATGTATCAAGCCATCATCATTTGAGCATGAGTATCATAATAACCAAAGAAAATGCAGTCATAGTGCCAACAATGCAATCATTAGTATTCAACCTACTACTCCCCCTGAACCAGTGCTCCTCCTTAACTTGTGCAACCTGAATACCTTTATCAGCAAGTCATCAACAACAATCTCTGCATGAACTGCCCTTATCTCTGAATTATAGGGCTTTCATCTCAACAATGAATACTATTCATCAAAAAGCAAACAGGACTCATCCACAATCTTCAACATAAGAAACCAAGTATCATATCATCATTATTTAGAACTGAGAAACTAAGCTGATACAGAGTCAATAATTCAGTTATTAACAGTCAGACTGATGCTCCCCCTGAACCTCTGCTCCAGATCTTTAGCTATCATATAAATTCTCTTATCATCAATGCATACGCGACTGTGTCTGCTGGAACTCGCGTGTATACGCGAATTTTGTTCATATAACCCGCGTATGGAAAGTGAAGCATAGAAATTTTCACATTCTTTCATCTCCCCCTGAACTTGTCCTTCCTGTACCTGTATTCTTCATTCCAGATGCTCAGTCAGAAATACATATCACCAGAATAATTAAATCAACCATGAGAATCATCATACATTGCTCCCCCTGTGACGATACATTACTAAATCTCATAATGTATCCCACATCATTCCTGCAGTCAATCAGAGAAGTAAGCTTCAGAAGCGGATGACTGCAGTAGGGTCAAAATTCCCTACGTTTCTGACCGGTCCTCCTTCCTTTTCCAAATTTGCATGAACTTGCTCATTGTGTGATGGAAGTTTTCCACTTTCTCAGATCTGTTCAACCTGCATTATTTTTCTACATGTCCATACTTGTTACAGGCATAAAATCTCATGCGGCTAGAGAAATAAGTATAAGAATCATAATGAGCTTTTCTATTCTTCCTTCTATTGCAATCAGCAGCTTTATGTCCATACTTGTTACATGAAAAACAATATCCCTTGAAGAAACCAAAGTACCTATTTGTGTAGAATCTACTTGTTTGTGACTGAAACAATCTACTCCTGCAATTGGCTACAACATGTCCAAAATTATGACATCTAAAGCATTCAACATTATTGAATGATTTCCTTTCAGAATTCATGATTGTTGGTTGACCTTTTGTTTCTTTCAACACTTCAGATTTTGCATTGACTTCCTTTGAATCATTAGCATTCCCTTCTGAACTAGATTCTCCTTTGACCATTTCATGAAAACCAAGACCAAGTTTAATAGAAGGAGACCTTTGATTACTAGGAATGTTGTCCAAAATTTTTGAACTATCTTGGAACCTCAACAATTTATCTTTTTCTTTTAGTTTACCTTTGAGAATATTTACCTCAACCTCCAAGCCTTGGCATTACTTCTTCATGCTTTTTTCTTTCCTTCTTCCTTCTTCTACTTGATCATTCAGTTTCAAGATTTCTTCTTTCAATCCATTATCTTGTTCCTCAAATACTTGTAAAAGTTCTTCATGCTCCTTATATAATTCTTCTTTGACAGAGATGATTTTCGCTTTAAGTTCTTCATTTTTCTTATTTGATTTCTCCAAATTTACTTTGAGAGTGAGGATTTCTTTTTCAAGTCTTCTCTGCAGATTTTCATGCATTTCTATCTGTTCCTTCATTCTAGAGATCATCTCTTTGTAGATAGAATCTCTTTTATCAATTTCTCTATGTTGTTCTTCAACTTTGATCTTAATAGCTTCGTCTAGATCCACAACATTATTTTCACTTTCTTCATCATTGCATGCACAAGAAATCATCGAGAACAATTATCAATGCTGTTTTGCTCTTTTCCATTTCTGTACATACATGTTTTTAAGATATCTCACTTTCAGTGGCCTTCTTCTTTTGCTTCTTTCCCATTGTGACGGATCTCCTTCAAGCGATCAAGCTTCTACAAAAGGACCTTGCTTTGATACCAATTGTTGGGAAAAATACTGAGAGGGGGGGGTGAATCATTATTAACTGCATATTCAAAAATTTTTACTTTTTTATTTCCTTAAAACCCATACGCTACTTTCCTTGAGTAAACCCGCGTATATACGCGGATATCCTTCATGAAACTCGCGTATAAGCGGAGATCTAAATATGCAGATATTTATTAACTTAGTTCTTTACTTATATCATTCCATCATTCATTCCTTAGATGTTCTACAAACAGTAAACATGTGCAGTAAGAACAGAATAAACCATCACACATAATCATCACACATGAACACCAGGATTTTTAGGTGGAAACCCAAGTCGGGGAGAAGGGGAGAGAAAACCACGGCTATGAGTTGCTCAGCCTTCAATATTTTATTATAGAAAAAACATCTTACAACATATGTCTTTGGTGCGAGACTCCTACTATGCACCACTGCGATCGTTTACAGCCTCTCCTGGAAGGGAGCTTAGCCCCTGACTCGTTTGACCTCTCCTAAAAGGGAGCTACGACCCCACTGATCTCGTTTACAGGCCTCTCACGGAGGGAGCTACGACCCCGATCTCGTTTACCCGGCCTCTCCTGGAAGGAGCCCGACCCCCGATCTCGTTTACTAGCCTCTCACGGAAGGAAGCTACACTAGATCTGAGGCTGCTACAGCCCTCGGCCACCTTTATGGACCACGTTTCATCAATTTTCACCTTTGGATCAACAACTTCATCAGAGCACCTTACGGGCCACGTTTCATCATATTTTTCGTGGACCCTCTCCATACATGGAAGCACGATCAGACATCAACAGCATGATAGCTAAAGCAGAGCGGTCAGTCCCGGAGATTTCATACCCCATGTTTCAGCAAACCCTAGTTTGCATACGCGCTTTCCTTTCACTGATGTCGCGTATATACGCACTTCCGTCCACACAAACCAGCCGTACTGTATTCACTTAATCGAAGATACGTCGCTTTCAAGCAAAGCCGCGTATATACGCGCTTCCTCTGCGGCGAACTAGCGTATGGTTCTTCAGATATTTTAGGTCATTGCAATTCTTCAGAACAGATACATCACACAGATTTTACCCTTTTCTTCAGACAAATGTTCACCTCATCTCAGATCTAATCATGTCATAAACAGATCTATCAGATACAAATACATTCCAGATCTAGATCCTTTCTTCATCATTTCTTCATTGGTGCATCACACATTCAGATCTATCATTCAACTATAACCCTTTCCATTCAGATATACTTCAGAGAGAAGTATTCATTCAAGCTCAGACATCTTGCACCCACGCTTATAATTTGCACAATGAATTTCTTCTCCTTATATAGGTTTACCCTTTTTCAATACCATGAGCCAAAACCACATTACTTTCGATGGTATTCCTGGACGGGGTCATTTAGATGAATCATTACCCAATACAATGGGTTAATACCATGGTGGTTACCCCTGGTTTTGTACTTTTTGAGCGCTTTTACCCATACGCGACTTGGCACGTTCTTTTCCGCATGCATACACGACTTCTCCTAAACAAATCCGCGTATTCCTTGAGACATACTCTTTTCATCATAGATATAGCACATACTGAATTTCTTTCTTCATTCCCTTCTGTACTCACTGTAGATACATCAGATTTAATTCATCAAGAACATATTCTATCAAGCACAACTTCATTAAGTAAGTTGCCATTCAAGGACAACACTCAACATCATATTGCTAACTAACATCATTTCACATCAGATTTACATCATTTACCAAGTCCATCAGGTCAAGAATAACTTCATCAGGTGGATTGCCATCAAGGACAACACATGCCAACACTCTCATGTCTTAATCTTCATTCAGTGGGTTGCCATCAAGGACAACACTCTGCATCATATTGCCAACACATAAATGATTTTTTATATATGCAACCTGATCTGTAAGATTCACTTGTGCTTGAAGAATTCTCACCTGTTCTTGCAATCTATCAGCCCTCTGTTCATGCCCTTTGGAAGTAATCAAGGCATCTCTTTTGGAAGTTTATAGATTTTTAATAGTGCCTTTCAAACTAAGTATTTCTTTCTCTTTAATTGACATATCTTCCATGCCTCTGATTATGCCAGCTTTGTCTTGTATTGTGTTTACCTATGAGGTTGAGGAAGAAGAGGCAGATATTTCATGAGAAGTTATTGGAACTGCAGTTTCCAGTACTCTTTGTGGTGCCACGTGTTCTGCCAAAGTAGATGGAACAACTGTGCTTACAGTTGGGATCAATGTAGGAATGACGACCTGTTGAGCTTTCTTCAGTTTTTCATTTTCTTGCATGAAAGCTTCTAATTGGCTTTCCATTTATTTTATTTGACCTGTCATTTTAAAAACAAGTTGTTTCAATTCATCATTCTCTATTTTCTGTTGAAGAATTTCTTTTGCTTGAGAATTTTCACTTTGAGGCAATTTTAGTTGTTTTCTGAGGGCAGCTATATCTTCATTTTTCTGTTTAATTAAAGCCCTTACAACTTCTATGTTAGCTAGATCAGCTCCCACTTCAATCGCTAGGTCTTCTAATGCTTTGATCTTCAAATTGTTGGCATATAGTGAGGCTTTATCCAATTTCATTTGAGTTCGAAGATTTATCAATGTTTTCTCAAGCTTGATAGAATTCATAGTCTTATTGACTATCTTAGAATATAGCATCTTTTTTTTGGTTCTATGAAATTCTATTTGGTCCAAGTCATGGATAGCATCTGCATCAACTTCAAGATTTGTTTTTGAATATTTTGCAATAGATTTTGGATCAGTCACTGTAGGCTTGAGAAATGACATCACCAATTTATTAGAAGAATAATCAAAAGCCGAAAGGAGTCTATCCTTATTCCCAGGCTTTTCTTTGAGAAACTCGGAATATGCTTCATTTTTTATTTCTTCATTCTTTTCTTTGATTTTCCTGAACCTGATTTGAATGTCTGACTCTGTATTGTCAAGTTCTTTAGAGGAAGAGGGCATATCAACTTTGGATTGTTTATCCACCATGATTGTATCTTTCTACTGGGCTCCAATTTGAACATTTTGAAGCTCTTTAAGAGTTTCAGTTACTATCCTTGTAGCTTCATCATTAGTTTCATGACCATTGTTATCTTCAACATTCATGACTTTATCCCTTTCTTCATTAGTCAATTTACTTTTCTTATTATAGGGAATTCTAAATCTTTTGTCCTGAATAGTTTCGGCAGTGAAACTATCTTCTTTTCTACTTCTTTTATGAAGAATGTCAGATTCCTTGTTCACTGTCACTACCTGAGTTTGATCAACCTGCTTATCTTTTCCACTGTTTCCCTAGATTTCCTGTGAATCATCATCAAATAGAGTGTTTGGTTCCCATTCAAGTTTATTGGCATACTTTTCAATTTGGGGCTTTGGATCATGCAAGAAGATAGACAACTTGCATTTCACTCTCATTGTGCTTAGAAAACCTTGAGGATCATAATTCCACATAAAACTATATGGGAATTTGTACTCTTTCAACTTGACATTGATTTCATTGGCTGCTTCTATGTTATTCACAATAAATGGCCCAATTTGATTTTTTAGTTTGAACTGAGTCTTTTTCCTAGAAGCCATGAAATTAATTTCATCTGCATTCAATAGTTGCCTCAAATATTCCAAAGAAACTATTTTTGTTGTAACAAATCTTGGTAGTTTATATGGGGCAAGGGGTGCACCATATACTCTGATCTCTATGTAACTTTTGTATAAATACCAGTCCCCTATTTTACAGCTCTCATATAGCTGTAGAATTCTCTTTGTCTCTTCATTGATTCTAGGATTCCGCTCTTTATTCAATAGATTCATAGTAGGCACTAAAAATAAGTCATTGAAATCTGCAAAGCTATATTCCCTGTTACATTTTCTCAGAATTGATGACCAAAAAAAAAACTGAAAGAACATTTCCTTCTGGATCTACCTTCTGAAATTCAATGGGAAATTTATCTACTTGATAATACAAAAAGAGATGAAGTAGATATGAGGTATATCTAAAGACTCCTTCTTCTAACAATCTGGATAACTGATAATGCATGTTTTCTGCAATGAATTTAGAAAAATTGTACACAATGGATGGTGACTGGTGAGGGTTCATAGTTGACAAAAAACCTAAGATAGCCACATCAGTGAATTCATCACTGGTGTATCCCAGTATGAATGATAGCATGGAGACAATTTGTCTGGTTTCATATAGAAAATCAAAGGTATCAAATGGTGGATTAATCCTAGGGATATCAACCTGCTTGGGACAAAATTTTTGGAAGACTTTGAACTTAGAAGGAAAATCAAGCTCTAGGTAATTCTGAGTTAACTCCTCTATGGACAATGAAGCAGCATTGGGATCAAGGTTGAGTTGCAGCATAGAGTTTATAGATTCTTCATTGATGTAAAATAAGACCTCTCTATCTTTATTCACAATGCACCTTTGGTTTGGAAGATAATAAGGTTGACACAATCTGACAAAATCAGGGGCTGAATGAGTTTGAGGAACAATGTATTTTGGAAAATTTGAATCTCAGATTGGTATATCTTTGTCATATTTCTTTACTGATTTACCAAAACACCAGTTATATACATCAAGAAAATTGAACTCTAATGAAGGGTCCATTATTCTGTAGTCAAGGTCAACCAAAGGGCTATTTTCTTGTGAGATAACTGGAGGTTGAACAGGCCTGACAACTTTTGTTGAATCAATAGTGAGTATAGGGGTAGGTTTATCAATTTTAGAAGATTCAGGTTGAGGAATTTTAGTAGAGGGTTTCTTTTGAGGCTTTGGACCTCCTGCTTTAAGGGTTACTTGTTTCTTTGTCATTTTTTAATTGAGAAGAGCAAGCTTAGACTATTTGCTAAGTTATTTTGTTGGAAACAAAGGCTTCTTGGAGAATTTCCCTGGTAAAATAGGTTTATGAGCAGGATTTTGGATTGAAAGAGGGTTTTAATGCTCAGAAAGTAGGTTATGATCAATTCCAGCAGTGAAAAAGACTAGGGTATGGATAAAAGTTGCAAAAAATGGCAATTAGGGATTATGGGGAAAATTTGACAGAGTTTCCCCTGTACTATGGATGTTTTTTGAAATTTATATAAGGGAATTTCAAAAAATTACAGGCAATAGTAGGAAATTTGGTGCTTTTTCTTTAGAATTTGAAGTTCAGTGGATAATTTTTGGCGAAAAATACCTTAAAACAGGTATAATCGTGGTTGAAGATGTTTTGTAGTTGAGCACATTTTTCAATTCTGCAAAATTGGTCTTTCAGAGGGTAATGTGGCACTTCGTGGTTGAATTTTAGGGCAGCTGGCTTGAAAATGGCGCTGGTAGGTTTTAAAATGATGAAAATGCTCTGCACAGGTTCTCAAGGTGTTATGGCACACAAATGGTGAAATTTCGATGATAAAAGGCTTAGCAGAAGGTTCATAGGTTTAAAGTGCTAGAAGGTGAAATTTTCAATGAAAATTATGATTTTAACATATTAAACCATAGTTAAACTATAGTTTTTTTTGTCTAAATAAAAATAATGCTATTATGTATAAAGGTTACTGTTACAAAACTGCCACAGTGTCATCTGAGGGAGCCTGAGCACCGAGCTTGAAGAACATGCTAAACAGAAAGAGTCTGGACTGCCCAAGATGGGATACCAGTCCTTTAGAAATAAAATTGGCCACCCTGGGATGGGAAATCGGCCTACAGTTTATACATTATGTATTAACAGAAAGAAGTAAACTAAGAGTAACAATTAGCTTTTCCAGCTGCACGTTGAGACAAAGAGACAAAAAATTCCAACGGAAATTGAGCAAAAATACCCAACAGAGCTGTGAGCTGAGCATATCACTGATCCTGAGTTGGTGATGGAGGCTCTTCCACCAACCTGCAAGCATATTCATCTTCATAGTCATTCATGACGCCTTTAAGGGCACCTTCCTGGTCTGAGACTCCAAACATCATGCGCGGTGCTTCTTCTGCGTGGTGGGCAGTGCCTGCTGTCTGAGCCGTGCATTTGGGTGGGGTTGAGGTAGGAGGAGGCATCGGGGAAGCTTCAAGGGAGGGAACGGGGAAAGGAGCCTCTTCTTTAAGCATAACCATGATGTATGCAGTGAAAATGGGATGGTCATGAGAACATTCAAAGCGAAATTCAGCACATTGAGACGTTTGGCGGATGGGCAAGCGAGCAGACCTGTGGGAGGCGGGAGGAATTTTAGCATTGGGAGGGTCAGCAAAGGGGAGAGGGAATGGCTGAGCCAGAGGAACAGAGACACCATGACACCTTTGACCACTACCATGACACATCTCTTGAGTCTCTTCAGTAGAAGAAGACCCTGAGACGGAACTGGAGTGGGGTCGATGATGTGAGGCTCGCCCTCTACTGGAGCCACGCCTGCTTCGCATTCTGTGTCGTATGCGCGACATGGTGGCTGAGGCTGGTGAAGAGAAAATAAAATGCAAGGGGCAAGCAGGAGGCCAAAAAACACAGTGAGGGGAAATTTCACAAGAGCATTCTGTCGTCTGAGCTTCAAGAGGGGAGGCGTCACCCCAGTAATCCACCGTTCAAACCTGGTGAGCGGGATTGGTTCGACAGAAGCTGCTCTGAGAAAAGTGAAACCCAGGCAGCGGTTCAAAACAAGCAAGGAGAGTGAAATGACGCCTGATGTGGGTTCGTATTCCGGGCTCTACATAGCCTTGAGGGCATGCACTGTTTAAAGGAGGCAGAGAGGCATTGCTGCTATCACCGTTAGCTAAACAATCTGGAATGGACGCCATAACCGATTGAATACCCATAGCGAAATGAAATAGCGCCTGCATAGGATTAATGACTCCTCGATCTGGCCGATTAATGAACGCATAAATGCACATACAGGAGGCCATATGGCCATCCCACGCGAACTCCTTCAGGAGATGTGTAGGGGCCAATGTCCCATCATACATTGCAGGCACCCACATCCGAGTGATAGTTAAACTATAGTTAAATTACATTAAACAAAGGTTTAAGCAGGAGTGTTTTTGGAATACCACTGAGTGGTATTCGCGTGGCTCCAAGGCTGTAAGTGGTAAATAGATTTTCGAATGCGATCCAATAGAACTGTGACACGTCAACGCGGGGTGGTTTGGGAAAACCATCCATATCGCGTGACTTTTCTAAAACATCCGTCGATTATTTCACGGGCCAAAAATGCATTGTCACCATCAGATCTGGCTTTGGGAAGCGAACGATCGAGATTAAAAGGGAAGGTGCGGGGAAAGATCTGTTATCGAGTTCACTTTGGGTTGTAGATCTTGGAAATAAAAGAAGATCGGACGGTTGTTGTCAAGCGTGATGGGGAGGGATAAAAATACATTGATCTGTTGTGTAGATTTCCATTCGTTGGATCAAACAGGATTTGGGGATCAGAGGGTTGAAAATCAATCCAATGGGAAAAGGGTTTTTGATGGGTTTTATTTATAAAACATGACTTTTCCAATGGAAAATGTGATTGGGGGGGTTTCAAGAGGGTTTTAACCAGAGTAAAAAATTAGGGGGATATATATAAGGATTTACCTAAGGTTATGGTTTTAACCTTGGTTAAAGGGAATCGGGAGAGAAGCAAAGGGATAGTTTAACCTTAGGTTAGGGAGTCGGGGAAGAGATAATATACAAGGAAAATGGGGTTTATTTCTATTGAAGTTTAGTTTAAATAAAACTTCGGGGAATTTTTGTTTAAAACATATAAAAGACATGTTTTAAGATTTTTCTCATATATTTTTATTATATGGTGAATTAAATCGGGTTGACTTAACTACCATAAGGGGCGGGATATTTATATATAGATAAACTTAGCCAAAGGGGTTATAAGGGGGGTTTTTATTAAAACATGTGGGAATAAATAACTTTGGCTTAAGTTAAAATAAGTGGGTTTTTGGGTTTATTATATAAAAATGAGTTATATAATAGGAAAAGATCATTTCTATAAGGATTTAATATATAAATTAGAGTTAATATGAAAATAGGAGATGGTATACTGAAAACTCATAAACATAACAATTAAAGTGAATTACAAAAGATAATTTGCATTGATCTTATCACTTAACTTATGATATAATGTTATTTTGAGGGCTTAATGTTTTCAAATGATGTAGGAAGTTAATCAAATGGGAATTATAATGCTTTTAAGTAAAAATGAAGTTTTACTTGGGATTATTTATGGGAATGAATGCATGAATGGTAATGATGTGATTCTAGGGATTAATATAGACATTCACACTTTCAACTGATCAGTCATAGAGCCTTGGGTCTGGTCCCAACAAAATTCAAGGAAATGCCTTGAGCCTTTCCGACTGATAGTTTAGAATGTTTCATGACTATGGGAAGGGGAAGTTAGTTATTTTGCAGCCCATAATGAATGATAATTACATTGAGATTTTTTCACCTTCTTCTACCTACCCAGCTTACCATGCTAACATTTTTTCTTCCTTTGTGGTAAGGTGCATTTAAGCTAGCAACCTTCACAACATTTATTCTTTCTAAAAACAAGTAAAACTATCTAATTCTAGACTTATTTCATCCATGAATCTAGATTAAACTGTTGGATTCAATTATTTCTCTACTTAGCTACTGAATTGTCATGATTAAGCAGTATGAGAACTCATTATTCTCTATCTACAACAAGTGAAATTGAAACAATGACAAGATAGGATTAAACTATTTAACTCATCAAGGACTATGACATTTATTAACACTATGCTATAGTCAAAAAGTAAAAAGTAGTGGCATTTATGCTTGCTCACTTTCATATTTTTATTCATTTTCTTTTGGGGTCTTTTATTTTTTATAAGTCCTTTGATTATTTTTTTAGGACTTTTTACCCTATTTTTTCTTTTTTTCTATTTTTTTAAAATTTTTTTACAAAATATGTGAATACAAGTTGCAGAAGGCAAAGTATGTACATATTTACAAGATTATGAATAGTCAAGTCAAAATTATGACCCCTATATTATAGGTTGCTAACATCGGCTTCACTTGGGGATGGCTTTTCCTTGTGGAATGGCAAGAACTCTGAGATCAGTAGCCTTATCCATTGACCTTGGTGATCCTATAAATGTCTTCTGTTTTCTACAACAATCATATTTATGATAACTTATACTGCAAAGCTCAGGGCCTTCTCTTCAGGCTTCAACTTTGTAGATAATATATCCAATCCAATCTACACTCTGACTATGAATATTTACAATGATGAAGTAAATAAATCTAACTGTTAATTGACTTGTGAGGGATAGTAATGTTTCAACATCTTGCCATTTACTGGTCCTTCTTGAAGCTCTGTACCATCCAAATTCCTGATAAAAAAGGAATTATTTCCTCTGTAACCATATATGACATAGGGTCCCTACCATAGAAATTCAAACTTCCCATGTTTACCTTTATCCTCTCTTCTTGCATCCCATCTTAAAACTTGATCTCCTATGAAAAATTCTTCTTCCTTAACTCTTTTATCAAAAATCTTTTTGATCTTGTCCTGTAAAACTTGTGAATTTTCATAAACTTCATCTCTGGTTTGTTGAAGGTGTATGGCCTCATTGATTCTTCTTTGAATGTCATTAGTTTCTACCTGTGATTCCTGGATAATATTCATGACTGGGATACCCAAGGAAGAAGGAAAAACTGCATCTGTACCATAAACAATTTGATATGGTGAAGTTCCTATGGACTTTTTTGTAGTGAGCCTGTCAGCCCAAAGAGCATAGATCAGCTTCTTGTTCCATTTCCTTTTATTATCTTGGAGTAGTTTTTTGATGATGTTGACTAAAATTTTATTTGAGGATTCGACCAGACCATTACCTTGGGGGTAGTATGCTGTGGAATGACCTAAGGTAATATGGTATTTATGGAAGAAAGTAATCATCTTTTTATATTTAAAAGTAGCAGCATTGTCTGTAATAATTTTGTGTGGGCATCCAAATCTAGAGAAAATATTACTTCTATGAATGAGATAATAACTGAGTTTGTATCTTTCCTAGTGGGAATTGCTTCAATCCACTTAGTGAAGTAATCAGTAGTAGTTAGAATCCATTTGTGTTGACATGAAGAGGGAGGATGAATTTCACCTATGAAGTCTAACCCCCATAGTTGAAATGGTTTTTCAATGGATATTGGTTTCAGAGGTAATGGTAACAATTTCTTTTTACCTTCGAAGATCTGGCATTGATGGCAAGAGGTAACAAACTTTTTAACATCTGAAAATAAAGATGGCCAGTAAAAACCAGCTCTAAGTATTTTATCAGCTGTGCTCTTCTAGTATAAATGGCCTCCATAGTCACCTGCATGAAATTCTTCAAGGATCTTATCAGCCTCAGATTTCAATAAACAATTAAGTAAAATTCCAGTATTTTCTCTCCAATACAGTGCATTATTTAAGATACAAAATTTCATTTCTTTTTGCTCGATAAATTCTTCCTTGGTTTTGGTCAGTCCAGGAGGAGCTTGTAAGTTTTTTAGTACAAATATTATATCAGAGTACCAGGGTGAGTCTTGATAGGCCTCACTGATTGATGGAGTCACCATCTCCTCCTGTTCATCTACTTGTGCAATGAAATTAATATCTAAGGCATTGCAATTAGATTTAGCCATCAGACTGGCTAAACCCTGTCCTTTAATGAGTTTAGTTGGTTTAATTTCCAGGTCATATTAAAGGATTGTGGCTATCAACTTTCCTCTCCAGCTGTCTAGTCCATCTTGAGTCAAAATGTCTTTAACTACTGCATTAGGGACATATGAAATTATGTGTGAATGAATTATATACACTCTGAAATATTTTATAGCTTTAACCAGAGCCAAAGCCTATTTTTCTATTATGTTGTATTTCAGTGGTGCATCTCTGAGAGCTTTACTAAAAAATGCAATGGGCTGTTCAAAGCCTTGATCGTTTTTCTGCAAAAGAACTGCAGCTATGGCATGTTCATATGCAAAGGAAAATATTATAAAATCTTTTGTGTAATCTGGACTAATAAGGACTGGTGCTTTAGTTAAGGCCTGTTTGATAGATTCAAAATATTGTTTAGCCTTTATTTTCCATTTAATAGAGGAGTCATTTTTAAGCATGTTATTAAGATCTTTTATAATCTCAGCCAGATTTGATATGAATCTTCTTAGAAAATTGATCTTTCCCAAGAATGCTTGGAGTTATTTAATGTTCCTTGGTGGTTGAATGTTTAGAATTGCTTCAATTCTGGTAGGGTCTATTCTAATGCCTTCTTTTGAAATGATATGACCTATCAATTTGCCTTCTTCTAACCCAAAAATAGACCTTTTTGGATTAAGAGATATACCATATTTTTTGCATTTAATAAAAACTTGTCTCAGATGATCCAAGTGATCATTATTTGTTTTAGAAAACACGGTAATATCATCCAAATAAATGACTAAAAACTCATGGATCTCCTTGGCAAAGGCAATATCCATGGCCTTTTGAAATGTAGCTCCTGCATTTTTTAACCCAAATGGCATTTTCACATACATGAAAGTGCCCCATGGAGTGGTAAGAGAAGTTTTGGTTTGGTCATATTTGTGAACTAGGATCTGATTGTAACTAGAGAAACCATCTAATAAAGAGATTCTAGAAGAACCTGCTACCCTCTGTAAAATATGGTCCATTTTTGGCAAGGGGTAGTTATCCTTCAAGGATGCTTTATTAAGATTCCTAAATTCTATGCATAGTCTAATTTCTCCTGACTTTTTCCTGGTTGGCACTAAATTAGATATCCAGTCAGAAAATTTGACTGGGGCAATTATATGTGAATCAAACATTATTTTGAATTCTTTTTCGATTAAGGGTAACAAAACTGGATTAATCCTTCTGAGCTTCTATTGAAAATCTTTTTGATTTTCTTTTAAAGGAATTTTATGTTGAATAATGTCTGTATTGTAAGTTTTTAAGTCTTCATAGCTCCATGCAAAGACATCTTGGAATTCTTTTAAAATTTCAATGTATTATCCCTTTCATCTGATGATAAGGATTTGGATAGTTTGATTATTCTTGGTTTATCATCTGTCCCTAAGTTATACTCTTCTATGTCAGACTTAATTGGCTCCATTTTTGACCTTATGGGCACATCATTAGAGTCAAATAAATCTATTAGAGGAGTTAAACCTCTGGGTAAAATGTTATTCTTTAAATCAATCAAATCTATTTCATCTTCAATCAATTTCTCTATTTCTATTTTTTCCATTTCATCAATGTCACTTTGAGTAAAAATAGTAGGCTTTTCAAACTTATTTACATCTAATTTATCTAAATCATCTATTTGAAAAAAAATTAAATCTATATCACAAGGTGGATCTATGTTATAGTCGTTATCGATTTGACAATTTTGAAATTCATGCTCATTATTCAAAAAGTGATAAATTTGCTGATCCTCTGAAAATTTTTGCCAATATTTCACATTATCAGGAACAATAGGCCCATATTTAATCTCAGTAGTGTATTTTTGCAATGGTGAGAAAGAAATTTTACAACTGCTGGAAAAAGTTACTAAGCAATGGGCCTGTATGTTCTAATCTCGAGGGATGACAGCAAAATTACCTTCTAACAATTCTTCAAGCAGTTCCAATATTGTTTCTCTGTATCTTGCAAGTATGGGGTTGTGAACTGAATACTCTGCATTGATTTGTTTTATAACTAGTTCAGAATCACCCAAAACCATTATTCTTTTTCCTCCCCTTTTTCTAATAATTTGCAAGACTAAGATTAAAGCTTCGTATTCAGCCATGTTATTGGTGAATTTGAAGTTTAATCTAAAATCATGTCCTTCAGAATGGCTTGTTTCAATTTTTGTAATCCAAACACCAGCTCCAGCTCCAAATTTATTAACAGATCCATCAAAATCTAGATGCCGCAAAGCTTCATGACCAATATAATCATCCATTATTTTAAGTCTTTTATCAGTAAGTTCAATTGGATTTTCATTTTGATCAGAGTTACTAAGAATAAAAGAATCAAGATCAGTGGGAGTCTCATAAATTGGATAATTTGTAGGTCTGTCTGCACTACTGATCATGTATTTCATCAAGGTTTCTCTATAAAGCTTCTTAGGCTTTCCAAATACCAAGATAGTAGCATAAATCATATCCAGTTGTAGAGATCCCTGCAAATTTTCTCCCCATGAGCGAGAAAGAAGCATGCCATACTTTGGCTAGATGTCAGCTACTACAACGTCCATGATCATAATATTACCATGATACTAGACTAGGTTAACACACAGATCTTTAATCAAACCAATACATTGGACTTTGGATGAATCAAATGAGAACAAGTCCTTATAGGGTCTGGTTATGTCTAGATTAAGAGTTTCCATTATAGCTTTAAGCATTAAATTGTGGGAAGCTCCAGTATCTAGCATAGTATTGTGTAATATTTGGTCATGTACAGTAAGACTTAAATAAAATAGGGGTACCGACCCATCTGAATGCTTTCCATCTACATTGGGACCAAAAATCAATTCAGGCCTATCTTCATTCATGTTGATTGTATCTTCAGTCTCATTCACATTCAACGCATTAGAAAGCATAGATCTATATAAATCATTTTTAGCTAGTTCTACCAAGGGAACAAATATTTTCAATTTGGATATTTCAGACTGCATATTAAATGCTGGCTGAGATCTGATGGTTTGAATCACTTCTTCTTTCAGAACTGTGGTTTTTGATGACTTTTCTTGAGTTTCTACTATTTTTCCTTTGTTTTGAGCTCTTCTCTTGTCTCCTGTCTAAGTTTCTTGGTTTCTACTATCCTTAATTGTTTTTTCAGTGGTATTTTGGGGGTTAGCAGAAGTCTTATTAGTCTTATCAGGTTTAGGATCTGATATTTTAAATTCAGTAGGATTCTTTCTTGGCTCAATGACTGTTGTTGAATTGGTGGCTTTAGGAGAATTAGCATTTGGAACATCCTTAGAAGATTGTGCCACCTCGTCAGTAATATCTACAATTTTTGGGCCTTCCTGCTTTTTAGGACTGGTTGGATTTGAACTCTGTTTGCCATCTCTAGTAAGAATTTGCAAGAATTTTGATTTGGAAGTATAAGTCCTTTTTTTTTGTTCTTGTTGGTTTGGAGATGTTAGGTCCCTATATTACTAGTATAGTCCCTTATTGTTATTAGTGTAACCCCTTTATTGTTATTATTGTACCCCTGTAACCCCCATTTTGTTATTATCGTGCCCTTAAATTATTATTGTTAGGTCGGCTAGGATTACATTGTGGCCCACTAGGATTACATTATGGCCACATGGACTCCTATATATAGAAAGGAGGTTTTGTAAATTGTATCATCCAAGAATTTTTCATTTATGTAATGTATTGGAGGTTTCCCCCTTGAAGTGGCTTACTTCTAAGGTGTTTATATCTCTTTTCTTCTATTTTTGGAGCTAGTTACACAACATTTGGTATCAGAGCTTTGGATTCTGGGGTTTCGCTGCTCCAAACAGGTCTTCGTGGAATTTTCGCTATAACGTTTTTTCTATGAAGTTTCAGAAGCTGAAATTTTTAGGGTGCAAAGCCGAAACCCTAAGGAATATTTTCTAAGAATTTCAAAGCTTGGTTCCTAATATTTTCGTAGATATGATCTATGGAATTTAGGTCTTGTTTTAGGCTCCTAAACAAGTCATTGTGGAATTTTCACTATAAATTGTTTTCTACGAAGGTTCAGAATCTGAAATGTTTAGGGTACGAAGCTGAAATCTAGAGGAAACTCTTCAAAAAATTTCAGAGCTTGGTTCACAACAGTTTTGGAGATATGATCTGTGGAAGGTAGTGCTTTTTCAGGCTCCCGAATTTCATCACAAAGAGGTGATCACGGGAAAATTTCAATAACTCTCTCTCTGAGCATCGGATTGGAGTTCCATAAAAATTGGTTGCAAGTGCACGGACTTTAGTTTATTTTCTACCAATTTCAGAGGTGAAGGACGAAACAATGACACGTGGCAAGTTGTACAAGTTCGCTCCACTGAACCAGTCCATAATTAGGTCATTGTGGGAGATTGGAGATAACTTTTTCTTGGAGAATCCAAATCAGGTAAGACCAATGGCATTCAAAATAGAATTCAGAGGGATAATTTAGTTCCGAATTTCAAATATTTATGAGCTACAATCATAGAGATAATCCAATTTCAATATCGAGCTCCTCAAAATCAAGAAAAAGGTGTGTTTGTTTTTTCGAATTGCATAAGTCTTGTTTGAAGAATCAATTTGAATTGATTCCAAGGGCATATTGTAGAATATATATCAGTATTGGGTTCTAAAAGATGCCCCATAAAAATAATTCAACACCCATTAAGCCTCCTTGAAGGCTCTACTATGATTCATGAAGATGAAGAATTGCAACATGATCTATCAAAATTACAAGAGCAAGTGCAAAAAATTTCACTCTCGCAAAGAGCAACAAAAAATGAAATGGAAGTTTTGAAGAAAGGCGTGGAAGCGAAGATGGACGGTTTGAAGAAAGGCTTGGAAGCTAAGATGGATGGCATGGAAGCTGGCGTGGAAGCTAAGATGGATGGCATGGAAGCTAAGATGGATGACATGAAACACAACATGGAAAACATGAAGAATGATCTAAAAGCAGACATAGAAGGTTTGACAAAGTTGATACAAGCAATGTTTCTTAATGGTGAAAATATAGTAGAAGAAACTCATGATGAGAGAAAAATAAATGTTAATCATGATTTCATAAATTCTAATGTTGGCAGGAAGAACCACCATATTCCAAAAATGGATATGAGGAAGTTTGATGGAAAGGATCATGTAACATGGATACTACAGATGGAGAAATATTTTGATCTCCATAACGTGCAAAACACAAAAGGTACGCATTGCAAATTTACATTTAAAACAAAATACATTTGTATGGTATCGATGGCTTTGCTCCCGTAAAAAAATTGTCACTTGGTCAATTTTTACGGAGGAAATGATAGCGCATTATGAGGATACAAAGAGCAACACCTTCTTTAGCCAGTTGATAAATCTCAAACAAAAGGGTTTAGTGGGGCAGCACATTGAGGACCTCCAAAAATTGAATATAAGGGTAACTGATATTCCAGAGGAACACAAGATCGATCTCTTCATAGGCACTTTAAAGGATAACATCCAACATGAAGTTCGCGTTTTGGAACCTGTTAGAGTCAGCCTTTGCAGCCTTCTTCCAGTGATCAAACATGCTCTTACAAAGTGATTTTAAGGTGTCAAGGTCAAATTTTGTCATTTCAATGAGTCTTCAAGCAAAATTTGGTCACTAGGCATTAGGTCTAGGGGTTGCTTTTACTCCTGTCAAAGTTGTCCAAATGTCGGTCCATTTCACCATTCAGCTGAGTGTACCATTTTTCAGAGGATTTTCATCATCATGTCAAGTTCCATTGAGTCATTTTACACCTTGTTCATGCTTCAGTTGTGCCTTGGTAAGGTCCATTTCCCTCACCTAGGGTTTTGGAGGTAATTCCTCTTGGATGGTTAAATCATCGAAAAAATTTATATCCTGATGTTCATAAACCTTCCCCTATCCTTAATGTACCTTATTAAACACTTCCCATCACTAAGATTCCCTAAATTCCTCATTTTTGCACAAACCCTAGTTTCTTGCCACAACTTGGCAATTTTCTAGGCTAGGCCTGTGTTTTGCCCTTTTGGACCCCTTCCCCTCACTCAATCTCTGATATTCCACTTTCCCCTGCTTCCTAACATCCCTCCCTACTTCCCAAAATTTCCCCAAGAATTTAGAAGCCCCTTATCCCCTTCATTTCGCTTCATTTCGACAAAATCCCTTGTTCCACCCATCGGGATAAGTCTCACTCAAAAGATGTTTCAGAGAAATAAAAGATGAATTTTGGAAAACTGAGAGAGGTTTTTGTCCACAACATTCCAAGGAAGAAAAAAATCCCTCACTTTTTACACAGGTATCATGGTTTTATAGAAATGTCAAAAATACCGTTGCCTCAGGAGAATTGAATGCACCTCTGAAGTGACCTTGGGAAAATCAATATTTCTCCTAGCATGGTTGGCCAAATGACTTGCATGATGAGTCAAAGGATAACTAGACAAAAATATATTTCCAATGAGCTATCATGAGCTCAATTTGGAGTTGAGGAAGACCTTCAAAAGTTGACTGAAACAACGCTCTGCCTTGAGGCAGCCTCATTCTGCTCATTTTGACAAGTGTTGGGAGATTTGATTTTTGACAGAGTAAATGAAATCCAAATTGCAAAATTCCACTTGTTTTTGAAAGTAGACTCCAAGATAATTCCAACGAGCTATCACACGCCCGATTTGGACACCAGGAAGGCCTCCAAACGCTTCCTGTAAAATGCACTATGTAGCTGCTAATAGAAAGGTGTGCGCTACCCACTTGAGGTGCGCGCTACCCACTTGGTGCGCGCTACCCACTTGAGCGCCACGGCCAGTGTTAAAATGAACGGGCGCTACCCACTTGAGGGGTGCTACCCACTTGAGCAGGGGTGCTACCCACTTAGGAACAGAGCCCAGAAAATTGTGTTTTGCGCCCAGTTTTGATTCAAATCGACTCCAACAGCTTCCAAACAGGTTTTAATCATTGCTCAGTAGATTTTTAATATGGTTGTGATGTCATTGATGTTGGGGAAACAAGCCATGCTTGGAGAGAAATATATGAATCCTTCATTCACAACAATCTGAAAACTGTGAAATCATAAATGCCTTTAAGAAAACTTGAAAACCTTTAACTGTAGAGAACCACACCCACGCCAGAAGACATACAGATCTCGCTCTAACATCATCCATCATCTGCTTATGCTCCTTCAACATTTTTTGCTGCACCTGTGGACTGGTCTGAGTCTTTGATGCCAATATCACATTGTTTAACATTATTCATTACTGTCTGAATATAGTCATTTAGTCACTGGCATATCGCTTATGTTCCCTCCTCATTCTCCAAATAGTGGAAATGCTACTCCATACTTGTTTGCTTCTTTGACAAACTTTGCCCATCATTACCAAAAGCTTGCCCCATACTTTGCAGTTGGCATTCATTTGTGAAACTCACTTATGGTCAAAACAATGATAGTTTTCATGCCACTAAAACAGAGCCATCTTCATTGTAATTTTGTTTTCCTGTGATACTTTGGCAGTGGGTGATATCTATTGGGTGTTGAAACATACATTATAACTTTGTTTTCACTGCATCTATATCAGTATACATATTGCAAATATCTTGTTCAAAGCCATGTCAGAGACAGAGTCAGAGTATGAGCAGGAGTCGGACAGTGATTCCACAACAGAGGGTAATGTGCCACGGAGGCCTCACAGAGGTGGCAAAGGTGGTAAACATCTCAGGGAGGAGCCTACTTCTTTGGCTCAATTGCAGGCATGTCCACTTGCAATGGATTTTTTTTGGGTTCAGTCATGTTTTCAATTCTATGAAATGATTTCACAAACCCAGCTTCATCGTGAACTAGCTCGTCTGTTTGTTCTTCATTTACGTAATGGCCGTGTAAATCTCGCTGGAGTAGATTTCTTTCTATCACCAATGACTATTGCTCAGGCCACTGGTATACCAAATCTAGGAGAGGAATGGAACAAACGTCAGCATTTAGAGAAATCCCACTATGAGCCATACATCAAACCTGGGTATATGAGGCACTTGGGCAGAGTTTTTCCTTTCAGATTCCTGAGGGATGAGTTTGCACCGCTGATGAAACTCATCATTCGGTATTTCAGTTGCGAGGGCAGATTCGCCCGTCTCTTTGCGTACCATGTTCGTTTGTTGATGCACTTCACAAGGGTACGTATGATGAACATTCCGTATTTCATGTATCGCAACATAGAGAGGATGATGATTTTTGTACAGAAGAAGAGCCGAACACAGCAGCATAGAAGTATATATCATTACGCTTTGATCAAGATCATAGTGTTACATCAGTTGGCACAGCAGGGCATCGTTTGGGAGGATTTCATCTCCCGCGATATTTTCACAGCGTCACAGCCGCCTCCTGAGGTAGTTCATGATGCAGGAGAGCCTTCACACCAGCCTGGCATTCCTGAGATTGAGCACATCAGTGCTCCATTTTTTATGACATATCAGCGAGGCCACAGGGCCTTATTTGCAGCTACACGACGAGTATTATCTCCACCCAGGGTGGAAGGGGTCTTTCTAAATTCATCAGCAGAGCGAGTATTATCTCCACATGATGTGGAAGGGGTCTCGCCTTCTTCTTCAGCACAGCTACAGATCCAGGACAGGGGAAAGAAGCCCATGCATGATGAGGGCCCATCAGGAGGCCGGGACACGGATTTCACGATTATTGATGTTGATGCGAGCTCTCCTAGCTCGAAACTCAAAGAGATCATCCAGGAGCAGAGGGCCGAGAATGACACGCTGAAAGATAAATTGCAGAAGGCTCAGTGGGTGATAAAATATTTGGAGCAGCGCAACAAACAGCTTGAGGATGAGCACACACTTTATGAGTTGAGGCGAATCCGTGAGGATCGACAGTTGGCCCGGAAGAGACCTGGTGACATGACACCAATCGATTGAGATTCTGTTCTCATGCATGTCAACATTCATTTGGAGAAGTTTCTAGCGAAGGCCAATAGAGAGAAATACATGCTTCGTCACATGAAAGGCCATTATTGGGCTCGCATGCATGTCTGCAAAGCGAGAATGAAGATTCTGAAGAGGAGGTTGAGTGAAGCACTAAAATGGCGGAAAATGCCTGATCCACTCCGGATTTTGGCTGAGGCTTCGTCGGCTGGGCAAGATACATGATGGAGGGTCTTCGCTCCGAATTTGAGAAAATTCGGAAAAAATTTTGTCATTTTGAAATTTTTTGGTCTAAAAACAGGTTTTTCAGTTAAGTGGGTAGCGCGCCCATATGCTCACTGTTTTTCGGGACACTTGCTGAAGGAAATTTTTGCATTTTTGGATTTTTCATGGTAATTTATGCATCCTCAGGCATTTCCGAAGCATTTCATCAGATTCTGGATGGCCAAAAAGCTCAAAAACACCATGAAAACCACCTTGCTGCCACCTTTTGCACCAGCAGGAAGTACTTCTGGGAGAATGAAGTTTTGGAGGGGCAAATGAGCTCCAAATTGAGAAATTCCACTTGTTTTGGATAGCCAACCTCCCAGGCTTTCCAAAACGCTATCATGAGCTCAATTTTGATACCGGGAAGTGCCTCAAAATTAGGTTGAAAGGCGCGCTACCCACTTAATTCAGGGGCGCTACCCACTTAAATTTTTGGCTGAATTTTCAACTTCCAGCTCAGAATTTCGGCCAGTTGGGACCAGTTTTGCTTCTGGATGAAATTTTTGGGTTTTCATGATGTAAATTGATGGTTGACATGTAACTTTGGCTTATTTTTACCTATTCTAGAAGATTCACTCTCAAAAAAGTGAAAATCATGTAAATGAATCAGTTTCCACTCTTTTAGAGGCAAGTTGTTAGCTGCCTAGATTTTAGCTCCTTGATTAGAATTTGTTGGAACTGCTCCTAGAAGGAGGATTTCGACCCCTAGAGGTGTGGGAAGGGGTTAGAGTGATCTATATATTGTAATTTATGAGACATTCTACAGGTTGGACTCTTGGGAAACTTTTGGCACCATTGTACATATTTTTTCATATTTTGGCTAAGGAAAGATCAGAGGTTTTGCGGCACCTGTTGGGATTCTTGTGGTGTTCTGTTCTTGATGGTGTTTTCTCTCTGTTTACTGTAAGTTCTTCATGCTTAATGTATGCCATTCCTTTCATATGCTTCTGAACTAAATTGAATGAGTAGATGAGGTCGAATCCATTGTTTACAGTGCTCTGCCTTTGAATTCATTTAGTTCTATATGTTTTCGACTGTTTGGAGAGGATCCAAGTTCTTCTTTGCCCTCTTCAGCTCCTTATCGTTCTAATCCATCCATATATCCAATCAAAAGCATCAAGACAATCACCTACCTCGCCCCAACTCGAATTCTGCAGAGATCTGACCTTATCCCCGGACCCAAAATTTGTTTTTCCCATTTCTCCAACGAAAACCCAAAAAAAATCCAAATCAAACATACCTATCTCTTTACTAGCCTAAAATCAGTTCCCATTTTAAGTCATCTCGCACCCTATTGCTCATTTTATCGAGATTGACGGAGAGAGCCCTCTCCTGTCCTCGTAGGGCTAGCTACGAGGCTGAGCTTGGTTTGATGTAGCCTTGAGTTTTACCTCATTTCAGCCTGTGGTAGATTTGAGCGCTAACATAGTGGCGACCATACTGGGGAGAAACTCAAAACGTTTTCTTGTTATAGACGGAGTCTGAAGTCACGCCAGGTAGCCTTCGAAACGCTGTTGCTATGCATCAGCGAAGTAGATAAACGCTGCTTTAGTCGATCTCCGGTTTAACTTGTAATCGTAGCATTTAACTTGTAAATTGCCCCAGTACATGTATCAAGTTCAGATCTGATGGTTGATGGTGAACAACGATCAGACATAAGAAGGCTGAAATCATTCACCTGTTGATTTCATTCACTGAACAATCCAGAAATCGATGCTTCATGGTGACTTCACTGCAGGGAGATCAGTAGCTGTGAGATTTTCAAGATGGACCGAATCACAAGAATATATGCTCCCATGAGCCGAGATCACATTCCAGGTTTTCCGAATAAGATGCCCAAGGTAGATTGGTCAAGGAATCTGCCTACGTTTAACGATGATGGTAAGAAAGATGTTGCTTTACATCTGGTTAGATTTCACATGCATATTCGCAAGTTGAAGGTGGATTTTCCTAAAGATTGCTTGATGAAGATATTCCTGGCCACTTTGGAAGGTGAAGCCCAATCTTGGTATGAAAATTTGCCGCTGGCCTGTATTTATTGTTTAAAGGATTTTCATGCCCTGTTCATTGAAAGATATCAAGTATCTTATCCATAAATTTAGTTCATGACTATTGCAAACATGCTTCCACTTTTATTGAAAGCCTTGAGAAATATTATGAAGATGATAATTTCATGGATGATGAGATTATGGAAGCCCTGTATGAAAATCCATTTCAGCAGCATAAAGATGATCATGAAAATTTGCAGCAGGATCAAGATTTTAGTGCGGTGGAAGATGAAGGAATTTTGAATCTTGACAGTCAACAAGAATTATATGAAATGGATCAGCAGTATGAAGAGAATCAGTATACTCCTTCACTTGAAATCAATGAAGACAATCACTATTTGAGCAAAAGAAAACAAAAGGTATTATCTCCTCTATCTGAAGATGAGATAGATCTACTTTTGAGAGGTCTTGTTCCAGCTCAAGTTAATGCAGATCTGCAGTGTGCACATGATCAAGAAGATGATGGTGGAACTTCTTCCTTTTCTGAAAAGGATGACAGTCCTGTAAGCAGCTTTATAGATCAGCAGGTTGAAGATGTCTATATGGCTGAAAATGATGAAAGAGAAGAGTCTGTTTCAGATCTGTCCATGGAAGAAGACAGCATGTAGAGAAATCAAGTTTCAATTTCAGAACGTGATCCAGTCCAGTCAGCCATATCAGATCCAGATTCAGATTGTAATGACCAAGAATACCTTGTGTTGAATCTTGAAAAGGAGAACTTTGCTGTTGAGTTCATCTGCAATGAAGAAGACAAATGTATGGACTCAAATGTTTTCAGTTCATTAGAACACAGCCTTCAGAAAGAAGCCATTCAGTCAGTTAATGAAAAACAGGATGGGATCTTCATTCAAGTAAGTGAAACAGTTCCTTTGGATGAATTTATGGTAGATGATAGAGATATCATGTTTGAGCATCAAGAATCAGCTGAAGTTTCTTTTCTCATGATTGATGACTGTAATGAAAATCCGGCTGTCCTATCATATGAAGATGACCCACCAAATATTCAGACTACAGAAGATCAGACCATTCAAGATTTCCATTCAGATTCTTCTTCATATGTCTCATGTGTTGAAATGTTTTTACAAGAGGAGATCTGCTCATCTACCTGTTCAGAGTTTTTTGAAGCCCAGGAGCATACTTTTACTGAAGTACATGATGAAGACAGATCGGAAGCAGGAGAAAAAGACACCTTGTTCTTTCAGCAGGAGGTAAATCTTCATATTTTTCATGATCCATTGGAAAAATTGTTACAGTCAGCAGTAAAGGTGAGTATTGCAGTGTTTAGTGATGAAGGAGATGATGGTCAGCTATGTTTTTGGATGCCCAGTTACCAGTATTTGCTATTGACCAGGAGATCTGATAGGGAGAATCAGTCAAGAAGCCATCTACTTGACTGGTTACATTGGAAAGACAATTATACATGATTGTACATATTTCATTAGTATGCAGGTGGTTGTCATCATGATTCCAAATCTTGATGGATTGCTGCCTTTTTTCCAAAAGCTTTGTAAAGTCTTGTTTTAAGTCAGTTATGAGTCATTTTTGTTTGGTCTGTTGAGTCAGTTTTTTCAAGTTATTTCAGTTTGCCATCGAGTCGGTTTGAGTCAAGTTTGAGTCAAGTTTCAGTCAGTTTTCAGTCAAGTTTTCATTCAATAAACGTGTCAAAGGTTTTGTGTTATCCGTTCAAATAATGATTCCATCGCCCAATGGATGAAGGCACTGGTCTGCTCTCCCAAAGCTCTGCGGTTCTTGGCACCTCCAAGAAGCGGCAACTGCCATCCCCATTGGAGCCAATGTTAGAGTCAGCCTTTGCATCCTTCCTCCAGTGATCAAACATGCTCTTAAAAAGTGATTTTAAGGTGTCAAGGTCAAATTTTGTCATTTCAATGAGTCTTCAAGAAAAATTTGGTCACTAGGCATTAGGTCTAGGTTGCTTTTACCTCACAATTTGTCCAAATGTCACCCATTTCATCACTCATTCGAGTGTACCATCATTCAGATGGTTGTCATCATCATGTCAGTTCCATAGAGTCATTTTATTTATGGTTGTAAGGTCCAGCTTGTGCCTAGGTAAGGTTCATTTCCCTCTCCTAGGGTTTTGAAGGTAATTTCTCTTGGATGGTCAACTCACCATCAAAACTTGTATCCCGATGTTCATACACCTTCCCCTATCCTTAATGTACCTTATTAAACACTTCCCATCACTAAGATTCCCCAAATTCCTTATTTTTGCACAAACCCTAGTTTCTTGCTACAACTTGGCAATTTTCTAGGCTAGGCCTGTGTTTTGCCCTTTTGGACCCCTTCCCCTCACTCAATCTCTGAAATTCCACTTTCCCCTACTTCCTAAAATCCCTCCCTACTTTCAAAAATTTCCCCAATAATTTAGAAGCCAGTTATCCCCTTCATTTCGCTTCATTTCGATAAATCCCTTGTTTCACACATCGGGATAGGTTTCACTCAAATGATGTTTCAGAGAAATAAAAGATGAATTTTGGAAAACTGAGAGAGATTTTTGTCGAAAACATGAAAAATAAGAAAAACCTCCTTCACCTTTTACACAGGTATCATGGTTTTAGAGAAATGTCAAACATACCGTTGCCTCAGGAGAATTGAATGCACCTCTGAAGTGACCTTGGGAAAATCAATATTTCTCAAAGCATGGTTGGCCAAATGACTTGAATGATGAGTCAAATGATAACTAGAAAAAACTATATTTCCAATGAGCTATTATGAGCTCAATTTGGAGTTGAGGAAGACCTTAAAAAGTTGATCGCAACAAATAACTTCTACCTCGAGTGTGCGCCCCATTCTCGTTTATTTGACAAGTGTTGGGACACTTGATTTTTGATGAGAGAATGAAATCCACAAGTCTGAAAATTCAAATGAGTTAGAAAAAGATCCCAAGAGATTTCCAACGAGCTATCACACGCCCGATTTGGACACCGGGAAGGCCTCCAAAAGCTTCCTGTAAAATGCACTATGTAGCTACTCATAGAAAAGTGTGTGCTACCCATACAGGAGGGGCGCTACCCACTTGGGGCGCGCTACCCACTTGAGCGCCACAGCCAGTGCAAAATTGAACGGGCGCTACCCACTTGAGGGAGCGCGCTACCCACTTAAAACAGAACCCAGAAAATTCGTTTTTTGCACCCAAATTCGATTCAAGTCGACTCCAAAATCTTGCAAACAGGTTTTAATCATTGCTCAATAGATTTTTAATATGGTTGTGATGTCATTGATGTTGGGGAAACAAGCCATGCTTGGAGAGAAATACATGAATCCTTCATTCACATGCAAGTTAATTCTGTAAGGGTTTTGAAATTCTATGGACAGTTTTATGAAAAAAATTGAAAATCTTTAAATGGTAGATATGTTCACACCCTGGCACGTTGTATATATGATCCTCACACCCTCAGTTATCATCTTATCACTGCTGTTCGTGCCCTTTCATATGTTTGCACAGTCTTATGTCGACTAGTCTATAGCCCTCATTACCATAATATCACCATTGCTGTTGTTATCATTCTATTACCACTGTGATATTAATTTGTGTCACTATGGTTGTTATCATGTTCTCCCTATTCTCCAATTCATAAACACAGTCCTATACTTGTTTGCTTCTTTGACAAATTTTGCCCATAATTACCAAAAGCTTGCACCATACTTTGTAGTTGGCATTCATTTGTGAAACTCACTTATGGTCAAAACAGTGATAGTTTTCATGCCACTTAAGCAGAGCCATCCTCATTGTAATTTTGTTTTTCTGTGATACTTTGGCACGTGGGTGATATCTATTGGGTGTTGAACATACATTAAAACTTTGCTTTCACTGCATCTACATCAGCATCCATATTACAAATATCTTGTTCAAAGCCATGTCAGAGACAGAGTCAGTTTATGAGCAGGGGTCGGATAGTGATTCCACAAGAGAGGGTAATGTGCCACAGAGGCCTCACAGAGGTGGCAAAGGTGGTAAACATCTCAGGGAGGAGCCTACTTCTTTGGCTAAATTGCAGGCATGTCCGCTTGCAATGGATTGTTTTCGGGTTCAGTCATGTTTTCGATTTTGTGAAATGATTTCACAAGCCCAACTTCATCATCAACTAGCTCGCCTGTTTGTTCTACATTTACGTAATGGCCGTGTAAATCTCGCTGGAGTAGATTTCTTTCTGTCACCAATGACTATTGCTCAGGCCACTGGCATACCAAATCTAGGAGAGGAATGGAACAAACGTCAGTATTTAGAGAAACCCCACTATGAGCCATACATCAAACCTGGGTATATGAGGCACTTGGGCATATTTTTTCCTTTCAGGTTCCTGAAGGATGAGTTTGCACCGCTGATGAAACTCATCATTCGGTATTTCAGTTGCGAGGGCAGATTCGCATGTCTCTTTGCGTACCATGTTCGTTTGTTGATGCAATTCACAAGGGTACGTATGATGAAAATTATGTACTTCATGTATCACAACATAGAGAGGATGGTGATTTTCGTACAGAAGAAGAGCCCAGCACAGTAGCATAGGAGTATATATCATTACGCTTTGATCAAGATCATAGTGTTGCATCAGTTGGCACAGCAGGGCATCGCATGGGAGGATTTCATCTCCCGTGACTTTTTCACAGCGTCACAGCCGCCTCCCGAGGTAGTTCATGATGCGGGAGAGCCTTCACACCAGCCTGGCATTCCTGAGATTGAGCACATCAGCGCTCCATTGTTTATGACATATCAGCGAGGCCACAGGGCCTTATTTGCAGCTACACGGCGAGTATTATCTCCACCCAGGGTGGAAGGGGTCTTGCCAACTTCATCAGCAGAGCGAGTATTATCTCCACATGATGTGGAAGGGGTATTGCCTTCTTCTTCAGCACAGGTACAGATCGAGGACAGGGGAAAGAAGCCCATGCATGATGAGGGCCCATTAGGAGGCCGGGACACGGATTTCACGATTATTGATGTTGATGCGAGCTCTCCTAGCTCGAAACTCAAAGAGATCATCCAGGAGCAGAGGGCCGAGAATGACACGCTGAAAGATAAATTGCAGAAGGCTCAGTGGGTGATAAACTATCTGGAGTAGCATAACAAACAGCTTGAGGATGAGCACACACTTTATGAGTTGAGGCGAATCCGTGAGGATCGACAGTTGGCCCGGAAGAGACCTGGTGACATGACACCAATCGATCGATATTTTTTTCTCACGCATGTCAAAATTCATCTGGAGAAGTTGCTGGTGAAGGCAAATAGAGAGAAAGACATGCTTCGTCACATGAAAGGCCATTATTGGGCTCGCATGCATGTCTGCAAAGCGAGAATGAAGATTCTGAAGAGGAGGTTGAGTGAAGCACTAAAACGGCGGAAAAGGCCTGATCCACTCTGGATTTTGGCCGAGGTTTCGTTGGCTGGGCAAGATACATGATGGAGGGTCTTCGCTCTGAATTTGAGCAAATTCGGAAAAAATTTTGTCATTTTGAAATTTTTTGGTCTAAAAACAGGTTTTTTAGTTAAGCGGGTATCGCGCCCATATGCTCACTTTTTTTCGGGACACTTGCTGAAGGAAATTTTTGCATTTTTGGATTTTTCATGGTAATTTATGCATCCTTAGGCATTGCCGAAGCATTTCATCAGATTCTGGATGGCCAAAAAGCTCAAAAACACCATGAAAACCACCTTGCTGCCACCTTTTGCACCAGCAGGAAGTACTTATGGGAGAATGAAGTTTTGGAGGGGCAAATGAGCTCCAAATTGAGAAATTCCACTTTTTGTGGATAGCCAACATCCAGGGCTTTCCAACGAGCTATAATGAGCTCAATTTGGATACCGGGAAGTGCCTCAAAAGCAGGTTGAAAGGCGCGCTACCCACTTAATTCAGGGGCGCTACCCACTTAAATTTTTGGCTGAATTTTCAACTTCCAGCTCAGAATTTCGGCCAGTTGGGACCAGTTTTGCTTGTGGATGAAATTTTTGGGTTTTCATGATGCAAATTGATGGTTGACATGTAAATTTGGATTATTTTTACCTATTCTAGAAGATTCACTCTCAAAAAAGTGAAAATCATGTAAATGAATCAGTTTCCACTCTTTTAGAGGCAAGTTGTTAGCTGCCTAGATTTTAGCTCCTTGATTAGAATTTGTTGGAACTGCTCCTAGAAGGAGGATTTAGACCCCTAGAGGTGTGGGAAGGGGTTAGAGTGATCTATATATTGTAATTTCTGAGACATTCTACAGGTTGGACTCTTGGGAGACTTTTGGCACCATTGTACATATTTTTTCATATTTTGGCTAAGGAAAGATCAGAGGTTTTGCGGCACCTGTTGGGATTCTTGTGGTGTTCTGTTCTTGATGGTGTTTCTTCTCTGTTTATTGTAAGTTATTCATGTTTAATGTATACCATTCCTTTCATATGCTTCTGAAACTAAAATGAATGAGTAGATGAGGTTGAAACCATTGTTTACAGTGCTCTGCCTTTGAATTCAACAGCTTGCATGTTTTTTAACGTTGAGGATCCAGCCTTTTTGCCCTTCACTTCCTTACTTAATCCGTCCACATATCCAACTCAGTGCGACCATTGCACCGCCACTCGCCCAACTCCTAATTACAGAGATCCACCTGCCTCGACTCCAAATTTGTTTTTCCTGGCCTAACGTAAACCCAAAAAAACCAAATCAAACATACCTATCTTCTTGCTGTCAAATCAGCTTCCTATTTTAAGATATTCTATTCTATCAAGCTATTTTTTTGAGATTGACGGAGAGAGTCTTTCTCTCGTCTCTCGAGAGGGCTACCAGGCCGAGCTCGGTTTACAATTGTTTTACACCTCACGTTCGTATTCATTTAAAAGAACGGGGATTCACGAGGCTATCTATGCTACAAGAAGAACAACAATGGCGATAAGGAAGCCTACTACCCTAATTCTATAAAGAATAATGTTTACGCATATATTTCATTAACCTATGTCGACACCACAACAATTGGAAGAACAAAGAGCAAAAGGGCTTTGCTATAGTTGTGATAGCAAATACACTAAAGGTCATAAGTGTGCTGAGAAGAAATTATTTTATATAGATTGTGAAGAGGAAGAATAAAATGAACAAGAAGAGGATATACACCAGGAACCAACCCTAGAAGAGGAAGAAATGAATCCGACCATATCGTGTAATGCACTGGCAGGAATTACCACTCCTCAAACTCTCAAGATAGAAAGACATATCAAGAAGAAAAGGGTAATAGTGTTGATTGATTCAGGTAGCACCCATAATTTTATTCATTGTAAGGTAGCCAAGGAATTAAATTGTTTCCTATACCCAGCACCAGAATGCCAAGTGATGGTTGCAAATGGAGGAACTATAAATTTCTATGGGAAATGCCATAATATCAAGCTAACCATGGGGGAATATGTATTGACTAGTCCAATGCTTTCCATTCCTATGGGAGGTGCTGATGTTGTACTAGGAGTACAATGGTTGCAATCTTTGGGGACGGTAGCTTTTAATTTTCAAGAACTTTTCTTGAAATTTTTTTCACTAAGAAAGGAAGTTGAATTACGGGGTACTGCGGGGAAGCCAGGAAATATAATAAGCTCTAATGTCATGACAAAGCTTCTAAAAAAAGAACAACGAGGCGTTATTGCACAATTATGGTCACTAGAAGTTCCAACATCAAAATCATCTATTTCTACAGATCTCCAACAAGTCTTGGACAATCATTCCAAGGTGTTTGAAACTCCCAAAGGACTCCCACCTATTCGTGATCATGATCAGGCTATTCATTTGATTCCAGGAAGTGTTCCTCCAAACATCAGGCCTTATAGATATCCTTACTTCCAAAAGAGCGAAATTGAACGTATGATTGCAGAAATGTTAGAGGCGGGTATAATTCAACCTAGTCGAAGTTCTTTCTCTGCTCCTATAGTATTGGTACACAAGAAGGATGGATCATGGCACATGTGTCCAGATTATAGGGAGCTCAATAAGCTCACCATTAAAGATAAATTTCCCATTCCTGTGATTGATGAATTATTGGATGAATTACATGGAGCAATTTATTTTACCAAGTTGGATCTTCGTTCACGATATCATCAAATTAGAATGAAGACTGAAGATATTCCAAAAACAGTATTTTGAACTCATGAGGGTCATTATGAATTTTTGGTCATGCCTTTTGGCCTTACCAATGCACCTTATACATTTCAAGGGTTGATGAATTCCATTTTCAAACCCTTAGAAAATTTTTGCTAGTATTTTTTGATGATATACTAATCTATAGCAGGTCTTGGAAGGATCATGTTGAACATGTTGATAGGGTGCTCAAACTATTGCAGGAGAAGCAATTATATGCAAAAACATCCAAATGTTTCTTTGGAGTACAAGAGGTGGAATATTTGGGTCATATTGTATCTCAAAAGGGTGTTAAAGTAGACCCTAACAAAATTAAAGCCATTAAGGAATGGAAAGTCACCACAACCATAAAGCATTTGTGAGGATTTCTCGGGTTAACAGGGTATAATCGCAAGTTTGTTAAGAATTATGGGAGAATAGCAGCACCTCTAACAACATTATTGAAGAAAGATGCATTTTCATGGACTCCTGAAGCAACTAAGGCGTTTGAACATCTTAAAGAGGCAATGTGCCTAGCACTGGTCTTAGCTACGCCAGACTTCACAAAAACCTTTATTGTGGAATGTGATGCCTCAGGAAATGGAATTGGTGCAGTTTTAATGCAGGAAGGAAGACCCATTGCTTTTGAAAGTCGTCCAATCAAAGGAAAGTATTTACAGAAACCTATTTATGAGGAGGAAATGTTAGCAATACTACATGCACTAAAGAAATGGCGAACTTACCTAATGGGAAGACACTTCAAGGTAAAAACTGATCATGATAGTCTTAAACACTTTTTGGAACAAAGACTATCTTGAGAAGAGCAGCAAAAATGGGTCACAAAGATGTTGGGTTATGACTTTGAAATAATCTACAAAAAAGGAAAGCTTAATGTTGTTGCAGATGCACTCTCAAGAAAGAATGAAGAGGTGGAAGCATTGCTTTGTGCCATTTCTATTATCCAACCATATTGGATAACTGAAGCAAGAGAGGAATGGAAGAAGGACAAAGATGTATGGATACTCATTCAAAAGTTGCAGCAAGATCCTAGTACATCTGATACATTTAGTTGGAAAAATGATTCCTTATGGTACAAAGATCGCTTATATATTTGTAAGAATTCCTAACTAAAACAAAAGATTCTTCTGGAATTGCACACTTCTCCTTTAGGAGGACACTTAGGATTTTTAAAAACTTACCACAGGGTGAAGAAATAATTTTTTTGGGATGGCCTTAAATCTGATTTTCAAAATTTTGTGGCGGAATGTTTGGTTTGCCAATAGAATAAAGTTGAGACAATTAAGACCCCGGGACTTCTACAACCTTTATCCATTCCAAGTCAACGTTGGGGGGGGATTTCAATGGATTTTATCACAGGTTTACCTAAGTCCGAAGGAAAGAGTGTCACCATGGTGGTAGTTGATAGACTTACCAAGTATGCACACTTTTGTGCATTATTTCATCCATTTAAAGCAAGTACAGTTGCTACTACATTTATGGACAAAATTAAAAAGCTACATGGAAGCCCAAGGGTTATTGTGAGCGACAAAGATCCCATTTTTACTCAAAATTTTTGGACGGAGTTATTTTCTTGTTTGGGTACTCAATTAGCTCATAGCTCATCTTATCATCCTCAATATGCTAGTCAAACTGAGATAGTAAATAAATTTTTGGAAGGATATCTTCGTTTTTTTGTATCTGATAAAAAAACATAATGGATCAAGTGGTTACCTCTCACTGAATGGTGGTATAACACTTCCTTCCATACTGCAGCAAAAATGACCCCATTTATGGCACTTTATGGATATCATCCACCATCCATGACATCATCTTTGAGGGAAAATTCAAAGGTTCAAGCAGTGGAAGATCACATCGAGCATCAGCAAGAAGTTCTCCAACTCTTAAAGGATAACCTAAATTTGGCACAAAATTGAATGAAACAACAGGCAGATCAACATTGCAGCGAGAGAAGTTTTGATGTAGGAGATTGGGTATTTTTACGGATACAACCATATAAACAAATGTCCCTCAAGCAAGCTAAGAAGGACAATAAATTATCGCCAAAGTACTATGGTCCTTACAAGGTGTTGCAAAAGATTGGTACTATGGCATACAAATTGGAGCTTCCTACTTGTTCGCGAGTGCATCCAGTTTTCCATGTTTCATGATTAAAGAAGGTTATAGGTGAAAATCTTCCAGTTCAAAAAATATTTCCAAAACTTGATGAGGAAGGAAAAATCATATTGGAACCTGAAGTGGTCACGGAAACAAGAACTCGACAGCTACGAAATTGATCAGTTTTAGAGTATCTCATTAAGTGGAAGAACTTACCCATTGAAGATTCTACATGGGAGGATGAGAAGTTTATACAGAAGCACCCAGAGCTACTCAAGCGTTGAGGACAACACTTTTTTGAAGGAGAGGGGCATGTTAGGTCCCTATATTACTAGTATAGTCCCTTATTGTTATTAGTGTAACCCCTTTATTGTTATTATTGTACCCTTGTAGCCCCCATTTTGTTATTATTGTGCCCTTAAATTATTATTTAGGGTGGCTAAGATTACATTGTGGCCCACTAGGATTACATTATGGCCACATGGACTATATAGAAAGGAGGTTTTTTAAATTGTATCATCCAAGAATTTTTCATTTATGTAATGTATTGGAGGTTGCCCCCTCGAAGTGGCTTATTTCTAAGGCGTTGATATCTCTTTTCTTCTATTTTTGGAGCTGGTTACACAACAGGAGCATTATTATTTATGACAGGATCATTGGTTTTCTTGCTCCTATGGTTGTATTGACTGTGAATTTCGTTTATTACAAAATCATAACCTTGTTTATAATCATAGGATTCTCCATATTCTACTTTTAACTGTTGAAGTTCAAAGAGTTCCTGGTCCTCCTAGGTGAGGAAAATGGTATTATTTTCATCAATGCCCATAACAATGTTGATGTCTTCCTCTTCATCAACACTATTTTGTGAACTTTTTGCAAAGTTTTCTTGGAATGGGCTTCATATATTCTGATCAGGGGAAGGCTCCTTACCTTTACCAGGGTTGCTTTTTTTTTTCTATAATTGGGATTCCGGATCTGGGATTGATTGTCCCATTGTGGTTTATTTTCAATTTGATCCAGTCTATCAACTACTTTTTCTTGTGCTTTAGTAATGAAATCAAATTTACTATCCAAGTGAGATGCTTCTTCTTTAATAGTAACTCTTCTTTCATTTCTCATTCTGACCTTCTTTGCAAGTATGTTGATTTCTACACCTACAACGTTTTGTTGCATTTTTTCTAAAGTATTTGCATCCATTTCCCTAAGTTGGTAAGCCATGTCTACGTCAAAACAGTCAGGGAATTTCAGTATCACGAAATATGGGGTAGGTTTAAGGTCTGCAGGAATGGCATTGTAAACATTGTTATATCTAGTGCAGAAGTCTTGGACAGTTTCATTTTCGGCTCTCTTGACGGCATCAAATTCAAATAGTATTTGCATAGGGTTCTTATTTTTCTCCCATTTATTTATGAAGGCTCTATGGAATGTAGCTAGGTCTGCTATGCTACCTGCTTCTAACCCTTTAAACCAAGTTTTCACTTCTCCAATTAATCTCTAAGAAAATAGTCTCATTTGGACACCATACTCATCTATCTCATAGACTTCCCAGAAATCATTCATTCTAGTAAAATGTTGTTGTGCGGCAATCTGTTAAAGATTATCAAACAGTGGAATATCTTTTTGGTAGTTCTGGGGCATGTCATGGAGATTCTAAGGTAAGACCAAGGGATCATATCGGGCTGCCATGGGTTGAATTTTAGTTGAACTGGGAGGTACAGTTGTAGTGATAGGGATAGTGCTAGTTACTGCAATGGATGTACTTGAAGAGCTTGGTAATGGGGATGAAACAGAAGTAGTATGGCTAATGGTAGTTGTAATGGGTTGGGTAAATGATGGATATACTACTTTGGGCTACAAGGGCAGCTCAGGGATGAATGAATCGGTTGATGAACTAGCAGTGGATTGTGGATATGATGAGTATATGATTCTATGAGGCAGAGGCAACTCAGGGCTTATGGGCTCTTGAGGTGAACTAGCAGCAGAATCAGTAAATGATGTAGCAGCATACATAGTAGAATCTGATGCTGGAAAGACTGTTGTATATAGCTCAAAAACTGGGGGTTTAAATTTAGAAAAAAATTTAGCTAACTTAACAACTTCTTCAATTTCTTTCATTTTTGTGACACTTACCCTTTTAACTGGACTTTTACTTTCATTTTGATCTGATTTAGTAGGAACAGAAATAATTTTATGTTTTTCACTCACATAAGAAGTAAAAACTGGATCTAAAAAAATTTCTTTTAAATCCGATTCAGATTTTGTTCTAGATAAATACTTCTCAAACTTTAGGTCAAAATCAATGTCTGATAAGCTTACCAACTCTTTGGGTAAAGAATCAGCTCTTCTAAGAGGTATCTAAGTTTCAGAACTATCAATTGGTTTTTTCTTTTTTCCTATCTGGTCAAGATTATCTACTATCTCCGGAGGATTTGGATTTGGATTAGATCTAGTGTAGTAGACTTTCTTGGGAGCCAGAATGTTTATTCGGTAAAATACCCACAACCTTTAAACTCAATCTTAAAGTAGAAAAGATATAATTAAGAATCTTCCTTCAAGATTAAACTTAAAAATGGAGAGTGGTTATTTCCCCAGTGGAGTCTCTAGTATGTTATCACCCTATTAATTCTCATATTGTGGGATGGGGATTTTTTTAGTTAAGAACACCAGGGGTAACCAAGAACCGCTTTGGGAATTCAGGATCTAGCCTTCCTGAGCTCCAGAGAGGGATCTCTCCTAAAGATTTAGCTTTGTTTTTGTAAAGGGTTTTAGGCTAGCTATGAGTGAGAAATAGGATTGATTTTAGAAGTGGGGTAGGAATAAAAAGTATTTCAAGGTAAACTAGGGGGATCTACCAGAACATTGGGTAATGGAGTCAACTCTCTAGGCAAACAGGGCTAGGAAATAAGACTTAAAGATGCAAATGTACTAAGGGTGAGATAGATGACCTTATAAGGCTTTGAATAGGTTTTGTTGATGGAATGGGTGAAATCTGAACAAGAGGGCACTTAAGAATCCTTAAGTTACAGAAATGAGGATTGAAGGAGGGGATCAAACTGGGACCTGGAGAAATTAAGAATTCTATGGTCCGGTTATCAAGCAGAAAACATAAAAATGCCAACTAGTTTAAAACAGAGATCTTATTATCACTAATTCTGTTTAATTTCTCCTTAGTTGATCATTATAGAATAGAAACACATCAAATAAATGTATGTAAACTTTAAAGAATAACACTGAAAACAGGAAAAAATACGAGACTTATCTTGTCACCACGAGAATCCTTAGTTATGATTTCTCTAATCTTGTTTCCAGACTACTGCTTCGCTAATTGACTCACACCAACTTCAATATGTCCATCAAAATGAATATATTAGTCTTGAGAAATTTTATTCCACAATGAATACTTCGAATTATGAAGTATTTCTACACAAAAATTGTTTACAAAATATCTCAGTAATTGAGATAATGTTTTAAAGAAAAATAGCAAAAAGAACATAAGAAGAGGGACAGCAACAAAACAGTTTGCAAGTTTTCCTCTTTTACAAGGAAAAATAGAACTATTTTATCTTATCTAAATTGATTTATGATGTGCTATGAGCATTGTTGGAAATAGGTACATCTTCACGTGGATGGTGGTTTGTAGAATACTCTTCCTTTTTATCTTCTGCTCTGATACTCTTTATCTCTGTTTTTTCATTGTTTCACTGCTGTAATTGAAAAATGACCAGCAGTAACAGTTTGATTTTACTGACACACTTTGACCCTTATACACTTTGACACTGATTTTTTCACCATAAGGTAAAAGTAAAATATGAGTTTCCAAGTAATTTTCCTGTCCTTTATCTATCAAATTCACAACAGATCTGTGAATTCTTGCCATTTTTTAGTAGTGGGGATCTTCATATTCTTCAATTTCCTGTAACTTTCATCAACTTTTGTATATTTGGCAAAGTTAGGCTTTACAGTGAACATATGCTTGATTTCATTTTCCAAAAAGAATAGATTTTCAAAATATTGAAGAAGTACTTTGCCACTTGGTGATCCTTGTGGTAATGGTTGTTTAGCTTTCTCTTTTGCATGAGTTCTGATTTTCTGATCATAATATTTCTTTGGCATCAATTTGTCATTTAATGCATGAATGTCTGGTAAACCTGCTTCTGATAATATTTTGTATTTGGCCCAAAATCTTGAGATGGCCAAGTTCATATCTTTACACCTGTCTTCCAAGTTATTCATCATGTTTCTCTTATTCAGGAATTTCTTAATTTGAAAGATGGCCTCTGTCCTGTCAGCAATTTTCAACTCTTCTAACTCTTCCCTGTTTTTGCTGTTCAAAAATGATATGAGTTGAACTGCTTGAGGTGGCTTATTTTCAATCTCTTTCTTGGTTCTATCAATTTCTGCATTTGTAGCCTGTAGTAACTCTTTCTGCTCATAAATTATTTGAATTGAAGGCCATTGAGAGTGAATTCCTTCAAAGATTTTTTTCCATAAATGATTTTTTATATATGAAACTTGATCTTTAAGATTCACTTGTGCTTGAAGAATTCTCACCTGTTCTTGCAATCTATCAGCCCTCTGTTCATGCCCTTTGGAAGTAATCAAGGCATCTCTTTTAGAAGTTTCTAGATTTTTAGTAGTGCCTTTCAAACTAAGTATTTCTTTCTCTTTAATTGACATATCTTCCATGGCTATGATTATGGCAGCTTTGTCTTGTATTGTGTTTACCTATGACGTTGAGGAAGAAGAGGCAGAGATTTCATGAGAAGTTATTGGCACTATAATTGCCAGTACTCCCTGTGGTGCCAAGTGTTATGCCAAAGTAGATGGAACAATTGTGCTTACAGTTGGGATCACTGTAGGTGTTGACCATAATCAGTTCCTTGTTGAAGTTCAACCAACAACCTTTCTTAAGCCCCCTCGATCCTTTCTCTTTGAGTCGAGAATCCATTCTAAAGCCTATCGTTGATTTCCTTTGCCCCAAAAACTATATTCTGTAAGGCTAAAAGCCCACTTTCGAAAATATTTGAGGCCTGGCCCCTTCGGCCCTAACCCCTTGGCCATTTCCTCCACATGACTGTGAGTCGAAACCTAATGCTAAACCTTGGGGCACTATCAAATATGCGCATCTGGCGAAATATCAGCCGTTGATCTGTACAAGATCGAACGGTCTCCACTAATCAATGTCATGCTCATAGTCCATCCGCCAGCCATTAGAGCAAACCATAAATCGACATACCACATCCTTCCCGTCCTGGTGGACCCCACGCTGCGCGATGATCCCAAAACCGACCTGTTTATTTTGTTTCAGAAATCAAAGATGTATCAGAGGATCAGCTTGCAGAGGTAGAGTTTATGAAGAAAAGCCCCGGTTAGTTGCCGTGACAGGGATTTCATTAAAGAAGCCATGGTAAAAGTCTACCAAAACCCTCCGGAGAAATTTAAATCATAGATTTTCCATAGACGAAGTTATTAATGATACGACAAAGAATATCAGTCAGAGAGCAAGGAATTCAACGTCTGGAGCTGAAGATTTTAAATAGCAATTCATCATTCAGAAGGCAAAGAGTACAAGTGCATAAATATCATATCCTCCAGGTTTATTCAATAGATTTTTCTCTCAGGAAAGTACAAAGTGTTACATATTTTATTCTTCATACCTTACCCTTGGAGAAATTCGCACCTACAACATTTACTTCATGAAGCTGCCACAAAGTACCTGCAGCATCCTAGGGCCGTCAAACAGCATGGGCGGTCATATTTTTCACCATTTGTTTTAATGATTCAATTAAATGATTCACCAGCTACCTTTGTTGAGTTTTGGGAAGCTTCTCCTATAAAGTCCCAGGAGAACGAATTAGTTAGGGTTCCAGATTTTTATCAGAAAATTGTGCAGTGAAAGGCTTATTGTATACATTTTGTAGGGCTTTTGTATGAAGGCTTAGTTCCCATAGGGTCTCAGTGAGGAGGAGTTTTATCTGTTAAAGAGGATTATGGTCTTTGGTATTTCACAGTATGTAACTTCCTCTAATGTGTTTAATATAATATTTCATTTCATCCATCTGCTTGTATCATGTTACTGGAATGCGAGTGGCTCACTGATTTTAGGTAAGGATTTATCCTAGTTGATACCCATACCTTTTTCAGTCAAGCACTTTAAATATGGCTCAGGCATGATATACTGTTCCACGTTCATTGCATCCATATCTCTGCTATATTAGTTGCTTTGGGAAGGTGCTTTTAAAACGCCATTGTCATGTATGGATTCTTAGATTCATAAGCCCATATGTGGTTCTGTTGTGTATATGGGTATCAGTCCAAAGTTAACTAATATCTTCTAAATGTTTCTTTCACTACATACACCTTCTGAAATTTGATTTCTGTGGCATATTACTTGAATCGGCCCTCTTTACAGTAAATTGTCTCTCAACTGTTTGATGCTTTTATATTAGAGCTTTTCATCTTGTTTCTGCAATATTACTTTCCTTGTGACACTTTCTGAGGGTCTTGGTTCCATTGGTCCCATTTAAATCCATTTCCTTGTTTTACAAGAGATAGATGGAGAGCCTTTTGGATTGACACCCAAGTTATATTACGCGCTCCTTGCTATGATAAGATGTCCTAGGCATTGGTCTATGGCAACTCTAGGTTGTCTCTAGGAGCGACAACAGTAGGAATGACAACCTGTTGAGCTTTCTTCGTTTTTCATTTTCTTGCATGAAAGCTTCTATTTGGATTTCCATTTCTTTTATTTTACTTGTCATTTTAAGAACAAGTTGTTTCAATTCATCATTTTCTATTTTCTGCTGAAGAATTTCTTTTGCTTGAGAATTTTCACTTTGAGGCAATTTTAGCTGTTTTCTGAGGGCAGATATATCTTCATTTTTCTATTTAATTAAAGCCTTTGCAACTTTTATGTTAGCTGGATCAGCTCCTGCTTCAATCACCAGGTCTTCTAATGCTTTGATCTTCAAATTGTTGGCATATAGTGAGGCTTTATCCAATTTCATTTGAGTTTGAAGATTTATCAATGTTTTCTCAAGCTTGATATAGTTCATAGTCTTATTGAATATCTTAGAATATAGCATCTTTGTGTTGCTTCTATGAAATTCTATTTTGTCCAATTCATGGATAGCATTTGCATCAACTTCAAGATCTATTTCTGAATAATCTACAATAGATTTTGGATCAGTCACTGTAGGCTTGAGAAATGACATCACCAATTTATTAGAAGAATAATCAAAAGCCGAAAGGAGTCTATCCTTATTCCCAGGTTTTTCTTTGAGAAACTTGGAATAGGCTTCATTTTTTATTTCTTCATTCTTTTCTTTGATTTTCCTGAACCTGATTTGAATGTATGACTCTGTATTGTCAGGTTCTTTAGAGGAAGAGGGCATATCAACTTTGGATTGTTTATCCACCATGATTGTATCTTTCTACTGGGCTCCAATTTGAACATTTTTAAGCTCTTTGAGAGTTTCAGTTACTATCCTTTTAGCTCCATCCTCAGTTTCATGACCATTGTTATCTTCAACAATGATGACTTTGTCCGTTTCTTCATTGGTCAATTTACTTTTCTTATTATAGGGAATTCTAAATCTTTTGTCTCGAATAGTTTCAGCAGTGAAACTATCTTCTTTTCTGCTTCTTTTATGAAGAATGTTAGATTCCTTGTTCACTATCACTACCCGAGTTTGATCAACCTGCTTATATTTGCCACTGTTTCCCTGCATTTCTCGTGAATCATCATCAAATAGAGTGTTTGGTTCCCATTCAAGTTTATTGGCATACTTTTCAATTTGGGGTTTTGGATCATGAAAGAAGACAGACAACTTGCATTTCAATCTCATTGTGCTTAGAATACCTTGAGGATCATGATTCCATATAAAACTATATGGGAATTTTTACTCTTTCAACTTGACATTGATTTTATTGGCTTCTTCTCTGTTATTCACAATAAATGGCCCAATTTGATTTTTCAGTTTGAACTGAGTCTTTTTCCTAGAAGCTATGAAATTAATTTCATTTGCATTCAATAGCTGCCTCAGATATTCCAAAGCAAATATTCTTGTTGTAAAAAATCTTGGTAGTTTATATGGGGCAAGGAGTGCACCATATACTCTGATCTCTGTGTAACTTTTGTATAAATACCAGTCCCCTGTTTTACAGCTCTCAGATAGCTGTAGAATTCTCTTTGTCTCTTCATTGATTCTAGGAGTCTACTCTTTATTCAATAGATTCATAGAAGGCACTAAAAATAAGTCATTGAAATCTGCAAAGCTATATTCCCTATTCCATTTTCTCAGAATTGATGACCAAAACACAACTAAAACAACATTTCCTTCTGGATCTACCTTCTGAAATTCAATGGGAAATTTATCTGCTTGATAATACAAAAAGAGGTGAAGTAGATATGAGGTATATCTAAAGACTCCTTCTTCTAACAATCTGGATAACTGATAATGCATGTTTTCTGCAATAAATTTAGCAAAATTGTACACAATGGATGGTGACTAGCGAGGGTTCATAGTTGACAAAAAACCTAAGATAGCAACATCAGTGAATACATCACTGGTGTATCCCAGTATGAATGATAGCGTGGAGACAATTTGTCTGGTTTCATCTGGAAAATCAAAGGTATCAAATGGTGGATTAAGCTTAGGGATATCAACTTGCTTGGGACAAATTTTTTGGAAGACTTTGAACTTAGAAGAAAAATCAAGCTCTAGGTAATTCTGAGTTAAATCCTCTATGGACAATGAAGCAACATTGGGATCAAGGTTGAGTTGCAGCATAGAGTTTATAGATTCTTCATTGATGTAAAATAGGACCTCTCTGTCTTTATTCACAATGCACCTTTGGTTTGGAAGATAATAAGATTGACACAATTTGACAAAATCAGGGGCTGAATGAGTTTGAGGAAAAATGTATTTTGGCAAATTGGAATCCTAGACTGGTATATCTTTTTCATATTTCTCTACTGATTTACCAAAACACCAGTTATATACATCAAGCAAATTGAACTCTAATGAAGGGTCCATTATTTTGTAGTCAAGGTCAACCAAAGGGCTATTTTCTTGTGAGATAACTGGAGGTTGAAGAGGCCTGAAAACTTCTGTTGAATCAGCAGTGAGTACAGGGGTAGGTTTATCAATTTTAGAAGATTCAGGCTGAGGAATTTTAGCAGAGGGTTTCTTTTGAGGATTTGGACCTCCTGCTTTAGGGGTTACTTGTTTCTTTGTCATTTTTTAATTGAGCAGAGCAAGCTTAGACTGTTTGTTGAGTTATTTTGTTGGAAACAAGGGCTTCTTGGAGAATTTCCCTGGTAAAATAGGGTTCTGAGTAGGATTTTGGATTGAAAGAGGGTTTTAATTCTCAGAAAGTAGGTTATGATCAATTCCAGCAATGGAAAAGACCATGGTATGGATAAAAGTTGCAAAAAAAGGCAATTAGGGATTATGGGGAAAATTTGACAGAGTTTCCCCTGTACTATGGATGTTTTTTGCAATTTATATGAGGGTAATTCAAACAATTACGGGCAATAGTAGGAAATTTGGTGCTTTTTCTTTAGAATTTGAAGTTCAATGGATCAGTTTTGATGAAAAATACCTTAAAACAGGTATAATCGTGGTTGAAGACGTTTCGTAGTTGTGGACAGTTTTCAATTCTGCAAAATTGGTCTTTCAGAGGGTAATGTGGCACTTCGTGGTTGAATTGCAGGGCAACTAGCTCGAAAATGGCGTTGGTAGGTTTTGAAATGTTGAAAAGGCTCTGCACAGGTTCTCAGGGTGTTATGGCACACAAATGGTGAAATTTCAATGATAATAGGTTTAGCGAAAGGTTCATAGGTTTAAAGCGCCAAAAGGTGAAATGTTCAATGAAAATTATGATTTTAACGTATTAAACCATAGTTAAACTATAGTGAAATTACATTAAACAAAGGTTTAAGCAGGAGTGGTTTTGGAATACCACTGAGCCGTATTCGCACGGCTCCAAGGTTGTAAGTGGTAAATAGCTTTTCGAACGCGATCCAATAGAATAGTGACATGTCAACGTGGGGTGGTTTGGGAAAACAACCCATATCGCACGACTTTTCTAAAAAATCCGTCGATTTTTTTACGGGCGCGAAAATGCATTGTCGCCGTTGGATCTGGCTTTGGGAAGTGAACGATCGGGATTAAAAGGGAAGGTGCAGGGAAAGATCTGTTATCAAGTTCACTTTTGGCCGTAGATTTTGGAAATAAAATAAGATCGGACGGTTGTTATCAAGCGCAATGGGGAGGGATAAAAATACATTGATCTGTGGCATAGATTTCCATTCGTTGTATCAAACGGGATTTGGGGATTGGAGGGTTGAAAATCAATCCGATGGGAAAAGGGTTTTTGATGGGTTTTATTTATAAAACACGACTTTTCTAATGGAAAAGGTGATTGGGGGGATTTCAAGAGGGTTTTAACTAGAGTAAAGAATTGTGGGGATATATATAAGGATTTAGCTACAGTTATGTTTTTAACCTCGGTTAAAGGGAATCAGGAGAGAAGCAAAGGGATAGTTTAACCTTAGGTTAGGGAGTTGGGGAAGGGATAATATACAAGGAAAATGGGGTTTATTTCTATTGAAGTTTAGTTTAAATAAAACTTCAGGGAATTTTTGTTTAAAACATATATAAGACATGTTTAAGATTTTTATCATATATTTTTATTATATGGTGAAATAAATCGGGTTGACTTAACTACCATAGGGGGCGGGATATTTATATATAGATAAACTTAGCCAAAGGGGTTATAAGGGGGTTTTTTATTAAAACATGTGGGAATAAATAACTTTGGCTTAAGTTAAAATAAGTGGGTTTTTGGGTTTATTATATAAAAAGGTGTTATATAATAGGAAAATGTCATTTCTATAAGGAGTTAATATATAAATTAGAGTTAATATGAAAATAGGAGATGGTATACTCAAAACACATAAACATAACAAATAAAGTGAATTACAAAAGATAATTTGCATTGATCTTATCACTTAACTTATGATATAATGTTATTTTGAGGACTTAATGTTTTCAAATGAAGTAGGAAGTTAATCAAATGAGAATTATAATGCTTTTAAGTAAAAATGAAGTTTTACTTAGGATTATTTATGGGAATGAATGCATGAATGGTAATGATGTGATTCTAAGGATTAATATAGACATTCACACTTTCAACTAATCAGTCATAGAGCCTCGGGTCCGAGCCCAACAAAAGTCAAGGAAATGCCTTGAGCCTTTCTGACTGATAGTTTAGAATGTTTCATGACTATGGGAAGGGGAAGTTAGTTATTTTGCAGCCCATAATGAATGATAATTACATTGAGATTTTTTCACCTTCTTCTACCTACCCAGCTTAGCATGCTAACATTTTTTCTTCCTTTGTGGTAAGGTGCATTTAAGCTAGCAACCTTCACAACATTTATTCTTTCTGAAAACAAGTAAAACTATCTAATTCTACACTTATTTCATCCATGAATCTAGATTAAACTGTTGGATTCATTCATTTCTCTACCTAACTACTGAATTGTCATGATTAAGCAGTATGACAACTCATTATTCTCTATCTAGAACAAGTGAAATTGAAACAATGATAAGTTAATATTAAACCGTTTAACTTATCAAGGACTATGGCATTTCTTGACACTCTGCCACAGTCAAAAAGTAAAAAGTAGTGGCATTTATGCTTGCTCACTTTCATTTTTTTATTCATTTTCTTTTGGGTCTTTTATTTTTTCTAAGTCCTTCGATTATTTTTTAGGATTTTTTACCCTCTTTTTTCTTTTTTCTATTTTTTTTTAATTTTTTACAAAATATATGAATACAACTTGCAGAAGGAAAAGTGTGTACATATTTACAAGATTATCAATAGTCAAGTCAAAATTATGACACCTATATTATAGGTTGCTAATAGTTATAATAGTTATTTGGTTCATTTCTTATAAGTGAAACATGTTTTTTTATAATGATTAAGCAATTCTATGAACCACTTTTTGTATTGGATCCCATACCTCCACGAATATATTAAATCTTCTACATGTTACATTTCTCTTACCATGATAATACTCATATTTCTATGCATATGAAATATCTGAAATTTGGTTTTAATAGATTCGTGACCCACCTTATACACTTGGGACCATGATATATCAAGCACGTGGACTTGTCCCATGCTATCCATGTGACTTCCTATCCTAAAAATCTTGGAAGGTGGTGATCGATATTGTGAGATCAAAGGGTTGTGATTGATTAGGGTTAAGCACATTGACTTACCCTACTCTATCCTCCTTCCTTCAACTCCATTTGTTTTTGTATCAGCCATAGTGTCGCTCTATTGTCTCGCTAGGTATTGTCGGCCAATATTATATTTTTATGGCCACATGGGCCTCTATGGAACTTGTACGTCTACACCAAGACATGCCTAAAATATGATGGATTTATCTAGTCTCACCTTGATCACACATGTAAGTTATGTTTGGGGTTTCTATTTCATATTTTTCACTTGTTGTTAATTTTTATGCCTGTGAAAGGGTTTTACTCAAATTTATTTCCAATTTTATAGGAATGAAAACCAATGAGGTTGCTAGAAGAAACCAATGAACTTTAGCTGCATGACTTGGGGCTTTTATTTCTAGATTCTAGCCACATGAATTGGGGTACTTATTTCTTATTCAAAGGTAAATCTACTTTGATTTTCGCCATTTTTTTCTTGTTACAATCCTTATATTTAGAGAAGGTTTTCTTCTAACTAACCTTTTCCTTACGTAGGGTGCATCTGGAGCGTTGGTGCAGGCAATTTGTCTGGTTTCTTTATAAGTGGAAGGTAATTTATCTCCTCTCCTTTGCATATTTAGCATTGTAGTTGTAGACTTCTGCTACTAAAAGTAGTTAGCCCCCTTACGTTAGGAATTTTTATTTTTTGTTTATTTAGGAAGTTACCCATTATTATTCCATAATGAAGGTTTTATCATGAACTATCGATGTCGCATCCTTTATAACTAATAAAGAAAATGCTTCTACTAGTCTTGTACGCATGGTATTTCTATTTCAAACTCATCTATTTTATTTGATAACCCATATGACTTATCAAGAAAATTTTGATTCTATTTACCCAAATTTTTAACATTATTCTTCTCCGACTGACATTCAGGTAACTAGTGGGCACATGTTTTGGGGCCAAAGTGTGGCCTCGTGTTGGAAATATGATGCTAAATGTTGTCCTTGATGGCAACCCACTTGATGAAGATGATGGCAACCTCTTATTAAAGATGTTCTTGATGCTTGATGAGTTTATTAATGATGTAAATCTGATGTTCTACAAGTAGCTCAGCAGTACCAGAGAAGGAAATATTAGTGAGGGCCAAAGCAATGATGAAAATGTGTGTTACAAGGCATACACGGGTTTGTCAAGGAGAAAGCGCGTATGCACGCGAAAAAGTACGCGCCAAGTCGCGTATGGTCTTTTGCGCTCCAAAATTATAATACCAAGGGGCATTACCATGGTATTGACCCATTGTATTGAGCGCTGGATTGTCTATTTGATCTCGTCTAGGAAAACCATCGGAAGTAATGTGGTTTTGACTCATGGTATTGAAAAAGGCTAAATCTATATAAGGAGAAGAATTTCATTGTGCAAAGGGTGTGCATGTGTCTGGGCTTTAATGAATACTTCACTCTGAAGTATATCTGCATGGTTGAACTCTGCTCTTTAATTGATAGATCTGATTCTATGATGCATCTATGAACATAATGAAGGTTCAATATGTCTAGATCTTGAAATGGTGAATCTCGTGGATGATCTAAAAAGAAGTGATGAAGACCTGGCGCAAATCTATTGAAGAAGTTGAAGAAATCTGGTAAGTTCATAGATCTGGTCTGATCTGCAAAATTTATCTTTTATAGATCTATACGCAGGTTTGTTTCGTGAAAATCACGTGTATACGTGGCTCTATTCAAGCAAAAGCACGTATGGGCTGTTAGGGTTTTTCTAATAAGTTTCACAAATGTATACGCGGGTTCGCTTCAGTAAAATCGCATGTATACGCGGGTCTGTTTAAGGAAAAGCGCGTATGGTATTTGAGTTGATGGTTTCTCAAAAGATAATTGAGGTTCTGCATATCTGTTCTGAAGTCTGGGCTATTTCTGATATTCTGGTTACAGTGGTTTCACTGTTCTTACTGATGAAATGAAAAGGGATGTTTGTTGATAAGTGAAGAATTGTGTTGAAGCTGTTTGATCCAGTGTGAAAATTAATGAAACATGGTCTGCAGTGGATCTGAGGGTTGAAGCCTTTAGTCTGATTTTCTGTCAGTAGAGGCTGGTGCTAATATCAGGGGGTAGTAGCTCCCTTCCAGGTGAGGCTGGTAAATGAGAGCAGGGGGTTGTAGCTCCCTTCCAGGTGAGGCTGGTAAACGAGAGAATGTTGTAGCCTTCTGCAAGAGGGTGCCTGCGTGCTGGTATAAGTCTGCACCAGTACATGATTGTAAGAAGTTTTTCTTTATAATAAATATTGAAGACTGAAACGACGACAGCGGTGGTTTTCTCCCGAATTGGGTTTCCACCTAAAAATCCTGGTGTTCATGTGTGTTGCCTATGTGTGATGATTATTCTATTCTTTCTGCACCTGTTTACTGTTTCCTGAAATATCTGATAAATGAATAATGCAATGATCTGAGTTAAGAATTGAAGGTATAATTAGATCTCTGTGCATACGCGAGTTCTGTAAAGGATATCCATGTATATATGCTAGTTGGCTTCTGAAAAGTCGCGTATGGGTTTTTTAAAAGGAAAAGTAAAAAGTTTTATTGTCTGCATTAAATACTGATTCACCCCCCCTCTCAGTATTTTTCCAACAATTGGTATCAGAGGAGGTCCTTCTGAAAAAGCTTAGCCGCTAGAAGGAAGATCAAGCAAGATGAGAAATCATGAGGGAACAGCATCTATCAAGCCCCTGCTCTTCAACGGAAGAAATTTAATCTTCTGGAAAATGAGGATGAGATCCTATCTTCAGTCTATGGGAGCTGATGTATGGGCCATTGTTGAAAAAGGATATCAATATCCAACTGCTACACCAACAGATCCAACTGAAAGGAAGAATTATGAATCAAATGCAAAAGCGGTCAATGCTATAACAGGAAGTCTAACTGAATTAGAATTTGTCAAATTCATGCAGCTGAATACAGAAAAGGAAATATGGGACAAAATCATTCTAAGTTATGAAGGCGATGCAAAGGTAAAAAGTGCAAAACTCTAAACTCTCATAATTGAATATGAAAATTTAAAGATGCATAGTGATGAGAGTATTACCAGTTCCTTTTTACGTATTGATGATGTTGTAAATCGTATGAGAAATCTGGGTGAAACAATATCTGACACTACTTTGGTTGAGAAAATTTTACGATCGCTAATGGAAAAATTTGAATCAAAAGTTTCTGCCCTTGAAGAAAAACAGGATATTCAAAATCTTTCCGTGGTGCAACTTCATGGCATACTGACTGCATATGAAATGAGAAGAGGAGGACCTTCTGAAGTCAAAGAAGTAGTTTTTAGAGCTTCTACAAAAGGCAAAGAAGTGCAAGAAGCAGAAGGATCAGGATATATTTCGGAAGAAGATGAGGAAAATTTTGTAAAGAAACTTCAACTTGGTACAGGAAGGTTTAGAGGTAAGCTTCCTTTCAAATGTTTTAATTGTGGAAGAGTTGGTCATTATGCTGCTAAGTGTCCTTACAAAGAAACACCTGCAAAAGGAAAGGAAGTAGCTAGAAATAAGAACCGGTCTAGCACTAGAAGAAGTTACTATACTCATGATGACAGTGATGGAGTATTTGATAGTGAGGAAGAATGTGAACAAGATCTTAGACTTCTCATGGCATTTGAATCTAAAGAAGAAAATGATACTTTTGTGGATGCTCTATAGGACAATGATTTTCTTGAAGAGAACAACCAACTCAAAAGATGCTTAGAAGAAATCAAAATTCTCTTAGAAGAATATAAAATTCTCTTAGAAGAAAGAAAAATAACCATCGAGACTCTAGAAAAGTAGGTTGAAGAAGCAAAGAAACACAATGAGAAATTAGAATGTGAAGTGGTAAGTGTAAGAAAAGAATTTGAGAAAGTAAAGACTCTGAATTTTAGATTTTCTAAAGGATCTGAAACCTTAGATGATATTATCAAGGTTCAACGTTCTCCTTTTATAAAGACAGGTCTTGGATACACTGGAGAGTCCTCTCAAGCTTCAGCACCAAATTATCTAAAAGCAGCTACAACTGGTTTACAAAATTCTACCACTCAGCCAGGGAATAAAGAATCTTTACAGGTAAAGCATGATCATCCTAATGCAAGGAACACTAACAGGAATATCTTTCAAAAAGGCACCAATCAACAGGTAAATTCAAATAGAATATTTCATGATCGCAGAAATTTCTTCTTCAATGGACAATGTTTCTCATGTCACAATTTTGGTCATAAAGCTGCTCAATGTGTTTCATATAAAACCATCATGACAAGAGAAGCAAGAAAGAAAAGGATTGATGTTGAAACAAAGAAGAATACCTATAACAACTTTTCTCCTCTTCTAAATGAAGTTGAATGTGCTTATTGCAATAACTTTGGCCATGAAGATTCTGAGTGCAGGAGCAAAGTACAGCCAAGAGAGCATCTTCCTTCAAAATCCAAAATATGGAAAAAGAAGGAACCACAGGTTGAAAATTGTGGCATAGCGTTATTTTCGGAAGGTGAAGAAAATCAATGGTACATTGATAGCGGATGCTCAAGACACATGACATGTGATAAACGCAAACTTTGTGCATATAGTGCTCTAGAAAAGGAAAAGAAAGTTACTTTTGGAAATGATACTCCTGCTGTAATTAAAGGAAAAGGGTCTGTGTTTCTAAAAGAAAAGGTGAAGGCTAATGATGTCATGTATGTGGATGGATTAAGGCATAACCTGTTAATTGTAAGTCAAATGTGTCATCAAGGAACTGAAGTTGTCTTTAGTTAAAAATAATGTGTGGTTCGTGATCTTGATACAGGGAAAACAATTATAAAAGGAAAAAGAACTCCAAGCAATCTGTATGTATTGAAGAATTGCAAAGAACAATGTTACTTGAGTAAATATTCAAAAAAATGGCTATGGCATAGAAGGTTGGGGCATCTAAGCTTCTCTCAAATCAACAAATCTAGCAGACTTAATGCTGTTCGTGGTCTTCCCAATATTACTCTGCCTGAAAGTATCATATGCAAATCCTGTCAATTCGGTAAGCAAACTAGAGTGCAATTTAATGCCAAGGAAGGATTATCAAGTAAGCCTCTTGAACTCATTCATACTGACATATGTGGAGCTATGAGGAAAAAGTCACCATGGGGTGAAGAATACTATATCTTATTTATTGATGATTTCTCTAGAATGTGTTGGATTGGGTTGATCAAACACAAAGATGAAGCATTTGAAAAATTTCAGATCTTCAAAGCACTAGTGGAAAATGAATTAGATCTAAAAATCAAGTGTCTTAGATCTGATCAAGGAGGAGAATATACATCAAATGAATTCTTTGAATTTTGTGAACAACATGGCATAAAAAGACAGTTTTCTGTAGCAGGCACTCCACAAAAAAATGGCGTAGTAGAAAGAATGAATAGAACGATTCAACAAATGGCTAGAGCTATGATTGATGATTCCGAAACACCTAACACTTTCTGGGGAGAAGCAGCTCACACAGTAGCAAATATTCTTAACAAGGCACATGTTCGAGTAAATAGTGATAAAACTCCGTATGAACTATGGTATGGTAATCCTCCTTCTGTGAAGCATTTTAGAGTTTTTGGAAGTAAATGATTTATCAAAAATAATGATGAAAATCTTGGCAAGTTTGAACCCAGATCAGATGAAAGAATATTTCTTGGTTACTCATCTACAAGCAGAGCATACAAATGTTACAATAAAAGGCTTCGGAAGATTGTTGAATGTATTGATGTTGTTATTGATGAGTTTCCTGCAGCTCCTAAAGAAAAAAAACACACAACAGATGAAGATGATGGTGACTTTTTTCCTTCTGCGTAAAATAGAAATGATATAGACAATGGATCCAATGAAGAACCAGAAGATGATTTATCTATAAAAGCTCCATCCAGATATGTTCAAAAGAATCATCCTGAATCTCAAATTTTGGGAAATAAGGAATCAGGAGTACAAACAAGGAGGACTCTTGTGGGATCTTCTAGCTACCTGGCATTTCTATCCACAATTGAACCACACAATGTCAATCAAGCTAGCAAAGATGAATGTTGGATTCAAGCCATGAATGAAGAGCTTGATCAAATTGAAAAGAATCACACTTTGGAATTGGTACCAAGACCACGTAACAAAAATGTCATTGGAACCAAATGGATATTCAAGAACAAGTTAAATGAGAATGGGGACGTTATAAGAAACAAAGCTAGACTGGTTTGCAAAGGGTATACTAAAAAAGAAGGTATAGACTTTGAAGAAACTTTTGCTCCTCTAGCTAGACTTGAAGCCATAAGAATGTTTCTTTCTTTTTCAAGTTTTCAACAAATCAAAGTTTATAAAATGGATGTCAAATCTGCATTCCTCAATGGTGATCTAGAAGAAGAAGTTTATATAGAACAACCAGAAGGATTCATTTTGGGAAATGATGAAAATCTTGTTTGTAGACTTAAAAAGGCTCTATATGGTCTCAAACAAACTCCAAGGGCATGGTATTATCATCTTGACAAATATCTTCATCAACAAGGATTTTCAAAGGGGTCTGCTGATAGCAACTTATACACAAAAATTGAAAATAATAAACTATTGATTGTGGTGCTTTATGTTGATGATATCATTTTTGGGAGTAATGAAGAATCTATGAGTCAGAAATTTTCTTCTGTCATGCAGCAGGAATTTGAAATGTCCTTACTTGGGGAACTAACATTCTTTCTTGGCTTTCAAGTGCATCAAACTACAGATGGTATATTCATATCACAAGCAAAATATCTTAAGCAAATTTTGAAGAAGTATGGCATGGAAGAATGCAAACCTGTAAGTACACCAATGATAACCAGATGCAATCTCAATTCTCATGATGATTCTCCCACGGTGAATCAACCAGAATACAGATCAATGATAGGAAGTCTACTTTATCTCACTGGGACTAGACCAGACATTATGCATGCAGTTGGGATTGTTGGACGATTCCAAGCTAATCCAAAAGAGTCTCACCTTCAGGCTGTCAAAAGAATATTCAAATATCTACAAGGAACTCAAGATTTTGGACTATGGTATCCAAAGAATGTTGATCTTACTCTTCATGCTTACACTGATGCAGATTGGGTTGGAAATGTTGATGATCGAAAAAGCACTAGTGGTGGTGCATTCTATATGGGGCCCCGATTAGTATCTTGGTTCAACAAGAAGCAAAATTCTATTGCTTTATCTACAGCAGAAGAAAAATATGTGGCTGTCGCATCTTGTTGCACTCAACTCCTTTGGACGATGCAAACCTTGCAAGATTTTCAAAACAAATGTACACCTCCTATCTCCATTATGTGTGATAATACAAGTGCCATTAGTATCTCAAAGAATCCTGTTATGCATTCGAAGACCAAGCAAATTCCTATCAAGTATCACTTCCTACGTGAACAAGTGCTTGAACAAAAGGTGAAGTTGGAGTATGTTCCCTCCAAGGAACAAATTGCTGATATATTTACCAAACCTCTGCCCAGGGAAACGTTTGAATATCTCAGGCAGAAGTTGGGTGTTGTATATGCCTCTCAGAAGATCAGATCTGATTAAATTCAGAATATTAAATTGGATACGCGGGTTTCCTGAAAGACAGTCGCGTATATACGCGAGTTTAAACACATAAAGCCGCGTATGGTTGGTTGCTGGAAATTTTTGTTTGGGGTCAGCATTTTTTAGCACAACCGCAGTGCTGTTTGGTATCTTTGATGTTGTTTGGAGTCATTGGTGGTATTTCAGCTTGTATATTTTTGTTTCATTCTCTGTTTTTGGGTGAAGATGCCTTGATGATTTGTTGTTGAAATTATTTAGGATGCACAAGCAAAGGGGGAGCTTTTGTCATATAGAAAGGATGCTTTGGATGCACAGTTTCAGGGGGAGCAGTAGTCTTGCTGAGTATAATGCATTGTTGGCATTATGATGGTTCTGAAATGTGATCTCTCTTGAGGTCCTTCTGGTATTGGTCATGAAAAGTCATTTTTGTAATTTGATGAAAAGGTAATGTTGAGACCCATGATGTAAAAATTGTAATATTTAGTCATGTAAGGACTTGTTCAAATTTGTAAACCCACTTGGTTGGGTAGTTGAGTCAAAATGTGTAAACCCACTTGGTTGGGTACTTGAGTCACTTATGTAAATCCACTTGGTTGGATCAATTGATGTAAGTATGAGTCCTTGGTGATAGGAAGGTCATAGAGTCATGTACTTCATTAAAAAAAAAAAAAAAAAGATGTTTGAGCATTCAGCATGAACTCAGGGGGAGCATGATATCTTCAGTGCACATCATATCTACAGCGCTCTTCTTTCTACATAAGGAGAAAAACCTTGTGTTGGTTTTGATCCGCCCTTTGCCCTTGATGTCAAAGGGGGAGAGTGACATGGTGTTTGAATAGGGGGAGAATATCATTCTGCTTAATGTATTTATCTGTTTTGGTGATCAAACACCATCATGGTTGCCATCAAGTCCAAAGGGGGAGATTGTTGGCAATATGATGCTAAATGTTGTCCTTGATGGCAACCCACTTGATGAAGATGATGGCAACCTCTTATTAAAGATGTTCTTGATGCTTGATGAGTTTATTAATGATGTAAATCTGATGTTCTACAAGTAGCTCAGAAGTACCAGAGAAGGAAATATCAGTGAGGGCCAAAGCAATGATGAAAATGTGTGATACAAGGCATACGCGAGTTTGTCAAGGAGAAATCATGTATGCACGCGGAAAAGTACGTGTCAAGTCGCGTATGGTATTTTTCACTCCAAAATTAGAATACCAAGGGGCATTACCATGGTATTGACCCATTGTATTGAGCGTTGGATTGTCTATTTGATCTCGTCCAGGAAAACCATCAGAAGTAATGTGGTTTTGACTCATGGTATTGAAAAAGGCTAAATCTATATAAGGAGAAGAATTTCATTGTGCAAAGGGTGTGCATGCGTCTAGGATTTAATGAATACTTCACTCTGAAGTATATCTGCATGGTTGAACTCTGCTCTTTAATTGATAGATCTGATTCTATGATGCATCTATGAACATAATGAAGGTTCAAGATCTCTAGTTCTTGAAATGGTGAATATCGTGGATGATCTGAAAATAAGTGATGAAGACTTGGCGCAAATCTATTGAAGAAGTTGAAGAAATCTGGTAAGTTCATAGATCTGTTCTGATCTGCAAAATTTATCTTTTATAGATCTATACGCAGGTTTGTTTCATGAAAAGCGCGTGTATACGCGGCTCTATTCAGACAAAAGCGAGTATGGGTTGTTAGGGTTTTTATAATAAGTTGCACAAATGTATACGCGGGTTCGCTTTAGTAAAAGTGCGTGTATACACGGGTCTGTTTAAGGAAAAGCACGTATGGTATTTGAGTTGATGGTTGCTCAAAAGATAATTGAGGTTTTGCATATCTGTTCTGAAGTCTGGGCTATTTCTGATATTTTTGTTACAGTGGTTTCACTATTCTGACTGATGAAATGAAAAGGGATGTTTGTTGATAAGTGAAGAATTGTGTTGAAGCTGTTTGATCCAGTGTGAAAATTAATGAAATGTGGTCTGCAGTGGATCTGAGGGTTGAAGCCTTCAGTCTGATAGTAGAAGCTTTTTGTCAGCAGAGGCTGGTGCTAATATCAGGGGGTAGTAGCTCCCTTCCAGGTGAGGCTGGTAAATGAGAGCAGGGGGTTGTAGCTCCCTTCCATGTGAGGCTGGTAAACGAGAGAAGGTTGTAGCCTTCTGCAGGAGGGTGCCTGCGTGCTGGTATAAGTCTGCACCAGTACATGATTGTAAGAAGTTTTTCTTTATAATAAATATTGAAGACTGAAATGACGGCAGCGGTGGTTTTCTCCTGAATTGGGTTTCCACTTAAAAATCCTGGTGTTCATGTGTGTTGCCTATGTGTGATGATTATTCTGTTCTTTCTGCACCTGTTTACTGTTTCTTGAAATATCTGATAAATGAATAATGCAATGATCTGAGTTAAGAATTGAAGGCATAATTATATCTCTGTGCATACGCGAGTTCTGTAAAGGATATCCGCGTATATACGCTAGTTGGCTTCTGAAAAGTCGCGTATGGGTTTTTTAAAAGGAAAAGTAAAAAGTTTTATTGTCTGCATTAAATATTGATTCACCCCCCCTCTCAGTATTTTTCCAACACCTCTCTCATGAATAGGTCAATTTTTTCAGCATATCCTTCTTATTTCGTATTGTTTGTTTGATACATGAGGGTTCAATGCTGACCTGTAATTTTTTCTTTGCAGGTATGGATTTTTTCATAAAAATAAAGGAGGATAGCTCGAATAGGATTAAAGTTCCTTTTTGACACTTTGAATTCTTTGTCATTGATTCTACATGTTACACCAATTGGAGTTTGTAGAATTTTTTGAGGACCTATAGAGCTCAAGAAGCCACAAAGAAGTTTTCTTTGACCGTAGAGCTAGGGGTGCCACCAGGTGTTAGAGGCGAAACCGGAGCAGCCGAAGGCCAATTTCAGCGACCAATAGTCTATTATCACAATTTTGGCATTTTAACTCCATTGAATGGATTTTCAGAGCCATTTGAAGACTTTTGAAGTTTAAAGAGCCACAGGGAAGTTTTGGGCAGCCTAGGGCCAACCGTGGAGGAAGGCCTAGATTGGGATGTAGTGCTCATTTTGAGCAAATGATCAATCCATTTTGGAGTTTTGGTATGTGTTGGAGACAGTAGGTGAGTTTTCAGTGACAAAAAAATTATTTTGAGGGAGTTAGTTCCATAGAGAAGCTCAGTGTAGCTCAAGAGTACAGACATAAGGAATCAAGTCTAAGGAAGCCTAGATCTATTTTCAGAGTGATGATAGCCATGAAAGGGATATAAATGGTATTCTAAAGCCATTTGTTTAGTTCTATTAACCATTGGAGTTGATTTTGTAAATTGTAAAAGAAATTCTCCATAATCCCAAAGAGCCAAGTCAAGATGACAAGAGCTCAAGGAGACGTAGCCCATGATATTCAGGTGAACTCCTAGATTAAATTTTCTGTTATGTGTTGATGTTTATTTGTTTCATTATATTGTTGTTGCACATGTTTAATATCAACAAAAATAAATGGTCTTAAAGTACTTAAACAATTAAAAAAAAAATACACCCGTTTCAAGTATAAATTTCCGCACAAGTCAAGTATAAGCTAGATCTTTTATTTCTTTAACTAAGTGGGAGGTTCTTGAAAAGAATATCAAGTTATCCAACCCATTTTTAGATCAGCACCACCCTACCACCCTAAATTTTTGACAAAATTTAACATGTTGGTGACTTCATGCACTAGCCTAGCACCACCCTACCACCCTATAGAAGAATAAAATAAGAATGGACTCCCGTACCAAGGAAAATGATCCACTTTACAAGGATATAGAATGATGTATAAGAAGAAGACATGCTAGACCATAACCCCAACTATGACACAACCATCTAATGATGATCCTAGACTTACCAACACTTCCTCTTCAACACTTGGTAGATAGACACTTGTACAACTTCTACAATGATGCTTTTATAATGAATCAGTACAATGATACCTTTACAATGACTGTATGCAGTGTTGCCCACTTGAAGATATCATGTGGTGAACTTCTTGCTAATGTTCTACACCTTGATTGCTTCTCTTGTCATTCTACCCTTTCTCACTCTTCAGAACAATAGATCATGCATTGAGTCTTATCTTGATGAATATATAATACCTGCAAAAATTATTCAAGGAAATACCCATGACATGATAATAACAAAACTTACCTCATCTTGTAGAGCATATGTCAGTGCTAAAAAAAAAAAAACTTAGAATACAAAGAACCTAATGAAATTAAGTGATGAAAATGCATATACATAAGATACTTACTTGGAGCTTACCTTTTCCACATCAAATTTCTGCACCTTTCTTTACTTTTCCTCCCTAGAAAGTCCGCTCCTTTGTAGCCCTTGACAACACATGATATAGCTTTTTCAAGGAGCTCGATATTGAATCTGATGTAACTCTGTGATTTCAGATCCCCAATATATTATATTTGGTCATGTAGTAGCCCTATGAGTCGTCTTTCCAATGCCATAGGTCTCACCTGATTTGGATTCTTCAAGTCAAAGTTATGCCTAATCTCTCGCAATGACCTAATTATGGACTAGTTCAGTAGAGGGAACTTGTACGGCGTGCCAAGTGTCACTGTTTTCTCCTTCAGCTCTGAAATTGATACAAAGAAAACTAAAATCCGGTTAATATCTACCACATTTTATAAAATTCCAAGCTACTTCTCAAAGAGAGAGTTATAACGATTTTCCTAAGGTCACCTCTTTAAGATGAACTTCAGAAGCCTACAAAAATCATAGCTTCCACAGATCATATCTCTGAAAATATAGTGAACCAAGATCTGAAATTCCAAAATAAGCTTCATCAGGATTTCTCCCAAGTGGGTTTTTTGTTTAAGTATCTGAAACTTCGCATAAAAAACTTTATAGCGAAAATTTCCTGATGACCAGTTTTTAGTAGCAAAATACTTACATGAATATGAGGATCAAAATTTATACAAATGCTTAGGTTGAGAGGGTATTCAACAAGTGAACGTTGGAGGGATTTTAGGAGCTTAAAAAATTATTAATTATTGACTATTCAATGAGGACAACCAATGATTAGTGTCATGCCACAACCCCATGGGGTTTTAGCCCACTAATTAGGGTTACTAAATTCAAACACGAATATCTATCAAACCGTGAAGAATTACGTGGCGTGCCATATATCAACGAAAATATATCAACAAGTAGAAACCATCCCAAATATCATTGACTTGGAATAGAGTAATTTTTCAAGTCAAAATTCCCATGCAAGATCGGGGTAGCCCCTGGTGCTGCTTGGGTTGACATCAATGACAACCACTGATAAAAAATATCCCCCTTTGGCATTGATGGAAACACAACTACTCCCCCTGCGATCATGACACCTCTTCCTACAACATTATCTCCCCCTTTCACATCAATGGAAAAGGGTAACCCATAGTGGCACGCAACCATCCTGTGAACCTGTACACACTTCCACTCCCTCTTTATTTTCTGATTAAGGAAAATCTAATGAGAAGTTGGGAGAATCCAAAACTTCTAGCAAAGATATTCGAATGATTCACGAGGTAAAGGTTTAGTGAAGATATTAGTAATTTGTTATTTTGAACCAACATATTCAAGTTTGATAATTTTTTCAGTGACTTTTTCTCTAACAAAATGATATTTGATCGGAATATGTTTTGTTTTTTAATGCATGACAGGATTCTTGGAGATGCTAATGGCACTGGTGTTATCACAGAATATGGGAATAGGCTCATTGAATTTTACTGGAAGATCTTGCAAATTGTGTTTCATCCAAAGGACTTGAGTACAAAAAGTTGTCACTGCAATGTATTCTTCTTTCATTGTAGATAACGAGATTGAGGATTTCTTTTTTGCTCGGCCATGATACGAGACAACCACCTAGATAGAATGTTGCTCCACTAGGACTCTTACGATCATCAATGCTTCCTCCCCAATCTGCATCTATAAAGTCTTGAATAATGAGATTTTTACCCTTAGGATACCACAAGCCATATTCTATTGTGCCCTTTAGATATCGAAGTAATATTTTGATGACAATAATATGTGATTCTTTTGGTGCTTCTTGGAATCTTGCTACTTTTCCAACTACTTGCATAACATCTGGTTGGGAGACTATTACATATAGAATACTACCAATCATAGATCTGTACAACCTCTGATCCACATCATTAGATGAGTTATTTATGCTCAATTTGCAACATGTTACCATTGGAATAAGGACAGGTTTTCAATCTTCCATTTTGAATTTCTTGAGAATTTCCTTGATGTACCTCGCTTGACATATAAATATTCCTTTCTCTTGCTGAGATATTTCAAGCCCTAAGAAGTATGTCAGCTCACTAAGTAAAGACATCTCAAACTCACTTTGCATATTTGTAGAAAATTTCTTATTTAGTCAATCATCATTGCTACCAAATATTATATCATCCACATATACCTCAATGATTGTTAAATTATATTTATATATTTGTACATAAAGATTGATATCAACAGTACCTTGAACCCTTACTAATGTAGATATCCATCAAGACGAGCATACCATGCTTTGGGAGCCTGCTTGAGACCATATAGATCCTTCTTTAACCTACAAACATAGTCTTATTTTTCAAATAGTAGAAAACTTTCAGGTTGTTCAATGTAAACTTCTTCTAATTCGCCATTTAGAAATGCTGACTTAACATCCATTTGGTAGACTTTTATTTTTCTTGAACATGCATAGGTGAGAAACATTGGGATGGCTTCCATTATGGAAACTGTTGCAAATGTTTCATTGAAATCAATTCCTTCCACTTGTGCATAGCCTTTTCAAACCAATATTTCTTTGTTTCTGGTAACCTGTCCATCTTCATTCAATTTGTTCCTGAACATCCATTTAGTCCCAATGACATTTCTATATTTTGGTTGTGGAACTAATTTATAGGTGTTATTCTTCTAGATTTGATCCAACTCTTCATTCATAGCTGCTACCCAATGTTCCTTCTGGCTGGTTTCCTGAAAAAAAATAGGCTCAAAGGTTGCTAGAAAAGCAATGTAAGCTTGTTGTGATGAATGAAGTGGTTGACCTTCATTTATGTCACCAATGATTTGATTTGATGGATGGTTCTTTTGAATCCATTCTTTTGTTCTATTTGGGGGAGCTTCTTGTTGTTGTTCCCCTATATCTTGATGATCATTACTTAATTATTCCATTTTTGATAGTTGCTTCTTGTTCTAAAATTTTATCTGTGTCTTTTTCAGCCTGTATCTCAAGTTTCAAAGATTCTAGATCCTCATCATTATTCGTGTTGGAGCAGGTTCCCCTAAGTCCGACAATTTTTCCATATTTTGTAATAATTTGGTCTTGCATAGGGGTTTTGGGGCAGGTCAAACCCCTCAAAAATTGTAATGGGTCAAAGGGTAGATCAAGGGGGCCGCAAGCCATGGTTTGTGGGCCATAGAGTAGCATGGGCTAAATAGTATAAATAAATGGATAGATCGAGTATAAGAAGTCAGTTTTTGGATTAATCTAAATGTGGATGATAGAGTTGGATATTTTTTGATATATTTGTGTGGATTTGTATGGGTATAAGGTTCCTGATGGTCGTTTGTGCAGAGACCTTAGTCCTATTGTGTGCGGACCCCACTAGTTGTGTGCACGGGTTGTTGAAGTGCTTGTATAAAGGATCTGAACTGATTAAGCAATAAAGCAGTATAGTTGCGGATATCTGAGTTCTATATGCATCTATTGGTTATCTTATGAATGTTTCTGCATCTTGTTTCTAATTGTTGTACTGTCTACAATTAGATCTCTTGTGTAACTGTGATTGGATTTATATGAATTCTTATTGGATAGATCTGATGGTATAATGTTTTGATAAAATTTTCCAAGGGTTATTATATGATTTATGATTGTTGCGTTAACTTGCACAAGATATTATGAATATTATACCTAAATTTGTTTGAAAAGGGTTTACTAGTTAGGTTTTGTTGCGAAGATTTTTTTATGGTTGTTTGGATCTTAAGGCACCCACATCATTCCAAATATCTCTGAGGGTGTGGAAACCTAGTTCTAGCACTCCGCCCCCATACTACTTCAGGTGAGACTTTTACTTGCGCAAGCAGGTCACTACTGAAAGGGCCAGTAGTAAGAGGGTTTTATTGGTTAACCTCACTTCCAAGCCTGGGTGAGGACCCCTCAAGGAAAAAAATGGTTGCGTTGTTGGGACCGGGAGAATTTTGAGAGAGATTGGGTGATGCCACGAGGGCATTCGCAGCCTAAGTCCTGAAATTGAGGACTGGTTTCTATTTGGGTTCCCATGTTTTGGCAAGTTTGGTAATACCAAAAGATGAGACAACATCAGAACCAATTTCAGACCTCAGGATCTAGCCCTCCTGGGTCCAGAGAGGGATCTCTCTATGATAGGCAAAGTATATGTCTTTGAAGTTCTGTTTCTTTTTTGTTTTAGGCTAGTTATAGGCATGGGTTTATTTGTTTAATTTGTTTGTTTGGTAGTTGGGAAACTGGAAGGAAGGGTTCTCTATGAGACAAGACTGAATGACGAGGATTCTAGACAAAGGAGGAGTGATTTCAGGGAACACTCAAGACCATTGGGCAATGGAGTCAAGAAAGGGTTTACTTGCTATTCAATATGCAGGCTTTCAGTTGGGTTAGTCAACTAAAGCGTTGGATCTTAAAGATGATAGTGTGATATGAGATGGTGAGAAAGAAAGCGAAAGGCAAGGAAACCTCCAAGATGACCACTTAGGAATCAGGTCCACGGACAAGACATGCCATTAGACACCTATGACCCAACTCCTAAAAGGTTAACTCTTCAGACAAAGGATACATAAAATATTTAAACACAAAGGTGAAAACCTGAGATCAAAGAAAGAATTTGAACTTTCAACGCTTCATCATCCAACTTAAGGGAACTTAGAAAGGTTCAATTGATTGAAAAATACCCTAGTGAGATAGAGACAGTGTTCTAAACTCCCAGTATCCCAATTCATTCAATTAAAGCCCAACAAGAACATCTAAGAATAGATTCATTAATTCATACATCAGCTAGTAGTAAATTACAGCCACTACACTGGTTGAATTAACTTAAATCAGTGCTCAGATAACACATATATAGCAGAAAACATCAAAGGTAGGGAGAGAAGAAGCTTAGGGTACCATGCAAGGGTATATCCTAAACTAGATTTCTGATGCATACCAGAGAAACAAAATGTGATGAATTACAAAGGAAAACAGAGACAAAGTAAGAAAAACATCATCGCTGCTTTAAATCGGGATCCAAAGAAATGTGCTTGTCATATTAAAGAGCAACACCAGTCATGTACAACATTGCCAACAACTTGATATTCAGCCTGAAAAAATCTTCCTCAACCTATATTACAACTTTACACAGAGAACTGAATATCAAGAGAAACAGCTTATAGTTCATAGATATCCGATCAACAACCTTTACAATGAGTTTCTTCATGGGTTTTATAGCTGAAAGAGAGGCAGAGGAGGTAGATGAAACACTAAATGAAACATTAAATAGAGTAGGAGAAGTGAATTGAAACCCATTCTATTTTAATATTTGAGCATTAAACTTTGGTACTCTTTGGATCAAAGAGTGGTCTTCGACAGGTTGCAATTTATTCCAGGTATGTTCTTGATGTGATTTCGCTGTAGCACTCATAGTACTCTGGTGAATAAACAAAAGGTAGATAAATGAATTCAAATTTTTCCATACCGCGTAACAAATGCTCTGGTAGCATTAGGACTGTTGTCAGGGAGGAAATATTCTCATGGAAACAATGTAGACTAAAATAGTACAAGTACTGTGTCCTTTCTCGGGAGGAGACTTCTGCTGATGTGAAACCTTGATGATATTGTTTTCTGCGCGCTAGGCCTTTTGTGTGATTCATGAGGTCTCCAATATGGTACTTTTCCTTTAAAACACTGAATTAAGGCTTAAAATCTTCAATAATGTGTATTAGAACTCCTTAAATATGTATTGATACTCTTCGCTGCTTTATGACTATCTCTGTCTGTGAAATCTGAGCTTTGATGGCGCTAGAAAGGTTTCGCACAGCTACACTCTATAATTTTAATGAAAATTACACTCTAACACCCTCCCAGGCTCTTCTCTGTACTTTCAGGCTCTGAAGAAACTTCATCTGTGCTCTGCGCCACTATAACAGTGACTGTGAGCAATGACGGTTCTCACTGCCTGTACACCTGCAAAACACACAAGTCTGTTAAGAAATCCATGCATGGGGAAGGGTGGCTACGGTGGAATTCTTTGACGATGGCAGCGCAATAGGAGCGAATGCTATGGATGCAATGGAGAGCGGCGGGAACATGCAGTGAAACATTGGGAAAATGCATGTGGAAGTTGGGAGAAATGAAAAAACTTTAATGTAAAAACATTAAAATCTTAATTCCGGGCGGGATGATACGATGTTTAATGTGAAACCCAAGGTTTGGGCCTTTGAACGAAAACATAGAAAATGCACAGAAAACATATGAAATGGGTTGATATGGTGGGACCCAGTCGCCGGTGGAGGGCGATTCAATCAAGACTGTCAGATCTCAGGAGGAGGTTGACGGCTGCAATCTAATCGGAGGGGAGTGATGGGAGAATCAAAACTCCGATGAGAGATGGAGCGATTGGCCTATGACCGTTGGATCTTATGTGAGATCAATGGCCGGGATCGGGTCAGAGGATCGCGATTGGGAGGAACGGAAGGTGTCTCCATTTGAAATTTGCGATTGCGGTCGGAGCGGGGATGCGAGGGCCACTGGATTAAAGGGAAATCAATGACAGATATTACAATCAGAGGGTCGCAATTAGGGAGTGGAGCGGGCGGCACAGTTTAAAAGTTACGATTGCGATTGGCACTGGCCGTTAGATCTAAGAACAGATCAATGGTTGATATGTGATCGGAGGGGTAAGCGGGGAGAGCGACGAGCGCATTGTAGAAATAGCACGGAATGTCGGATCTGTGTTGATCGATGGCTCAGACTGCGACAGGAGTCTAAGGACCAAACGCGCCATCGCATCGGCGATTTTAAGTTCACAAGGGTAAAAGGCGTTCTGCTTCGAAACTCTGATGCGATTAGCACCTTTCGACTTAGCGCTTGGTTCCGACACTTGCATCATTTGGGGAAGTGGTTTTGGGGCTGGGCCGAAAGGTGCTAGCCTATAATATGTTAGAAAAATGGGTTTTTTAGCCTTAGGGACAACGTTTTAAGGCTAAAAGGAGGCTTTCGGTAGAGGTAAAAGAGGGATTTAAAAGAAAATGAAGGATTTTCACTTGGATCTAAGGAAAAAATGGGTGTTTTGGGAGACTTAGGAGGGATTTTGGGAGTTAAAAGGGGAAATTTTAAAAATGGGAAACAAGGTTAATATAGGGAATTTTGTAGGTATACAAGGGGCAAATGAAGGCCTTTTTGAGCACAATTTTTTACAGTCAGTGAGGCTTTTTGGATGGAAACAACAGTGAGGATCTTTTTAAAGGAAATGGGCACACAGAGGCTTCAAGGATGAGAGGTTTTCATAGAAAATGTATCTCTTGAAGGCTCAAAACAATTTAGCCACCTGTTTGCTTGAAAAATAATTCATAAGTGGCTAACAGTTTCAAAAACAGATTCATGATTAATTTACCCTAAAAGAAAATAGAAGTAAGAGGTTGTCTATAGAAGAGTGGAAGAATACGTGCGTTTTTACGGAGGTGCCTGAGATCCTTTTCATAACTTTTGCACACGAGTTACAAGAGTGGTTGGAAAGGTTGGCAGAATTATAAACCTATTGGAAGGGTGATCAGGTCACACAATGGACCCTAAATTAATCTAACAATTAGAAAGGACTGATAATTCTATTACCCGCACTGTAGATCACTAGGTTGATAGCGTCTTGGGTGGATTTTAAACTGAATTTGCATTCGATCAGTTCGTGTCCTATTCTTACGTTGAATGAGGGTTTTTCAAAGGATTTAGGGGTAAGTTCTTATAAACATTACCGCTGCTGATTAAGATGCTATTGTGTGAAAAGGGTGTTATGTGCAGCCACACTGAGTGAATGACCTATGATCAGAGCGAAAGAATGACATGAAGTAGTAAATACCATTGGGTCAATAAAGAAGGGGGTAAATCAGTGTATAATCCTTTGAGGAATTCACCTGATCTAAATGAAAGCGGTGCTACACACACCGAGACTAGTCCCACGGCTATGCCACCATCAAACTCACATAGGGGTAAAAATCCTCCTAACCCACTTCCACCCCCTCCTGAGGACAATATGGCCATGCAAATGAATGTGTAAAATTTTAAAGGAGCAAGGGATGAATATATGGATCAATTTTGGTTCGTGGTAGATGTAGTATGGGTTGCACAGAATGTCAATAATGATGTTGTTAAAAGATCTTAGTTAGCAATATACTTTGAAGGTCGAGCTTTGGATTGGTTCATGAGATAAATTTCTCAACATGAAAATCCAAAAATACAGGAGATCAAGGATGCCTTGAAGTAGCAGTTCTAAAAGCCTAAGTATTATTCTCAATGCATAGTGGAACTAAAAGATATCAAGAAAGAGCCTACGAAGTCAGTCTGGGAAGCTAACCAGCAACTAAAATAGGTCATCAATGATAGAGGATTTTCCTATGATGAAAATCATCATAAGGAATGGTTCATGGCCATGTTGTTGCCGCACCTACATGGGCCCATGGGTTAGAAAAAACTTGGATCATAGGAGGAAGCCCTAGAAATTTCTATGAAGTTAGAAGTTGTGCCAAGGGACAATGCGCAATTTGGAGCATCACAGATTCAAAGCCAATTAGAGGTGATGCACTTATAAATCCATAGTTTACAAAGAGACCGGGGTAAAGAAGCTAGTGCAGATGTCTAGTGCATACACTACAGAGTGTCTCACCACACCAAAGATTAGTGCCCTCTACTATCAGACTATATGCAAGCTAGGGGACCAATTCCACTATGCCCAAGGGATATTTTTGGGCCTAGTACCCCCACATTATGGTGCGCTAGTTTTTGGGTGGCAGGGCATCATGATATAGACCACTGCCCACGATTAGGTGCCTATGTCCCAGAATTGAAGCAAAAGTGGTGAAAATTATGTCCTTCAATGGGACACGATGATCAAAACTACCACACATAAGAATTAATGATTGACAGAGGGAACCTTTACATAGTACAGACTGACCCTTCATCACGAGCATCTCCCCTCGGATGCAGAGGATCCCAAGCAAGAGGTCGCGGAGGGGGGGGGGGTAGGTGGAAGCTGTTGGGGTTCCCATGTTTTGGTCAGGTTGACAAAGACCAAAAGATGAGACAATATAGAACCACTTTCAGACCTTAGGATCTAGCCCTCCTAGGTCCAGAGAGGGATCTCTCTATGAAGCCAAAGGATGTGTCTTTGAGGCTTAAGTATAAGGTTTTAGGCTAGTTATAGGCTCGAGGTTGTTGGTTTGATTGTTTGTGCTTGGTTGGAGGGAATCAGGAAAGGAAGGTCCAATATAAGACAAGGATGAGCAAAGAGGAAGCTTAGGCAGAGACAGATAACTCAAAGAACATCAAAGCCATTGGGCTATGGAGTCAAGAAAGGATTTACTTGTAGTCAATGTGCAAGCTTTCAATTGGGCTAGTCATCTAGAGCATTTGGATCCTAGAGATGATAGTTGGAATGGAACATCAAGGATAGAAAGTGAGAGGAAGAGGACCAACCAACTCTGTCTATAGATCAGGCCAGAGGTCATTTAACTCCAGACCTGCTTGGAAAGAATTAGAGGCAATTACGAGGGATCTTAGAAAGGCTAGCTGGTCATGCAAAGATCCTAATGGACAAGGCTAACACTAATCCCTAGTGTTCCCAAACCTTACAGCTAAATCCTACCAAGAACGTCTAAACATAGACTTCATCAATTCATACATCAGAGAGCAGGCAATATCATCCACTACACTGGTTAAATCAATCAAAATCAACATTCAGATACACATATAAGCAGAAAACATTGAGGTAGGGAGAGTAGGAAACATAAGGCACCTATCAAGGGTGAATCTTACATTATACTTCTATTGCCTACCAGCAGAAACATGATGAAATGAAAGCAAGTCAATCACAAATACAGAGAAAGGAAAACATCACCAGCTGCTTTAGATCAGGATCCAAAGATACATGCTTGTCATATTGAAAATAACACCAATCAGGTACATCATAGCCCATAGCTTGAACATTCAGTCTGAATACATCAAATCTCAGCCTGTCTTACAATATACACAGAGAACTTGTCTCAAGAGGAAAATACTTGCGTTCCACTGATTTCTCATCAACAACCATTACAATGTTTCCTCCCGTGCTTTATAGCAAAGGGTGAACCTAAGATCAACTGAGAAGGTAGGTGGTCATTAAATGTATCTTTAAACACAACCATGAATGCAGGGTCGAAACCCATTATGCTTGACATGCTGTATATTTAATCTCTGTCACCTCCCTCGGAAAAGAATGATCTCCTTGGATATGATCTCGACATTTTGGCTTGTTGTACTCCAGGTGTCATGAACAGAAATTAAAATAAACTGTATGGAAGGTCTGTCTCATAAATGTCTGACTGTATTTGAGCTGCAGTTTGGTGGGAAAACTCTTCAGGGACATTCTGGGTAATAAAATAGTATGTATGCCTTGTACCTGACGAAGAAAAACATTTTGCTGACAGAAACCCTGATATTACCTTTTATTTGTGCTTAGGATCCTTTGAATGATCCTCGAGGTCTGTAATCTGCTGATTTGCCTCTGAAAACATTGACTTAGGGCTCGAGATCTTCATGGTTGTGCTTTAATATTCCTTTTGCTCTGTACTGGAACGTTCTGCTGCTTCAATTCCATCTCTGACAGGTTAGCTCGAGTTTAATGGTGATGGGAGATTTTCCACAGGGTTCGAACTCTTTTCTTTTAATGAACATCTCATCTCCACCTTCCCGGGCCTCTGTTCATAAATTCAGCCACTGTGGATGATCTTCCTCGGATTCAGTTGTCCTGGTAGCATAGAAATGTATTGCGGCGGCCATTCTCTCTTTATAAACCTGCAAGAAACACGAAAAATGTGAAAAAATCCATGTACAAGGGTTGTGGGTGATGTGGATGGGAGAGATGGGCGTGTAATCGGTGACATGACGGACGAGAATGCAGAAAAATGGTGAAAGCCTACTCAGGTAGGGTTGGCGAACGTTGCAGAATGAAAAATGCATGAAAAAACATGTAAATAGACCGGTTTTATGTAATGGACTGGGAAGAAGTACGGATGGAACACGTGGCACTGACATGGCAGGACGGGGTGACGTGGCGGTCCAGGGGTGACGGACGGATCCAGACCGTTGATCGTTGATATATCAACGGCGGAGAATGTCGGAAGGCGGAACCGCGGGTACGACGGACTGGACTAAACTGTGTGCAGCTTCGGAAGACGATAGCCGTTGGATGAGGGCTCCAAGATCCAACGGCGATCGTGGATTCCGCCGCCCGGCTTTCGTCCGTGGAATAACATGCGAAATAGTGGTTTTTCAAAAATAGTACCAGAGGATGCGTGGTAGAGGATGAGTGGGATCGCTGGGTTTCAGATGAATACCGCCAGTTGCAGATGGGCGGTGTGGGAATTACCGGCAGGTTTGGGTGGATGACATGTGCAAGAGGGGTCCACCATTTCAGGCGCACTCCGCGCCGTTGGATCGGATTTCCAATGGATAGTCGAGATCTGTTGGTCAATCAAAATGTATTAAAACCCGGAAGTGCGCGTTAACAAAGGTTTTTGAATGAAATTTCGCGCGGAGAAAGGTTGGAGGGGGTAAGCGCCTAGAGGGTTTAGCTCTGGGTTCCGGCGCCAGGTCTTATGGGAAGAAAAGGAGCGCGGGGCTAAGGCTAAAGGGGCTTAGGCCTTATTATATGGTTTTTTCACATTTTAGAGCATTTTTAGGCCCAAGGGGAGGAACGATAGGGAAATGAAGGGTAGGGAGGGCCAAAACAGGGGCAAAAATAGGATTTAGAGAGGGTTTAGAGGGATAATGGGGGAATTAAAGGGGAGTTTGACAAAGGGAGAAGGGGAAGGTGATATTTTGCAAAGGTATAAAGGGCAATAATGGGCCTTTTTTTGAGAAATGGATCAGCAGAGGAATTACATTTTAGGCACAGTACAAAGAGACTCCAAGGAGGATGAATTTTCAGGGGAAAGGCATTCCTTGGAGGCTCCAGAACAATTCTAGCCCCCATCTTACTTGTCAAGAATTTCATAGGGGGGCTAACAGTGGCTCCACATGGGGATGGTTTCTCGTAGGAGGAGTCAAGAAACCAGATCTGATCTTTGGGGTAGGCTAGATGCCTGCTATCATAAGCCATCTTCCTTCTTTGATTTTCAGCTGCCACAAAAATGATATAAACATCAGCAAATATATTTCCCAACCAATCTACCTACCCAAACTACATCTCTACAATTTTCCCTTGGGTGCACTTGAGCTAGCAGACCCTTTACATTTATTTTGTAAAATAAAAGCAAACCTGTTCTAAATCTACCCTTATTTCTCCATGAGGCCAGATTAGACTGTTGACCCCATCTATTTCTCTACCTAATCTACTACCTGTTGGGATTAAACTGTCCAACAGGTTTCTTCACCTACATTCTAAGGCAAGAAATTTAAACACAGCCAAGCCAAGATTAGACTGTCTGACTTGCTGGGCAGAAACTTGTAGAAAACAAAACTGTGAAGGCATGAAATTTTGCAATTGTGAAATATCCTTCTCTCTTCCTTGTGACTTAGGTTTTGAGCATATTTGAGCCAATATTTTACCTCAGAGGTTCATGTTTTGAGCATGTCTGCACCTCTCCTTTCATTATGTTTCTGGGAACATTTTTTATTTTTCTTGAAAGAAAAAATAAAGCTGCTATGATATGTACAATGGACATGAAACTAGACATGGAGAGTCAATAGAAGTAATATTTGAGCATCGTGCCATTGACAGGACCCCCAAACAACTCTGTGCCATCAAGTTCTTGCAGAAAAAACATATTAGGACCCACAACGGCCTGGATTATGTATGGACCCTGCCACAAGCTGTCAAGTTTACCATGTTTTCCTTTGTCCTCTCTCCTCGAATCCCATCTCAGAACTTTGTCTCCAACCTTGAAATCTGAAGCTTTGGTTCTTTTGTCGAACTGTCTCTTTATACCTTCCTGTACTCTGACAGCTCTGTCATAAACCTGCTCTCTTGTTTTTTGAAGATGAATTGTTTCATTGATTCTCCTTACCATACTGTTTTCCTCTGATTAGATCTCATGGACAAGTTTGATCACTGGAACTCCAAGACTAGTAGGAAACACTGCTTCAGTCCCATAAACCAGCTGAAAGGGTGACATGCCAATAGACTTCTTTGTAGTGAGCATGTCTGCCCACAAGGCATGTATCAACTTTTTATGCCATGATATTTTGTTTTCTTCCAGCAGCTTCTTAATGATTCTAACCAGGCTTTTATTTGATGATTCAGCTAGGCCATTACCCTGGGGGTAATAGGCATTTGAATGTCCAAGTGCTATTCCGTACCTGTGGCAGAAATCAATCATTCTTTTGGATCCGAAAGCAGCAGCGTTGTCAGTGATTATTTTCCTTGGACAACCAAACCGAGATAAGATGAAGTCTTCTAGGAACCTAATGATGACAGAGTCAGTGGCATTCCTAGTGGGTATAGCTTCTATCCATTTAGTGAAGTAATCAGTTGTTATAGCATCATTTCTCACCTTGACATGATTCATGATTGCTACATGGCTTTATGGGCACCCATTCCTACAGACTTGGACAAATTCACTTAAAAACAGTGGAAAATCCTTCATACGCGACTATGCCCGTGTTTTTCCGCGTGTATACGCGAGTACAGCTAGACTTTTCCGCGTGTGCCATTTTAATGATTAAAAAATATATAAAAATCCCTAATTTCGCGCTGGGTTGATGGTTACTCAGGTAGTTCAACCACCCCAGCCCGTGGCCAACTGTTTCCAACTGCTGAAACTACTTGGAGGGACTATAAACAGACCTCATATGTATGGCCTAAGGGAGGGAGAGAATTATTATTATTATACTCTGTTGGTATTTCCCCCATCCAAGTCTGATTCCCCGTGCCTCCTGCACTTTCCCAGTTCATTTCAGGAAACCCTTGTTTCCTTGAGATACACATCCCTTTATATGTTATCTCGTATGCACTCATTTGGAAGGAGTCTTAGCGAGGCAAGGGCTGGACGGATCCGGACGACGGTCTGCGAAGGCCTTGGAAGGATCAGGTGATCTCTCCACTTACTTTTGTACGTACTGTTTTTATAATACAGAAGTATCATGCTGTTCCCGAAGTAAACGTGTTAGTGTATGCTTTAATGTATGAAGAATATTTGTTATACAAGCATTTATGATGATTTATTTAATGTTTTATATGAATCTCGCTAACATATAGAGTAGAAATATATTGTACAACTTGTCCTTTGTGCTGGTTTCTTCTTGTATTTCAGGTGAAAGAGGAAGGACGGTTGCAGGGAGTTTGAACTCCACGTGGATCTACTTCAAACGTGGGACCAACGGGTAAACCTCTCGTTCTGCTCTATTTCGTTTTCATGACTGTGCATGATCGTGTGAGTCTCTGTTAAGTAGTACGCCCCTGCTCTGTGGAGGTTGAATCCCAACCAACCTCTAGGGTGTTAAATCCCCGAAACAGAACTGGCGACTCCGCTGGGGATCACATTTTTTTGATTCTCCTGCTGGGTTGTTTCAGCTGTTTGGTAGGTTGCCAACAGTTTCTTCTGTCTTTTACAGTCCAGTTTGTTTTCTTGCAGTCAGTTTGAGCTTTTATACCTTTCCCAGACTTGTACTTTTTATTTTTCACTATATTTCTTTGTATACGCAGTTTTTCTTTTACCATGATCGCGTGTATCTTTAGTGAGTTTATTAATAAGAGAAGGAACGTATCTGTGAGTTTCCCTCAACAGTGGCATGTCTACTTTGTACAATAGCTGAGTAAATATCTAACCCATCTAAGTGCAATTGAAATTTCAAGATTCTTGTGTTTTTGGTCTTTTCTGGCTGTGAAGGCCTGTGTTTGCAGAGTCTTTGTACTTACTGGAGTGTGACAGAAGTGGTTTTAAATCTTGGTTCTCTTTCGTTTGCCCGAAAACTGATCTTTTGGCGAAGTGTTCTTGTTGGTGCTAGCACTCCTGGATTGAGTTCCAAGATCACTTTCTGAGCGTTCTTGGCTGTTCTTCTTTACCAGAACAGAGAGCTTTTGCTCACTGACTCACTCCTGTCTTTGTGTTGTGCTTCGCATTGCGTTCTTTGCTTTGTTTTCGATTGGTTTTCTTGAGTTTCATAAGCTAGGGTTTTGTTGCATTTTTCGAAGATCTTTTCTTGTTTCTTTGGAGTTTTGTGTTGCAACGAATTTGCACTATTTCTCTTGGCGTTTGATTGAGTTTTTTTTTAGTCTTCCGTTGCCCTTATTGATCTTGCTATTATTAGCCTTATAAGGTTTGGGGGCATAGCTGAAGTTTATGCTTGAAATTCGGTCTCGTTTTGGCTTGGATTGGGATAGTTGTTCTTGGTTTTCTTGAAACTCTTGTTTTATAAAACTGAAAAGCCCAAAAACATTTGTTTTGCTTTTTGTTTTTGCATATCAAAAACTAAAAAAACATTGTTTCTTGTTTTTGTTTTTGTTGTTGCCTTTTTCATTTTCGTTTGGCTTCATCTTTTGGGACTTTAGTGAATTTTCTTGCTTCTAGTTTCCCGCTTGATTGTGAAGGGAGGTTGTCTTTTGATTTCTTCTTCTTCTTGTTGAGTATTTTGGTGTCTTATATTGAGAGTTCTTGTTTGCAAGAATTAAGCTTTCTGGATATCAAAAGATTAGTTGAAACTGAAGGAACCTTTTTGGAAATTTCACCTTGTTTCAAGGGACTTTCTGCATCTTAGAAATTACATGCTAGTGGTCATTTGCATTAGGTGCATTGAATCATTTAGTTAGCTTCTTAATTTTTGTGCGTGTGAGTTTGTAATTCGAAAAGAAAAATACATTTTTAGCCTCGTAGAACTTACATAGAAATTTCTCTTCATCGAAAGACTAAGAACTGCATGTGCATGTAGTCAGGTTTTATTAATTTCTTTTGCGTCAGAACATCATTGGTTTCAACTCCATATCCTTATGACTTAATACAACAGCCCTTAAAATAAGCGATTAAATCTAAAATCAACTAGCAAGTTTTATTTAGTGTCAATCACCAACTGGCTAGGTTGTAGGGCCTTGGAATAGGAGAGAGGAGAGTTAACTCTCCAAGGCCGCTCAAACAGACATAGAAGTTTACTAATTGAGCGAAATCCAACTCCGTGAAGTGGACTGGGAAAGCTCTCATCCGAGAGTCAAGCGCGAGGGGAAGTGAAGGTTAAGAAGAGGGATACCCCCCTCCGATTAGCTGAATCTAACCTCAAGACCGTTCCGCCCAGCTTCTGATACGGATTGGTGTCCATAGCTGTTGTTCCTAGGTTCCACACAGGTGACTGCGGGGGGGAATACCCGTGGTACCTGAGGCAGACGTCGCATCACTTCCAGCAGTACTTCTGGGGGGTGCCCTTGCGAAGCTTGGGTGCTTGAGCCGGGAAAGGCTGTTGTTAGGAGGTCGGCGTAACTGCTTCTGATACCTTCGCTAGTTGTTCTGGGCCCTAATCATCCCAGACTGCTTTCGGAAGGTCCTATACTTCGCTATCCTGTATTTTGGTGTCCGGTCCTCATCACCCGGAGCGGAAATACTTGGAGGCTGTTTGCTTGCTGTTTCTCAGGGTTTTGATTTTAGTGAGTGCTCTTTGCTCCTAGCTTGCCTGGCTTTTCACTTTTCTTGAGTCTAATATAATAAATTTGTAAAAGTGGCTGATCAAGCGCCTCGACGTTCGAGGAGAGTCCGGGGGTTATCTCCCGAGAGTACAAAGCCTTCTTTGAGAAGGCGTAGGAGCGATCTAGCTGGTGGTTTTCACCCTGTAGAGTCTGACGCTGTGGAGAGAGATCCTCCACTAAGGTCTGAAGGTTTCGTTGCTGATTCCGGTGTCGGTTCCGAGAGGAGCGTTTCGCTCACCTCGAGGGTATTGTTTCCTCAGGAGGAAGATTTTTAGATAGAAGATATACCTGAGCCTGCAGCTACAGGTCCATCTCCTCTTCCTCTTGATCATCCGTTTGTTATAGAGTACATCGGACCGGAGTCTGAGAGACCGCCGGATCTTCCTTATCTTACTTATCTTTCGATGGCCACGACTGGGAACGCGGCTTCTACCGTGAGTGCTGCGGGCATTCAGACCCCTGCTTCTGTCGAGGCAGGGGGCACTCTTGCTCTGTCTTCGAGTGCTTCTAGCACTGCTATGTTTGGCTCTGGGTTCACCCAAGCATATGCTTCTCAATCTGGTCCCTTTGTTTCAGGGATGTCCATTGCTGGAAATCCCTCTTTTTCCTTTACCGCCGGTGCAGCTGGATCTACGCCCATGTCCAACATGGCTAGTGGATCAGCTTCTTTTCAGGGTTTCCCCTTTGGGACCGGGCATATTCCTAGTCCCAATCCTTCTTTAGGGTCGTTTCCTTTTACGTCCCAGACCCAAAGTTTCAATCCTTGGGCTCAGAGGCCAAGTTCGGCTTCTTTTACAGGATGGAATCCTATGTTTGCAACGTCGGGGGCAGGGAATCAGTTCATCGCGAGTCATCCAGGGAATGCTTCTTTCCCTGCATCGAGTGCTTATCAGTCTTTTTCTCCTCTGTCTAATGCATGGAACCCCTACCAGGGGCTTACATCTTCAGTCAATACTTCAGCGGGGGGAACTAGTCTGGGTCTTGGTAGCTCGGCGTGGGGAGGAGGTTCTTCTCCGTTTTCTACGGGTCTTTTCTGGCAGCCTGGTGCCTCATCAAATCCAGGCTATTCTTTTCAGAATGTGGGAAATCCATCCCATCAAGGATGGAATTCTCAGGCTCCGCTGCGATTACCATTTCTGGCAACGTTAAACTTGCCAGACTTGGCGAAGTTAACTAATGACCCGATTCGATATAGTCCGGGTTGGCCTCCGGTTCCAACCAAACTTCCTTCAGACATTCCTAAGTTTGAAGGTAAGAATGGTGAAGATCCGGCAGACCACGTCACCACATTCCACTTATGGTGTTCATCCAACTCTCTGATCGACGATTCGATTAGATTGAGATTATTTCAGCACACCTTAACTGGAAATGCCGCGAAGTGGTATATAGAGCTTACTGGGGGTAGTTTCGCCACATTTGGAGAACTGGCTGTCACTTTTCTTAACCATTTCCAGTTGCCTGTCAGATATGAGGCTGGGACCGAACTCCTGGCTAATTTTAAGCAGGATGAGGCAACTCACATTTCTGATCATATTCAGGAATGGAGGAGAAGGAAGAGGCTTATCAAAGCCCATATTCCAGGTGAGTTCCTTCTCGAGTGGTTTTTGAAATCGCTTCAGTCAGATATTTCAAAGGATGTATCCATGTCGGGGGTATATTCCGAGGAGCAGGCCATCTTTAGGGCCCAGCAGTTAGAGTTGATCTATTCTCAGTCTGGCATGCTTTACAAGTATTTGCCTAATGCTCCTCGCTCCAAATTGGATCTATCGAAACCTAAACCTGGTCCGCATGGTGACGGACTTGTCGGATCGGTCGGTAGTAGTGCAGCCAGCCTGCTTTCTCAATTGCAGCAGTTGTCTTTACAATCTGCTTCTTCTGGTCAGGCTGTGCCTGCTGATTCATCACCTTCCCAGTCTTTGTCCATTAATGTTGTCCAATCTTCTGAACCCAAAGGAAATCAACAGTCCGATGGGAAGAAGAAGGGACGTAATAACAAGAAAAAGGGCAAGAATGGGAAGGGCAATGCAAATAAGACCAACGAGCGTGTTGGTGAAGGGCAAAAAGAGAAAAATAAAGTTAAGTTTCCGTGCAAGCTTTGTGCTGGAGACCATCTCACGCATCTTTGCCCGAAAATTCAGGATGCTCAGCGCCTGTTATCTCAGCAGGGTTCTTCTAGTTCCCAGGCTGTGCTAACAAACCCTTTTCCCCAAGGGTAGCAATTAATTGCTGGCGCGAATCAAAATCCTGGGGCTTCCTCTGGAGGTCCTCAGGAAAGGGAAATTCCATCGAATATCTTTATGATGAGTGCTCACGTGGATGTCGCTACGAGATCCCGTGATTATGGCGGAGAGGAATCTTCGAAAGCTAAGGAAGTTCCTGATGCTACTGAGCCGCTTCATATCACGAAGCCAACTGTCGAGTCTATGCCTCGGATAAGATCGGGGCATCCTCTAAACGGTGCGATCGATCCGAACATGAGGGCTGCCCAGAACTACTCGATTGTGGAAGATCTGGCGCAGAGTCCTTGTGCTATGTCGGCTTTAGAGGTACTCCAGTCTTGTCCGGCTCAGCGCAGTGCTTTGCTCACTGCCATTGGGGCTATTGATCCGAAAAATTCTCTTCTGATTACCTTTGATATGAAGAATTTTAAGAAGAGACTTCCTCATCATATGGCCTTCCATATTAAATCATCATACCGGAAGACTAATATCTTTCGCACGGTCGTTGATGAGGGTGCTTCTACTTGCGTGATGTCTCTCGCATGCTGGAAGACACTAGGATCTCCCAAAGCTGTTCCATCTAGCACTATTCTTACTGCATTCTATGGCCATTCTCATAGGCCCCATGGTATTGTCCCGGCTTTGCCCATCTGTGTTGGGGGCAAAACCGTTAACATAGAGGTTGAGGTAGTAGATGCAGCCTTGGACTACAACCTTCTGTTGGGGAGGAACTGGATATATGATATGGATGCCATTGCATCATCACTATTTCGGATAGTATGTTTCCCCCACGAAGGGAGGATAGTTACGGTGGATCAACTGGACTGTCCTCCTGTAGACCTGGATGCGCCTCCTGACTCATCTGTCCCTAAGTTGGACAATACTAAGGCACCTATCGAGAATCTGGGATTTGGAATGTATTCTTCCCTGATGGGATCTTTTGATCTTCCTCCTCCTAAGGTGTCTATCAATGCTATTTCATCCTCCAAGGCTCCCCTTCGAAGAGAGTTCTTTCGAACTCATTATTTTTCGGACCCTTGGACCTTACCTTCCCCAATTGCCACTTTGGAGGAAGGGCAAGTGGGTGGAATGGCATTCCCGATTTCTGCAGCTGAGATTGCATATCAGTCTGTTGTTGACACTGCAGAGTCTGATCCAACTCCTCTTTCGCCGGAAGAGTTGGATGGTGATGTGGCTCCGGCTTGGACGCTTACTTCTTCTTCTGCCCAGGATTGTCTAGATACCACTCTTCCATCTAAAGAGGCCATCCTGGAAGCAATGACAGGTATAGAGAGACCGTGGGATGACTTGCATCATCGGTCTTACTTCCTACCTGACTTGAGCGAAGTCGAAGCTAGTTTTCCAAGTCCTCGGTCTCCTGGACCTGTTCACCCAGTCTTGAGCCCCTTAGCACCAGCACAGGTTTATGCTGAAGGGAACATGGCTGTGATCTCTCCGACTATCCCGGTGAACATCTCCAGGAATCCCAACATTATCGAGAACGTTTTCATTGGAACTGAATGTTCCCGTGAAGAAGTTCAAATCTATACCGAGCTCTTCAAAGAGTATAGGGATGTTTTTGCTTGGTCTTATGAGGAAATGCCTGGCATAGATCCATCTATTGTCCAGCATGAGATCAAGACGTATGAAAGCGCTAAGCCAGTCAGGCAAAAAATTCGTCCGGTTAATCCTAGGAAGGCAGCAGTTATCAAAGCTGAAGTTGAAAAGTTGCTTAAGGCGGGATTCATTTTCCCAGTTCCTCTGACTGAATGGGTTTCAAACCCCGTTCCTGTTGATAAAAAGCAAGGAACAATTCGAGTGTGCATCGATTTCGGAGACCTGAATAAGGCGTGTCCTAAAGATAATTACCCCACACCCTTCATTGATCAGATTATTGATGAGTGTGCCGGTAACGAAATTTTTTCCTTCATGGACGGTTTTTCTGGTTATAATCAAATTACAGATCAACATAAGACCGCATTTATTTGTCCCTGGGGTACGTTTGCATATAAGAAAATGCCTTTTGGTCTGAAAAATGCTGGAGCTACTTTTCAGCGGGCCATGTCTTACGCCTTCCACGACATCAAGAAAATCATCGAGGCATACTTAGATGATCTAGCTGCTCATTCTCGAAAGAGGATGGATCATCCAGGACACCTCCGGCAAATATTTGAGAGATGTCGTTTTTATAAAATTCGTTTGAATCCGAACAAGTGCGTTTTCGCAGTAACATCCGGTCGGCTGTTGGGATTTATCGTGTCTAGTGAAGGGATAAGGGTAGATCCCTTCAAGGTTGAGGCAATACTTCGGTTGCCTCCCCCGTCTTCAAACCGTCAACTTCAAAGTCTCCAAGGGAAGTCTAACTTTCTTCGGAGGTTTATCGTTAACTATGCTGAGATTACAAAGGGATATATGAGACTGTTGAAGAAAGGAGTCCCTTTTCTTTGGGACGACTATCCTCAACGCTCATTCGATGCCTTGAAAAAGGCATTGACCTCTGCTCCTTTACTGAGTCCACCCGATTATAGCAGAGATTTTCTTTTGTATCTGGCTACAGCGGAATCTACCATTGGTATGGTTCTGGTTCAGGAGGATGATGCTCTGGCTGAGCATGTTATTTACTACCTTAGTCGAGGACTGGTAGGACCTGAACTTCGATACACTCCAATAGAAAATTTAGCCTTAGCAGCAGTCCATGCTGTGTAGCGACTCCGACATTATATTATTCTTCGCAAAACTTATGTCTTGGCAGCTGCCAATCCATTTCAGTTTGTCCTCAGCAGGCGAGTGATTGGGGGCAAATATAATAGATGGATTGTGATTTTACAAGAATTTGATCTAGAGTTCATGTCTGCAAAATCCAAGAAGTCATTAGTTTTTGCGGAATTGATCTCCGAGTTGCCTTGTGGAGAGGCGATGATCTATGATGAGTCCTTTCCGGACGAACACTTGTTTTTGATCTCTCCACAAGATCCTTGGTATGGGGACATCATTGTATATCTCCAGACTGCGAAGTTTCCCTCTTCTTTTTCGAAAGATGAGCGTCGTAAGCTGCGTCACTTAGCTAAAAGTTATCTGATTATTGGTGATGCTTTGTACCGTCGAGGGGTTGATTCAATCCTAAGGCGCTGCTTAACTTTCGAAGAAGCTGAGGCTGTGCTTAATGATTCTCACGGTGGAGCTTGTGGGGGTCATTTATCAGGGCTTGCTACAGCCCAAAAGATTTTGCGTGCTGGCTACTTCTGGCCCTCGATTTTCAAAGATTGTATTGAATCGGTCAAGAAGTGTCATCCTTGTCAAGTGTATACTCGAAAAATGCGCGCTCATCCAGCTCCGCTTTTTCCAGTCGTTACTGTCGGACCTTTTACAAAGTGGGGTATGGATTATACTACTTGTAACCCGCCTTCGGCAAAAGGTCACAAGTACATTATCGTAGCGGTAGACTACTTTACGAAGTGGGTCGAAGCTATGCCTACTTTTGGGAATGATGGTGAGACTGCAGCTCTTTTCTTCTTCAACCAAGTCATCGCTCGTTTCGGTATACCTAGAGAGATTGTCACTGACCATGGCAGTCACTTTCAGAACAGTATGATGGCTGAGTTGGCTCTTAAATTGGGTTTCCGGCAGGAGCATTCATCTCCATATTATCCTCGGGCCAATGGCCAGGTGGAAGCCGTGAATAAGTCCTTGAAGACAATTCTTCAACGGACGATTGATAAACATAGATCCAACTGGCACATTATGCTATATCCTGCACTCTGGGCATACAGGACGTCAGTTAAAACTGCAACTGGCTTTACTCCGTTTCAGTTAGTCCACGGGGTGGAATCCGTATTTTCCATTGAATGCGAGATTCCTTCCCTTAAATTAGCTGTTGAGCTTCTTCCTGACACTTCTAGTCTGGCAGAGCGGCTTCTTCATCTGGAACATCTCGATGAGCAGCGTCGGGATGCTGCCACGTTGAATGAAGCGCATAAAAACCGAGTCAAAGTTCAGTACGATAAGGCGGTTAAGCCTAGGGTCTTTTCCGAAGGTGACCTTGTTTTGGTCTATACCCAAGAAAAAGATGCCTTGGGGGCAGGAAAGTTTAAGTCGATGTGGTATGGCCCCTATATCGTTAAAAAAGTCCTTAAGAAAGGAGCGTATACCTTGGTTGACTTCGAAGGAAACGAGTTGCCGGAGCCCCGAAATGGGCTCTATTTGAAGAAGTATTATGCCTAGGCTTTGGCCTGGCATTTTGCTTTGTATATAGTAGTTTTTTGTCTTGTACATATCTGTTTGATTTTCGATTTTTGATGGGATGGTGATGTTTTTGATCTGCTTTGGCAGGTTGTGTTGATGTCATGAGTCATTATGGTTTCGCCTATGGTGCTAGTAGACACACCCGGAACTTAGCTTCCGCGGCTTGGGTTCTACACTATCCTTCCGGTCAACTGTTGGTATCAAGAGGGGTCTGCATTGGTCCTACTTCCAATAACGTAGCAGAATACACTGCAGTCATTCATCTACTCTCGGAGGCAATATCTTTGGGTGTTGATTCGTTGGTAGTTTTCTTGGACTCCCAGCTGGTGGTGTCGCCGTTGAACAACACTTATCGGGTACGAGATCCAGTTTTATTACGATTGTTCTTGAGGGTACGTTTGTTACAAAGGTCATTTCAATTTTTAACATTCATTCATATTCCTCGAGCTGACAATTGGTTTGCTGACTCATTGACTAATCAAGCTTTAGATTGGCATATTAATCATTCAATACAATAAAATCTAATCATAAAAAACATCATACATTTGATACATTTATCACATCACATCAAAATATCGCTGTATATATATCATCAGTATGTCAAAAAACTTTACAAAATTTTGGATCCATCAATGACCGTACAAAACTTGGGCTTATGCCCCATCATGTTCAGTCTCAAAAAATATACAGTCATCCAATATGTAAAAACTATCTACTCCTGAGGACCCTGCCCAACATTCCTATAGAACATCACTGCAGTGGCCACACGGCGGAACAGTCTAACCCAGTCCCGGGGTACTCCTACAACCCGTCTCTGGACGGCTTCTGGCAAGTCCTCCACAGCAGCCAGAGGGATTTGGCGGGTTAGCCCCTCCAAGTTTCTCTGCACGGCCTGGAGGGTCCTGTCAGAATCCGCTGTCTCTGCTTCACCTCTGCGGTGCTTGTGACGTGCTAGGCCCTCAGGACGCACTGGTCCAACATCTGAAACATGATCATTTTTATTTGTCAGTCATTATGAATCCAATCCAAAAACATGTTTGTTTTTCATTTTTCATACATATTTGAAAAAAAAAAAAAAAAAAATCCAAAAAAATCATATAAGTTTAAAATTTTTGAAAAAAACTTACCGACTGCTCCCCATGCTGCACCGGGTGGAAGTACTAGATCTGGATCTCCTCGGAAATCCATCCCGGCATAGGGATAGTCGTCTACTGCGATGATCTGTTCTCTCCACCATAAGAAGAACTCATCGTCCCAGGTAGTTCGGGTACCTCGCTGCCCCCCAGTCTCTTCATCATGTCTGCCCAACGGGCGATTCTTGGGTCCCGAGGGCTGCTGATAGTTGAGATGACTTTGGGTCTCAAAGCTGGAACTCTCTCGAAGAAGAATGTAGTCAAAATGGTTCCATAGCCAAAGTGTTTTGTATGTGTTTTGCGAATTGAGGTCAGTTGTTGTTTCATGTTCAGTAGCAGGGCAGTGCACCAATCATACACATGAATTAAGCACTCTACAGCTATACTCATGTGCGTCCTGGACGCCTGGTGCAGTGAGGCAGATCCTGCCACTCTGCCGATGGTGAATAGGAGGATCTTCATGTGCAAGTCCTTGATATCTCTGATTGCAATCTGTGTGCCAACTTTCTTGGAATCTTCTATGCAATAGAGTTGGACATAGTCCTCCACGGTTAACCCTCCCAGGGGCTTTCCGTGTAGATCCACTGGGTCTCCCCTTCTGGAGAGTCCAGTGATGAAGTATATATCTTCCACTTCTATGCGTAGTGGCATTTGATCAATGATGAAACAATCCTGATCCGGTTCCCAATAATTTACCAGCATTTCAAGCAATCTCACATTACTTTTCATATTGGACATTTTGAAAAATTTGAATAATCCACAGTTTCGGAGGACATTTTGCGCTGTTTGATCTTCCATGACCTCTTGGTCTATTGCACTATGCTCGCGTTCCCTCCATGAAATTGTCATCCTGAAAAATTCATTAAAATTTGCATTAGAAACTCATTTTTGAAATTCGGACTTGCGCATACGCTAGTTTCGCTGTGCACAGTCGCGTGTACACGCGACTTTCCTTCTTTGAACCCGCGTATGCGCAGGTACGCGTTTTTTAATAATGGTTTCCAGGTAAAAATCCACTTAATTTTAAATTTTAAACGGACAAAATGAATCAACGGGATGAATAAGGAGCCTACCTGAAGTTTCGCTGAATTCTGACGGTCGGTTGTTGCTGATTTGACGAAACAAGTTTTTAGCTCCAGAGCTCTTTTCCAAATCAGCTATGCAATAATGAACCAATTGAGAGGTAATTTGTGTATTTATGGCTAAAAAATTGAAAATTTTCGAAAAAATTTCCTTGTGCTTATTTTTTCGATCTGTCTTATGCTGTATAACTCGATTGCTTGGAAGTGCCCAGTTTGGTATATTTCAGGTACATTTTGACATTTTCGAGATTTTTCCCGGTTTCTGGCCCATGTGTTCAGACTCTTCATGGCAGGTATATGATCTTCACTGGCATATAGGTTAGGGAATGACTTTCCATTGCATCTTGCATTCTAGCCTCCATACTGATCACTTGCCTTAGGGTCGATCCCATCAGGTCATGAGTATTATACCCATTTCACTCGCCGATTTTTTAAATCATGACTTGATGGTAGAGCCTTCCTTTACATGGGCTTCCTAGTTAGTTCCTCGCTATCACTTGTTGCCCATGCTGCTTTTTATGTAGGCTCGGGAGTCCTCTTTAGTCTCGCCATGTCTTTCGTGTTGAAGCTTCATTCTTCTCCTTCATCACTTATCATTTTTCTGGCTTATACCCTAGAGGCTCCCTGGTGTCGTTAAGTTGTATTCCTGCATTGCATATTGGCTACTTGTTTATCCTGGCCTTTAGCCGGCTTCATTTGGACTCGATGTTTAAGCCAACTTTTGACCTTGACTTTCTGTACAAGTTAACCATTGCATGCACTTAGCTATCACGACTTGACACCTTTGAACCCATGGATGGAACGTTCCTCTGAGTATCACTGACCAGTTTTCGCCACCTTGCATTGAGCATAGGATTGTTCCAAACCCCGGAACTAGTGCATCTGCTTTTTCGATACTCGTTCTATCCATTGTACCATAGCATTCTTTTATTCTTTTTTCAGGCTTATTATGAAAAAGACAAAAAAATTAAATATAACAAAAAGAGCGGGAACGGGATGTATCTTCGTTATTTCGATGGCAGTACAGAGTCAGTTTTGTCGCCCTTGAACAAAGCACATATACTTATATATATTTCCTTCATTTGGGATGGTTCTAGTCTGACCTAGGTTCAACCTTTACCATGTTTCACTTGTCAGTTCTCCCCCGGTTGGTTATCTCTTCCAATCATATGGAGAGTTTGTTTTGCCTCCTGCAAGACAGACTTATACAGTGTCACTTTTTACTGCCATGGTCATCACAGAGTCGTGCTTTTGTTCAAGGGAAGTCTAGCCTGAGTCGGCCGTGCTGCGGTGTCTCTTGACTCATTATTCAGTCGGCCTTCCCGGTCTTGTCAGTATCATGTTCTATCACATCAGATGTTTTGATCTTCTGCTCGTGCTGGTTTGAGAAGGTCCCCATTGACTTCTTGCCGGCGGGTTTGTCTCTTATCGACTACGACACATTGCTCTGAGAGCAAGCCTAGAGCCACACCTTGGGCCTATTTTCATTATTGATAGGTGACCTCGTGCTCAGCATTTGATCATCATCATGGGTCTTTGACTGAGTGGTTTCCCCTGTGTTCGACGTCGGCACACATTATCACACTTGGGATTCGTGCAGTACCTGGATTTCCATTTGACCCTATCGGTGGATTTCTCGCCTCTGTGTCAGCTTTCATTATTGGTTGGTTCAGAGGGTTTCTTCCGTGCGCTGGCTTCATCTTGTGCACGTCGGAAACGTACTTCGGTTTTGGTTCCATCACTCTCCTTCGTCCGATTCCTTCCAAATCTTGGCCTGCGGGTTACACTCGCGCTGGACTGATGTGGGATGCCTTAATGCCTTCCTTCCAGCAGATCTTTTCCCATCGACTCCGACTCATTGCTCTGGGAATAAGGTCTAGAGTCTTTTTGTCAATACCTTAGGGTTTGCAGTCATCAGTGGCAGACTCTTCGCTATCGACAGTGGGGATTCATCATTGCCTCCTGATTGGTAGATTCTTTCAAGTGTTCGACTTCAACTCATTCATTCACACTTGTCAGATTGTACTAGGGCACCTTGACACTCATTATCATTATCGGTGGGTTGTCTCGCGTTGGTTAACGGGAAACACCATTGCCCGGTAATCCAACGATTTCTCACATGGTCGACTTCAGCTCATTTATTCCCAGTGTGTAGAATTGTGCCGTTGTGATCGGTGAAGACCTCGGGTTGCATCGGCATTTCTCGGTTCACTGTTGACAGTTCTCTCAGTTTCTGCCAGTGTTGCCATCCACCCTTATATGTTGCAGTTCAGCACAACATCATCTTATATGTTGATCCCCGAGTTGCGTGATTGTACCGTTTGATCCGCCTCTTATGATCCGGTACTTGGAGATTCAGTTACTTGATCAGACATCCAGTTGCACTATCTTTGATCGGCTTTCTATATGTGATACTTGGACATTGATACAGACTTGTCTTTCCGGGCCCTGCTCAGATGATTCACTATGTATTTTCAGTTCAGTTATACTTGTATACATGTTGGATCTATTCAGTACTTTCTATATATATGATGTATTTTGACTGAGCATGGGTATGCCCGCCTCAGCATGGGTTGACTCTCTGGTTTCTTTCATTGGTTTTTGGCAGGCTGAAATCTGGTGAAGTCCTCTCTTGTCCTTGCGAAGTTCTTTCTATGTGCATAATACATTTCGGCCATCATGTACCCCTTCTGACCTCATATATTAGGGGGCATCTATTATAGCATCATTTCTCACCTTGACATGATTCATGATTGCTACATGGCTTTATGGGCACCCATTTCTACAGACTTGGACAAATTCACTTAAAAACAGTGGAAAATCCTTCATACGCGACTATGCCCGTGTTTTTCCGCGTGTATACGCGAGTACAGCTAGACTTTCCCGCGTATGCCATTTTAATGATTAAAAAATATATAAAAATCCCTAATTTCGCGCTGGGTTGATGGTTACTCAGGTAGTTCAACCACCCCAACCCGTGGCCAACTGTTTCCAACTGCTGAAACTACTTGGAGGGACTATAAAAGCACCTCATATGTATGGCCTAAGGGAGGGAGAGAATTATTATTATTATACTCTGTTGGTTCCCTATCCAAGTCTGATTCCCCGTGCCTCCTGCACTTTCCCAGTTCATTTCAGGAAACCCTTGTTTCCTTGAGATACACATCCCTTTATATGTTATCTCGTATGCACCTGTTTGGAAGGAGTCTTAGCGAGGCAAGGGCTGGACGGATCCGGACGACGGTCTGCGAAGGCCTTGGAAGGATCAGGTGATCTCTCCACGATTACTTTTGTACGTACTATTTATAATACAGAAGTATCATTCTGTTCCCGAAATAAACGTGTTAGTGTATGCTTTAATGTATGAAGAATATTTGTTATACATGCATTCATTATGATTTATTTAATGTTTATATGAATCACACTAACATATAGAGTAGAAATATCTACTGTACAACTTGTCCTTTGTGCTGGTTTCTTCTTGTATTTCAGGTGAAAGAGGAAGGACGGTTGCAGGGAGTTTGAACTCCACGTGGATCTACTTCAAACATAGGACCAACGGGTAAACCATTCTGCTTTCATTTCGAAGTTTTCAAGGACTGTGTATGATCGTAAGTCTTCGTTAAGTACGCCTCTCGCTTCCGTGGAGGTTGAATCCCAAACCAACCTCTAGGTGTTAAACTCAAACATCAAGTATTGCCAAGATCCACGAAAGGTCTGGAGAGGCCGAATAACCCTCTCATAAAGTCTAGGCCCCATTGCATGAAAGGACCTTTCCAGTGGTGACCTGCTGCGCAGGGAGGGAAGTAGCTTGCTCCCAACATCCATATTGCAGGTAAAGAATCATTTTTATGGACATCACCGATGTTGCAGGCCACTAGTAACCAGCCTTGAGTATTCTGATTGTTTTTCCAACTCAAAGGGTTCCTTAATTTCCCGCATGAAATTCTTGTTTGATTTTTTTCAAATTTTCCGCTTTTAGATAGACATTTTCGAACAAAAGGTCATTCGGATTTTTCTCCAATATAGTCCTTTGTCTGCACACAATAATTTTCAGTTTTCGAGTTTAATGAAACCTGCCTTGTTTTTGATAATTGGGAGGGGGACTGAGGTTAGACCTACGTAACAAAGGACATTTAAAGATATCGATGAGAGTTCTGAAACTTCTCTCAATGCTTGATGGTGGCACCTTCCCGCTCATTCAAGGCATTCATCACAGCCCGCGTCTGTGCTTAGCCACACATCAGCTTTGCCTTGACCTTTGATCATCTTGGTGGGTTTTATTTCAAGGTCATATTCTAAGATTGTAGCAATCCATTTGCCTCTTTTTCCATCAGGGTCTTGGGACAATATGTCTTTGACCACTATATTTGGCACATAGGCTATGGTGTGAGAATGTAGAATGTACACCCTAAAGTCTTTTAAGGCCTTAATCAGAGCATAGGCCTGGTTTTCCATGATGTTGTACTTTAAGGGTGCGTCTCTCAAGGCTTTACTGAAGAAGGCTATAGGTTGTTCGTTACCTTCTGAATTTTTCTGCAGTAAAACTACAGCTATTGTGTGTTGGGAAGCGAATGAAAAGATCAGAAAATCCTTTGAGAAGTCAGGACTGATAAGGACAAGGGCCTGACTGAGTGAAAGATTTACTGACTCAAAATATTTTTTGGCTTTGACAGTCCACTTAATTTTGGCATCTTTCTTTAACATTTCAGTCATTTTCCTAAGATGATCGGCAAGATTGGGGATAAATATTCTAAGGAAATTGATCTTCCCAATGAAGGACTGTAGCTCCTTGATGTTTCTTGGATGTGTAATCTGGAGTATTCCCTCAACTCTCTGGCGGTCTATCCTAATCCCTTTCTCAGATTTAATGTGGCCTAGAAGTTTACCTTCTTGCAGCCCAAAAACAGTCTTCTTGGGGTTTAGGGACAGACCGTACCTTCTACATTTTTCAAAAACTTTTCTCAGATGTTTCAGATGTTCTTCTTCAGTTTTAGAAAATACAGTCAAGTCATCCAAGTAGATAACTATAAAGTGTCCAATCTCATCTGAGAAAGCAATGTCCATTTCTCTCTGGAAGGTAGCTCCAGCATTCATCAATCCAAAGGGCATTTTCAAGTACATGAAGGTGCCCCATGGAGTGGTAAAAGTTGTTTTGAGTTGATATTCTGGGAGTACCAGAACTTGGTTGTATCCTGAAAAACCATCAAGCAGGGAGATCCTTTTAGAACCTACTACCTTCTGTAGGATATGTTCCATTCTAGGCAAAGGGTAGTTGTCTTTTAGGGAGGCTCTATTCAGGTTTTTGAAGTCTATGCATAGTCTGATCTCCCCTGTCTTCTCCCTTACAGCCTCTAAGTTTGACACCCAATCAGAAAACCTCACAGGAACAATTATGCCGGCTTCATACATCTTTTTAATTTCTTTCTCTACTGCGGGAAATTGTTTTGGATTGATTCTTTGAAGTTTTTGTATGAAAGGCTTCTAATTTTCTTTTAGTGGTATCTTGTGTTGTATGATGTTGGTGTCATAGGCCTTTAAGTATTCATAGCTCCATGCAAACAAGTCAATGTATTTTTCCTTCATGTTTGCAGGTATAGACTTAGCCAGTTTTATCATTATGGGTTTGTCTTCTGTGCCTATGTTGCATTCTTCTATATCTGATTCTGCATGTTCAATCGTGGGTTTATTTTCTACATCATTAAAATCGAAAACGTCCTCTAAGGGTGCCAGGCATCTGGGTATGTTCTTGTCTTTGGCCTACAGCACTTCGACCTCTTCATTTTCTGCATTTTCACCATTTTTGGTTGGATTTCCAGTTTGTTCAGAAAAATAATTTATTTCTATGTTACAGGGTGTTTCTTGTTCATCTGGGGGATCTCCATCTGGGCAGAAGCTATCAGATTTGGAGTTTGAATCAGAAAATTAAAACTCATTTCTGCCTATCAGGAAATCCTCTATCTGTTTGTCTCCTTCAAAGACCTGCCAATATTTTTCATTGTCTGGCACTGCAGGCCTGAATTTGGTCTGAATGATAATTTTTTGGTCAGCTGGGGCTTTAGGATATGAGCTAGCTAGACATTCTAGTCCATTTTCAATTTCATTTTGGCCCCTGGGAACAAACACTAATTCATATTCAACAAACGTTTTTAGCAAATCTATAGTGTCATTCCTGTATGCTCTAAGCCTGGGGTGCTTTGCTGAATACTCACCATTCACCTGCTTGATAACTAACTCTGAATCTCCTTTCACGGCTATCCTACGGGCTCCTAGCCTTTTCAAAAAATTCAGACCTAGGATGAGAGCTTCATATTCTGCAATATTGTTTGTGCATTTGAAATGCAGATTGACAGCGTGGCTCTCTGCGTGATCGTTTTAAGTGTTACGTAGCCACACTCCTGCTCCAGCATTCTGCCTAGTATAGGAACCATCAAAGTTCATTTCCCACAGGGGTTCTTTGTTTGATTCGTTTTCATCCCCTCCCCTACAGCTGGATTCGTCATTTTGTTGAGTTGTAAGGTTTGTGCTAGGAGGGAGGTCGTTTTGGTCATGGAGATCAGGGAGGTGGCTAAGTTGTTGTTTTTGTTCTGTTTCCATTTCATTCAGAGTTATATTTTCAGCGGTTTTCCCATGGTCTTCCTCTTCGTATTCTTCTAGGGTAGCCATTATGTTGAAGTCCATGGGCTGTATGTTACTGTTCTCTGAGACTGATTCTTCTGAGAATTGTTCATTGTAGAGGATGAAAGAATCCAAGTTTGTGTGCACAGAATACAATGGTGAATTTTCAGGTTTCTCGGGGCTACTGACTAGGAATTTCATTTGGGATTCTCTATACAGTCTTCTAAGTTGGAAAAATATAGGGATAGTGGCATATGAGCCATCCATCTGCATTGTTCCCTGCAGTTTGGCTCCCCGTGATCTTGACAACAACATGCCATACTTTGGTGGTACATCTGCCACCACAACATCCATGACCATACACTTGGCAGGAATCTGGGTTAAGCTCACACATAAGTCTTTGATGAGGCCTAGGCATTTTACTCTGCTAGAGTCAAATGAATATAAGTCTTTGTAAGGTCTGGTGATTTCTAAGCCTAGCCTCTCCATCACTACCTTAGGCATTAAGTTGTGTGATGGTCCAGAATCATGCATTGCATTGTGCAAGATCTTGTCATGAATGTTAAGACTGATATAAAAAGGTGGAACTACCCCTTCCTGAAAATTTCCCTCAATTTTGGACCAAAGAGCAAGGCTGGTTGGTCATCATTCAGATTTACAGAATCATTCATTTCTCCCAGATTCAATGCTTTCAAAATTTGGCCTTTATATACACCTTGAGTGGCCAGCTCAAATAATGGTACAGATATTTTGATTTTAGCAATCTCACCCTCTAGATTGAAAGTGGACTGTGTCTTAGGAACACTTGACTCTGTTTTAATTGCCACTGTTTTGGTGGCTGAATCAGCTTGCTGATTCCCATTATGTACATGTGTATGAATAGTTTTATCAGGAGCACTAACCGAAATGCTAGCACTGCTGGCTGGTTGGCTTTGTTTTTCATTGTCCTAGTTGTCCTTCTCTTTATGTTTACCAGAACTTACAGCTGTTGTCTTATTATCTACAGAGGTTGCTTTAGAAGTTTTTTCAGGTATTTTCTTGATGGTTACCTCAGGAGTCTTTGTTTTGGAGGTATCTTGGCTTTTCTTGCTCCTAAGTTCATATTGTTCCCTGACCTGTAGCATGGCATCTTCAAATCCTAATCTGTAATCATCAGTTTCTAACCATTCCTCACTCCAATATGAGGGTGAGGGTTGGTCTTCTTCTCAATCACAGTTAAGGACTGAGTCCTCTGCTTCAAACATATTTATGGTGTTCCCCTCAGACTCTTCAATGATTCCCTCATCCTCATCTAAAAAATTCTCTTGAAATGGGGGAATAATTTGTTGATCTGACTCTCTTTGTCTGTTGGGGGCAGCGTTGTTTCTTCTCATATTTTGGTTCTGGTTTCTATTTTGGTTTTTGTTTTGGACAACCATCCTTTTAATAATTTTCTGTAGTTCTTCCACATTTTTGGACAGTCTATCATATTTGGGATCAGATCTGGAAGCTATGTTGTCATCCCTATAGGCTACCCTTTTTTCGGCTTTTAATCTTGCCCTTTTTTCCATCAAATTTGCTTCTATGGTTATGGCCCCTTTCTGCATGTCTTCCAAGGTGGTATACTCATTATCTCTAAGATCATAGGCCATGTCAGCATCAAATCCATCAGGATATTTTGCTAGGGCCATACCTTGTGGAGGTTTCATGTGTGGAGGGAGAGAATTATAAATGCTGTTGAATCTAGTGGTGTAATCATGAACACTCTCTCCTACGTTCCTCTTAAGGGACATGTATTTAGCTAGGAGCTGGCGAGGGTTTGCTCTAACCTCCCATTTGTTTATGAATGTCTAGTATAATGCAGGGAGATCTTGAATGCTGCCAGGAGGCAATCCTTTAAACCATTTCTTCACCTCATCCCCTAGGCTTTGGGCAAAGATCCTCATTTTGATTGTTTCATCATCAATTTCCATGTAATCAAAAGAATCCTCCATCTTATCTACATGTTGTTGAGCTGTGATGGATTCTTTAGCAGTGAAGTGTGGGATTTTCAATTGATAATCATTTGGTAAGGGTAACAAAGGTTGGGGCAGAATTAAAGGTGCATACCAAGCTTCCATGATGATGTTCTGATGGGGTATAGGGTTATCTTGAGCAACTGGTATTTGGATGACAGGGATGGTAGGACCAGCAGAAGTATGTTGAGCAGATATAGGATGAGATAGCCCCAAGTTTTGGAGGAAATGAAAATCAGGGGGTGTGGAATGAGGGGTTTCACTATCCCTGGTATTTGGCTGGTCTGAAACACTGAGTGACCTAGTTCTAGGTAATCTGTTTTGAAGGTCTAGGTCGAAGAAAGGGTCTAATAGAGCTGCAAGATCTTCTGGTGCAGAATTAACTCTATGAATGTGACTGGGAATAGTTGGTCTGCTTAGTGTGGGAGCTCTTCTGAGGATACTCTCTGAATTTTCAACTATTTCCGGTGGGTCAGGGTTGGGATAAGCTCTTGTGTGGATGGTTTTGAAAGCCAGAATGCTGTTTATAAGCCAGGTATCTTAACCCTACCTGTTACTTCTACTGTGGTTAATGTTGTCTTAGGAACTGGCCTCCCAGTGGAGTCTTTATTATGTTTTGGGATGATGGAGTCACCAGGTGGAGGGTTTAGGATGTTTCTAAAGGGTACACTATCCACCATAGTGCTCAAGCACTATCACCTTTCAGGAATCTCCTCTAAATTAGCAAGCTCCAACCAGAGATTGACTGGGAAGGAATTTACCATATATGTCACCTCTCAAAAGAGGATGAGATCTGGAGGCTATCTGGTCCTTTCCAGGCTCTGTCTAAGAGTATGATGGATATTCAATAATGGAGGTTGATTCAATAAAGGGGTGACTTACTGTCAACCTAGCCAGAGCTCTAAGTCGCTGAGATTTTAAGAACGTTTAAGGTGAATTACTCAAACCTTAATGACGCCATTATAAGTTGGGGTTCCCATGTTTAGAAGAATACAAAGACCAAAGATGAGACAACATAGAACCACTTTCAGACTCAGGATCTAGCCCTCTAGGTTCAAGAGAGGATCTCTAGGCCAAAGGATGTGTTCGAGGCTAAGCATAAGGGTTTTAGGCCAGTCATGGTGTCTTTCCGAAGTTGGTTTGATTAGCCACTTGGTTGGAGGGAACTGTGAAAAGGAATGTCCAATACAAGATAAGGATGAGTAAAGAGGAAGCTAGGGAGGCAGTATTTTGAGCAATCGTGTATATCAAAGCTACTGCCAGGAACAATAGTGATTACTGTAAATAATGTGCAAGCTTTCAATTGGGCTAGTCATCTAGAGCATTTGGATCCTAGAGATGATAGTTGGAATGGAACATCAAGGATAGAAAGTGAGAGGAAGAGGACCAACCAACTCTGTCTATAGATCAGGCCAGAGGTCATTTAACTCCAGACTTGCTTGGACAGAATTAGAGGCAATTACGAGGGATCTTAGAAAGGATAGCTGGCCGCGCAAAGATCCTAATGGACAGGGCTAACACTAATCCCTAGTGTTCCCAAACCTTCCAGCTAAATCCTACCAAGAACGTCTAAACATAGACTTCATCAATTCATACATCAGAGAGCAGGAAATATCATCCACTACACTGGTTAAATCAATCGAAATCAACATTAAAATACACATATAAGCAAAAAAAATTGAGGTAGGGAGAGCAGGAAACATAAGGCACCTATCAAGGGTGAATCTTACATTATACTTCTATTGCCTACCAGCAGAAACATGATGAAATGAAAGCAAGTCAATCACAAATACAGAGAAAGGAAAACATCACCAGCTGCTTTAGATCAGGATCCAAAGATACATGCTTGTCATATTGAAAATAACACCAATCAGGTACATCATAGCCCATAGCTTGAACATTCAGTCTGAATACATCAAATCTCAGCCTATCTTACAATATACACAGAGAACTTGTCTCAAGAGGAAAATACTTGTGTTCCACTGATTTCTCATCAAAAACCATTACAATGTTTCCTCCTGTGCTTTATAGCAAAGGGTGAACCTAAGATCAACTGAGAAGGTAGGTGGTCATTAAATGTATCTTTAAACACAACCATGAATGCAGGGCTGAAAACCATTCTGCTTGACATGCTGTATATTTAATCTCTGTCACCTCCCTCGAAAAAGAATGATCTCCTTGGATATGATCTCGACATTTTGGCTTGTTGTACTCCAGGTGTCGTGAACAGAAAGTAAAATAAACTGTATGGAAGGTCTGTCTCATAAATTTCTGACTGTCTTTGAGCTGCAGTCTGGTGGGAAAACTCTTCAGGGACATTCTACGTAATAAAAACAGTATGGATGCCTTGTACCTGACGAAGAAAAACATTTTGCTGACGGAAACCCTGATATTACCTTTTATCTGCGCTTAGGATCCTTTGATTGATCCTCGGGGTATGTAATCTTTTGATTTGCCTCTGAAAACATTGACTTAGGGCTCGAGATCTTCATGGTTGTGCTTTAATCTTCCTTTTTCTCTGTACTGGAACGTTCTGCTGCTTCAATTTCATCTCTGACAGGTTAGCTCGGGTTTAATGGTGATGGGATATTTTCCACAGGGTTCAAACTCTTTTCTTTTAACAAACATCTCATCTCCACCTTCCCGGGCCTCTGTTCATAAATTCAGCCGCTGTGGATGATCTTCCTTGGACTCAGTTGTCCTGGTAGCACAAAAACGTATTACGGTGGCCATTCTCTCTTTATAAACCTGCAGGAAACACGAAAACCATGGAAAAATCCATGTACAAGGGTGGTGGGTGATGTGGATGGGAGAGATGGGCGTGTAATCGGTGACATGACAGACGGGAATGCAGAAAAATGGTGAAAAACTGCTCAAGTAGGGTTGGCGGACGTTGCAGAATGAAAAATGCATGAAAAAACACGTAAATAGACTAGTTTTATGTAATGGACTGGGAAGAAGTACGGATGGAACACGTGGCGCTAACGTGGCGGGACGGGGTGACGCGGTGGTCCAGGGGTGACGAAACGGATCCAGACCATTGATCACTGATAGATCAACGGCGGAGAATGTTGGAAGGCGGGACCGCGGGTACGACGAACCGGACTAAACGGCGTGCAGCTTCGGAAGACGATAACCATTGGATGAGGGCTCCAAGATCCAATGGCGATCGTGGATTCCGCCGCCCAGCTTTCGTCCGTGGAATAACGCGTGAAATAGTGGTTTTCAGAAATAGTACCAGAGGACGCATGGAAGAGGATGAGTGGGATCGCTGGGTTTCAGATGAATACCGCCAATTGTAGATGGGCGGTGCAGGAATTACCGGCGGGTTTGGGCGGATGACATGTGCAAGAGGGGTCCACCATTTCGGGTGCGCTCCGCGCCGTTTGATCAGATTTCCAATGGACGGTCGAGATCTGTTGGTCAATCAAAATGTATTGAAACCCAAAAGTGCGCGTTAACAAAGGTTTTTGAACGAAATTTCACGCGGAGAAAGGTTGGAGGGGGTAAGCACCTGGAGGGTTTAGCTCTGGGTTCCGGCGCCAGGTCTTATGGGAAGAAAAGGAGCGCGGGGCTAAGGCTAAAGGGGCTTAGGCCTTATTATATGGTTTTTTCACATTTTAGAGCATTTTTAGGCCCAAGGGGAGGAACGATAGGGAAATGAAGGGTAGGGAAGGCAAAAACAGGGGAAAAAACAGGATTTAGAGAGGCTTTAGAGGGATAATGGGGGAATTAAAGGGGAGTTTGACAAAGGGATAAGGGGAAGGTGATATTTTTCAAAGGTATAAAGGGAAATAATGAGCCTTTTTTTGAGAAATGGATCAGCAGAGGAATTACATTTTAGGCACAGTACAGAGAGACTCCAAGGAGGATGAATTTTCAGGGGAAAGGCATTCCTTGGAGGCTCCAGAACAATTCTAGCCCCCAGCTTGCTTGTTAAGAATTTCATAGGGGGGCTAACATAAGCGTTGGTAGGGGAAGAGGGAAAATAATTTGCTACAACTGTGGAGATATCAGAAATTATGCACAAGACTTCCCGAACCCTGCTAGAAAATCCTACAGGTATTACAGGAAATTTGATCATGTAATTGAGGATTGTCTGGTGTTGATCGCTAAAATGCAGGAAAAAAAATAGACACCAACACAAAACATCCAGTGGGTTACGACTGAGCCATGCGATGATGGTAAAATTTTAAATGACATTACACGCAGTGGAATTGCTACTGGAGGAAACAAAGAGAAGGCTAGCGTAAAACCACTAATTAGAAAAGCAACTGACAAAAAGGAAATCCTCGACCTGCAGAAAGAGAAAGAGACTTCCATCGAAGCCAGAAAGGAGTTTTCTGAGGAAGAAGCCACCATTCCAAGGCCTATCAGGGAACCAAAAGAGGACGATGAGGTTAAGCTGTTATTACAAGCCTGCATCATGCTACTGCACAATAATAAGGTAGTAGATAATCTCCAGGCCCTGATATACAGTTGCACAGAAATGGAGGTGCCATAGGCAGAATCCAAGGTTGTAGATAATGTTTACAAGTAGAAAAAGAGAATAGGTAGTGAGATGCGCATGAAGGTACAGATTGGGGAATATGATATGGACCAGGTTATCTTAGATCTGGGGTCTGATGAAAATTTCTTACCTAAACAAACCTAGCAGAAGATGGGGGAGCCAAAGTTGGAATGGTCCACTCTTCAGCTGCGCATGGATAATCAAAAAAAGATCATCCCCCTGGGTAGGGTCTCACAAGTTGAGGTCGACATCGAGGGAGTAAAGGTCTGTGTTGAATTTGAGGTTATACAAATTTTGGATGATGCAGATCCATACCCTGCACTGTTAGGATTGGATTGGGCCCATTGATATGGGAGGTATCATCAACCTAAAGCACAAAATCATGATCTTTGAGAATAATGGTATGCGGGTGATCGTCCCCTTGGATCCTGAAGAAGGAGAACGGTACATTGATCAAGTGCACGAAGGAGATGACGTTGACCATATCTATAAATTGACTTCACGGGATGAATACTAGATCAACCTTACGACTGATAGCATGCTGAGCTGGGAGAAGGATAGCTCCTGATTTTCTAATTCTGATGGAAAAACGGAGAACTGGTAGAACCGACTGCATGAAATTTCTTCCCTATGCTACCTGAAGATTACAAAGAGCTTCTGATGCATCTCCTCTGAGGTAAGGGAGCTACCCTACTTTGATAATTCTGATAGTGTCAAAGATTTTTTAGAAGCACTAGAAAAAGTCGTCCCAGAGGAACGAATATTCTAGGCACTAGACTTGGCTATGTGCGTAACTCTAGCATGGTGGTGGGAAAAGCACAAGGGAACTTTCCAGGGTTGGAAGGAATGTAGAAAAATGATGATATTTTGCTTTACACCCCCTGCCACACCACCCATTGAAATATTATATGGACGGGGAGACCCGTGCAAGCACCTGGCTAGATCGATGGATGTATGGGATGAGAAGACATGGAATGAATGGGTTCATATGTTTGTCGACTGATGAGGACCTATCCCCACAACTTGGTATCTAGAGGTTGAGTTACACCACGACACCTAAGACTAGTATACAATGACTAAATACTTCTTGGAAACCTTTAGCTCTGTGGGAGGCTTAGAAAAATGCATGAAGCATTGCAAGACATAGATGTGCTAGTCTTTGATGAGTCTCGGCCCCACAGGAAGAACACCGCGCTGACATGAAATGTACAGATGAAATACATAGTCAACTGTCGAAACCTGTCCATTTAGGATAACAAATATGACCCAAGGAATGTTAGTATCCCTGAATCGGAAGGTGAGCGCGCCATGTCCAGACTGGCATTAAGGAAAATGGACGTGAATAAACTTATGAAATTAAAGGAAGTCAACATTGAAAAAAATGAGAAGCCAAAGTTGGCCAAGATTGGGGGCTGCTTGGATATTGAAACAGTAGGAAATATTGCATAGTTGCTAATGGAATATCGAGATTTTTTTCCTACAAAATTCTCTGAATTGAAGGGCATTGTGGGGGATCTGGGTTTCATGAAGATCACATTAAAACCTAACACGCGCCCTGTCAAACAACCCCCTTACTAATTGAACCCCAAATATAAGAAGAAGGTAAAGGAGGAGTTAAAAAAGATGGTGGCTACGGGTATCATTGAACCCATTGAGCAGTCAGATTGGGTAACCCCAATGCTGGTTTAGGAGAAAAAGACCAAGGGAGAAATCAATATTTGTGTCAATCTGCGCAAATTGAATGATGCCTATGTACATGATCCCTTCCCTACTTCATTCTTGGATGAGATTCTGGATAATGTGGGAGGGAAAGAATATTATTCATTCACATATGGGTTCTCAGGTTATCATCAAACATGCATTGCGCTAGAGGACCGCAGCAAGACCACTTTTTCCACTCAATGGGGTTCCTTTCAATATACTGTCATGTCGTTCGGATTAAAAAATGCACCTATAATCTTCTTGCATGTGGGCATGGTTGTATTCAAGGAATTTATGCATAAATTATTGGAATTTTACTTTGATAACTGGATAGTATTTGGATTAGTAAAGAACCATGTCTCAAATTTGCGCTTGATGCTTGATGCCTGTCGAAAGCACCAAATTTCTCTCAATCTGAAGAAATGCATATTATGGGTAACTTTTTGAATTCTGCTGGGGCATATTGCATGTTAGTAGGGATTGATGGTGGACCTAGCCAAGATCACGGTAATCATTAATTTATAATTTCCTTCCATTGAGAAGCGGCTGCGCTCCATCCTAGGACATACTGACTATTACATGAAGTTTATCTAGGGGTATGCACTAATCACGATGTCGATGTATAAGTTGCTAAAGAAATATGTAGCATTCTTTTGGGATGATGAGTGTCAGAAGAGCTTTGAGATTCTAAAAGAGAAAATGGTATCTTCCCCTATTTTGATATTCCCATATTGGGCCAAGGTGTTCCACGTGCATGTGGACGCATCAGACATAGGCCTAGGAGTTTTTTTAGCATAGCCAAGAGACGATGACATTGATCACCCCGTATCTTTTGCTAGTCGAAAGCTCTCAGGTGTTGAGAGCAACTAATCCACTACAGAAAGGGAAGGCCTAGCCATGGTATATGCACTACAAAAATATAGACACTACATTTTGGGAGGCCACTTCAAGATGTTCACTGATCATTTTTCTTTAAAATACATGGTCAATAAGCCTATGTTGGGGGGAAGATATGCCGATGGTTGTTGCTTTTTCAGGAGTATGAATTTGAGATCATTGTAATGCTAGGAAGACTGAATGTGGGATCTAATCATTTGTCATGGATTGAGAATGGGGAGGAACCAACCAACCTGGAAGAAGGATTACCAGATGTGCAACTCTTCACTATCAGGGTGGTCAATGAGAACTTCACGGACATTATTCATTTTTTTGGTATGGGCACAACACATGTGGAATATTTGGTCCAAAAAAAGAAGGATTTGGTTGCACGCGCATCGGATTTCACCCTAATTGCACGTTAGTTGTATATATTAGGAGCAGATGAAGTGTTAAGGTGATATGTGTTGAAACATGAAAGATATGATATATTGACTAAAGCTTACAAGATTGTGTTGGGGGCCTGTTAGAGCAGGGTCCCCTAAGTTCAACAAATTTTCCATATTTTGCAATAATTTAGTCTTGTGCAATGGTTTTGGGGCAGGTCAAACCCCTCAAAAATTGTAATCGGTCAAAGGGTAGAATAAGGGGGCCGCAAACCATGGTTTGTGGACCATAGAATAGCACAAGCTAAATAGTATAAATAAATGGATAGATCCAGTCTAAGAAGTATGATTTTGGATTAGTCCGAATGTGGATGATAGAGCTAGATATTATTTGATATCTTTATGCATATTTGTCTCGGAAGAAGGCTCCTGCTATTTATCTGTGCAGATACCTTAGTCCTGCTGTGTGCGTACCCCACTGGTTGTGTGCATGAGCTGTTAAAGTGCTTATATAAATGATCTGAATTGATTAAGTAATAAAGGAGTATTGTTGTAGAAATCTGAGTTATATATGCATCTGTTGGTTATGTTATGAATGTTTCTACATCTTGTTTCTGATTGTTGTACTGTTTGTAATTAGATCTTTTTCACAGTTGTGATTAGATTTATATGACTGCTTATTGGGTAGATATGATAGTATAATTCAATGATTTAATGTGCTAAGGTTTATTATATGATTTATGATTGCTGCGTTAACTTGAAAAATATATTCTACATATTAGACCTAAATCTCTCTGGAAAGGGTTTATTAGTTAGGGTTGTTGTTGCGATGGTCTGTTTATGGTTGTTTGGATCTTAAGGCATCCACATCATTCCAAATATCTCTCAAGGTGAGGAAACTTGTTTCGAGCATCCCCCCATACTACTTTGGGTGAGACTTTGACTTGTGCAAGCAGGTCACTGCCGAAAGGGCCAATACTAAGAGGGTTTTGTTGGTTAACCTCACTTCCGAACCTAGGTCAGGACCCCTCAAGCCAAAAATTCGTTAGAACACCATCTTTTTCAAACGTAACATTTAAGCTCTCCACTATTTTTTTTCATCTTATATTATAGAATTTATAGGCCTTTCTTTTGCGTGAGTAACCAAAAAAGATACCTTTATCAACACGTGATTCACACTTACCCAAATTTTGATCTTCTCTTTTGATAGAACATTTTCTTCTAAAGATTTTGAAATATTTTACATTAGCTTGTTTCCTTTCCATAATTCATATGGGGTCTTGTTGCAATTATTACTGAGAAGACTTCAGTTGATAATGAATACTGTCGTATCAATTGCTTGAACCCAAAATTCTTCATCCAATTTTGAGTCCTTCAGCATTTTTCTACCCATTTCCTATACGGTTCTTTTCTGTAATATTCCTAAATTAGCATGCAGGTAATGGGAATATTAATTTTTCTCTTAACATCTAGATACATGAATAAATGGGTAAGGAGGCCCATAAGTATCTTAAGTAGGCATAAAATCCCTCTTAATATGAAAAGGAATCATGTTAATAACTAGATCAAGCATCCTCATGTGTGAAAAAAGTCTAAAATATGTGGACAAGGTCAAGTTTGACCAAGTCAACAACATTAATATGGGATGAGTGGATCATAAATAAAGGCAACTCAATGTGAAGGAGGCTAGATTTAGCTAGTCAGAATAAAGACACCTTGGGTGTGAAAGGAGACAAGGCATGAAGATCAAGTCAAGTTTGACCAAATTAAACAACATTGTAAATAGAAGAGTGGGACTCATGGAGACAACGTAATTTTGGAGGAGGAGGCTTTGCATGGAAGTAACCTCATAAATGGGTGGGACCCATGGTGAGGAAGTTCATCATATATATGAAAGGAATGACATCCATATGAGGCATGATTGAAGATATGATTTGATAATTGGTTCTGTTTAGAATTATTTCATGCCTCAGCTGTTTAGCTATGTTTGTTGCACTATTTAGTGCAAGGGTTTTCTCAGGCGGGAATTCCCCACTCTTGCTTGGATATATTGTTTAAGAAATCTACGAGGATTTTTTTGGACTTCACTTCCACTACCTCGCACTTGGCTAGGTAGTCACCTATAGTTACAGCGCATTCTCTTGGAGGATATGCATTATTTTACATGGTGTTTCAGTGGGAGGGTTTAAACCCTTGTTTTATGAGCTAGTTTCCCAGGAGGAGGATCAACCTTTTCCCCAGAAAGTGAGTAGGAGGAGCTACAACCATTTCTTTGCATGATAAGCCATATTTATGTAGTGCTTCTACCATATAACATGATTCATCCATAGATCTATAGCATATTCTTCTTGTACTTCATGTTTATCAAGAAACCCTTGCCGAGTCATCTTGGATTTCTGTAAAAGGAGACTAGATCTCTGTTTTTGAGCTTATTTGATTGATATATTAGAAGATCTATTTTTTCTCTTAATTTTTTAGTATAACCCTTAATAAATTGTGCTGTCACTTTCTGCAACAACTCTATGTTGTAGTACTCTTGGGGTTTCAGTGTTTTTGGGCTGTTTTGAGCATGGGAGGCTAGTTTAACTAGGCTATAATGATTTTTTTCTAATTTCCCTTCAGATTTGGTTGTTATAATGTTATATCTAGAGGATCCATGGGCTGTTATTCATTTTTATTACACAAATTTCTGAAAATGCGTTTTCTGTGCTTATATTTTTTATTTCCCCATTTGGGGATATTATAGTGGTATCAGAGCTCTAATCTTGGCTCAGCCTGCGTATTTCAACCATTATGGAGTCTTCTCATGGGAAGGAGAGGATATGAAAAATGGATCAAGGCAAACACTTATTTTCCAGAGGGAAGAAGTTCTCAAAACTTCTTCTACAAACTCTGCATGTCATCAATAAAGACATAAAATAAATGAGGAGGGAGAAACATGGAGATCCCTCAACAAGATTTGGACATGAGGAAAGCTCTAGTTCCTCATATTATGGGTGTGAGTATTCAACCACACCATCATATTTAAAATTCTCTACCAGCCATATGTTCATGGAAAATAAGATGGAGAAAGGAGATGTACCAAAGAAGGAGACTCTTGGTGATTATTTACAAGAGTATGAATCTCAATATAAGAGGTTCAAATATCACTGGAACTTCCAAGGGTTTTGCAAGATCAAGGAGGAAAGGAGCACAAGGTGCAAGCAGCATGGTGTGGATAGATTCTTTCTATATACTTTTTATGGCTCACCTAAATGTCCAATTGGGGTTCGGGTGAAGGAGCTAGACACCTATGTGCAGCAACATCAAGTTTCATAAGAAGAATCCATTAAAGTAGTAGCACTGCATTTTGAAGGTAAGGCTTATGATTGGTGGTTGTTTAAAGAATTCAAATAAATATACTTATGAAAATTTCATTAGAAGAGTAGTGGAAAGGTTTGATGAAAATTTTTATGGAACACCTTCTGTGGAGCTATTCAAACCAAAACAAACAAAAATTTTGCATGGTTTGGAAGGATCTACAAACCCAACTCCATTTCAGAAAACCATTGAGGGGGATGAAAACATATGATACTTTTCCAAGGGAAATATCCCCATTGCATGATGAGCTTTCTTCTCAAGAGAAAGACATGGAGATTCCTCTTTCAAGGGAAGACCAAGATTTAAGGTCTCTCATTGTTGATGAGGTATTCTCACATATTGATGAGGAGAAAAAGAATGTTGGAGGTAATGATGTTGTAATATCAAGAGCACACCCAGTGCCTCATGAAGAGTAATATCGATCACTTTATCTAAGGAGAGAAACTCTTGCACTCTTGCAAGGAGTTCCAAAAAATCTCACATATGGATATCATAGCACAATCCATGTGCATTATGTGCCATCATTAGAAAATGGTGAGATCTTGAAGTTAGAAGGAGATAAAGGGGAGGAAAAGCATCATGTGATGAAGAGTACACAACCCTCTCTATTTCAGAAGATTGATGTACCAAAGAGGCAGGAGGATTTGTGCAGTGAAGGAAAGGACAAATTAGTCCACGCACATATACATCCTGCTCTATGCCTTGATGTCTCTTTGCATGGAGGCATTCCACTAGGGATACCCCCTGATTGGAAGAAGAATAAAGTGTTATCTAAACTAGTGCAGCAGTGACATATTTGGCTAAGGAAGGAGCCTTGAGAGGAGCCACCACAGCGCTAAGAACCTTTGAGGGATTCCAAGGAGAGATGAGCAATTTTCTGAAATGGACTTGCTATCTTCCACTCAACTATTTGCACTGAAAAAGAAGGATTCAAAAATCTGTGATGAAATGAGCATGGTGTCAAAAGGACACTCCATAGCCTTGGAGCAGTAAATGATACTTCTATATATAATTAATATTTATGAATATGACAAGAGGGTATTACCACTCTTGTATGGATGGGCCAAACTATGGAAGTTTTGGAAGATAGAAACCTTTCAAGAAGAGGTTGAATTTCATATACTTCAATCTTGTCTTGAGCAAGATCAACTGCAAGGGAGGCAACAAAAGTGGAGTTAAAACACTCCAACATGTGGCTTTGGCATTGAGCATTTCAAAGAGGATATTTATCATATGACAGGTACATCATTTCATTTTTCTATAGCGCTGTCATTGTTGGGAAGCCTAGATCCATATTGGAAGTCCAAAATATTGGTGGAATATTCCAAGAACCTCTTCACATGTAAGGTTCTTGATGGGAAAGTGATGAATAGGAGGTATAAAGTGGTGGAAGGAGTCATTTATTCTCATGATCAGATATATTTGACTAGAGACTCCAAGCTTAAGGATGAACTACTTAATGAATCCTATAAGATCTTTCTTTCTAAACGCACTAGTTTCATTAGAGCATATTGTACTATCTTGGAGGGATTCATGTGGGAAAACTTCAAAGAGGAGATGCACTATCACATGAGGAAGTGCATAGATTTTTTGCAGGTTGAAGAGGGGCATAGCTCTTGGGAAGAGGTATCATTACCACCTCCTTATTAATTTGGTGTGAGAGGGAGCTCATACATGAGTTACCTAAATGATTAAAATCAATTGTATGGTAAGGATTATATTTCTGAACATCATGATGTATTTACTATATACTTGTATTTTCTTACCACACATGTGCAAGGCATTGCTCCAGGAGGGGGAACACTTTCTTATTTTCTTCTTGGGCTACTTGGGGCCATGAGAAATGGTGATGTTGACCATTCCTTAGAATATTTTGGGGAGATGATGTACTCTTCATGGTGTGATTCATTAACACCAACCATCATACACCTTCTCCAAGCATGCAAGAATAATGGGGCAGAAAAAAAGTGGTGGGAGAAACACTTTTTATTTCATATCCTATGGTATTTATGAGTAAATCTGCGCTGGTTGCACATGATGGACCATTGTCCTTCTCCTTTACTACATATGGCAGCTAGCATGGCTTTAATTATGATTCCATATGCTGAAGGTGTTCTTATCTTTGCTGGGAGCATGATTGGAGAGAGACACATTGGTTGGATGTGTCCTTAAGGAAGGAAATTTCCCACACCTTTTTCACTACATGATTCAAGGGGAGAATAGGAGATGATATGGCCACTATAGTTGATCACTTGTTTCTTAATGAGATGGACCATATGATTTTTTGGAGCACTTAGGACATGCCTCTCATGAACATTTGGGAGGATCTTTTCTATGAATTACAAAGCTGGGAGGTGATTCATTTCATTTGGATGATAGCATGGAGATGGGAGTCTTTCATTTGGAATGAAGTCCCCTATGATTTTCATCACTTCTACCTTGAGAAGGCCATTGATCAGCAAGAAGGTTTCCATCCGAACCTTCCAATATTTCATGATGAGAGACATTTGGTTGATCCACCAAAGGCCAACTTACACATTTGGGAGGAACCATTGGGAGACAGAACTATTGCAGAATATCTGAAACAATGGTGGAGACTATTGGATGTGGAGGCCACAAGCTGTAATATCCCGAAAAGGGAGAATGCAGTAATACTTCACACAATATAAGAACTTACAAAAATATAAACATTAAATCTAAGTACAAATCAGAATATGCAGAAAGAGCCAAGCTATTTTATTATATTGGATATGATTTAGTTACACAAGTAAAGAATATAGGTAGATCTAGCCAAAAATATGAGCTAGTATCACCCTGAAAACATGCATAGGATCACCCATCTTGAATGAGATTGGAGATCATGTCCAATATCATTCACATTATTAGTTGCTCAACTACCTCTTTTTGAAGATCTAGGCTAAATTAATCCACATTCACACACATAAAGTGGATATTTATTCTTATTGAGGATTATGGGTCCCTCCACCCTTTTATTTACTTAATTCATCAAGAAAATCAAGGACTCTAATATTCCAAATATAATGTGAAAATTTGGGAATATTACAGACCCCCCCCATAAAAATGTTTCTTTTCCTCAAGCAACTCCAAAAGTAAATGCAAGGCCATCTATTCCCCTCCAAATGGCATCCACATAAGGAAGGCTTCCTCCATTTTCTGCAATAGGTTATGTATGTTTGGTTCCAAAGTTGTCTTTTAAAAACATAAATAATGACCTCCAACCGTTTGGTTAGATGTCATCCTTCCATCATGAAGTACCAAGTGAAAACCATATGATGTCCAACATCATCATTAATACATGAGAGACATAAAATAAAGTAGCTCTCTCCACAAAGTAAAAGCTTCATCATACAATACATTCCTTCATCCCATGTTTCATGAACTTGATTGAGCATTGGCATGCTCTTATTCTTAGCCCTGTTGGCCTTATGAGATCCAAACTTAATCATTCCAAAGTCATGAAAAAGAAGAAGGAAAGGAGTTATATGGGTAGAAAAATATGTCAAACCATATTCTCCTAAGAGTAACCACCAGAGTAAGGCCCTTTGCTGCCATCCTCCATCTCCTCCATGTAAGATAGTCAAGCCAAACTCCCCCATAAGAAACCAAAGCAACAAGAGATCTTGCTGCCTTCTCTCCTCCTCATGTGCATCATGAAGCAAAAGCATAATAGTGGAAATATGAGATGTCACATTAGCCCAATACAAAGAAACAACATCAATGCACATCATGAGATCATTATGCCAAATTTTACACAATACAAAACACATAGACATAGGAGATGTCATGTGGTGGAAAAATTCTCTCAAGTGAAACCAAAATGAACATGCCTTAATTTGCTGCAATTTATCATTGAAACACAAGGCATGATTCAGAAAATGATGAGCTATTGGGTGGTATCTGTTAGCCACTGATAAATTCTGTTATACCAAGAGGTGGCTAATTTTTTTCTTCAAAAACTCCAAGAGATAATTCCCCTTTGAGAACCTATCATCCTTGAATTTTTTATGAAGATAAATAATTCTTTAGTTAATCTTCACTACTGTTTCCCTTATGAACCTGAAAACATTTGTTGTTTTCCTGAAGAAAATACTGTTGAAAAACCCCATTTTCCATCATTTTTACTCCTTTCACTCATAATTAAACTCCATTTTTATCCCTTTTTCCTCATAAAAATTCATCATTTTTCCTCATTTTTCTCCATTTCCCTTCATAAATTCCCTTTAAAAAGGTTTAAAACTCCTTTTTGACCTTATCAAAACCCCCAAAATCCTTTCGAAATCCTTGAAAAATCACAAAAAACAGTCTTTTGAACTAAGGCCTTTAGCCCCTTTCAGCCAAACCCTAAACCACTTCCCCACCATACGACCCATGCCTAGGATGAGGCGCTAAAGCCCCGGGCGCTTATTGCTAATTGGAAGTTTTTAATGTATCACCCCTGCGCCCCCCGATTGCGATCCTCTGATTCAATCTAGACCGTTGAATCCACAAGAACTGATGGACTAGATTAATCGTAACTCCGCCCATTTTTCTCCGCTATTATCCCTCCGATTAAATCTCAACCATCGATTTGACCCCTAGATCCGACGGTCAATATGCAATCACATCGCAAATTTTCTTATGTGCTTTCCTCTGTCCTCTACCGATTCACGATCGCATGATCGGATCTGGGTCATCCATTAACCAAGATCTAACGGTCTAGATGAAGCCTTACTTCCTTTGTTATTTGATACAGCCTGACAGTGTAAAGTGCTCGGCAAAGATCCACCGTCGATCTCTACAGATCAACGGCCCACATTCATCCTCTTTTCGCCCTTTACATTTTCTTCATATTTCCCCCTTATCCCAATTATAACATTTATCAAAGAAATTCAATGGTCGGATAGCATTTTACCCCTCTATTGCGCGCCGAGCTTATGACGTTACTTGGACCCCACCTATTCTATTATCCCGCAACTCTTCATATATCGCACTCTACCTGCACCGTTGGATCTAGATCATCCAATCAAACGACCTGTAATCAATATCGCGTGATTTTTGAGCCCATTCCACAGTGCACAACTTTTACGCGATATAGGCGCCTTTAAATCGCGGTTTAACGCAATCCATCGCTTCCAAAGTTTTCAAAACCACATTATCACTGAGTTTATGCCGAAATCGCTCGTTTGGTTTTCTCATGAAACCACTATCCCCTACAGTGTTATTTTGATTTTAATCCTACCATTGATTATCCTAATCTAACGGTTTATATTATAACACAACCCCTTCGCTTGTCCTTCCATCCTTGCCCCAATACATTTCACAGAGAAATCTCCACCATTCATATTTTTGATGGAACGTCCCGGACTAAATCTGACCCTCATTTCATCCAACTGCCTCCCCATCAACCCATCGAGCAATCTCGATCGTCGATTAGTCTGAATCGATGACCATGATTTAACATAACCTCCAAAGCAGCCTTACCCCATTCCTTCATGGATTTTCTTAAATTTTCTGTGTTTTGTGCAGGTTTTCAAGCTTTCTCCATAGTTTTAAAAAGAAATCAAAGGTCGGGGATGACGATCCACTAGGCCATTATTAACGAAGAACATGAAAATATAGGGTTCAAACAACCATTTTTACCATGTCTCATGAACATTGGTAATATTATGAAAACCCTTCGTGCACCTGTAACACAGCTAAAGGACATAGTCAGAGACCATTTATTGAATAAAATCAGCATTGAAGATAAAATATTAAAAAGTATCAGGGTTTTAAAGGTTTGAATCAAAGTTTTAAAAAGGATCAAGACATAAAATCAGAAAATCAAATACCTTATCCACAGTCAACAGAGTATGAAGACCGGAAGAAAGAAATTAAGCTAAATTAGGCCTAAAACATAGATCTAAAGTAAATTAAAGGTGTTTTAGGGAAAACAAAGAAATATATCAGTCTGAGTAGCCTCCACTGCCACATCGGGGGCTAATTGAATTCCCCAGCTACCAAAGAGCCACATGCAGCCTAAAAAAATCAGGAGAAGGCCTATTTATTGTCGAAACAAAATATATTTGCATAAAGACACCTAAACAGTTATTACCAAAGAAATAATAAATTCTAAAAAATATCAGTGAAGTTATTGTAAAGGATAGATAGGCGTCAAAGTCAATATTTTTACCCATTTAAGCCTTATAAGACATTAACAGAGTAAATGATACAGAGTTGTAATTCGATGCATTCCTACCTCATGCCTTGCATGGTTTTCAAGGCCAGGAATTGCATTTAGTGTAGAATTTATTACACTTCAATCCTAAAACTCTTCCACCTCCTCATTTCTTCTATAAATTCTTCTGAATAAGATGAGATATAGGTTGGTTGATTTTTCACTAGTTGTAATACTGAAACTCTCCGAGATAATACATAGTCTATCTGAAGTTGAGGAAGAAATTGAAGTCTTGGAAGCCTGATGACGTTGTTGCATACTTGTTCTTGAGAAGGCTCTATCATTGGATCCATGAGCTTGGCTATTGGTGAAGTATTATGAACTATTTAATGTTTTCTCCTGTTTTAATTTTGTTCCATAAATTCTTAGTACAGTAGGATGAAAGTTTTAGGCTAAGAAATGACTCTTGGAAGCACCTTAGACCTGTTCATGCTTCACTGTTTTATGTTTTCTTCTGCTGAGATATTTTAGAGTCTTCAATCTCTCTCTTTAGTCCTCATGCTTGTTTATTTCTATAATAGCTCAAATAGTTGGTTTCAGCATGATTTATGGTTTTCCCTGCTTGTCTGCTATCACTTGAAAGTTGTTATTGAAGTCTCCCTTTGAAGTACCATTGTTTTAAGTTAGCCAAGGAGGTCTGTTTCGATCATGCCCTTTGCCCTTGCTTGAATAGTTGTTTCAAAGGTCTTTATAGTTGTAATCATAGATTTTTTTAGGTTTTCCCTCTTCTATGACTGCAATTATCAGTGAATCTTTTATGTTTTCTAAATCATTTGAAAAAAAATCTTTGAGGAATTAGGATGTGCTCCCGAATCTTAGATTTATTTTAAAAATTGTTTTGAAGTCATTATTTTCTTAAAGTGTGTTTGTAGAATTTATGGTTAGCCTTGTCTATCAAATACCTCTTTATTGTTCAAATTATGTTTTCAAATTCCCTTTTTTTAGAATTCAAACTCTCTTTCTAAACCATTAATGTCCATCTCATTCCAAAAACCAAAGGATCACACGGCCAAGTTAGATTTTCCCTTTTATATCCCATATCCATTGATAAGTTTGTTATAACCTCTTTTTGACTCCATTACCCAATGAATCTAGCATTTCCCCTTTCTATCTATCTTTCCTAGACCTTTCATGTTTTCTTATGTCTTTAAACCAAACAAACAAACAAATACTTGCACTTAATAACTAGTCTAAAACCAATACCCAAAGCACACAAGGTAAACCTTTGCAAAGACAAATATTGAGAGATCCCTCTCTAAGAACAGGAGGACTAGATCCTAGAACTCTAAAGATTGGTTTTATGTTGCCTTGTCTTTTGATTTTCCAAACTATCAAAACACGGGACCCCAACATAATGGCGATCATGGTGGGACCCTAAGTAAAAACCTTAAAACAAAACACTCATTGTCCAATAAAACGTAAGTAAATTTCTTCAAGCACTTCCAAGCATGATGGTAATCATGATAAGACTTATTTGAATCAGTGACAAACTAAGTAACCCTTAGGATTCTCATAGAACCTTATCAAACCTTGAAGGAATAAATTAGCAAGCCATAAGAATGAACTCTGTATGTTTTTGAAACCTTAGCTAAGTGTTAAATCATATTTAGGACACTCTCATAACCCATAGGACTAAAAAAAACTCAGAAAAACACAAAAAACATTTTAGTTTGGCTTCATAATAAACATGGTGGTGGAACCATCCAATATTTTACCTTCATAGGAGCTAAAAAGCTTCCACCTGGCGACTCCACTAGCCCTAGTCGGCCTATTACTCATCTAGGTCTCCAGATATATTTAGGATTGTGTTAAACAACCTCAAGGAAGTTTAGAAGCCTAGTCCCATACTATATAAGACATTGTGAGAGGTAAAACTTCCAAAACGCAGTCCCTAAAACTTTAAACTCTCTCATTTTTGAAAAGCAGTTTGGCTTCACATAGGATCAACACTAGATCTCATCCAGACCCAAATCCTCCTTTAATAGTTGACAATCCAAAGAGAATTTTGTGGCAGACTTCTAAGTCTGGAAAATCAGCTGCTAATAGGAGCCTCTTAAGAACAAAATCTGTCCCTGAAAACCTTGTTGTCTTAGAGGATTCACACTTTGATGTACATCACACAAAGAACATCTTTAGAACTAGATCTCAAGGTGATTTAAACCAAACTGATCTTGACATTGCAGATTTGCAACAGAGCTTTAGTAGAGAAGCCCCACCTTCCACTCCTCTTGATTCACAACTTCTTCATCACTTTAGCCTTTTCCATAACAAATCTGCTCAAAACCAGTTTGCTAGTTCAAGTCTTTCTTCCACTCCAACCCATACTACCACTATTCAAAACACCCCTTTTCAGCCCATTTTCCCCCTTGTGAATCCACCCCTTTTAAATCCACCTTTATTTCAAGCCATGGCAACATGGTATGCCCCATTAGTGTTACCACAACCTCTGCTTCCATTACCAAATGAGTACCAATCCAAAATTCCTCATTTCACTGCAAAAGAGTCTACAACAGCTCAACATCACGTAGATAGGATGGATGATGCATTTGATTACATGGAGATAGAGGATGAGACCATATAGATGATAATATTTTCCCAAATTTTAGGAGGATAAGTAAAGAAATGGTTTAAAAACTTACCTCCTAATAGCGTCAATGATCTCCTTGCTTTGCATCAAACAATCATCAACAAATGGGAACTCAAAAAGAACCCTGTCCAAATACTAGTAGAGTATAGTAGTCTTAAAAGGAATCAAGGAGAGAGCATTCATGACTATTCCACTAGATTCAACAGTGTTTACAATGCTCTTCCACCTCACATGAAACCTCCCCAAGGCATGGCCTTAGTAAGATACCCTGAAGGCTTTGATGTTGAAATGGCTTATCAGCTAAGAGAGAGAGATTACTTAACTCTAGAGGACATGCAGAAAGGAATTGTCAGTGTGGAAGCAAACATAATTGAGAAAAGAAATAGGTTGAGATCAAAGAAGAGGGTAACTTGAAAAGATGACATTGCACCCTCAACCTCAACTTCTGACACTAAAATTCATAACCTAGTGAAGGTAATGGAGAGGATGCTTGGAAAGATAAACTTGAATGATAGAGTGCCACCAAGAGAACCTCAAAAAAACCAAAATAGAAATAGAAATCAGAATTATAGAAGAGAAAAAAAATAAAGATAAGAAAAAAGAAAATTACCAACATATTAGACTTCCCTTCCAACAAAACTATGTAGATCAATATGAGGAAGATAGGGAGATTGAAATGTTGGGAGAAGTTCATGTGAACTTGATTGGATCAGATAGTGGGGATGATGTTTTCGTCACTGAAGAAGAACAAGGTTTCTTCTCATCTGATCAAAATACAAACACCTATGAAGATTTTGATGATTACAAATTGGGGTTTGAAAATGCAATCATGGAGGCGCACAAACAATATGATCTGAGAAGCAAAGGGAACGTAGACAATTCAAAAGATAATAACACTAGCATTGCTGTCAAGAAAAATGAAAAAATTAAGCCTAAGAAGACAGTAGAGAAACCCAACCTTTTGGCTAAGAAAAAAAATTCAAACAAAGACAAAAGCATCCAGCCAAATGTTGAACAAAGCACCCCTAGCACTTCAGCTAGTGGTCTCAAAAAAACTGTCCCAATTACCAGTCCAAACAAGGTTCAGCAAATCAAAATTTCTGAAAGGAATTCAATTGAAAAGATAGATGTAAATATGACCAAATCAATAGTTCCTTTCAACCTTGAGGGAGAGATTGCAAAGATAAAAATTAACATCCCTCTAGCTTAACTAGTAACCCAAGAGGTGTACAAAAACCAAGTTTTAAAAGCTTTAAAATTAGGAAGTGATACTGACACCTTAAAATTGACAGATGACAAGCCTGAGTTGTTGTTTGGTCCAAAAGTTGAAGGAAAATACCAAGAAGGAGTTGTCCCTCCCTTCTATGTTAGTTTGAACATACATGAGAAAATTTTACACAATGCCATGTTAGACTCTGGAGCTTCACATAATCTAATGCCCAAGGTAGTAATGGAAATCTTAGGCTTAGAAATTACTAAACCATACAAGGATTTGTATTCCTTTGACTCAAGCAGAGTCAAATTCTTGGGTTTAATCAAAGATTTATGTGTTAACTTATCTGAAATCCTTGATAAGAGTCTAGTAATGGACATAGTTGTGGCTGACATTCCCCCTAAGTATGGCATGCTTTTATCAAGATCATGGGGAGAAAAAATTCAAGGAAGCCTTCAAATGGACATGTCTTATGCCACCATCCCTATTTTTAACCAAAATAGAAGATTATACAGGGAATCTCACATGAAATACATGGTGAGAAACATAGATAAACCAAACAAATCTCAAATCTATTCCATTCAGTCAAGCTTAGATTCCTTCATCTTATAAAATGAAGATGAAATCACTTAGGAAGAAAAGGAAAACCAAGAGCCAATCAGTTCATGAAAACAATCAAACCTTCCCTCAAATGAAATTCAAAACATTGAAAATCAACAGCAACAAGAGAATGAAAATGAGGTTGATATACTTTGGACAATAAATTTTGATAGAGCTTGTAACAAAACAAGTGCAGGGGCAGGTGTATGGATTCAAAATACGAATAATATTTTTTCATATAAATTGGATTTTCCATGCACAAACAATATTTCTAAATATGAAGCCCTTCTCCTTGGCTTACAATTGCTTAAACAATTAGAAGCCCAAAAGATATCAATCTTAGGATATTCTGAACTTATCATAAGACAAATCAAAGGAGAATACTCAGCTAGAAACCCAAGACTTAGAGAGTATTGAAACACTGCCCTAGATTTTTTAAAAAGCTTTGAAAAGTATGAACTCAGTTTCATTCCAAGAGCACAAAATCATCTAGGAAATGAACTTGCTTTCAATGCTAGCAATTGCCAAATACCTGAGATAAATGAACAACTTAGTGTAAAGGTAAAACACAGGCCTGCAGTGCCTGATAATGAGGATCATTGGAAAGTGTTTGATTCTAACAAACACATAGACGATTTCTTAAAATCAGAAAATGATTTCGACATACCAATATTAGAAACTAGCCATAAAGAAAATTGTTTGTATATTGAACAAATCCCAGAAATTGAAATGACATATTCTACTGATATAAATCAATATGAGAATCCTTTTGAAGAAGAATTAATTGACTATGCATACTAGAAAGACTTGGAATTCTTACAGTGCAAAAGTGATACAATTCCAAGAGGTCTCACACCTTTAGAGCACCTTTTTTATTTTAATTATGTAGCCAAAGAACCCAGAATGGAGCCTGTGGAAAAAGATGTAGAAGAACATAACATAGGTAGCCTAGCAGAACCCAAAATGATTAAACTGTCCAGCACTCTCCCAGCTCACATAAAATTGCAATACATAGAGCTGTTCAAAGAATTCAAAGATGTGTTTTCTTGGGGGTACAAAGATCTGAAATCTTATGGTACTAGCATCATTCATCACAAGATTCCTTTGAAGGAAAATCAAAAGCCTTTTAAATAAAAACTAAGAAGAATGAACCCTATTTTATTACCTTTATTTAAGGCAGAAATTGAAAAGATGCATGATGCTGGGATTATAGTACCAAATAGATATTCAGAATGGGTATCAAACTTAGTTTCTGTTAGGAAAAAGACTGGAGAAATTAGGCTCTGCATTGACTTTAGAAATTTAAATAGAGCCTCTCTAAAAGACAACTACCCTTTGCCCAAGATGGACCATATAATTCAAAGGGTAGTTGGGTAAAAAAGGATATCACTCTTAGATGGGTTCTCAGGTTATAATCAAGTGTTAGTGCTCCCAAGTGATCAACTCAAAATTGCTTTTACTACACCTTGGGGCACCTTTATGTATGTCAAAATGCCATTCGGTTTGATGAATGCAGGTGCCACCTTCCAAAGGGCCATGGACATAGCCTTCTATGAATATATTGGCTATTTCATAATCATTTACCTCGATGACATAACCATTTTCTCAAAAACTGATGAAGAACATTTGATTCACTTGAGAAAAGTTTTTGAGAAGTGTAGGAAATTTGGCTCATCTTTGAATCCCAAGAAGACACTCTTTGGTCTCCAAGAAGGTAAACTTCTTGGTCACATAATTTCAGAAGAGGGAATAAAAATAGACCCTAAAAGGATAGATGGCATATTGCAAATCAGCCATCCAAGAAGCCTCAAAGAATTGTAATCTTTCATTGGAAAGATTAATTTTTTGAGGAGGTTTATCCCCAACCTTGCCGAGCTATTAAAAAACATTACAAACATGATTAAGAAATATGTAGGTGTGAAATGGACTTTACCAGCTAAATAATCATTTTAATTAGTTAAACAAGCTCTCTCTCAAACACCAGTCTTGATTAGTCTAGATTTTACCAAAGACTTTTATATCCTTTCTTTTGCATCTGAGCATACAATAGCTGCAGTTTTACTTCAAAAGAATGACTTGGGGCAAGAACAACCAATAGATTTCTTTATTACGGCCTTAAGAGATGCTCCTCTCAAATATAACATCATGGAGAAGCAAGCCTTAGCATTAGTGAAAGCATTAAAGACTTTAGAGTCTACATTTTACACTCACATAATTTCTTTGTTCCACATACTGTTGTCAAGGATATTCTAAGTCAAGACCCTGATGGTAAAAGGGGCAAATGGATTGAAACTATTCTTGAGTATGACTTAGAAATCAGGCCCACCAAACTAGATAAAGGGCAAGGATTAGCAAAACTTATGGCTGAGTCTAACTTCCAAGCACTAGACATGAATATGGTAGATGTATTGGAAGAAACAAAGGAATCTACTGCTCCTTTCATTGAAGAAACATTTTTGAATTCTCCTTGGTATGCTGACATTATTTATGTGTTTTTATATCTAAATTCCCCTCCTTCTTTGTCTAAAACTAAAGCTAGATTTTTGAGACAGAAAGCTTTGAGTTATTTCATCTTAGATGGGTTATTATATTGGAAAAATGCTGTTGGAATTTTTCTTAAATGTTTACTTGAAGATGATGTAGGAAAGATCATGCATAAGCTGCATGAACGAGAATGTGGAGGACACCTCTACTAGAAGACCACAACAAACAAAATTCTTAGATCTGGTCACTATTGGCCCACCCTTTTCCCAGATACTCAGAAGTTTGTCATGTCTTGCCATAAGTGTCAAAAATTTTATGGCAAAAGAAAACTCCTTCCCTTACCATTACATCCTATCAGTGTAGAGCCACCCTTTCAACAATGGGGCTTGGACTTCATTGGGGAAATTCACCCATCTTCATCAGCCCAACATAAGTGGATCCTCACTGCCACTGACGTCTTTACCAAGTGGATAGAAGCTATACCCTCTAGGAATTCCAACGACTTTGTCATTATCAAGTTCCTTGAAACAAATATCCTATCCAGATTTGGTTGTCCTAGAAAAATCATAACTGATAATGCTGCTTCCTTTAAATCCAAGAAAATGGCTGATTTTTGTCACAAATACCACATTACCTTGGGCCATTCTACTGCCTACTATCCCCAAGGAAATGGATTAGTTGAATCCTCCAACAAGAGCCTCATTAATATCATAAAAAAGCTGTTGGAACAAAATTAGAAATCATGGCACAGTAAGCTGGTTCATGCTTTATGGGCTGATAGATTAACTACAAAAAAATCAATAAATATGTCCCCCTATTAGCTGGTTTATGGCATGGATATAGTCTTTCCAACCTCATTAGGAGTTCCAGTCATGAAACTCCTTCAAGAAGTGTAGATTGAAGAGAATGACATGCAGAGAAGAATCAACCAAAAAATTCATTTACAGAAGACCAGAGAAGAATTCTATGAAAGAACATAGTTAGTCCAAGAAAATATCAAGAAAAGCTTTGATAAAAGGACTAAGGCAAACAATTTGCAAGTTGGAAATGTTGTCCTTAAGTGGGATTCAAGAAGGGAAGAGAAGGGAAAACACGACAAGTTTGAGAACTTGTGGAAAGGGCCCTATATTATTCATGCTGAAAGGGGTCACAATGCATTTTTCTTGAAAGAATTGAATGGAGAAGATTTATATGGAGGTCCTGTCAATGGCAGGATGCTAAAGCATTACTTTTGCCAAGAGTCATGAGTTTCAAAGCATTTTATTTTTCATTGTAAATATCATAGTCTGAACATTGCATTCAAAGTTAAAAAAATAAAAATGAAAAAACAATAGAAAGGAGAAAAAAGAGGGCAGATTGTAAAACAAGAAAGGTACAGCCCCATACCAAAAAGAGAAACAAAGATTGAAAGTGTGCAAGCTCAAATGCCACTCCTAAAAACACACTTCTAGTTAGTCATACAGCCTAATCATGACTAATTAGCTTTTCAATTTTATCCTGATAGGTTAGTGAATTAGATTTTCCAAACAACTCAATCTTGGCTTATCATTAAGCTAGATTAGGTTAGAAAAAATTGGTTCTAATAAACTCAAAACTTGAACCAGGAAAGAACGAAAAACAACTCAAACAAAGTCAAAATCAGAGCTGAAGAAAAAAGAGGGATGTTCTTAAAAATTTTAGATCTTAAGCCTTCACCATTTTTATTTAATTTTCTACAAATAATTATCTATGTGCAGCTTGTTTTTATGCCATAGATCAGCAACAAGTTAGATTCTTCAATCCTGACTTGTCTTCTTTTTAAATTTCTTGTTTTAGAAATTAGAGAATAGAAATCTATTAGACAGTCTAATCCTAACATATAGTAGTTAGATAGAGAAGCTTATGAACTCAACTGCTTAATCTGAGTTCATGGAGGAATAAGATTAGACTTATATTAGTTTTTTTTTTTCAAAAGAATAAAATGTTGTTGAAGAGAGTTGGCCAGTCTAAATGCACTCTAAAAAGAAGAAAAATGTTAGGATTATTAGGAATGGGTAGGTATATTTGTTGTTTTGACAAAATCCCATTATTCTAAATTGATGCAGAGATCATCAAAAAGAAAGGTTGCTGCCCAATGGATTAAGGCACTGGTTTAATGAAAGCCAGAGATTTGCAGCTGAGGTTCTAGACACCTAAAGAACCAGTTGTCTTCCCCAAGTGGAGCCACTATTAGCCACTGATAAATTCCGTTATACCAAGAGGTGGCTAATTTTGTTCTTCAAAAACTCCAAGAGATAATTCCCCATTGAGAACCTATCATCCTTCAAGTTTTTATGAATATAAATAATTATTTAGTTAATCTTCACTACTGTTTCCCTTATGAACCTGAAAAATCTGTTGTTTGCCCGAAGAAAAGACCGCTAAAAAACCCCATTTTCCATCATTTTTACTCCTTTCACTCATAATTAACCTCCATTTTTATCCCCTTTTCCTCATAAAAATCCTCCTTTTTCCTCATTTTTCTCCTTTTCCCTTCATAAATTCCCTTTAAAAATGTTTAAAACTCCTTTTTGACCTTATCGAAACCCCCAAAATCCTTTCGAAATCCTTGAAAAATCACAAAAAATAGTCTTTTGAACTAAGGCCTTTAGCCCCTTTTGACCAAGCCCTAAACCACTTCCCCACCATACGACCCACGCCCAAGACCAGGTGCTAAAGCCCTGGGTGCTTATTGCCAATCAGAATTTTTGAATGTATCACCCCTGCGCCCCCCGATTGTGATCCTTTGATTCAATCTAGACCGTCGAATCCACAAGAACCGACGACCCAGATTAATCGTAACTTCGCCCATTTTTCTCCGCTATTATCCCTCCGATTAAATCTCAACCATCGATCTGACCCCCAGATCCGACGGTCAATATGCAATCGCATCGCAAATTTTCTTATGTGCTTTCCTCTCTCCTCCGCCAATTTGTGATCTCGCGATCGGATCTGGGTCGTCCATTAAGCAAGATCTAACGGTCCAGATCAAGCCTTACTTCCTTTGTTATTTGATACAACCTGGAAGTGTAAAGTGTTCGGCGAAGATCCACCGTCAATCTCTGTAGTTCAACGGCCCACATTCATCCTCTTTCAGCCATTTAAATTTTCTTCATATTTCCCCCTTATCCCAATTATAACGTTTATCAAAGAAATTCAATGGTCAGATAGCCTTTTACCCTCCATCGCATGCCGATCTTGCTGTCGTTACTTGGACCCCACCTATTTTATTATCCCATAACTCTTCAGATATCATGCTCTACCTGCACCGTTGGATCTGGATCATCCAATCCAACGGCCTATAATCCATATCTCGTGATTTTTTAGCCCATTCCACAATGCACAAATTTTACGCGATATAGGCAGTTTTAGAAATCCACATGTCGAACGTAGACCTATATCGCGTTCCAAAAGCTAAAATCACATTACCGCCTTAGAGCCACGCGAAAACCACTGTCGGTTTTCTACCAAACCAATATCCCCTATAGTGTTATTTTGCTTCTAATCCTGGTCATTGATTATCCTAATCTAATATTTTATATTATAATGTGACCCCTTCGCTTGTCCTTCCATCTTTTCCCCAATTCATTTCACCGAGAAATCTCCACCGTTCATCTTTTTGATCGAACGACCCGAACTTAATCTGACCCTCATTTCATCCAACCGCCTCCCCACCAACCCATTAAGCAATCTTGATCATTGATTAGTCTGGATCGACGACCACGATTTAACCTAACCTCCAAAGCAGCCTTACCCCATTCCTTCACAGATTTTCTTAAATTTTATGTGTTTTGTGCAAGTTTTCAAGCTTTCTCCATAGTTTTAAAAAGACATCAAAGGCCGGGGATGACGATCCCCCAGGCCATTATTAATGAAGAACATGAAAATATAGGGTTCAAACAACCATTTTTACCATGTCTCATGAACATTGGTAATATTATGAAAACCCTTCGCGCACCTGCAACACAGCTAAACGACATAGTCAGAGACCATTTATTGAAGAAAATCAGCATTGAAGATAAAATATTAAAGAGTACCAGGGTTTTAAAGGTTTGAATCAAATTTTTAAAAAGGATTAAGGCATAAATTCAGAAAATCAAATACCTTATCTACAGTGAACAAAGTATGAAGACCGGAAGATAGAGATTAAGCTAAATTAGGCCTAAAACACATATCTAAAGTAAATTAAAGGTGTTTTAGGGAAAACAAAGAAATCTATCAGTCCAAGCAACCTCCACTGCCACATCAGGGGCTAATTGAATTCCCCACCTACCAAAGAGCCACCTGCAGCCTAAACAAATCAAGAGAAGGCTTACTTATTGCCGAAACAAAAGATATTTGCATAAAGACTCCTGAACAGTTATTACCAAAGAAAGAATAAATTCTAAAAAATGTCAGTGAAGTTATTGTAAAGGATAGATAGGTCTCAAAGTTAATATTTTTACCCATTTAAGCCTTATAGGACATTAACAGAGTAAATTATACAAATTTGTAATTCGATGCATTCCTGCCTCGTGCCTTGCTTGGTTTTCGAGGCTAGGAATTGCATTTAGTGTAGAATTTATTACACTTCAATCCTAAAACTCTTCCACCTCCTCTTTTCTTCTATAAATATTTATGAAGAAAATGAGATACAGGTTGGTTGATTGTTCACTAGTTGTAATACTGAAACTCTCCGAAATAATACATAGTCTGTCCGAAGTTGAGGAAGAAATTGAAGTCTTGGAAGCCTGATGATGCCATTTCATACTTGTTCTTGATAAGGCTCTATCATTGGATCCATGAGCTTGGTTGTTGGTGAAGTATTCTGAACTGTTTAATGTTTTCTCCTATTTTCATTTTGTTCCATAAATGCTTACTACAGTAGGATGAAAGTTTTAGGCTAAGAAATGACTCCTGGAAGCACCTTAGACTTGTTCATTGATCCGGATTTTATGCAGGAACGCAACAGAATACAGATATAACCATAGATACAGAGATGCAGCGGAAATAAGGCTTCATTTTATTAATAAAAGAATGACTGCAATAAGCTTACAAACATAATGGAAATGAGCTAGGGCACTGGTAGCGTATCTCTGAGAAGAGATGTAGCGTACGCAGGCCTCTAAACTGTGTTACATTGAGGCTCGCAGGCCTATTACAGACATAATAGAAATAGATGAGCTAGGGTACTGGCAGCGTATCCCTGAGAAGAGATGTGGTGGCTACCAGCCCCTGAACTGTGTTACAATACAAACATAATGGAGATGCGGCGAGCTAGGGCACTGGTCGCGCTTATCTCTGAGAAGAGATGTGTCGGCTCCCAGCCCCCTGAACTATCTTACAATGAGGCTCGAGGGCCTATTTATTGTTGAGAAACAATGTAGAATCCGAAACGTCCAAAACCCTAACCGTAGGAGATGAAGCGCCAAAACTGTGGGCCCCGTTTGGGTAAATTGGTCTCTCAACTTCCCAGGGGCGTAACTTTGGCATACGATCTCCGTTTGACGCGTACCATACCTCGTTAGAAAGATCTATCCGAGGACTACAAATTTGGAACGGGCAACATCGGTCCATGGACCCATGTTGCCCTCCGTTTTCCCCAAAAACGTCGTTTAGGGCCTCAAAACGGCTCCGGAAGTTTAGGACCGGCTTGCTAAAAATAGTATCCAATGTGAAGCACAAAGTAGAAATAACTGATGGTGGGGGTTCAAATGGACTTGATGGTGGCCACCAATATCCTGGATTATTAATGCCCCAAAACGGCTCCGGGTATGCAGGACCCGAAAACCTGCTATAAATAGTAAGCTGTGCTGAAGCTGAAAAACTGAAAGAATTGATGATGCGGGTCCAAATGGAATAGGTGGGAGGCCACCGATATCCACCTGGATCATTCATCCTTCAATGTTTTATGTTTTCTTCTGCTGAGGTATTTTAGAGTCTTCAATATCTCTCTTTAGTCCTCATTCTTGTTTATTTCTATAATAGCTCAAATAGTTGGTTTTAGCATGATTTATGGTTTTCCCTACTTGTTTGCTATCACTTGAAAGCTATTATTGGAGTCTCCCTTTGAAGTACCATTGTTTTAAGTTAGCCAAGGAGGTCTGTTTCGATCATGCCCTTTGCCCTTGATTGAATAGTTGTTTCAAAGGTCTTTGTAGTTGTAATCATAGATGCTTTTAGGTGTTCCCTCTTCTATGACTGCAATTATCAGTGAATCTTTTATGTTTTCTAAATCATTTGAAATGAAATATTTGAGGAAATAGGATGTGCTCCCAAATATTAGATTTATTTTAAAAAAAAATTTGAAGTCATTATTTTCTTAAAGTGTGTTTGTAGAATTTATGGTTAGCCCTGTCTATCAAATACCTCTTTATTGTTCAAATTATGTTTTCAAATTCCCTTTTTTGAGAATTCAAACTCTCTTTCTAAACCATTAATGTCCATCTCATTCCAAAAACCAAAGGATCCTACGGCCAAGTTAGATTTGCCCTTTGATATCCCATATCCATTGATAATTTTGTTATAACCTCTTTTTGATTCCATTACCCAATGAATCTAGAATTTACCCTTTCTATATATCTTTCCTAGACCTTTCATGTTTTCTTATGTCTTTCAACCAAACAAACAAAAAAACACTTGCACTTAATAACTAGTCTAAAACGAATACCCAAAGCACACAAGGTAGAACTTTGCAAAGACAAATAATTTGAGAGATCCCTCTCTGAGAACAGGAGGACTAGATCCTGGAACTCTAAATATTGGTTTGATGTTGCCTTGTATTTTGATTTTCCAAACTATCAAAACACAGGACCCCAATAGTATCCATACTCACCCAAGAGAAACTAGCGCAGCCATGCCTCCTTCTTCATTTCATATGTGTTTTTCAAGGCATGGATCAGAAAAAGAGGAGCCTTTGGAAATTCATAGAAATCACCCAATGGCAACCAACGTAACAAAGCTTGCTAGCCCATGTAAATCTACAAGTGATCATGTGTGTTACAGGTCAAAATACCTCCTCATCAGCTCAAAGGGGAAGACAAATATGGAAGAAGTACAAAGGCCTAAATTAAACCTATTTCTACCAGGGTAACCCTTGTCTATAACAAACACAAGAGCGTTATAATGCAGCTAATCAGTGAATCGGCCGCGTTAGTGGATAGGGAAACGCTCTGTTTACACTGGAGGGAAGCGTTACCCATGTTTTAAGTTTGAATCGGGAAAAGCCCATGGAGAATGATTTGAATCTCTGACTTTCCCTCACAAGAGAGTCAATTCACAAAAGAAACTGCAGAGCATCAGTTCACTATTGGTCATTGCTATAACAAGACTGAACTCCAAAGGAGGAAAAATCATAGAGATTAAAGAAACATCTAATTTTTTTCCATTCCAAACTAGTGGAAAGAGAAGGGAAACAATGGCTTTCTCCCTCTCCTATAAGAAGGAGCTGAAGGCTCTTAATTGAAGGTTGAAGGATTGCTAAAGGTTTTGGCATACTTGTGGAATAGAGAATAGTGTTGTGTTGTGAAGGCCAAGAGTCAAAGAGGTTCCTAGAGAGATTGTTGACTTGGAATTCTTCACTTGAGAGATAAGAGAGATTGGGAAACTGAGGAGGGCTTGGTACAACCGACGGTTGTAATCTTCCTTCTTTCAAAATCAATAGAACTGTGTTCGTTTTGTCCATTAAATGCTTAATATTGTCATTATTGCTTGAACATTTACATAAGTATGATATGAATGGCTCAGATGTGTAGAAGTTAGTAGTTCATTATATATTGACTTGACTGATAGGAAATATGTTATGTTAGAAATTACGCGGGTGCTTTGACTGGTTGCAAGACTAAGATTTGGAGCCGGTGAAGAAGGACTTTTGTTTCACTGCCTAGCGCTCTCCAAGGGACTCCAAGATTGTCAAAGAGGTAATTATATATCGCATTCCATTCAGTTATTTTAAGTTAATATTAACATGCTCATGCCATCTTTGTGAACAACACAGCTAATCTTACTGTCTTCCTCGGGCACCGGAAAGCCCTGAGAGGGATATTCGAAAACCAACAACCCAAGCAGTTTACCCTATAGCAGAATTGGTGACTCCGATGGGGAGTTTCCCCATAGTTTCCAGAATATTCTTTCCCTCCTCTCTTCTGTTCTCTGTTCACAGACCCTTCCGACCATTTTTGATGCCTAGTAGACATAACAAACGCTCGCAGAGTTCAATCCTGTTTCTGTTTGGCCAACTGAAGAACTTTTCCCTGGCTAACGCTACCTCTATAGGTTTTCCAGTGCGTTATAACGTTGTCTCTGTTAAAAAACAGTGAGTTAGTTGCTGTCTTTACTCATAGACAGAGCGTTACTCAACCAAAACCTTGTTGTTCACTGCTGTGATGGTGTTTTAGTTGCAGAGTTTTGGCCATCAGTACCTTTTGCTGACTGAATCCCTGTGCTTGTCCGCTAAGATGGAATTTCTATTTGTTTCTCTTGTTTGAAAAGTCAGTGTCCAAAGAATTTACCTTTTAAGAGGAATTTTTTTATTATTATTATTATTATTTTTCTGCATATAGCTGAGTTTATTCTAAAATTTCCAGTTCATAGACTGTTTAAAAGAGGTAGATAGAAGTCTGAATCTTTAAAAGCTGAACTGAGCTATTTGAATGTTAGTGCCTTGGATGTTGAAAAGAAACCTCTCCCTGTAGAAACACTCTTCATCGAATTTAATATCTAGAGCATGTTTTGCATGGTTTCTTGAGTCAGAGTCTCATCACATTTCATACGTCCACTCCCCCTCCGCAAGACTAATAATCAAGTACACTAAGAATAAAGTGATAATAAAATCAATCAACTCTTTTTTAACTCACACAAACATTAGTTCAGGCTAGGATCTTGGGTTAGGAACAATGAGAAAACTACCCAAGATCTCAAAACTTGAAACTAGAGTTATTAACGAGCGAAATCCTACTGCACTCATATTATCGGGACCGTTCCTTTACTGGAGCTCAGTGCGAGACAAAGAAGGTAGCCTGGCTTCGACTGCATCCTGTGGGTGTGTTATATATTGGGGTTCCCTTCGGGGATGTCGAAACTAGATCGGGGATCTAGGTATTCTGCCCATATAGCACACTGTCCTTGACCGTGGACCCCCCTGATGATGTCTATGATTTGAGGTATCTTTAGTGGCCATAATTTATAGGGACTTACACAAGGTGACTGGGACGGGCTGTCCTGGTACCTGAAACAGATGGACCCACTCTGTCTTCGGTCTTTAGGAGGGTACTCGTCTTCATGAGAGTGCTTACACCTATCGTCTGAGGTTCAGGCGAAGCTCTAGAGTGACCGTAACTGTACTTTCGACCAACCCTCTCTATATACTATTGTGATACTGGATTTCATCACCAGTGAATGGTAGTACTCAGATAGGGCACCCTATTCTGGTTGCTTTCTGATTGATCTTAGAGAGTCCTTTTTCTTTTTTAAGTGTGCGGTTACTGTCACTGAGACTTTATAATAAATCACAATTTATTAAAATTTGTTAAAATTAAGCAGGTCACCGTGTCATCCCCCGACCCATGCCGTCTGTCTAGACGACAACAAGGTCTGCCTCCTCTAACTATTGAGGAAGAACTGAACCTTGGCGACCCTGTGCCTTCCACGGAAGAGTAGTCTCCACTGACTAATCTTGATTTTCACATAGCCTCATACTAGCCGGAATTTCCGGAGGACCCTTTCACTGAAGGATTTGTACCTCATTACAACCTTCCGCTCACTGATCCATTGGGGCCTGTGATAATTCAGATTCTGCCACGCCAAGATATGTCTTCGACCGCACCAACATCCATTTCACCACCAACATCCACTGGGCCGATGCCAATGGCAACCATCCCAGGTTCGCCATCATCCTCCCCGCCGGTGGTCAGTTCTATGCCATCACTAGGTAACTCCAGTAGTCAACATATACCTATTCCCAACCCTATGGTCATCACAACTGTCAGTAGCTTACCGAATCCTTCGACATCTACTCCTACCGTGACCACGTTGGGACCCACGATAGCTCCTCCCACGAGTATGACTACTTCGGTACCTTTTAGCAACCCTTTCGGTTGGAACCCGCTGCTGAGTTCAAACCCCTTTGCCTCTATGCTAGGGGGCAGTGTCACCAGCATTCAGGTAGCAGGGAACATTTCACTTCCTCTGCAATCCTTAGGACAAGTAGGACAACCTATTTTTAGTACTTTTCCCTTAAGTGGTTCAAATATATGTGTAGGGTCCATACCGTTGCCAAACTATGCAAGTAGTAGCATGCCTTCGGGACACTCTATTTCATCCATTTGGACTAACCAACCCCAACCCCCATCTGGAATGGGAGGGCACTTTTATAATGGGGGCAACCAACAATTCGCCCTGCAATACAACATGCCCTATGGATAGTAACCGTATGTCCCCACTCCTCCGCCTATAGGAAGTTTTTACCAAAGTCCTACTTATCCTCCTGGTAACACACTAATGGGTGGACCCTATGGTCTAAATATTCAGCCCATACTACCTTGGTTAGATTCGGGGGAAAATCCACAATTTCCATTCTTGGCAGCTTTGGACATCCCCGATATCCATAAACTGACTAATGATCCCATCAATCACAACTCGCTTTGGCCTCTAGTGCCGCATAAGATTCCTTCTGACATCCCGAAGTTCGACGGGAAACAAGGGGATGACCCAGCCGCACACATCACTACCTTTCACCTATGGTCTATATCCAATTCCATGGTAGATGATAGTGTCTGACTTCGACTGTTTCCCTGCACACTTACAGGCAATGCTGCCAAGTGGTACATTGAATTACCACGCGCCACCATCAATACGTTTGGTGCTTTAGCAACGGCGTTTCTAAAGAACTTCCAACTATCAATTAGATTTGAGACCGGAACGGAACTATTAACCTCGCTCTGCCAAGACACCGCCACCCACATCTCCGATCACATTCATGAATGGAGACGTAGGAGGAGGCTAGTCAAAGCGCCAATTCCGGATCATCTCTTAGCCAATTGGTTTTGCAAGTCTCTCTTACCCCACATAGCTAAAGACATTGGCCTTTCGGGTGCAGTTACAGAAGATCAATGCATCCGCCATGCCCAGCATTTAGATTTAATCTATTCACCATCTAGCACGCTGTATGATTTGCTCCCCCATGTCCCTGGAAACCCAAATCCTCCGGCTACTCAGAAAACTGGAGCCCATGCCGATGGTCTCGTTGGCACGATCTCTGGCGTAGCCACAAAACAGTCTCGGGGGCAAGCCTCCCAGCCATCTTCGGCTGCCACCGCCCCTCACCAAACGACTACTCTTCCCACCGCTGAGGTAAATACGGTGAAAACCTCACAAAATCCTAGCGGGAAAAATAAGAAGAACAAGAAAAATTCATCTTCTTCGGAAGAGCAGTCGGATAATCAGAATAACACTAATCAGAAAAATGCTGCCAGAAATGACAAAGGGAAGGATAAACCCATGAAATTTCCTTGCAAAATCTGTACGAAGGACCACTTGACATAAAAATGTCCTCGGCTGCAATAATGCACTGATTTTATTACTAACAAGGATTCTGGGCGAACACCTGTCGTTCTTCATAATCCTTTCCCTAATCAGCAACAACAACATCAACACATGGTTTACAATCTGCCACAACCCCATCAACGGGGCAATGGTGGTTCATATCCTTCTGGCGAAGGACCATCTGCTATTTATGGCATTGAGAGTGTTGACCTTCAAACTCGAGCTAAGCTTTATGGAAACCCTACCATAGATGCTCAAGAACCTGGTACTAGTTCCAATCCATTGCCGCCAAACGATTTGTATATCGAACGAACTACTACTAACCCCGTGATTCGTCCCCCCAAAGGGACACTTCGACGCATGACTCATAATACCTCTGCACGTGCAGCCCAAAACTACAACATTGTAGAAGATTTGGCGCAGGCACCGTCAGCTATGTCTGCTCTCGAAGTATTACAAACCTGTCCAGCACAAAGGAAAGCCTTGCCTTCGGCCATTGGTGGAATAGACCCCCAGGATTCCATGCTAGCTCTCTTTGATATGGAAAAAGCTAAACCTCGCCTCTCACACCAACTGGAATTCCAGGTGCAGGTTGTGTCGAAAGGGAGACCAATCCATCACACTGTCATAGACTAAGGTGCTTCGACCTGCGTTATGTCACAAGCTTGCTGGCTCAATTTAGGTTCTCCTACCCTCACCCCGCCATCGAATTCCCTCAAAGCTTTCGATGGCCACACTTTCCTCCCAAAAGGATACCTTGCTAGCTTTCCCATCACTCTGAGTGGGAAAACGGTAAACGTGGATGTTGAAGTCGTAGAGCACCATCTAGACTATAATTTATTGCTTGGTCGCAGTTGGTCGTATGCCATGACCGCCATTGTGTCTTTGGTTTTCCAACTCATCCTATTTCCATTGGATGGGAAAATAGTCACAGTGGACCAGCTATCCTTCTGCACCCCTGATTATGCCACGTTACCAAGTAGCACTGTACCTGTAATAGGAGGCTTTCCTAACTCTTACGTCAGTATCGGTACCGGTCTTCTGAAGGCATCATCCCTACTGGGTTGTTTTCCTCTCCCGCCGCCATCGATCCCAAACACGGTTGCAATGATATCCACCACTTTGGGTGGCTCTATCAACCCATGGATCATTCCGGCACCTTTAGACATTGATTCCTACGGAGATCAGATGCCGCTCTCACCAGCCGAGTTGGCTTACCAAGCCATCCAAACCACATCTGAACCCTCCACTGCTATGGTTTCGACCGAAGGTACAAAAATCCCTCCCATCACTGTTCTCTTTAAGGATCTCCTCAATGAAGTCTTGCCCACAGACGAAGCTATTCGAGAGATCATGTCTTTAGAAGAACGACCTTGGGTAGAGTTCCACCATCGCGCTTCGATGATTGACTCGGACGCGATAAAAACTGAAATCCCATCTTTTGACCCACCTAAGATGGTTCCCTCCACTTACACGACTGTCCAAAATATCGAGTTAGAAGGGAACATGGGTAATCTTTCTAAGACAATGCTCATTTATATCTCAGTCAAAATGGGTATCGTGCAAAATATTGAGATTGGAGCCGATTGCAATCCATAGGAAATTGCACGCTTCACATCCCCTTTTAAGGAATTCCGCGATGTGTTTGTTTGGTCTTATGACGAAATGCCCAGCATAGACCCTTCTATTGTCGAGCATGAAATCAAGATTTATATGCATACATACTCATGTGATATCGAGCATTCTTTTTACAGTATTTTTCTTGCTCGTTAATCCAAAAAACCTCGAGTTCCCTTATTCAGACTTGTTAAACTTATACGAAGTTGGCATCGAGCGTTCTTTTTGTATGGTCTTTTTCTTGCTCGTTAATCTGAAAAACCTATAGTTTTCTTCTTTAGACTCGTTAAAATCAAGAAGAAGCACTGAGCTTTCTTTTTAGGAATCTTTTTCTCGCTCATAAAACTGAAAAAACCCCGAGTTGCCTTTGTCAGGCTCGTTAAACTACCACGACAGAAATGATGGACCCATTCTTTTCTCTTTTTCAAAGCTCTTTAAACTGAAAAAGTAATCGATTTTTCTCCACATGACTCATTAAAATTTCACAGAGGTAATCGATTTTTCTCTGCGTGACTCGTTAAAATTTCACAAAGAATACTGATTTCACTCCATCTCCTCATACTCATAACAAAATGAGGTAGACATCTATCGAACATAGATTTCTCACTTTTCCGGTTTCGATGGACTAACTTACGGAAAATGAACTGTTTCGGGCTTACTATTATCCTTTTTCCGTGCCTGGTTATCAAGACATGACAAAGGTACCCCAGTGGAGTTGTCTTTTATGATATTTTTAGACTCTCTAAACATGAAAAATTCACCGAGTTTACTCGTCTGGACTCGTTAAACCTAATTAGACGGGGCACAGAGTTTTCTTTTATGATATTTTTCGGACTCTCTAAACATGAAAAATTCACCGAGTTTACTCGTCTGGACTCGTTAAACCTAATCAGACGGGGCACAGAGTTGTCTTTCCTGACATTTTTCAGACTCTCTAAACATGAAAAATTCACCGATTTTACTCGTCTGGAGTCACTAAACTTAATCAGACAGGGAAAAATTTGGACAAAGTGGATACTACCTTTGTTACATTTTCAAAAAGGTCGATTTGGCAGCAAAATTCTTGAACATGGCACTTCCCAAAAAACTCCTTCGCAGTTAGCCGAACCCTACCATCTATGAGTATTAGCCTTCATTTCCTAGTGTCCCTGCACCGGTAAAATCCTAACACACTCTTTGGTGTTCATCAAGCTTCAGCTGCCTAGTACCCTGCTAGAGTGCCTTCTATTCTTCAAGAAGATCTCGCTATCTACTACTCCTGTTATCAACCAAACCGCTCATTATGCCAGAAATTATTTTTCGTCCGACGTTCCCATTTCCTCTTCACTATCTCAATCATAAACAAAATCAGTTGGTTTCCGTTTTATGTTGACTAATGTAGGATGCCTCAGTACCTACCTTTCGACATATCTCTTCCTATCAACTTCAACATCTTATCTAGGAAGTTGATCCAGAAACCCATCAGTACCCAGATACTTGCAGACATCAGTGGCAGGTAGTCCTGTGTTTGATTAGGGGTCTCCATCATTGGCTCCTGGTTGAATGATTCTACGAGTGTTCGACTTCAACTCATTTTATTCACACTCGCTAGATTGTACTGTGCATCTTAGGGACCATCATCATTATTGGTGGCCACCTTCGCATCTGTTAACAGTTTTCATTATTGACTGGTAATCAGACGATTTCTCACATGTTCGAGGACAACTCCTTCATTCACATGTTGAGAAATATGCAGTTTAACTGAATCGGCGGTGAAGACCTTGGAGACAAGGTTACATCATTAAATTTATGTGTCCTTCCCCAAGTTTCGATATTGTTTATGGAGACAGCTTATTTAGCCTGATCATGTTATGACAGACACTTCCACATTGTGCCTATCGGTGGCCAGATTCTTCATATCTCTATTCTAGAGAAATCATGTTGTTTAAGCTACTAAGCATGGGATATGCTTGACTCAAGGAAAATACTATATTTTCTGACATATGTTGTTGTTTCAGATTTTCCTCAGTCTTTCAATCTCTTTACCTCTACACAAATTATAAAGTATTTCGGCCATCGTCTTCATCTTTGACCTCACACTTTAGGGGGCATCTGTTACAAGTCAAAATACCTCCTCATCAGCTCAGAGGGGAAGACAAATATGGAAGAAGTACAAAGACCTAAATTAAACCTATTTCTGCCAGGGTAATGCCTATCTATAACAAACACAAGAGCGTTATAACGCAGCTAATCAGTGAATGGGTCGCGTTAGTGGCTAGGGCAACGCTCTGTCTACACTGGAGGGAAGCGTTACCCTTGTTTTAAGTTTGAATCGGGAAAAGACCGCAGAGAATGATTTGAATCTCCAGCTTTCCCTCACAAGAGAGTCAGTTCACAAAAGAAACTACAGAGCATCAGTTCATTATTGGTCATTGTTATAACAAGACTGAACTCCAAAGGAGGCAAAAGAATAGAGATTAAAGAAACATCTAATTTTTTTCCATTCCAAACTAGTGGAAAGAGAAGGGCAACAATGGCTTTCTCCCTCTCCTATAAGAAGGAGCTAAAGGCTCTTAATTGAAGGTCGAAGGATTGCTAAAGGTTTTGGCATACTTGTGGAATAGAGAATAGTGTTGTGTTGTGAAGGCCAAGAGTCAAAGAGGTTCCTAGAGAGCTTGTTGACTTGGACTTCTTCACTTGAGAGATAAGAGAGATTGGGAGACTGAGGAGGGCTTGGTACAACCGACGGTTGTAATCCTCCTTCTTTCAAAATCAATAGAACTGTGTTTGTTTTGTCCATTCAATGCTTAATATTGTCATTATTGCTTGAACATTTGCATAAGTATGATATGAATGGCTCAGATGTGTAGAAGTGAGTAGTTCATTATATATTGACTTGATTGATAGATATATGTTATGTTAGAAATTACGTGGGTGCTTTGACTGGTTGTAGGACTAAGATTTGGAGCCGATGAAGAAGGACTCTTGTTTCGCTGCCTAGCGCTCTCCAAGGGACTCCAAGATTTTCAAAGAGGTAATTCTATATCGCATTCCATTCAGTTATTTTAAGTTAATATGAACATGCTCATGCCATCTTTGTGAACAACACAGCTAATCTTACTGTCTGCCTCGGGCACCAGAAAGCCCTAAGAGAGATATTCGAAAACCAACAACCCAAGCAGTTTACCCTATAGCAATGTGACCCCTTGCTCATAATCCTCATACACTCACCCCAATATGGAAGATGAGTGACATGTTGCAGAATCATGGTATCCTCCCTTTGTAGGATACCATCTCCCCCAAACTGTTGAAGAAATTTTCACTTCATGAAATTTTGAAATGCATCTCTAATGAGATCTCTTAATGATATTCTCTCTCCATCAAAGGCCCTCCAAAACCAAAGAATTTTTTGGTTTGCTGCAAGTATAAGTTTCTTTTTGAGTAGTGAGATGCTCATTGAGAAAGGGTCATCTAGAAGGGAGAAGAGGTTTCTCATTTCAAGATGTCTACGATTTGTCATCCTTGCTTCCATTGCTTCATGGGTGAAGCTACCTCCAGAATTCTCCAAGAGTGATGAAGCCCTTTCTTTGTCACAACTACTAAGTGACAGTGTTGTAGATCTGCAGGGTAACACATATGTTGTCTCAAAGTAAGGCACAATACGGATCTCATAATCAACCATTGTACATGGGGTAGTGCTAATCCCATTTTCTGAAACTCTACATTTAAACTCAAAGGGTTGAATGTAGCTCAACAATAACGAATAGGGATAGTTTTTAGTCTCCTCCTTGATTAGATCAGGGGTCCTCTGTGCTGTGAAATTCCTCTACTTAAAATCAACATTTTGTTCTAACCGTTGGTTATGCATTGATATTGAAATAATATGTGCTGAAATTTTATGCATATCTTAGATCAACTAATATGTAGGAACCTCTTGACAGAGCACAAGAGTTCCTCCTACCGGGACAATAGTGTCTTCAAATGCAGGTGAGAGTGATGGCCTCTTTTCTTCATGTGTACCAGCACTGGTATCTTCCTCCTCCTCATGCATCTCCTGATCCATGCATGGGACTCAATATGTCAAGAGCTCAAGACTACCTTGCAAAGATGTAAGTGCCTCTTCTCTAGATACAAGTACTTCTCCAGCAGGTGGTGAAAGTAGTGACCTCTTGTCTAGAGTTACAAGATTGACATTGTCCTTGGTTTCCTTAGGAGATTTCCCTTTGTAGCACATCTCTGTCACATCAAAATTCTTCCTCAACTTGTGAAAGAAATCTGAATACTTGGTCACCTTTGCATGCTCTAGGTGCCCAAACCTCCAATATTTTGCTTCATCTAAGAGATGAAGTGTTGCAATTTGAACAACCTCTTCTTCAACCACCAGATGTAGCTTGAAAAATTAATCTAACTCCCTCCTCCAAGCCTTGACATTGCTTGAGGAAGATCCATCAAATGTAGGAAAATAGAATCTATTATTCCTCTTCCTTCTATTGCTACTATAGGATCCTCTTTCTTCTCTAATCTGGAAGAACTGTCGGAGATTTAGCTTCTCCTTTGTTATGGTCCTATGATTTGGTAGATTGGTAGACCAAATGACAGGGTAACATCAGACCAAGCTTTGGAGCCCTAGGACCTAGCCTTCCTGGACTCAGAGAGGGCTCTCTCTATGAATGTAAAGGATGCAAACTTGTTTGCTTTTGTATATTTGATTTTAGGCTAGTTGTTAAGTATATTTTGGTTTGTTTTGGGTTTCTAAAGGGAACTGATCAAAAGGAAAAATATATAAAGAGTTCATCGAATCAATTGGGCTATGGGGTCAGATGAGGTCAAGATTGTATTAATGATGGACAAGGTATTACTGTAGGGCTAATTTGGTCGAGGAAAATGGATTATTTGGGTGAAAGTGTAATGAGATGGACATTAAGTTTTTGAAATACAAAGATATTTTAAGCATAAATAGTTAAACATCAAGCTTTCATGATTTAGGGCTAACCATTAATCTCTATGAATGAAACTCAAACTGATAGATGCAGAAAATAAACAATCCAGTGATACATAGAAGTATAAGACCCTCTAACTTTGGAAAATCACCTTCAAAATTTTGGGAAAACAAATAAGATAAACAAACAACTCAATCTATTAAGAGGGAACTCCTAAACATCATATTTGTAGCTTTCGGGAACTTTGAAATAAGACTGCAAAGCATGGACAAAGGGCAAGATCGAAACAAGACCTTTTTGACTTAACTAAAACAACCAATAATTCAGAGAGAGATTTCAGAATTGGAGTTTTGATTAGCTATGAGTAAGCAGAGCATACTGTGAATCATAATAGACAACATACATAATAACCATTAATTAAACTAATAACAATTTCTTAGGGTACCAAAGAGAAATTAAAAATTCTTTGAAATAACCAAGAAAGATAAAAACATTTAAGCTACATTGAATCAGGAAATTTGAGGTGCCTCCATGGGAATATCTCAAAATTATTCTTTACTGAACTACAGCAAGCAAGAAGCATGAAAACATGTATGAAAAACTAAGAAAACATAACAGATAAGGAACACAATACCATTCACCAAGCCATGGAACCCTACATACAATCCTCCTCTACCATCAAAGTCAAGAAAGAGATCATCCACTTCATAAGACAATTATTTCTTCAAAGCTCATAATGTTATGTATTTCTCTCTATAACATCAATTTTAGCCTCTGGTTACCATGAATCCTCTTGGATTATATAGGCCAAACAGGAAGAAACCCTCTTAGAGCAACTAGAAGGCCATTGGCCTAATACAAATGTCTGATTTTATCCTTGAGACTTTGCAAAGCCCAAGGCACAAAATATCTTCAAAAATACCTATTTAAGCTAAAAATAGCAAGAAAATTGACTTCAATCTCTGACATGGAGTTAAAAATAGCTTAACGCAAATTTGTATGGCCACCTTCAGAAAACTTCTTTTTCAGCCAAAATGCTATAGGAGCGTAGCACCAGAAAAAATCCTATTTTGCAGACAAATTCTGAGGGACTTCCCTATGTCTAAACGAGGCCCATGCTAGCTCATTAGAAATCCCTGGATGTCTAGTTTCTAGAACTACTTTCGTTTTCACAAACTGATCCCTAGAAGTCTCTCAAAAAGTGGACTGAGTGAAAAAACCCAGGAGGGTCTCACCTGCTGATATTTGAGGCAGAAAGGTGAATTTTGACTGTTTTTTGCCTCTTTGAGGGACCAAAACAACTTCTTTTGATCTGAAAATTTGTGACTAGATGCCCCCAAATTTAATACATCAAAAAAAATAACTTTCATGAGCTGAGGATGCTCCTAGCAAACATGGCAGTGCCTAAACAAATGTGGAATTAGGCATAAACTTCACAAAAAACAAAATCATGTCCAAAAATACTCAATTTTGGTGAGAAAACCCCTTATGGGTTTCTAGAAACATGCAAGGAAGCTGAAGCCAAGATTCCAAGCCTAGATATGCCTTTTCCCCCTTTTTTCACTGGGTGCCTCCTTTGGGCAATTTTGAGTTTTCTTCGGGAAAATTGATTCAATTTCTTGTAATGTCTGGTCATCTTCCTTTGCAAACACGATTATTTGTTTGCCTTGTCTAATTTTCCCTCCAAATACTTTCTTGCTCTTTCAAGCCATGATTCTTTATCATTTTCTATCTCTTGGGAAAGCAATTGTGTGAGAGGATATGATCGAGCAAGAGCTGCTTCTTCTTCTTTTTGTTTATCCAAAGATTTCCTAAGACCAATAGTCCTATGCCTTTTTCTTAATGGTTGGTCTTCTTCTTCAATATCATCAAATTCGCCCATATACACTTCAACCTTGACTTGTGCTTTGTATGCTTCCCTTTGGTATTTGAATGCCCGGGCCTCATAGATTTCCATTAGCCCGCTCATCTATCTATTTTGCATTTGTAGAAAGTGTATGAGGTCCTTCGACCTTTCTAGATCAGTTTCTAAGTCCTGGATTTGGGCTTCTCTATTTTTCAAAAGTGACTCAAGGATTCTGGCTTCATCATCTCTAGCGTCACTATCTATTTGTATGATGTCAAACTCTCTTTCTTGTTCATGGCTACTCTCCTGTTGTTCAACTTTTTCTTTGCCCTTGCTTTGGATAGATTTATTTGCTCTTGTCCTCTTTGGCACTTCAATGATAGGCCTCTTGGGAAACTTGCCTCTACTTCGGAGTGCTCTAGTAAAATTGGTAGTTACAACTTGAATAGTCTTCTTCTTTGTAGATTTAGTGGTCTTAGGTTTCACCACTTTTGGAGAAAGAGTTTGTTGGGGTTCCCATGTTTTGGCCAGATTGGAAAGACCAAAAGATGAGACAACATCATAACCACTTTGGGGCCCTAGGATCTAGCCCTCCTGGACTTTGAGAGGGATCTCTACATAGATACAAAGAGTGATATATCTTTGAAAGCTCAAGATGAGGTATTAGGCCAGTTATGAAGCACAAGGGGGGGTTTTAAAAAGATTTGGTTGGTTGGTTGTTGGGTTGAGTCATGAGATCATAGACTGGGAAGGTAATGGGAGAAAAGGAACAAAGCAGCAGGATGTTTTGACAAAGAGGATAGGTCGAGAGAGTGCCATCCATTGGGCTATGGAGTCATGAAAGGTAATTACATGCAAACAATTAGCCAAGGCTTTCAGAGGGCAAGTCATCTACACTAAAGGATCTTTTTACATAGATGGTGGGATGGAACATTAAGGAAAGAAAGTGAGAGAAGGAAAGCAACCCAATTTTCTGTCTATAGATTAGGTCAGAGGTCATCTAACTCCATACCTGCTTGGACATACTCATAGGCAACTCTCAAAGGAGGGACAAAGGGGTAGCTTATAGATCGGACCAGAGGTCATTTAACTCTAGGTCAGCTTTAGCATGCTCCAAAGGAAAACAGAGATAAAATTATTAGAGCCAGGGTCTGTAGATCAGAGAAGGAATTTGAACCTTCAATGCTTTGACACCAGCAAGAATATCCAAGTAGCAAACCCCTAATTCATACATCAGCTAGCAGCATATGGAACCACTACACTAGTTAAATCAGCTGAATTTACTCTTAGATTCACTATCAGAAGAAAACATTAAAGGCAAGGAGAGCAGAAACATAGGGTACCTAACAAGGGTAAATCCTATGCTATATTTCTGATGCGAGCCCAGAATACCAATGAACAACATGAAAATGTAAATAAAAGATACAAAGAGAGAAACATCACCCGTAGTAATAGACCAAGATCCAAAGAAATGTGCTTGATTAATTGATGCAAAACCAGTCACATACACTAAGCTCAATGGCTATATACAATCCAAACTTTCTCCTCCCAGCCTACTACATTACACACTACTCTGCTACTCTTTCCAAAACTATTCTAACAGTCAAAACTGAATCCCTCTAACTACAACAGCAACAACCGAACAACAACCTTTACAATATGTTCTCGGGAATTCTTATAGGAGAAGAGAATAACAATGGTAGGTGATATTCATTAAATGGATCTCATTAAGATAGATTGGTGGAAGAGTTCGAGCCCACTTTGCTTAATGGCAATATGCATCGCTATAAGTACTTTTGGTATGGACTGGGAGGCCCTGTCAGGCCAAGATTGACCTCTGATGTTTCGTGAAGTCCTTTTGGCTGTTTGGAACTCTGCGCTAGCCTTCTAGAATAAATGACATGGATGGGAAAACTGTAGGTCTCTCCATACCTCCATAACTGTTGTCCAGACAGTCTTTAAGAAGCTTCTGTCAGTGAAATACATTTAAGGGCTCAAGGAGGCATGGAGACTCTATAGGAAAGTGTCCTTTTGGAGAAACGGGGCTCTGCTGACATTATACATAGATTTGGCTTGTTACGTGTGCTTTTGGGTCTCTGTACTGAATCTTTTCCTTCGATCACAGGATTAAGCGAAAAATATGAAATTAACGGGCTCCAATCCCTTTTCTCTCTGCTGTTGTAACACTGTAATAGCACCCCTGTATTCTGAATCACAAAGTGAGCTAATCACTCTATAACAACCCTGCACAATTAATAAACCGATTACAAAATCCCAGGGGTGGTGGAGAAATGTTGCGGAGGCCTGTGGAGTGGTGGTGCAACTATGGAGGAATGGTGAAAAATGCAAAGGAAGAAGAGAAATAATGCATTAGCAGAAAACCCAAAGTCTTAAGGTTTGGGCAATTTACAAATAAATTTACGAAAATCCCATGAAACGAGGCGCGATGTGGGACCCGGCATGGGTGGAGGGCGATTAGTTTTGGACCATTGATCTCAGGAGGAGACCAATGAATATGGTCAAAATATAGAGTTAATAAAGGCTCCAACGAAGAAAATGATGGGGGGCGTGATTAGATCCGAGCCATCGGATCTGACGAAATAGACAGTCAATATTGAATCGGCAGATTGCAATCGGGGGTAAAGGAGGTGGCACTTTTAAAATTTTACGATTGCAATGGAGCGATTGAGCGACGACCGTCCGATTTCGGTTAGATCGATGGCAGAGATTCAATTAGCGGGGAGAAAGAAGGGCCATGGGGCGATGATGCGATTAGCGCCGAGCCGTTGGATCTTTGACTAATAGGACGATCGAGATTGGATCGGGGAAATCGCAATCGCAAAGGGCGGAAGGTGGCAGCGATTGGAAAATGTGATTGTGATTGGAGAGGGAGAGTGAGGGCTATCGGATCAACAGGGGAATCAATGGCTAGGATTATCATCGGCGGAGGAAAGAATGGATCGACGGGAGGGGAGCGGGATAAATCTGAACCATTGGCTCTGGAGGGATGGGCGGCTTAGATTGGATCGGGGTATCGCAATCGGAAGGAAAGGAGGAGTGGCACAGCAAATTTCTGATTGTGATCAGAGCGAGAGTGCGATTAGTGCCCAGCCGTTGGATCCAAGTGATAAATCAATGGTGGAGATCACGGGGTAGGTCTCAAAGACCAAAACCCAATCGCATCAGAGTTTTTCGTATAACAAAGAAAAGCGCTTCTCCATAAGTTGCGATTACGATTAGCGCCCAGACCATTAGCGCTTGGTTCTAGGCACGGGTCACGTGGGGAAGTGGTTTGTGGGGCTAGGCTGAAAGGGGCTAGGCCTTAATATAAGGTAGAAAGTGGGTTTTTGGCCCATTTTAATGCATTTTAAGGCCAAATAAGGGTAACGATAGAGAGGAAAAGGGTTTATTAAACCAAACAAAGAGTATTTGAAGGGTTTAAACGGGAATTTGAGATGGTTTAGAGGGTTAATGGGAAAAATATAGAGGAGTAAAGGGGGATGAAGAAGAGGTTTAGAAGGGATGATATAATGGGAAACAGGAGGAGGCCTTTTGGTCATTTCTTCACAATCAGAGAGGCTTTATAACTGGAAACAATAGTGGGAATTTATCAATGGACAAGGGCATAAGGAGGCTTCAAGGATGATTTTTTTTCAAAGGGAAATGCATTACTTGAAGGCTCAAAAAAATTTTAGCCCCCTGTTTGCTTGTCAAAAAATTCATAGGGGGCTAACAGTGGCTCCACATGGAGATGGCTTCTTCTTGAAGGAGTCAAGAATTCATATATTGATCTTTGGTGTAGGCTAGATGCCTGGTACTTGACACATCCATTATTTTCTTGGATTAGCTGCCACAAAACATGAAGACATCATATCAGCAGTAAACATTCTCCCAAACAACTACCTACCCAGACTATAGTCCTAACATTTTCTTATGGGTGCATTTGGACTTGCAGACCCTTTACATCATCGATTTTTTACAAGCAGGAAAATAAACCTATTCTACTTCTACACTTATTACTCCATGAGACCAGATTATATTGTTGGTCTCATAGTTTCTCTACCTAAACTAATATCTGCTAGGATTAAACTGTCTAGTAGACTTCTCCTCTACATTCTAAGATAGAAATTGAAAACAACCAAGCCAAGACTAGACTGTCTGGCTTGCTGGACTTTGCAGAAATTAAAACAACTAACTACATGCTCATAGACTGAGCTTTATTGAGATTTTCCTACCTACCCTACTCTAACTATAATATTCACAGTCTATCTTACAAACATTGTATTCCAATGCAACCAGGCCATCAAATGATCCCATGATTGGTCTCTCTTACTCAACTCCTTGAGCAAGCTGGATAGGTAGGGAAGCTCCCGCCCTTTTTGTTCCACAACAGCAGCTACAAAAAATTTTCTTGCTGTCTACAACATGCTGCTCAACAAGACCTTTGATCCTTCTTCAAAAGTGTGTAGGAAATGAGCATAGGAATCATGAAAGGATACCTGGCTATGAATATTTCGCAGGCAGGCCTCAACCAGGATCTCTTCTTCTTGCACTGGGTTGAGAAGAAGACTCTATTGAGAAAGAGTGTCTCCTTCGTCTTCTGAACTGGAGGACTCATCGTATATGGCAGCTGAGTCCTCTCAGAGCTCTGATATATTCGTCTCTGATGTGCTGAGATCCGTGAAAAGGTCCATGTATTCTTGAGTAGGGGCTTGTTCCATTACTTCCTCTTTTTCAAGAGAAGGCTCATTATTTTCATCTTTCTCAAGAATCTCTTCTTTTCTTTCCTCCTCATCCTCTAAAAAGAAAAACTGCTGTCCTCCGTTCTCATGACACTCATCACTGATGCTTTCATAACTTTCCCCATCAGTGTCATAGATAGGCTGACTAGGTTCACTGCTTCTCTAGAGTTGTTGGCTCTGGATTTCTTCCCATGGGTCTACTGATGATGGCTTTGCAAGCTCCGCTACTCTCTAGAAACAATCATCATCAAATAGATCATAACTGGGAAAGTCATAATCGTAAGCAACGTCACCAATCAAACCTGTCAAATTCTTAGTAGGTCTTTCTTTGTCCCTATCCACAGAGGAACTTTCTGGATCTATACAATCAAACTCAGGAGATGACTGAGAAGGAGCATGTGTTCTATAAAATATTTCTGAGGTGGAATGCTGGTTTAATATCTGATCATTCTCTTCTTTTGTGAAAAGAGGGGTTTCCCTCTCATCATGGACAAAAGAACAACAATCCTCTTTCTCTTGTATTAGTTGATTCAGAGGCTGGATGTTTTCTTGAGCCTCTTCTTCCACATCAGATTTTGCCTCTTCTATGTGGTCCCCTTGTTTCCTCGAAGAAGCAGTCCCTATTAGCCTTTGCTATTAGGTCCTGATTTTCTATAGTCAGCGTAATACAAGACATAGGTAAGCAATCAGGCAGTTCCTGATCACTTTCCTCTTCATCTTCTACAGATTCTTGAGCATCGTACATGTCTTGCTCATCTTCTTGGTCTTGAGTTTGTTCTTGTTCTGGAATAGGCATGGGCTGTTCTAAATAATCATCATTTGCATTCAGATTAGCCATGTACATTTCCAACACTTTACCAAACGTTTCTGTTAATTCATTTAATTGATCATACAAAGCATCATACTTTGTATCCTTGTCCATGTCTAGATCCATATTTATGCAAAGAAGGCTACTGCTTCTTCTCAACCAGTTTAGAGTCTTCTACCAGTGGATTCATTTGGTCTTTTGGGAGTTATGGAGTGTGGAGTTTCCAGGTGGATGTATATGAATGTTTGAAGCAGGATGCTGTCCACCATCAGCAATTAGAAGCCAATCTAGGCTAAGTGGTCTTTAGTCCCCAGTGGAGTCACCATTATGTTGGGGTTCCCGTGTTTTGGCTAGATTGGCAAGACCAAAAGATGAGACAACATCATAACCACTTTGGGGCCCTAGGATCTAGCCCTCCTGGACTCGGAGAGGGATATCTCCATAGATACAAAGAGTGATATATCTTTGAAAGCTCAAGATGAGGTATTAGGCCAGTTATGAAGCACAAGGGGGCGTTTTAAAATGATTTGGTTGGTTGGTTGTTGGGTTGAGTCATGAGATCATAGACTGGGAAGGTAATGGGAGAAAAGGAACAAAGCAGCAGGATGTTTTGGCAAAGAGGATAGGTTGAGAGAGTGCCATCCATTGGGCTATGGAGTCATGAAAGGTAATTACATGCAAACAATTAGCCAAGGCTTTCAGAGGGCAAGTCATCTACACTAAAGGATCTTTTTAGATAGATGGTGGGATGGAACATTAAGGAAAGAAAGTGAGAGAAGGAAAGCAACCCAATTTTCTATCTATAGATCAGGTCAAAGGTCATTTAACTCCAGACATGCTTGGACATACTCATAGGCAACTCTCAAAGGAGGGACAAAGGGGCAGCTTATAGATTGGACCAGAGGTCATTTAACTCTAGGTCAGCTTTAGCATGCTCCAAAGGAAAACAGAGATAAAATTAATAGAGCTAGGGTTTGTAGATCAGAGAAGGACTTTGAACCTTCAATGATTTGACACCAACAAGAATATCCAAGCAGCAAACCCCTAATTCATACATCAGCTAGCAGCATATGGAACCACTACACTGGTTAAATCAGCTGAATTTACTCTTAGATTCACTATCAGCAGAAAACATTAAAGGCAAGGAGAGCAGAAACATAGGGTACCTAACAAGGGTAAATCCTATGCTATATTTCTGATGTGAGCCCAAAAGACCAATGAATAGCATGAAAATGTAAATAAAAGATACAAAGAGAGAAACATCACCCGTATTAATAGACTAGGATCCAAAGAAATGTGCTTGATTAATTGATGAAAAACCAGTCACATACACTAAGCTCAATGGCTGTATACAATCCAAACTTTCTCCTCCCAGCCTACTACATTACGCACTACTCTTCTACTCTCTCCCAAACTATTCTAACAGTCAAAACTGAATCCCTCTAACTACAACAGCAACAACCGAACAACAACCTTTACAATATGTTCTCAGGAATTCTTATAGGAGAAGAGAATAACAATGGTAGGTGATATTCATTAAATGGATCTCATTAAGACAAAGTGGCAGAAGAGTTCAAGCCCACTCTTCTTAATGGTAATTTGCATCGCTGTAAGTACTTTTGGTATGGATTGGGAGGCTCTATCAGGCCAATATTGACCTCTAATGTTTCGTGAAGTCCTTCTGGAATAAATGACATGGATGGGAAAACTGCAGGTCTCTCCATACCTCCATAACTGCTGTCCAGAAATTCTTTAAGAAGCTTATGTCAATGAAATACGTTTAAGGGCTCAAGGAGGTATGGAGAATCTGTAGGAAAGTGTCCTTTTGGAGAAACGGGGCTCTGCTGACATTATACATAGATTTGGCTTGTTACGTGTGCTTTTGGGTCTCTGGACTGCGTCTTTTCCTTCGATCACGGGATTAAGTGATAAATATGAAATTAATGGGCTCCAATCCCTTTTCTCTCTGTTGTTGTAACATTGTAATTGCACCCCTGTATTCGGAATCACAAAGTAAGCTAATCACTCTGTAACAACCCTGCAAAATTAATAAATCGATTATAAAATCCAAGGGGTGGTGGAGAAATGCCGCGAAGGCCCATGGAGTGGTGGCACAACTGTGGAGAAATGGTGAAAAATGCGAAGAAAGTGGAGAAATAATGCATTAGCGGAAAACCCTAAGTCTTAAGGTTTGGGCGATTTACAAAGAAATTTACGAAAATCCCATGGGACCCGGCATGGGTGGAGGGAAATTAGTTTTGGACTGTTGATCTCAGGAGGAGATCAATGGCGATGGTCGAAAGATAGAGTTAATAGAGGCTCTGACGAAGAAATTGATGGGGGGCGTGATTAGATCCCAGCCATCAGATCTGACGAAATAGAAGGCCAATATTGAATCGGAGGATCGCAATTGGGGGCACAAGAGGTGGCACTTTTAAACTTTTGCGATTGAGATGGAGCAATTGAGAGCCGATCGTCCGATCTGGGTCACATCGATGGCGGAGATTCAATCGGCGGGGAGAAAGAAGGGCCACAGGGTGATGATGCGATTAGCACCGAGCCATTGGATCTTGGACTAATCAGACGATCGAGATTGGATCAGGGAAATTGCAATCGCAAAGGGCGGAAGGTCACAGCGATTGGAAAATGCGATTGCGATTGGAGCAGGAGAGTGAGGGCCGTCGGATCAATAGGGGAATCAACAGCTAGGATTATCATCGGCGGAGGAAAGAATGGAGCGACGGGAGTGGAGCGGGATAAATCTGAACCATTGGATCTAGAGGGATGGGCGGCTCAGATTGGATCGGGGTATCGAAATCGGAAGGAAAGGAGGAGTGGCACAGCAAAGTTCTGATTGCGATCAGAGCGGGAGTGCGATTAGCGCTCGACCATCGGATCCAAGTGATAGATCAACGATGGAGATCGCGGCAGAGTTCTCAAAGACCAAAACCCAATCGCATCAGAGTTTTTCGTATAACAAAGAAAATAGATTCTCTGTAAGTTGTGATTTCGATTAGCGCACAGACTATTAGCGCTTGGTTCTGGGCATGGGTCACGTGGGGAAGTGGTTTGCTGGGCTAGGATGAAAGGGGCTAGGCCTTAATAAAAGGTAGAAAGTGGGTTTTTGGACAATTTTAATGCATTTTAAGGCCAAAGAAGGGTAACGATAGAGAGGAAAAGGGTTTAATAAACCAAACAAAGAGTATTTGAAGGGTTTAAACGGGAATTTGAGATGGTTTAGAGGGTTAATGGGAAAAATAGAGAGGAGTGAAAGGGGATGAAAGAGAGGTTTAGAAGGGATGATATAAGGGGAAACAGGAGGAGGCCTTTTGGGCATTTCTTCACAATCAGAGAGGCTTTATAACTGGAAACAGTAGTGCGAATTTATCAAAGGAAAAGGGCATAAGGAGGCTTCAAGGATGATGTTCTTTTAGAGGGAAATGCATTCCTTGAAGGCTCAAAAACATTTTAGCCCCCTTTTTGCTTGTCAAAAAATTCATAGGGGGCTAACAGAGTCATGGCCCCTTGCCTAGGAGAGGAAGCTAGCACATTTTTTTGGCTGTGTTGGGGAGAAGAGAGAGGAGGTTCCATCACTAGTATTTGTTTAAATTGATCTTTTACATTGCTTCCTTATTCATTACCTAATTTGCTGCACTTTTCACTATTTTCATGTTCTTCTTTAGGGCTACCTTGTTTACTGCATCTGCTTTTATCATGACTGTCTTTAGGACTGCCTTGTTTACCCTCCTCACCATTTTGAGTTTGTCGAGGGCTACCACCTTCACCTTCATCACTGTTTTGACCCTCTTGATGCATGTTTCCCTTACCATGCTCACTGTTTTCAAGTTTTTCATATGAGCTACTTCCATCATGACTGTCTTCATTATCATTTTGCATGCTGCCCCTATCTTCACCGTTTTCGTTAGACTCTGTGTGTGGGCTGCCACCATGGTCACTACTTTGCTGGGAGACACTTTTTTCACTGTCCCTTTGATTTCTTTCATGACTTTGTTGAGGACTATTATGTTCCTCATCACCCTCATGCCTACTTTCTTTGGATTCTTCTCTTTCACTATCATCACTAGCTATATGTGGGCTGTCCCCATGCTCACTATCTTTTTGGGTGCCACTATGCTCATGTTCACTGCTTTGTTTAGGGCTGCTTTGTTCTTCATCCTCACTACTTTGTTGAGTGCCACTGACTTCCTTATCCTTTGGTGAGCTCTCTTCACCATCACTAGTATGCTCATGGTCACTATTCTGTTGTTTGTCACTTGGTTCATGCTCACTAATTTGATGAGTATCACTATGTTCCTCATCATCACTACCTTTATGCCTGATTTCATAAGACTCTTCTTTTTCATTATCAATCATGGGTGATGTTTGCTTTTGAGGGATAGATTTACTAGATGAAGGGGAGACATAGTGAGTGGAGGGTGAGGAGGACATATGAGATGAGCCATGAGATGAAGAGGCAGTAGTAAAAATTGGATGAGAAATGAAATTCTCCCAAGAAACTCCTTTCTTTTCAAGCTGGTGAAGGATGATGATTTTGATGAGAGAATGATGGAAAATACTATATTTTTTCTGAGCAGGATTTATCTTTTGGACAAAGGAGGATATGTTGTCTATGCTTTTGCAGAGGAAGAAAGGGAGATTCAGCAGCTGAGTCCGAGTGGAATGCATCAAAAGTCTGACATGATAGGAATAAACTCGAGAATATATCCCCTCACATGTGAAATATCTCATGATGGTTTTCATAAGGGGTGCATAACTGTTCAATAGATGAGAAAAGGGGAAAATAACCTTGCATTCATTTTTGTAAGCTGGTTTCAAGAAGGGCTTGTAGTGGTCTAGGTCCAAATAGGATTTTTTGAGCCACTTCTCACCATGATAGGGAATCTTGGTGGCTTTTGATACTGACCTAGGAGTGAGAACAAAATCAAGGCCTACGATGTGAACATGTTTTCCTTGCAGCCTCAGGGAAAACAGTTGTGTCAAGGGAGGGTGATTTGTGACTTCTTGGATATTTTGTCAAAAATCAAGGCACCCTACCTCATGCAAGTTGAAAAGGACTGAAGGGAAATCATTTAAATCTTTAGTTGTAGTAGGCTCAAACCTTTTTTGAAGTCCACCCTTGCTGACATTCCTTGGAGGCATGTTTTGCTTACTGCTTTCTTTACTTGTCTTATCAAAAGAAGTCTTTGATTAAAATATTTCTTTCTTCTTCAAACAATGCTTTTCTCTTTTAAAAACTATGTTTGGCTTATCACTCAAAAAAATAGGCCTTTCAAACTGATAATAATCCCTTTCTCCTCAAACACTATTTTTCTTTTTATTTAGCACGTAGGAGAACTTTTAAAACAACTATGTTTCCCCTTTGAAATCACTATTTTCCCTTCTTTTAAGTTTTGATTTCAAAAAGTTTTTGTGACCAAAACTAAGATGCAAGGGAATGAAAAACACCTTTGAAATCTCCTCGCTATTTTTGAAAAAGCCAAATTTTGAGCCAAAACTGGTTTTTTTCACTTTTAGAGACTTTTGGAGAGGTGCTACGCTCCTGTGCACAGGCACGTAGCACCTGCACACTGTTGAGGGCGTTGTGTGTCGGTTCAGGTGCTGGGCGCCCTATGAATGTTGGGTGAGGAGACAGGGGCACCACGCCAACCTATAGGCGCATTGCGCCCTTTGTGTTTGTCTTTGGCGGGAGGTCACAGGCGTGTCGCGTTCAAACTCTTCCGCACGACGATGGCCCGAAACCTCAAAAACGAAAATTCTTTCTTTGGTGAAGCGAAAAACGTTTGATGAAGAGGATTTATACTTTTGTAATGATTTTTTAAGATGGCCTTTCTCTCTCTAAAAGACTTCTCACTTTTGCCTTTTAGTTTTTAAGATAAAAAACGGGGGGACCCTTTGCAAAGCAGTTTTTTGAAACTGTTCATTTTTTGAAGAAGCCCTTTTTTAAAAGAGTATATATCTACTCTCTTTGTAGGAATACTTTTGAATATTTAATTACCTCTTCTTGCCATGAAGGAGTCTTATCTTTCATCTTTTCCATGTCACTTGAAGACTGTCTTTTTGATAATTTGTATGTGTGTACTATGCTTTTTGCTTGGCCATTTAAATGAATATGTCACAAAAAACTATTTTTATCCTTTGTTTATCATTAAATGAACTTTTTTAAAAATACTACCTCTCATCTCTATCTATCATTGAAATCTTTCTCAAAATTTCAAACCCTGGCGATTTAACCCTTTGCTCATCTTTTGGAGGAGGCAATGCAAGATGCAAGTATCTAGGTTTATCAAAGTCACTGTGTAGGCCCTCTACTTATCACTGATGGAGGTCCTCAAACAACTGTTCTTTTCCTTTACAGAAAACCTTTAAACCAACTGAGTTCCATCTGCTTATTAATGAAGGAGGCTTCTTGAAAACTTAGTGCGTTTTCCTTCTGGTCATGATTGAAAAAGACACTGTAAACACAAAAGTTTTCTTTCATCCCTGCTACCATCGAAAAATTTCTTTGAACCAATTATCTGTGGGCCCTATACTTATCATGAAGGAGGCCTTAATACTTAACCTTAGCTTACCTTTAGTCCAATTTTCTTTGAGACATGCCATTTTATAGAATCTCACTATGAAAAACATGAGCAGGTAATGCACTTCCAACTGATAAATGTCTAATGTGCCTGTCTTGGAAATAACATTTTCTTGGTATTGGCCTTTAGCTCTTTTGATGATGAATTTGTCCTTGAATATTTTTAGAGGCTAGGCTAAAGTAGGATAAAAAGGCAGCTATTCCTTTTATACTTTTTATTCTGATGCCTAGTCTGCTAGAGGCCTTTTACCAAAAGACTATCACTCTTGGTTTTATGAGACTGATTTTGAGAGTTGGCCCATACTTTTGGGAAAAAATTCCATTGTAATTGACCTGAATCACTGGAGGCAGTATTTTTCTAACTTTTGTACTCTTTTTGCCCTGATGGAGGTTTTTTTGACATTCTTGGTGTTTTGACTTACAACGATGAATCCTGTATGTGCTCTTCTCTCTAAACTCTGTATTTCCCTTAGTCCTTAAAATAGTCAAATATTCTTTTTACTTGGAGCTGTTCCTTGAAATCTTCCCTTGCCCAAAACTGATTTGTGCCATTTATCCTAGCACCCTTGCAGAGATGCATTGATGAAATGACTTTGATCACTAAAAGCCTTTGCTGATATAACATGATGATAATTCTTGAAAGTTCACTTGATCATCTTTCTTCAGACAGGGAAACTCTTTCACTATTTCTTCTTGAATTGAAAATTTGTGAGCTTTGCTTGAAACAAAACAAAGAGACCTCTTTGATGGTGTATGACCTAGGGATAGACAAGGGTTTTTTTTTGACAAATAATAAGACATGATGGCTGACTGATATTGAAGACAGGGTTTTTGACTAGAGAAAGCTTTTCTCGAGGTATTTTCCCTAAACAGCACCACCTAGACCTAGAGGCTTTGTCACAATTTTCGAAGGATTTCTTGACCATAGTTAGGTCATTAGATGGCAAAAGAAATAGTGAAAGAGGAGTAGGCACTTTTCTTGTGCTTGATAGTGAGTTATGTGAAGTAGGGGAAATTGGATATGAGATATACTAGGCTTATAATAGTTATGGACAGGGAAGGTTTGCTGATTTAGGGCAGGACTGAAAACTGAAGACCTCTTCCACCTCAGTATGCAAGAGAGTGGTAAGCAGACAAAAATTTGTTTGAGGGGTTTTCTAGATGACAAATTGGCATATTTGAAAATGGTTTCTAGGAAACCTAGACAAGCTATATAGTCATCATAATAGGCAAAAATACTGATGACTAATAGTGGCTCCATTTGGGAAGGGAAGCTCCTTTTCGGGAGGTGTCCAGAATTGCAGATCTATGGCTTGTGAAGACTAGTTCCTTATCCATTGGCACAAATTTCTTTATTTCTTGATGCTATTTCAGAAAATTTACAACATGATTAGCATCAAAGTCATCTCTACCTACCCAGCTATATATCCTAGCATTTTTTCTTCTTTGCATGCACTTGGACTGGCAAACCCTTTGACATGATATTTTTGAAAAAAGAAAAACTATCTAATTCTACACTTATATCTTCTGGGAGTTCAGATTAAACTGATGAAATCCTTTGATTCTCTACCTATGCTAGATCGAATGTCAAGATTAAGCTGTTTGATAGGATTTCATTCATTAAACTAAAACATGAAATTGAAAAATGACTAAATCAAGATTAGACGGTTTGATTTGTCATGTGTTTGTGGCATAAAAGACAATCTGCACACAAATATTATTTTCACACAAAATGAGATTTAGAAAAATCAAGGCTAGGAAACATAGTTTGTTTTTCATCCCTGTTTTCCTCTTTGGTTCCGTTTTGAGCGTGTGGAACCAATATATTTTCCTAATCTACTTTCATTGATAAGTCAAGCTTACATAATTTGACTATCACTTCTTTTACTAACTTATCAGCAATCAATTTAAAACATGTCCAGTTATGATTAGGCTAGATAACTAAACATGATATCTTTTGAGCACTAGTAGTGGCATTTAGATTTGCGCACTTTCAGCATGAATATTTTTTGAACATGTGGCTTTTCTAACACTTTAAAACTGCCCTCTTTTCTACTTTTTCTACTATTTTTTTATTTTCCATTTTTGATTTATTTCTTCAAACAATGATATGTACAATGAGTGAAAATGTTGTTGAAACTAGAAATCTTGAAAATGGTGGAACTTGAGCATTTTGTCTTCAAAGGGATCTCCTGATGCTCTTGGTCCGGTAAGTTCTTGAAAAGAAAAGTTTGGAAAATTTTCCCTTTCAAGAAAAACGTAAGGGTTCTTGCAAGAGTCTCTGAAAAGCTCTGTATCTGCTTGCTATTTTTCTCTATAATTTTGATTTCCGCTCCTGCCTTTGTTGTACATCTTCTTTAGATAATACAGATACTCTTATTCATTTTTAAAATATATGATGACATCATCAAGGAACATCATAGTGAAGAAATTTAGTATTGGAAACATGGCCTTCTGGAACATTTCTTTGGTGTCTTGCAATTTTGCAACACTGGGTTTGAATTTGGAATTGCTTCTAGTGTACTTGAAAAAATCTTTAAGCTATTTTCTTTGAAGAGGAATTAATTGATGATATCCAGAAAAATAACTTTTTCAAGACATGTGATTAGAAACTCCTAGCTTCTGTATGGTATGATCTGTTTTAGGAAGGATATAAGTGTTGTTCTGGGGAGGTTTATCTGTGTTCCTGAAATCTACACGTATCCTATGTCCATTTGTTTTGTCTTTGATTATTAATGCTTGATCAAGATATTTGCATTTATTTTTGTCAAGGTTATTCCTTGAAATGATGACAATGTCATAGTATTCCAAACTGTTTTCCCGACATGTATTAGTATCTTGAACAATTTTGCATATTCTAGTAGTTCTTAATCTTTGGTGAAAAGACAGAATTTTAGCTAGTTAAATTAGCTCAGGTATTCTAGGATTGTTGTTATCATATTCCTCTATATTAAATTTATCAGACATTTTCCCTGGATTCATAAAAGTGGTTGTAACAGTTAAATTTTTACTTGGAGATGTAAAGACTTGGGATGGTGAAGTATTTAAGAATGGCAAGAACACAAGGCTCCCTTACTCCTGAATTCCAAAGAGGTTTGTATTATATAAGTCCTTTAGTGCTTCTGTTTTGAAAAACGTTTCTGATTGTAATTTTGATGTTTGTCTTTGGTTTGAGCAACTAGCTTGACGGTGTAAAGTGTTTTCCATTTTCTGACTTATTTCTATTTCCCTCTCTTCAAGACACAACTATTCGGGGTCATGATAGTTTCAAGTATCTAATTCCTCATAGAGAATCTGGGGTGTCTGATGTGGTGTGCTTAGATTTGTTTCAATTTCTCCCACCTGTTTATAAATGTCTTCATTAGTATGTAAAATGAAGGAATTTAGGTCTGAATGTATGGAATACATAGGGATGTTATATGGCCTTTCTTGGCTACTAACCATATATTTGATGTGTGATTCCCGATACAGAATTCTTGTTTGGTTAAACATAGGAATGGTGGTGTAAGACATATCTAGTTGAATATTTCCTTGAAGCTTGGCCCCCCAAGATCTGGATAAAAGTATTCTGTACTCGGTAGGAATGTCTGCTACCACTATGTCCATGACCAAGTGTTTTGCAGGTACTTGTGCCAAACTGACACAAAGATCTTTTATCAAGCCTATACACTTGACTCTACTTGAATAAAATGAATATAAGTATTTATAAGGTTTTGTTATTTCTAGGCCTAATATTTCCATTACTACTTTCGGCATGAGATTGTGAGAGGCCCCGAAATCTGGCATGGCATTATGTAGGATTTGGTCATGTATATTCAGACTAATGTAGAAAGGAAGAGTGGTTCCCTTTTGATATTTTCCTTCTATTTTTGGTCCAAACAACACCTCATGGGTATCATCAGCTAGGTGTAAAGTATCTGCATCATTTCCTATGTTTAGGACCTTTAGCACTTGAGATTTGTATGAGCTTTGGGCAATAAGTTCAGTGAGAGGCATGGTGATCTTAATTTTGGCAATTTCCCCTTCAAAAATGAAGGGTACTTGTAGTTTAGATAGATTTTCTTCAATTTTATCAGCCATGACATTCTCTATATTCTTAATTTGATGATTTTGATTTGGGGTTTTGTTCAATATAGTTGTTTCGGGGATCTTGGTAGAGGTACTAGGATAGTTAGGATCAAGGCTTGCCTTGCTAGTTTTGTCTTTGTTTTGGTTAGTTCTCTTAGCCATGATTTTGTTACTATGTATTGTTCTTTTAAGAATGGTATCAGGGGATTTTGTAACAACAGTGTCTAAGCTACCTTTATTAGATTTGTCTTGGTTTTTCTTACTCCTAAAATCATATTGCCTATGAACTTCCATTATGGTGTTTTGTAATCCTATCTCAGGATCTTCGAGGTCCTCATAATTTGCTTCATTTTTGTTTGAGGAGAATAAAACTTGTTCTTCTTCTAAGGAAAACCTCACCCTCGCTATCAGAACCTATCAAGTTTAAGTGATTTTCATTAAGTGGTTCCATATCCCTTTCTATCTCATAAACATAGTTTTCATGGAAAGGTGGCCTGATCTGTTGTTCATTTTCTCTTGGTTTGTTTTGAGGCGAGTCTCTTCTAAGGTTTTGGTTTTGGTTTCTATTTTTAGGATTTGGATGGTTGTCCCTAAGAGGTGCTTTTTCATTTAAATTTATTCTTTCCAACATTCTCTCCATGGTTCTAACCAGGTTGTCTATTCTGGGATCTGAGGAGGAATTTGAAGGCATGGCTTCATCTCAGTAAGTGACTTTCTTTTCTGATCTCATCCTAGCTCTCTTCTCAGCTAGGTTGGCTTCGACAGTAATCGCTACTTTTTGCATTTCTTCTAAAGTTGCGGGGTCTCTTTCTCTTAGTTGGTATGTCATATCTAGATCGAAACCTTCGGGAAATTTTGCTAATGCTGAGCCAAGTGGAGGTTTCATGTGAGGTGGGAGGGCGTTATAGAAATTGTTGAATCTAGTGCAATATTATTGAACACTTTCCCCCATATTCCTTTTAAGATTGTTATACTCGGAAAGGATTTGGATGGGGTTTTTCCTGATTTCCCACCTGTTTATGAAAGTTTGGAAAAGTGCTGGGAGATCATGTATACTGTTAGGAGCCATGTTTTTAAACCATTTCTTGGGTTCTCCACCTAGGCTTTGGGAAAACATTCTCATCTTTATGGTTTCATCTTCTAATTCCATATAGTCAAAAGCATCACTGATTCTATCTACATGCTATTGGGAAGTAGTAGCCTTAGCTCCGGTGAAGTGTGGGATTCAGGATTGGTAATCATTTTGTAAGGGTACCAAAGGCTGTGGTAACACTAAGGGCACATACCAAGCTACCATGATGGGAGCTGATGGTAGATTTATAGTATGAGGATTTGTAGTATGGGATGAAGGGATTTGCACAATGGTGGTCTGAATGGCTGTGGCGGAGGTACTTGGATTTGTAGACTGATTCTGAGCATATTTGGTGTGATAAGAGCCGAACTGGTGGAGAAGCTAAAAATAAGGAGGTGTAGTGGGTGAGGCTTCTCTGCTAGGACTCTATTACAAATCTAAGGGCTCAAGATCGGCATGGTTGATTTTGCTTTACGACTTGCTTCTAAAAATGGTTTTCGTTGAACTCAAGTCAAACTAGGAATCTTGCAAGGATGTAAGATTTTTAGGTATAGAGCTTTCTTTGTGGATGGTCCTATTGTAGCTAAGTTACCAGTTTCAAAATTTTGCCACAAAATCTTTTCTGGGTCATCAACTATGATAGGGGGATTTGGGTCCGGGTGAGATTTGGTGTTAATTCTTTGTGAAGCCAGATTTCAAAGTCAAATCTTAGAGAAGGTGATATTTGTGATTTTTTTTTTTGGATGGTTTTCCTCTCTAGGGGTTTTGCAGATGTGAGTAAGGTAAAAACCAAATGAAGGCTAGTGGAGTCACCAGGTGGATGTTCTTTGAGGTTTACGGTCCACCACCAATACTAACAAAGATTTTTTTTAGGAAAATTCTTTTCTAGAAAACTTTTATGTGAAAACTTGCAAGAATGACTTAAAACTCAGTTCAACAGTTTGCTAGATTGTTGAGAAATCTATAGTTCTATTCTTAGGCTATTCTATTGATTTCTTATGTTTATGTTTAGATGAATATTTCTGAATCTCTAAGTTGTACTTAGTTTGTCACTGATTTTAGGGGTTGCATCACGATCTTTGTGTTTTTTTGAAAAAGTAAGTCAACAGGATAGTATGTTTATGAAATTTTTGGTTTTTAGCGGAGTATTAGGCCTACTGGAGGCTAATGGAGTTGGCAGGTGAATACTGTTTCCTTGTAAAGACAAAGTTATATGGTCCACCGCTAATGAATGATAAAAATCCAATCAAGAGATATTTTTGTGAGGTTTTTTTATAGGTTTTTATATGCAACCTAGTTTGTAAGAGTGTCCTAAACCTGATTCATCACTTAGCTAAGATGGTGAAGCAAAGAGAGTTTACTCTAAATGAATTTATAGGCTGTCTATATGATTTCAATTTTGAAGGACTAATGAGTCTACAAGAGTTTGCTAGACTGTTATGTAATCAGTAGGTCCCACCGTGATTGCCATTATGTTATAGTGACAATGAGGTGGCTGATTCACTAGATATTCTTGAAGATAAGAGATTTCTAGAGTCCTAAGGTGTACTCAGATTGTCACTAACTGAGAAGGTCCCACCGTGATCGCCATTATGTTATGGTCTCTTGATTTTCCATATTGGTAGACCAAATGACAGGGTAACATCAGACAAAGCTTTGGAGCCCTAGGACCTAGCCTTCCTAGACTCAGAGAGGGCTCTCTCTATGAATGTAAAGGATGTAAACATGTTTGCTTTTGTATATTTGATTTTAGGCTAGTCGTTAAGTATGTTTTTGTTTGTTTTGGGTTTTTTAGGGGAACTGATCAAAAGGAAAAATAGCTAAAGAGTTCGTTGAATCAATTGGGCTATATGGTCAGATGAGGTCAAGATTGTCTTAAGGATGGACAAGGTATTACTGCAAGGCCGATTTGGTCGAGGTAAATGGATTATTTGGGTGAAAGTGAAATGAGATGGAAATTAAGTTTGTGAAAGACAAAGATATTTCAAGCATAAATAGTTAAACAATAATCATTCATGAGTTAGGGCTGACCATTAATCTCTATGAATGAAACTCAAACTGATAGATGCAGAAAATAAACAATCCAATGATACATAGAAGTATAAGACACTCTAACTTTGGAAAATCACCTTAAGACTTTTGGGAAAACAAATAAGATAAAAAAACAACTCAATCTATGAAGAGGGAACTCCTAAACATCATATTTTGATCTATCAGGAACTTTGAAATAAGACTGCAAAGCATGGATAAAGGGAAAGATCGAAACAAGACCTCTTTGACTTAACTAAAACAACCAATAATTTAGAGAGAGGTTTCAAAAATGGAGTTTTGATTAGCTATGAGTAAGCAGGGCATACCATGAATCATACTAGACAACATGCATAATAACCATTAACAAAATTGATAACAAGTTCTTAGGGTACCAAAGAGCAATTAAGAATTCTTTGACATAACCAAGAAAGATGAAAACATTTAAGCTGCAGTGAATCAGGAAATTTGAGGTGCCTCCATGGGCATATCTCAAAATTATTCTTTATTTAACTACAACAAGCAAGAAGCATGAAAACATGTATGATAAACTAAAAAAAAATAACAGATAAGGAACACAATACCATTCACCAAGCCATGGAATCCTACATACAATCCTCCTCCACCATCAAAGTCAAGCAAGAGATCATCCACTTCATAAGACAAGTATTTCTTCAAAGCTCATAATGCTATGTATTGCTCCCTATAACATCAAGTTCAGCTCCTGGTTACAATGAATCCTCTTGGATTATATAGGCCAAATAGGAAGAAACCCTCCTAGAGCAACTAGAAGGCCATTGGCCTAATACAAATATCTGATTTTGTCCTTGAGGCTTTGCAAAGCCCAAGGTACAAAATATCTTCAAAAATATCTATTTAAGCTTAAAATAGCAAGAAAATTGACTTTTAATCTCTGACATGGAGTTAAAAATAGCTTAACACACATTTGGATGGCCACCTTTAGAAACTGCTTTTTCAGCCAAAATGCTACAAGAGCGTAGCGCCAGAAAAAAAAACCTGTTTTGCTGACAACTTTTGAGGGACTTCCCAATGTCAAAATGAGGCCTGTGATAGCTCGTTGGAAAGCCCTAGATGTCTAGTTTCTAGAACGACTTGATTTTTCTCAAAATGATCCTTGAATTTTTTTCAAAAAGCGGACTCAGTGAAAAAACCTAGGAGGGTCTCACCTGCTAATATTTGAGGCAAAAAGGTGAATTTTGACTGTTTTTTGCCTCTTTGGGAGACCAAAACAACTTCTTTTGATCTAAATATTTGTGAATAGATGCCCCCAAATTTAATACATCCAAAAAAATAACTTTCATGAGCTGAGGATGCTCCTAGAAAACATGGAAGCACCTAGAAAAATGTGCAATTAGGCCTAAAAATCACAAAACAAAATCATGTCCAAAATTGCTAAATTTTGGTGAGCAAACCACTTATGGGTTTCTAGAAACATGCAAGGAATCGTAAGCCAAGATTCCAAGCCTAGATATGTATTTTTCCCTTTTTTTCACCGAGTGCCTCATTTGGGTAGCTTTGAGCTTTTCTTGGGCAATTTTGAGTTTTCTTCAAGCAAATTGATTCAATTTCTTGTAATGCCCGGTCATCTTCCTTTGCAAGCCCAAGTATTTTTTTTCCTTGTCTACTTTTTCCTCCAAATGCTTGTTTTCTCTTTCAAGCCATGATTCTTTATCATTTTCTATCTCTTGGGCAAGCAATTGTGTGAGAGGATACGATCGAGCAAGGAATGCTTCTTCTTCTTTTTGTTTCTCCAAAGCTTTTCTAAGACCAATAGCCCTAGGCCTTTTTCTTACTGGATGCTCTTCTTCCTCAATATCATCAAATTCGCCCATATACTCTTCAAGCTTGACTTGTGCTTTGTATGTTTCCCTTTGGTATTTGAATGCCCAGGCCTCATAGATTTCCATTAGCCCGCTCATCTGTCTATTTTGCATTTGTAGAAAGTGTATGAGGTCTTTCGACCTTTCTAGATTAGTTTCTAAGTCTTGGATTTGGGCTTCTCTATTTTTCAAAAGTGACTCAAGGATTCTGGCTTCATCATATTTGGCATGACTGTCTATTTGTATGATGTCAAACTCTCTTTCTTGTTCATGGCTACTCTCCTGCTGTTCAACTTTTTCTTTTCCCTTCCTTTGGATATATTTCTTTTCTCTTGTTCTCTTTGGCAGTTCAATTATAGGCCTCCTAGGCAACTTGCCTCTACTTTGGAGTGCTCTAGTAACATTGGTATTTGCAGCTTGAATAGTCTTCTTCTTTGTAGATTTAGTGGTCTTAGGTTTCACCACTTTTGGAGAAAGAGTCATGGCCCCTTGCCTAGGAGAGGAAGCTAGCACATGTTCTTGGCTATGTTGAGGAGAATAGAGGGGAGGTTCCATCACTAGTATTTGTTCAACTTGATCTTTTACACTACTTCCTTCTTCATTACCTAATTTGCTGCACTTTTCATTGTTTTCATGTTCTTCTTTAGGGCTGCCTTGTTTACTGCATCTGCTTTTATCATGACTGTCTTATTTACCCTCCTCACTATTTTGAATTTGTTGAGGGCTGCCACCTTCACCTTCATCACTGTTTTGACCCTCTTGATGTATGCTGCCCTTACCATGCTCACTGTTTTCATGTTTTTCATATGAGATGCTTCCATCATGACTGTCGTCATTGTCATTTTGCATGCTGCCACTATCTTCATTGTTTTCCTTAGACTCTGTGTGTGGGCTACCACCATGGTCACTACTTTGCTGGGAGGCACTTTTTTCACTGTTCCTTTGATTTCTTTCATGACTTTTTTGAGGACTATTATGTTCCTCATCACCCTCATGCCTACTTTCTTTGGATTCTTCTCTTTCACTATCATCACTAGCTGTATGTGGGTTGTCCCCATGCTCACTGTCTTGCTGGGTGCCACTGTGCTCATGTTCACTGCTCTACTTAGGTCTGCTTTGTTCTTCATCCTCACCACTTTTTTGAGTGCCACTGACTTCCTTATCCTTTGGTGAGCTCTCTTCACCATCACTAGTATGCTCATGGTCACTGTTATGTTGTTTGTCACTTGTTTCATGCTCACTACTTTGCTGAGTATCACTATGTTCCTCATCATCACTACCTTTATGCCTGCTTTCATAAGACTCTTCTTTTTCATTATCAATCATGGGTGATGTTTTCTTTTGAGGGGTTGATTTACTAGATGAAGGGGAGACATAGTGAGTGGAGTGTGAGGAGGACATATGATATGGGCCATGAGATGAAGAGGTAGTAGTAAAAATCGGATGAGAAGTGAAAGTCTCCAAAGAAACTCCTTTCTTTTCAAGTTGGTGAAGGATGATGATTTTGGTGAGAGAATGATGGAAAAGACTAGCTTTTTGCTGAGCAGGAGGTCTCTTTTGGACAAAGGAGCACATGTTGTCTATGCTTTTGCAGAGGAAGAAAGGGAGATTCAACATCTGATTCCGAGTGAAATGCATCAGAAGTCTGACATGATAGGAATAAACTCGAGAATATCTCCCCTCACATGTGAAATATTTAATGATGGTTTTCATAAGGGGCGCATAACTGTTAAATAGATGAGAAAAGGGGAAAATAGCCTTGCATTCATTTTGGTAAGCTGGTTTCAAGAAGGGATTGTAGTGGTCTAGGTCCAAATAGGCTTGTTTGAACCACTTCTCACCAAGATAGGGAATCTTGGTGGCTTTTGATATTTACCTAGGAGTGAGAACAAAATCAAGGACTACTATGTGAACATGTTTTCCTTGCAACCTCAGGGAAAACAGTTGTGTCAGTGGAGGGTGATTTGTGACTTCTTGGATATTTTGGCAAAACTCAAGGCACCCTACCTCATGAAAGTTGAAAAGGACTGAAGGGGAATCATTTAACTCTTTAGTTGTAGTAGGCTCAAAACTTTTTTTAAATCCACCCTTGTTGACCTTCCTTGGAGGCATGTTTTGCTTACTGCTTTCTTTACTTATCTTATCAAAACAAGTCTTTGATTAAACTAGGTATTTCTTCTTCAAATAATGCTTTTCTCTTTTAAAAAATATGTTTGGATTATCACTCAACAAACCAGCCCTTTCAAACTAATAATAACTACTTTCTCCTCAAACACTGCTTTTCTTTTTATTTAGCAAGCAGGAGACCTTTGAAAACAACTATGTTTCCCCTTTGAAATCACTATTTTCCCTTCTTTTAAGTTTTGATTTCAAAACATTTTTGTGACCAAAAATAAGATGCAAGGGCATGAAAAATACCTTTGAAATCTCCCCGTTGTTTTTGAAAAACCCAAATTCTGAGCCAAAAACAGTTTTTTTCACTTTTAGAGACTTTTGGAGAGGTGTTATGCTCTTGTGCACAGGTGCGTAGCACCTGCATGCTATTGAGGGCGTTGTGTGTCGGGTCAGGCGCTAGGCACCTCCTGAACACTGGGCGAGGAGACAGGGGTGTTGTGCCAACCTACAGGTGCGTTGCGCCCTTTGTTTTCGTCTTTGGCGGGAGGTCACAGGCACATCGCGTCCTACTACAAGCGCGTCTCGTTCAAACTTTTATGCACAAAGATGGCCTGAAACCTCAAAAACGAAAACTTTTTCTTTGGTGAAGTGAAAAAAGTTTGATGAAGAGGATTTATACTTTTGCAATGATTTTTGAAGATGGCCTTTCTCTCTCTAAAAGACTTCTAAATTTTTCCTTTTATTTTTTAAGATCAAAAAAGGGGAGAACCTTTGCAAAGCAGTTTTTGAAACTGTTCATTTTTTGAAGAAGCCCTTTTTTAAAAGAGTATATCTCTGCTCTCTTTGCAGGAATAATTTTGAATAGTTAAAGACTCTGCTTGCCATGAAGGAGTCTTATCTTTCATATTTTCCATGTCACTTTAAGACTATCTTTTTGATAAGTTGTTTGTGTGTACTATGCTTTTTGCTTGGCCATTTAAATGAATATGTCACAAAAAACTATTTTTATCCTTTGTTTATCATTAAATGAATTTTTTTAAACATACTATCTTTCATCTCTCTCTATCATTGAAATATTTCTCAAAATTTCAAAACCTAGCGATTTAACCCTCTACTCATCTTCTGGAGGAGGAAATGCAAGATGCAACTACCTAGGTTTATCAAAGCCACTGTGTAGGCCCTCTACTAATCACTGATGGAGGATCTCAAAAAACTATTCTTTTCCTTTACAGAAAACCTTTAAACCAACTGAGTTCCATCTGCTTATTAATGAAGGAGGCTTCTTTAAAACTTAGTGCTTTTTCATTTTCATTTCATGATTGGAAAAGACATTGTAAACACAAAAGTTTTCTTTTCATCCCCATACTCATCGAAAACTTTCTTTCGAATCAGCTATCCGTGGGCCCTCTACTTCTATCATGAAGAAAATCACGATTTCAACCCTTCACCTTAGTCCATTTTGCTTGACATGCGCCTTTTTATAGAATCTCACCGTGAAAAACATGAGCAGGGTAATGCACTTCCAACCGATAAAATGCTCCACAGCTCGTCCGAGCTTAGCATTTTCTCGGGTATCGTCTTAGCTCTTTTTATGATGAAGTTTTCCCTTGAATTTTTTTTTAGAGGCTAGGCTAAAGAGACAAAAGGTAGTCGTTCTTTTTACACTTTCTCATTCTCGATGCCTCGTTTTCTAGAGGCATTTCTAAGATCGTCATTGGTTTTATGGGACTGATTTTGAGAGTCGGCCCATACTTTTGGGAACAAATTCCATTGTAATTTACCTGAAGCACTGGAGGCAGTATTTTTCTAACTTTTGTACTCTTTTTTCCCTGATGGAGGTTTTTTTGACATTATTGTTGTTTTGACTTTGATATAGGGTAAACTGCTTGGGTTTTTGGTTTTCAAATATCCCTCTCAGGGCTTTCCGGTGCCTGAGGCAGACAGTAAGATTAGTTGTGTTGTTCACAAAGATGGCATGAGCATGTTCATATTAACTTAAAATAACTGAATGTAATGTGATAGAGAATTACCTCTTTGAAAATCTTGGAGTCCCTTGGAGAGCGCTAGGCAGCGAAACACGAGTCCTTCTTTACCGGCTCCAAATCTTAGTCCTGTAATCAGTCAAAGCACCCGTGTAATTTCTAACATGACATATATCCTATCAATCAAGTCAATATATAATGAACTACTAAATTCTACGCATCTGAGCCATTCATATCATGCAATGTAAACGTTCAAACGATAATGACAACATTAAGCATTGAATGGGAAAAACGAACACAGTTCTATTGATTTTGAAAGAAGGAGGATTACAACCGTCGGTTGTACCAAGCCCTCCTCAGTCTCCCAATCTCTTTTATCTCTCAAGTGAAGAATTCCAAGTCAACAAGCTCTCTAGGAACCTCTTTGACTCTTGGCCTTCACAATATAACACTATTCTCTATTCCACAAGTATGCCAAAACCTTTAGCAATCCTTCGACCTTCAATTAAGAGCCTTCAGCTCCTTCTTATAGGAGAGGGAGAAAGCCATTGTTGCTCTTCTCTTTCCACTAGTTTGGAATGGAAAAAACTTATATGTTTATTTAATCTCTATGCTTTTGCCTCCTTTGGAGTTCAGTCTTGTTATAGCAATGACCAATAATGAACTGGTGTTCTGCAGTTTCTTTTGTGAACTGACTCTCTTGTGAGGGAAAGTCGGAGATTCAAATCATTCTCCGCAGGCTTTTCCTGATTCAAACTTAAAACACAGGTAACGCTTCCCTCCAGTGTAAACAGAGCATTGCCCTAGCCACTAACGCGGCCCATTAACTAATTAGATGCGTTATAATGCTCTTGTGTTGGTATAGATAGGCGTTACCCTAGCAGAAATAGGTTTAATTTAGGTCTTTGTACTCCTTCCATATTTGTCTTCCCCTCTGAGCTGATGAGGAGGTATTTTGACCTGTAACAGATGCCCCTTAAAGTGTGAGGTCAGAGACGAAGACGATGGCTGAAATAATTTATAATTTTTGTAGAGATAAAGAGATTGAAAGACTGCGGAAAACCTAAAACAACAACATATGTAAGAAAATATAGTATCTGCCTTGAGTTGGGCATGTCCCATGCTCAGTAGCTTAAACAACATGATTTCTCTAGAATAGATATATGAACAATCTGTCCACCGATAGGCACAATGTGGAAGTGTCTGTCATAATAGGATCAGGCTGAAGAAGCTGTCTCCATAAACAATATCGCAACTTGGGGAAGGAAACACAACTTTAATGATGTAGCCTTTGCCCCAAGGTCTTGACCTTCGATTCACTTAAACTACATATTCCTCAACATGTGAATGAATGAGTTGTCATCGAACATGTGAGAAATCGTCTGATTACCAGCCAATAATGAAAATTGTTAACAGACGTGAAGGTGGCCACCGATAATGATGATGGTCCCTAAGATGCACAGTACAATCTAGCGAGTGTGAATAAAATGAGTTGAAGTCGAACACTCGTAGAATCATTCGACCAGGAGCCAATGATGAAGACCCCTGATCAAACACAAGACTACCTGCCACTGATGTCTGCAAGTATCTGGGTACTGATGGGTTTCTGGATCAACTTCCTAGATAAGATGTTGAAGTCGATAGGAAGAGATCTGTCGAAAGGTAGGCATTGAGGCGTCCTACATCAGTCAACACGAAACGGAAACCAAATAATTTTTTTTATGATTGAGATAATGAAGAGTAAATGGGAACGTCAGATGAAAAATAATTTCTGGCATAATGAGCAGTTTGGTTGATAACAGGAGCAGTAGATAGCGAGATCTGCTTGAACAATAGAAGGCACTCTAGCAGGGTTCTAGGCAGCTGAAGCGTGATGAACACCAAAGAGTGTGTTAGGATTTTACTGGTGCAGGTACACTGGGAAATGAAGGCTAATACTCATAGATGGTAGGGTTCGGCTAACTGCGAAAGAGTTTTCTGAGAAGTGCCATGTTCAAGAATTTTGCTGCCAAATCGACCTTTTTGAAAATTTAATAGAGGTAGTATCCATTTTGTCCAAATTTTTCCCCGTCTGATTAAGTTTAGCGAGTCCATACGAGTAAAATCGGTGAATTTTTCATGTTTAGAGAGTCTGAAAAATGTCAGGAAAGACAACTCTGTGCCCCATCTGATTAGGTTTAATGAGTCCAGATGAGTAAACTTGGTGCATTTTTCATGTTTAGAGAGTCTGAAAAATGTCAAGAAAGACAACTCTGCGTCCCATCTGATTACGTTTAACGAGTCCAGACGAGTAAACTCGGTGAATTTTTCATGTTTAGAGAGTCTGAAAAATATCATAAAAGACAACTCCATTGGGGTACCTTTGTCATGTCTTGATAACCGCGCACAGAAAAGGGATAATAGTAAGCCCGAAATAGTTCATTTTCCATAAGTTAGTCCATCGAAACTGGAAAAGTGAGAAATCTATGTTCAATAGACGTCTACCTCATTTTGTTATAAGTACGAGGAGACAGAGTGAACTCAGTATTCTTTGTGAAATTTTAACGAGTCCAACAAAGAAAGAATCGGTGCCCTCCGTGAAATTTTAACGAGTCGCGCAGAGAAAACTCGATTACCTCCGTGAAATTTTAAAGAGTCACGTGGAGAAAACTTGGTTACCTTTTCAGTTTAAAGAGCTTTGAAAAAGAGAAAAGAATGGCTCCATCCTTTCTGTCATGGTAGTTTAATGAGCCCGACAAAGGCAACTAGGGGTTTTTTCAGTTTTATGAGCGAGAAAAAGATTCCTAAAAGGAAAGCTCAGTTCTTCTTCATGATTTTAATGAGTCTGAAGAAGAAAACTCTAGGTTTTTCGGATTAACAAGCAAGAAAAAGACCATACAAAAAGAATGCTCGATGTCAACTTTGTATAAGTTTAACGAGTCCGAATAAGGAAACTCGAGGTTTTTCAGATTAACAAGCAAGAAAAATACTGTAAAAAGAATGCTCGAGCTTCTTCGTGTAAGTTTAACGAGCCCGAAGAGGAGGACTCGAGGTTTTTCGGATTAACAAGAAAGAAAAATAATGTAAAAAGAACGCTCAAAATTTCTTGATCTCTTTCTCATCAATAGAAGGATCTATGTTGGGAATTTTCTGGTGAGACCAAGCAAACACATCGTGGAATTCTTTGAAAATGGATGTGAAGCACGCAGTTTCCTCAATATTGCAAGCTTCTCCAATCTGAATATTTTCCATGATACTTGTTTTGACCGAGATATAAATGAGCATTGTCTTAGAAATATTACCCATGTTCCCTTCTGAATTGATAGTTTGAACAGTCATGTAAGCGGAGGGAACCATCTTAGGTGGGTCAAAAGATGGGATTTCGGTTTTTATCACCTCCGAGTCAATCATCGAAGTGCGATGGTGAAACTATCCCCAAGGTCATTCTTCTAGAGACATGATATCTCGAATAGCTTCATCTGTAGGCAAGACTTCATTGAGGAGATCCTTAGAGAGAACAATGATGAGAGGGATTTTTGTACCTTCGGTCGAAACCATAGCAGTGGAGGGTTCAGATGCGGTTTGGATGGCTTGGTAAGCCAACTCGGCTAGTGAGAGCGGCATCTGATCTCCGTAGGAATCAATTTATGAAGGTGCCGGAATGATCCATGGGTCGATAGAGCCACCCAAAGAGGTGGATATCATTGCAACCATGTTTGGGATCGATGGTGGCGGGAGAGGAAAACAACCCAGTAGGGATGATGCCTTCAAAAGATCGGTACCGATACTGACGTAAGAGTCAGGAAAGCCTCCTATTAGGGGTACAGTGCTACTTGGTAACGTGGCATAATCAGGGGTGCAGAAGGATAGCTGGTCCACTATGAATATTTTCCCATCCAGTGGAAATAGTATGAGTCAGAAAACCGAAGACACAATGGCGGTCATGGCATACGACCAACTGCGACCAAGCAATAGATTATAGTCTAGATGGTGCTCTACGACTTCAGCATCCACGTTTACCATTTTCCCACTCAAAGTGATGGGAAAGCTAGCAAGGTATATTTTTGGGAGGAAAGTGTGCCCATCGAACTCTTTGAGGGAATTTGATGGCGGGGTGAGGGTAGGAGAACCTAAATTGAGCCAGCAAGCTTGTGACATAACGCAGGTTGAAGCACCTTCGTCTATGAAAGTGTGATGGATTGGTCTCCCTTTCGACACAACCTACACCTGGAATGCCAGTTGGTGTGAGAGGCGAGGTTTAGCCTTTTCCATATCAAAGATAGCTAGCATGGAATCCTGGGGGTCTATTCCACCAATGGCCGAAAGCAAGGCTTTCCTTTGTGCTGGACAGGTTTGTAATAATTTGAGAGCATACATAGCTGACAGTGCCTACGCCAAATATTCTACAATGTTGTAGTTTTGGGCTGCACATGAAGAGGTGTTATGAGTCATGCGTCAAAGTGTCCCTTTGGGGGGACGAATCACGGGGTCAACAGTAGGCCGTTTGATATGCAAATTGTTTGGTGGCAGTGGATTGGAACTAGTACCAAGTTCTTGAGCATCTATGGTAGGGTTTTCATAAAGCTTAGCTCGAGTTTGAAGGTCAACACTCTCAATGCCATAAATGGCAGATGGTCCTTTGCCGGAAGGGTATGAACCACCATTGCCCCGTTGATGGGGTTGTGGCGGATTGTCAACCATGTGTTGATGTTGCTGCTCTTGATTAGGGAAAGGATTATGAAGAACGACAGGTGTTCACCCAGAATCCTTGTTAGCAATGAAATCGGTGCATTCCTGTAGCCGAAGACATTTGTATGTCAAGTGGTCCTCCACACAGATTTTGCAAGGAAATTTCATGGGTTTATCCTTCCCTTTGTCATTTTTGGCAGCTTTTTTCTGATTAGTGTTATTCTGATTATTCGACTGCTCTTCCGAAGAAGATGACTTTTTCTTGTTATTCTTATTTGTCCTGCTAGGTTTTTGTGAGGTTTGCACCGTATTTACCTCAGCGGTGGGAAGAGTAGTCATTTGGTGAGGGGCGGTGGCAGCCGAATATGGCTGGGAGGCTTGCCCCCGAGACTGTTTTGTGGCTATGCCAAAGATCGTGCCAACGAGACCATCAGCATGAGCTCCGGTTTTCTAAGTAGCTGGAGGATTTGGGTTGCCAGGGGCATAGGGGAGAAAATCATATAACGTGCCAGATTGTGAATAGATTAAATCTAAATGCTGGGCACGACGGATGCATTGATCTTCTATAACCGCACCAGAAAGGCCAATGTCTTTAGCTATGTGGGGTAAGAGAGACTTGCAAAACCAATTGGCTAAGAGATGATCCGGAATTGGCGCTTTGACTAGCCTCCTCCTACGTCTCCATTCATGAATGTGATCGAAGATGTGGGTGGCGGTGTCTTGGCGGAGAGAGGTTAATAGTTTCGTTCCGGTCTCAAATCTAATTGGTAGTTGGAATTTCTTTAGAAACTCCGTTGCTAAAGCACCAAACATATTGATGGTGGCGCGTGGTAATTTGATGTACCACTTGGCAGCATTTCCTGTAAGCATGTGGGGAAATGGTCGAAGTCAGACACTATCATCTATCATGGAATTGGATATAGACCATAGGTGAAAGGTAGTGATGTGTGCGGCTGGGTCATTTTGGCGGATAAATCCATCTTGCAGACAAGACCGATCTCCCTAGTACTAAAATTATCTAGTAACAAACAGCCAAATAGACTAATCTTTCTCTAAGCATATAAGGTTTACAAAAAGCTCTATAGAGGTGTAAAAGACTTACCGTATGTCCAGCGCTTGTTTGAAGTCGTTATTGTCCCTCGTGCACTTGAAGGAGTTTTCCTCATAAACCTGCAGTCACAAACAAGAAACATATTACATAGCACCTGTATAGACATCATCATAAACCATGCTTATCATAGTGATCAAGGAATCTATGAAATAAACCATGAATAAACAGCTTATTGAGAAAAATGAGTATATTTGTATTAATTTCAAAAGAAGAAAATCCTTACAACCTGAGCCTTGATGTTGCACAGGACTTTCCGGGGTCCGAAGCAGGAATCTCCTTTACTTTTATAAGCTCTTCACTCCTCCAACCAAGACAAATAGAGGTATGTAATCTTTCCTCACAAAATTCTTAATTAATTGAGTCTAAATCTCAATAGCACTTAACCTCAAATCTTCTTAAGCTTGACCTCCCATTGAGGCTACCCAATGCCTCTTTTTATAGTGGAAAAGAGGAGGTTTCTGTTCCAATTATGAGGGATAGAATCCTCCTTCAAAGGGATAAGCTCCTCACATCAAGGGGTTAGCTCCATAAGGTAAGGGATACATGCACCTCACAAGAGCGGTTCTGCCACCACAAAAATCCATTCTAGAAGCTTCCAGAATTTACTTTAATTGAGATTTTTGGGATTTACTTGCACCTTTTTAATCTTACTGGGGTCCACACCTATAACAAAGATAAAGTGCATTCAGGAATGCAAGAAAGCTGAACATTGGGTGTGGGACCGCAGGCAAGATATCCAGAAAGTGAGACACCAAAGTTTAGGAGACTTTTAGGAATTTTTTTCTGATTTTCAAGGCTTGACATGAGGAACTGATGTGTTAGACTTACAAAGGAGGAAGTATGAGTGATAATGAGCTCATACAGTTAGTAGAATGTCAAGGTGACAATTTTTTGTGTAACAGATTGCCCCCTAAAGTGAAAAGTCTGGAATAGATGAAACTAAAGTCTATCATATATGAAGAGTGCAATACTTTATCATTTCAAGGATCATCCTGTGGACACCCCAGTCGGAACCTGTAAAAACATTCAATGCAAAATATATATATGTAAACATATCATCACTGAGGTAGGCATTCCCATACTCAGATCAAAACTAACTAGAAACTAATCTAAACTGTTATGATACAGGAATGATTTTGAGTACATCACAGTATAGACATATGTAGACACAGTATGGATGCAGCCATCTGTTTATAAATAGTCCACTGTATAAATGATAACAAAATTCCTCACAGCCTGGATGGTAGAAACTAGATCCAGGGTCTTGATTTCTGCATATCGAACTAGTACAATTGTATCCATGTGAAAGAAAGTGTCGAAGTCGAACATGGTAGAAAGCACTTGATTACCAGTCAATAATGTAAACTGTTAACAAGTGTGAGAGTAACCACTAGTAATGTCAATGGTTCTCAAAGTACTCAGTACAATCCATGAAATGTGAATGAATGAGCTGAATTCAAACATGTAATGGAATCATTCGATCGAAGGTCAATGATGTAACCTGTCGTCGAAAGCGAGAAACCTGCCATTAAGGCTTGCATATTTCAAGGTACTGACGATTTCTAGATCAAATTGTGAACACATAACGACACTGCAGATGGCTTGGTGACAATTGACCCAAAGCTAATACCCAGAAATTGGCTGAAGACTTTAAATGTGGTTTCATTAACTGTTAGGCAAAGGATTTCCCAACCCAGGTGGACAAAAAGTGTCGTGTTCAAGAGTGGTTAACGGCTTTCTAAATAATCAAAATGCAAGAAACAGGTTCATTTTTCTCTTTTTTCCCCCACCATTTCTGGCAAGTACCTCTTTATTTTTGACAAGCTTGAGGAGGATAACATTTTCTTGTTTATAAGCTCATCCTTCGGATGAGTCCAACTTAGTTTAAGATTCAAACCCTAAGAAAGAGTGGTTCGTTCCTGTTTGAAATTGAACAGGTCCTTTACTGTTAAATTTTAACGAGTCTAGTATAGGAGAAACTCGGTGTTTTTCAATTTTAGGGAGTCAGAAGAAAAAACTTAAGAAAACTCCATGGGTGTACTTTTTCATAAATTTAGTCTCTCGAGCCCGAAAAAGGATAAAATAATGTGGGAGAGAACTCTATTGACCGTAATTAGTCAACGTATACCTTTTTCGTAAATAGTCCATTTCATTCCGTAAAAGGGGTAAACTTATACTGAAGGGACGATTATTCATTTACTTTAACGAGTTTGAATAATCAAGTGCTCGGCAATATTTTCATGTTTAGAGAGTCTGAAAAGGGCTTAAAAGAGGACTCCATGGTTTCGCTTTTTCGTAAGTTTCAAGAGTCCGAAAAAGTGATAAAAGTATACTCAGTAGTTTCGCTTTTTCTGTAAATTTTAACGAGTTCGAAAAAGGGATAAAAATATACTCCTGTGGCCGAATTTCAATTTAATTTATGAGCAGGAAAAGACGGAAAGAACTCGGCATTTTCATGTTTTTTACGAGAATGAAAGATAGCAAAATAATCTCTGGATTTTAATGAGTTTAACGAGTCTTGAAAATAATAACCGAAATTGACTCAAGATAGGTTTCATTTCTACAAAAGCTTGAAACAGAGAAAAACTATGCTTCAGAGTGGTTTCATTTTTACACAAGCTTGAAACAGAGAGAAAAGTGTGCTTGATGCCCCCTAAACGTAAATGCTAGAGTGCATGCCCCCCCAGCGTCATTTCATTCAACTAAGTACACATCTGGTAATTAATAGCTGGATGGAATGAAGGTTCATTTACGAGATCATATGAAAGATCCGACCTAAAACTATAAGAAAATTATGCAAAAACTGAAATAACTAACCTAAATGTACGACTTAACATGTACGAGATTTAGTCAAAGACTTGACTCAATTAGGGGAGGATTTGTTTCATTTTTTAACGATCTTGACACAGGAAAAGAACTATTCTCATGGCAACGTGTTTCATTTTTTAACGAGGTTGACACAGTAAAACGAACTTTCCTCTTCTACATGTTTCATTTTTTAACGAGGTTGACATAGTAAAATAAACTATCCTCATATCTATTCTCTAAAATCTACCTATATAACCTACTGATTCATTTTTTAATGAGGTTGACACAGGAAAAGAACTGTCCTCATACCTGATTCATTTTTTAACGAGGTTGACTTAGTAACAGGAACTATCCTCAGACCAACTGATTCATTTTTTAACGAGGTTGACACAAGAAAAGAACTTTCCTCATACCTGATTCATTTTTTAACGAGGTTGACTCAGTAATAGGAACCATCCTCAGACTCACTGATTTCTTTTTTAACGAGGTTGACACAGTAAAAGGAACTCTCCTTGGACTCACTGATTCATTTTTTAACGAGGTTGACACAGTAAAAGGAACTATCCTCACACCTGATTCATTTTTTAACGAGGTTGACTCAGTAACAGGAACCATCCTCAGACCAACTGATTCATTTTTTAATGAGGTTGACACAGGAAAAGAACTATCCTCATACCTAATTCATTTTTAAACGAGGTTGACTCAGTAACAGGAACTATCCTCAGACAACTGATTCATTTTTTAACGAGGTTGACACAGGAAAATAACTGTCCTCATACCTAATTCATTCTTTAATGAGGTTGACTCAGTAACAGGAACCATCCTCAGAAACTAATTATTTCTAATCTATCAATTTACTCTCTACAATCTACCTACTGATTCATTTTTTAATGAGGTTGACACAGGAAAAGAACTGTCCTCATCGCCGACTAATTAATTTTTTAATGAGGTTGACACAGTAAAAGGAACTATCCTCACCAGCCACTGATTCATTTTTTTAATGAGGTTGACATAGTAAAAGGAACTCTCCTCACCATCCACTGATTCATTTTTTAACGAGGTTGACACAGTAAAAGGAACTCTCCTCACCAGCCACCGATTCATTTTTTAACGAGGTTGACACAGTAAAAGGAACTCTCCTCACCAACCACTGATTCATTTTTTAACGAGGTTGACACAATAAAAGGAATTATCCTCGGACACTCTGCTTTATTTTTTAACGAGGTTGACACAGTAAAAATAACTTTCCTCAGACAACTGATTTATTTTTTAACGAGGTTGACATAGTAAAAGGAACTATCCTCACACTCACCGATTGATCATGGCTTCCAACTGGAAGAAAGACATGTCAATGGACACACCTCGATCATGGCTTCCAAGAGGTCTTCATCAGATGGAAGAACAATTCCTTGGAAGGAACACATGTCAAGGGACTCAAAAGGGATAATAAAATCGCGTTCAAATAATCCCATAGAGCTTTCCATGTCAATTACTGGATCTAAATCAAAGGAAGACGAGAAAACAGTGAGAGGCTCGCTTGCATCGGTAATTGAAAACATGGGAATAGTTGCCACATAATTAACCCGTGGCGGGGTAGATACCACTTTCGTATGAGGAACATTCAGGGATGTCGGATTATTGGTAGTCGAATCAAGACTAGGGAATGAAAGCTAGTCTACAGTCATAATGTTTCCATTGTGAGGGAAATACATCACGCGAAAGAGTGTCGATACGACAACTTTCATTGCATAGACATAGTCTCTCCCAAGGAGTAAATTGAAATCCAAGGGACCTCAAACTACCATAAGATCAATACAGATAGTTTTACCTTCCACAGTAATAGAAAACTTAGGAAGGATCCCTAAAGGTTCACTAATGGTTCTGTTAAAAGCTTTCAAATTCTGCGTAATAGGCACAAGCTGAGGGGAACCCAAAGATTTCCAATCAGTTGAGGATAAAATACTAACAGAAGCACCTTCATCTACCTGTGTGCGGTGTATGTCCCTACCACCCAACTTCACAATGATTTGGAAAGGGATGGAGGAAGGAAGACGAGGCTCTGTCAATCTATTCCAATCAAAGGAAAAGACCTCAATACTTGTATGGGGTTCTTAGAAATAGGTGAAATGCCCCCCGACGTAGAAGAATCTGATGTAACAAGAAGAACCTGAATGGTATGAAGTTCACTCTCTACAGGGAGAATGGGATCGACTGAATGTGAAATCGAATCGACCACTTGATCAATTAATGGATCATCAACCTGAGTGATATGAGTTTCACTCTCTAATGGAAGAGTGGGATCGAATGTACTTGAAATTAGATCAATCACTCCGTCATTTGATGGTAGGTTGGGAGAAATTTTACGGTAACCAATTGGAAATTCTTATTGTGGAATAGTAAGGTTTTCCAATAATTTTGAGGCTTCATCCATGTGAGGGAAAATGTGAGTTTGATGACTCCCTTTGCATAAATTACAAGGAAACCTAACTTTACCCTTTTTCCCAGGAACCTGACTATCACTGGTTGATGGATCAATGGAAAGTTGATGATATTTTTCTGACCATACTTCCAAGACCTTTGGAATACAAGGAAAATTGATAAGGAAATGGTCACCCTTACAAAGCCTGCAAGGGTATTTGGGTTTACGATGCATGTTGGAGGTTTCCTCAACACAACTAACACTTACAGCCACGGTTGGTTGGTTGAATTCTTTCTTATCTTGCTTCTTCTTCTTCTTCTTCTTAGCCACCTAGTTACTAGCATCAAAGCTTTTACTAGGCGAAGAGGAAGAAATGGAGGAAGAAATATTAGGCGAAGAAGGTAAAGGGTCAACAGAATGTTGGTGATGTTGAGATGGTGAACTCTGTTGAACTGAAGCATCTGGTTGAGGTGGAACAATTGGAGTGTTCGGGGCCAACGAAGTTGAAAATAACCATATCGGTAAACCTATTGTAAATCTAGGTAATGACAATGTAGCCATATAAGGAGGACCAACATTTCCACAGCAAGGAAAATTACTAGGATTCTCGTTAAGAGGGGTTCCTTGGTTGGTAAATTTCGGAAAATTTTCCATTATATTCAACTTCAGTGAATTTTATTAACAATTTAAAACTAAAATTAACAATTCACAATTCACACCTAACAATTAAAAATCACAATTCACACCTATGGTCTCTAAAAGTAAAAACAAACAAATTAACACGCGCTATCAAATCTAGGAGTCAAACCACACACAAACAGTAACTTCCTGTACTAAAAACACTAGTTGGTGATGAAATCCAACATCGTAGAATTTAATACAGAAAGGGTGGTTGGAACAGTTACCCCGACAACCTGCTTAATGAAACAGACTGGCACAAGTTTCTTCACAAAGCCATCTCGGGTGAATAAAACCCCCCAGAGAGTCCAAGTGAGTCTAGTCGACATCTGCTCTAGGTACAGTGAGATCTTTCCTTCACCGTCACCTTAGGAAATAACCTTAAGCTAATGGACACTAAGGCTACCAATAGTAACAAATACAACTGGGGGAACAGTCTACGATCCGATCCCACGCGCAAGGGCAGAGTAACAAAGCTCAATCCCCTTGAAGGTTCCTCGACATGGTCAATCCGAGGTTTCCCGACAAGTGACCCCAGGCTCCTTGACAATGGTTAATCCGAGGTTTACCGTTTTTAATGTGCACAAAATCTTCTATCTTCCCCAATGAAACAGAATTGATTGTCTCAAAGGTTCGGACATGATATCGTGATTGACTTCTTTAAGAGAAGCTTCCCAGATTATACAAATTACAATTGGATTTATTTCCTACCGCAAGATTTATCTACTTGTTTGTTTTATTTGCTTTGGGAAGTTAACTACAACCTATTCCAAAGCACTAATCCTGAGCTAGATTGGTGGAAAGAGCCCTAAAAATGTAAAAATTACTAGATGAATTTTAATTAAGTGCCGTGTTATTTAGGCTGTTATTACTAAAAAGGGTAAATGGATATGAAACCAATGGTGTTATGACCCGAACCAAAACTGAATGCAATCGAATATGATAATTTAATCTTTTCAATTCGATGAATCCTAACTAAAGTAAGGAGAGAGTTTCCATTCACTTCCAACAATGCAAAAAATTGATCAATAAGAGAAAATATAACAAATTCTCTAATGCACTAATTTCATCAAGAAAAACTAATGCAAATCAATCCCAAAACAATTTTTATATTTTTTTGTTTTTAAAACAAGCATAAAAACATCTAAATTCAAATCAAAGAAAGTTGATCTAAATCTACGATTGATTTTTCAGAATGTAAACTATGCAGTTGTAATCTATGCACAATTCACTTGAAAAGTATGCAAATGTAATCTATGCACATTTTTCATTCATATTCTGAAAATGAGAATTCTAATTATGAAAATGTGATCTATGCAAGATAATTCTCAAACACAATCAAGTGCAAGCCAAGAAAATCAGGTGAGAGTTCCAAAGATCAAAAAATAAAAACACTCAAAGGCGATTAACACTCATACACAATTTAACCCCCCCAAAGGAAAATTGTGAAAAGACTGAGAAAAACCTCTAAGTAATGACCAAAGGAAATCAAATTAAGAATTTCTCAAAAAAGAGACTCAAAACACCCAATACTGCTAAGATTCATTCATAGAAATATTTTGACAGAAATAATCATCAATTTGGGCAGAAACCAAAAACTCTAAATCAAAATCAAGATAAACTAAAGAAAGAAATCTAAATATTTTCAAAATTTTAACAGGGTCCGCAGGCTTGCAGAAATAACAGGTGCGGTACCGCACTGTTTACTAAAGCAAAAATGCGAAACTGCCTGCACTGTGCAAAGAAGGAAAAGTGTGGTCCAAGGAAAAATTAGAGAAAAACATAAAATATCTCAAAATTTTCAAAAACAGAGAAAACCTAAGCTACCCAGGCAGATGTCAATCAATCAAAAACCAGGAAAAATGTTTCCTCAAATAAAAATAAAAGAGAACAAAAAAACAATTTCTTTCCCCAGTGGAGTCACCAATTTGTTGGCGGATAAATCCGTCTTGCGAACAAGACCGATCTCCCTAGTACTAAAAGTATCTAACAACAAACAGTCAAATAGACTAATCTTTCTCTAAGCATATACGATCTATGAAAAGCTCTATAGAGGTGTTAAAGACTTACTGTTTGTCTAGTGCTTGTTTGAAGTCATTGATTTCCCTCGCGCGCTTGAAGGAGTTTTCCTCATAAACCTGCAGTCACAAAAAAGCAAAATATTACATGGAACCTATATAGAAATCATCATAAACCATGCTTATCATAGTGATCAAGGAATCTATGAAATAAACCATTGATTGAAATCTTATTGAGAAAAATGAGTATATTTGTATTAATTTCAAAAGAAGAAAATCCTTACAACCTGAGCCTTGATGTTGCACAGGACTTTCTGGGGTCCGAAGTAGGAATCTCCTTTACTTTGATAAGCTCTGCACTCCAAACAAGAAAAATATAGGTATGTAATCTTTCCTCACAAAAGTCTTAATTAACTGAGTCTAAATCTCAACAGCACTTAACCTCAAATCTTCTTAAGCTTGACCTCCCTTTGAGGCTACCCAATGCCTCTTTTTATAGTGGAAAAGAGGAGGTTTTCTATTCCAACTATGAAGGGATAGAATCCTCCCTCAAAGGGATAAGCTCCTCACATCAAGGGGTTAGCTCCATAAGGTAAGGGATAAATGCACCTCACAAGAGCAGTTCTGCCACTGCAAAAATCCATTCTAGAAGCTTCCAGAATTTACTTTAATTGAGCTTTTTGGGATTTACTTGCGCCTTTTTAATCTTACAGGGGTCCGCACCTATAAAAAAGATAAAGTGTGTTCAAGAACGCAGGAAAACTGAACATTGGGTGCGAGACCGCAGGCAAGATAGCCAGAAAGTGCGACACCAAAGTTTGGGAGAATTTTAGGAATTGTTTTTTGATTTTCAAGGCTTGACATGAGGAACTGATGTGTTAGACTTGCAAAGGAGGAAGTATGAGTGATAATGAGCTCATACAGTTAGCAAAATGTCAAGGTGACAATTTTTTGTGTAACAGGTCGTCCCCTTGTTTCCCGTCGAACTTCAGGATGTCGGAAGGAATCTTATGCGGCACTGGAGGCCAAAGCGAGTTGTGATTGATGGGATCATTATTCAGTTTATGGATATCGAGGATGTCAAAAGCTGCCAAGAATGGAAATTGTGGATTTTCCCTCAAATCTAACCAAGGCAGTATGGGCTGACTATTTAGACCATGGGGTCCACCCATCAATGTGTTACCAGGAGGATAAGTAGGACTTTGGTAAAAACTTCCTATAGGCGGAGGAGTAGGGACATACGGTTGCTGTCCATAGGGCATGTTGTATTGCAGGGCGAACTGTTGGTTGCCCCCAGTATAAAAGTGCCCTCCCATTCCAAATGGAGGTTGGGGTTGGTTAGTCCAAATGGATGTAATAGAGTTTCCCGGAGGCATGCTACTACTTTCATAGTTTGGCAACGAGATAGACCCTACACCTATATTTGAACCACTTAAGGAAAAAGTATTAACAATAGGTTTTCCTATTTGTCCTAAGGATTGCAGAGGAAGTGAAATGTTTCATGCTACTTGAGTGCTGGTGACACTACCCCCTGGCATAGAGGCCAAGGGGTTTGAACTCAGCAGAGGGTTCCAACCGAAAGGGTTGCTAAAAGGTACCGAAGTAGTCATACTCGTGGGAGGAGCTACCATGGGTCCCAACATGGTCACGGTAGAAGTAGATGTCGAAGGATTCGGTAAGCTACTGACAGTTGTGATGACCATAGGGTTGGGAATAGGTATATGTTTCCTACTGGAGCTACCTAGTGATGGCATAGAACTGACCACCGGTGGGGAGGATGGTGGCGAACCTGGGATGGTTTCCATTGGCATCGACCCAGTAAATGCTGGTGGTGAAATGGATGTTGGTGTGGCTGAAGACATATCTTGGCGTGGTGGAATCTGAATTATCACAGGCCCCAATGGATCAGTGAGCAGAGGATTGTAATGAGGTACAACCCCTAACGTGAAAGGGTCCTCCGGAAATTCTGGATGATATGAGGCTATGTGATAATCAAGATTAGTCAGTGGAGATTGCTCTTCCGTGGAAGGCACAGGTTCACCCAAGTTCAGTTCTTCCTCAATAGTTAGAGGAGGTAGACCTTGATGTCGTCTAGACAGACGACGTGGGTCGGGGGACGCCACAATGACCTATTTAATTTTAACAAATTTTAATAAATTTTGATGTATTATAAAGTCTCAGTGACAGTAACCACACACCTAAAAAAAGAAAAAAGGACTCTCTAAAATCAATCAGCAAGCAACCAGAATAGGGTGCCCTGTCTGAGTACTACCGTTCGCTGGTGATGAAATCCAATATCACAATAGTATACAAAGAGGGTTGGTCGAAAGTACAGTTACGGTCTCTCTAGAGCTTCGCTCGAACCTCAGATGATAGCTGTAAGCACTCTCATGAAGACGAGTACCTTCCTAAAGACAGAAGACAGAGTGGGTCCATCTGTTTCAGGTACCAGGACATCCTGTCCCAGTCACCTTGTGTAAGTCCCTAAAAATTATGGCCACTAAAGATACCTCAAATCATAGACATCATCAGGGGGTTCCACGGTCAAGGACAGTGTGCTATATGGGAAGAATACCTAGATCCCCGATCTAGTTTCAACATCCCCGAAGGGAACCCCAATATATAACACACCCACAGGATGTAGTCGAAGTAGGGCTACCTTCTTGTGCACCCAAGTGTTGTCTTGTGCTGAGCTCCGGTAAATGAACGGTCCCAATAATATGAGTGCAGTAGGATTTCGCTCGTTAATGACTCTAGTTTCAAGTTTTGAGATCTTGGGTAGTTTTCTCACTGCTCCTAACCCAAGATCCTAGCCTAAACTAATGTTTGTGTGAGCTCAAAAAATATTAATGTGATTGATTTTATTATCGCTTTATTCTTAGTGTGCTTGATTATTAGTCTTGCGAAGGGGGAGTGGACGTATGAAATGTGATGAGACTCTGACTCAAGAAACCATGCAAAACATGCTCTAGATATTAAATTCAATGAAGAGTGTTTCTACAGGGAGAGGTTTCTTTTCAACATCCATGCACTAACATTCAAATAAATCATTTCAACTTTTAAAGATTCAGACTTCTATCTACCTCTTTTAAACAGTCTATGAACTGAAAATTTCAGAATAAACTCAGCTAGATGCAGAAAAATAATAATAATAATAATAAATTCTCTTAAAAATTAAATGCTTTGGACACTGACTTTTCAAACAAGAGAAACAAATAGAAATACCAGCTTAGCAGACAAGCACAGGGATTCAGTCAGCAAAAGGTACTGATGGCCAAAAAACTCTGCAACTAAAACACCATCACAACAATGAACAACAAGGTTTTGGTTGAGTAACACTCTGTCTCTGAGTAAAGACAGCAACTAACGCACTGTATTTAATCAGATACAGCGTTATAACGCATTGGATAACCTACAGTGGTAGCGTTAGCCAGGGAAAAGTTCTTCAGTTGGCCAAACAAAAACAGGATTGAACTGTGCGAGCGTTTGATATGTCTACTGGGCATCAAAAATGGTCGGAAGGGTCTGTGAACAGAGGAAAGAAGAGAGGAGGGAAGAAATAGTTCGGAAACTATGGGGAAACTCCCCAGTGGAGTTGCCAATTCTGCTATAGGGTAAACTGCTTGGGTTTTTGGTTTTTGAATATCCCTATCAGGGCTTTCCGGTGCCCGAGGCAGACAGTAAGATTAGCTGTGTTTTTCACAAAGATGGCATGAGCATATTCATATTAACTTAAAATAACTTAATGGAATGCGATAGAGAATTACCTCTTTGAAAATCTTGGAGTCCCTTGGAGAGCGCTAGGTAGTGAAACAAGAGTCCTTCTTCACCGGCTCCAAATCTTAGTCCTGCAATCAGTCAAAGCACCCGTGTAATTTCTAACATAACATATATCCTATCAATCAAGTCAATATATAATGAACTACTAAATTCTACACATCTGAGCCATTCATATCATGCAATGTAAACGTTAAAACGATAATGACAACATTAAGCATTGAATGGGAAAAACGAACACAGTTCTATTGATTTTTGAAAGAAGGAGGATTACAACCGTCGGTTGTACCAAGCCCTCCTCAGTCTCCCAATCTATTTTATCTCTCAAGTGAAGAAGTCCAAGTCAACAAGCTCTCTAGGAACCTCTTTGACTCTTGGCCTTCACAATATAACACTATTCTCTATTCCACAAGTATGCAAAAACCTTTAGCAATCCTTCAACCTTCAATTAAGAGCCTTCAGCTCCTTCTTATAGGAGAGGGAGAAAGCCATTGTTGCTCTTCTCTTTCCACTAGTTTGGAATGGAAAAAACTTAGATGTTTCTTTAATCTCTATGCTTTTGCCTCCTTTGGAGTTCAGTCTTGTTATGGCAATGACCAATAATGAATTGGTGCTCTGCAGTTTCTTTTGTGAACTGACTCTCTTGTGAGGGAAAGCCGGAGATTCAAATCATTCTCCACGGGCTTTTCCCGATTCAAACTTAAAACATGGGTAACGCTTCCCTCCAGTGTAAACAGAGCATTTCCCTAGCCACTAATGTGGCCCATTCACTGATTAGATGCGTTATAATGCTCTTGTGTTGTTATAGATAGGCGTTACCCTGGCAGAAATAGGTTTAATTTAGGTCTTTGTACTCCTTCCATATTTGTCTTCCCCTCTGAGCTGATGAGGAGGTATTTTGACTTGTAACAGACTTACAGGGATGAATCCTGTATGTGCTCTTCTCTCTAAACTTTGTATTTCCCTTAGTCCTTAAAATAGTCAACTGTTCTTTTTACTTGGAATTGTTCCTTGAAATGTTCACTTGCCCAAAATTGATTTGTGCCATTTATCCTAGCACCCCTGCAGAGATGCATTGATGAAATGACTTTATCATTAAAATCCTTTGCTGATATAACATGATGATAATGCTTGAAAGTTCACTTGATCATCTTTCTTCAGACAGGGAAACTCTTTCATTATTTCTTCTTGAATTGAAATTTGGTGAGCTTTGCTTGAAACAAAACAAAGCGACCTCTTTGATGGTGTATGACCTAGGGATAGAAAATGGTTATGTTTTGACAAATAATAAGACATGATGGCTGACTGATATTGAAGACAGGGTTTTTGACTAGAGAAAGCTTTTCTCGAGGTATTTTCTGTAAACACCAGCACCTAGACCTAAAGGCTTTGTCAAAATTTCTGAAGGATTTCTTGGACATACTTAGGTCATTAGATGGAAAAATAAACAGTGAAAGAGGAGTGGGCACTTGTCTTGTGCTTGATAGTGAGTTATGTGAAGCAGGGGAAATTGGATATCAGATTTACTAGGCTTATGACAGTTATGGACAGGGAAGGTTTGCTGATTTAGGGTAGGACTGAAAAATGAAGACCTCTTCCACCTCAGTATGCAAGAGAGGGTTAAGAAGACAAAAATGTGTTTGAGGGGTTTTCTAGATGACAAATTGGCATATTTGAAAATGGTTTCTAGAAAACCTAGACAAGCTATATAGTTATCATAATAGGCAAAAATACTGATGACTAACAGTGCCTCCATTTGGGGAGGGAAACTCCTTTTCGGGAGGTGTCCAGAATTGTAGATCTATGGCTTGTGAAGACCAGTGCCTTATCCATTGGTGAAAATTTATTTCTTTCTTGATGTTATTTCAGAAAATTTACGACATGATTAGCATCAAAATCATCTCTACCTACCCAACTATATATCCTAGCAATTTTTCTTATTTGCATGCACTTGGAATGGCAAACTCTTTGACATGATATTTTTGAAAAAATAAAAACTATCTAATTCTACACTTATATCCTCTAGGAGTTCAGATTAAACTGATGAACTCCTTTGATTCTCTACCTATGCTAGTTCGACTGTCAATATTAAGCTGTTTGACAAGATTTCATTCACTAAAATAAAACTTGAAATTGAAAAATGACTAAATCAGGATTAGACAGTCTCATTTGTCATGTGTTTGTGGCATAAAAAAAAAGTTGCACACAAATATTATTTTCACACAAAATGAGATTTAGAAAAATCAGGGCTAGGATACATAGTTTGTTTTTCATCCCTGTTTTCCTCTTTGGTTCTATTTTGAGCGTGTGGAAACAGTATCTTTTCCTAATCTACTTTCATTGATAAGTCAAGCTTACACAATTTGACTATCACTTCTTTTACTAACTTATTAGCAATCAATTTAAAACATGTCCAGTTATGATTAGGCTAGATAACTGAACAAGATATTTTTTGAGCACTAGTAGTGGCATTTAGATTTGCGCACTTTCAACATGACTATTTTTTGAACATGGGGCTTTTCTAACACTTTAAAACTGCCCTATTTTCTACTTTTCTACTGTTTTTGTATTTTCTGTTTTTGATTTATTTCTTCAAACAGTGATATGTACAATGAGTGAAAATGTTGTTGAAACTAGAAATCTTGAAAATGGTGGAACTCGAGCATTTTTTCTTCAAAGGGATCTCCTGATGCTCTTGGTCTAGTCAACTCTTGAAAAGAAAAGTTTGGAAAATTTTCCCTTTCAAGCACAGCATAAGGGTTCTTGCAAGAGTCTCTGAAAAACTTTGTATCTGCTTGTTGCTTTTCTCTATACTTTTGATTTTCGCTCCTGCCTTTGTTGTACATATTCTTTAGGTAATACAGATACTCTTTGTCATTTTTAAAACAGATGATGACATCATCAAGGTACATCATAGTGAAGAAATTCAGTACTGGAAACATGGCCTGCCAGAACATGTCTTTGGTGTCTTGCAGTTTTGCAACACTGGGTTTGAATTTGGAACTACTTCCAGTGTACTTGAAAAAATCTTTAAGTTGTTTGCTTTTAAGAGGAATTAATTGATGATATCCTAAAACATAAATTTTCCAAGACATATGATTAGAAACTCCAAGATTCTGTATGGTATGATCTATTTTAGGAAGGATATAAGTGTTGTTCTGGGGAGGTTTATCTGTGTTCCTGAAATCTACACATATCCTATGTCCATTTGTTTTGTCTTTGATTATTAATGCTTAATCAAGATCCTTGCACTTCTTTTTGTCACGGTTATTCCTTGAAATGATGGCAGTGTCATATTATTCCAAACTGTTTTCCCGACATGTATTAGTATCTTGAACAATTTTGCATATTATAGCAGTTCTTAATCTCTGGTGAAAATACATAATTTTAGCTAGTTCAATTAGCTCAGATATTCTAGGACTATTGTTATCATATTCCTCTATATTAAATTTATCATACATTTTCCCTAGATTCATAAAAGTGGTTGTAACAGTTAAAGTTTTACTTGGAGATGTAAAGTATTGGGATGGTGAAGTATTTAAGTATGGCAAGAACATAAGGCTCCCCTGCTCCTGAATTCCAAACAGGTTTGTATTATATAAGTCCTTTAGTGCTTTTTTTTTTAAAAAAGTTTCTGATTGTACTTTTGATGTTTGTCTTTGGTTTGAGCAACTAGCTTGAGGGTGTAAAGTGTTTTTTGTTTTCTGACTTATTTCTATTTCCCTCTCTTTAAGACACAACTATTCGGGGTCTTGATAGCTTTGAATATCTAGTTCATCATAGAGAATCTAGGGTGTTTGATGCGGTGTGCCTAGATTTGTTTCAATTTCTCTCACATGTTTATAAATGTCTTCATCAGTATGTAAAATGAAGGAATTTAGGTTTGAATGTATGAAATACATAGGGATGTTATCTGGCCTTTCTTGGCTGCTATCCATATATTTCATGTGTGATTCCCGATATAGTATTCTTGTTTGGTTAAACATGAGAATGGTGGCGTAAGACATATCTAGTTGAATATTTCCTTAAAGCTTGCCCCCCCAAGATCTGGATAAAAGAATTACGTACTTGGGAGGAATGTCTACTACCACTATGTCCATGACCAAGTGTTTTACAGGTACTTGTGCCAAACTGACACAAAGATCTTTTATCAGGCCTAGACACTTGACTCTGCTTGAATCAAACGAATATAAGTCTTTATAAGGTTTCATTATTTCTAGGCCTAATCTTTCCATTACTACTTTTGGCATGAGATTGTGAGAGGCCCCGGAATCTAGCATGGCATTATGTAGGATTTGGTCATTTATATTCACACTAATGTAAAAAGGAAGAGTGGTTCCCTCTTGATATTTTCCTTCTATTTTTGGTCTAAAAAACACCTCAGGGGTATCATCAGCTAGGTGTAAAGCATCTGCATCGATTCCTATGTTTAGGACCTTTAGCACTTGAGATTTGTATGAGATTTGGGAAATAAGTTCAGTGAGAGGTGTTAGCCACCTATATTTTTCCTATCATGTCAGCTGGTGGCTAGATTTTTTTTTTTTTTTGCAACCTTCAAGAAACAAATTCAGTCCTGAAATTGTTGGTGCTTGAAGTCTTTTTGGTGAAACCATAAACTACTGGTTAGATCTTCATAACTTTCTTTCTCCAAGCCTCTGATATCCTACAAAAATTCAGGTCAAATACTGCTGCATTCTCTTTTTCCCTTTCATTTCTTCTAACTCACATCACCCTCCATTTTTCTTTTCTTCCATGAAATCCCTACAATTCAGATGTTCTCCTTTGATCTCTCCATGAAGTTCACTTCCTAGGATTAAAAACTCACTTTTTAATCTTATCCGAACCTTGTTTTCCCTTTCAAAATGTTGAAAGAACCATGAGAAATGCATAAATTTTATGAAAAAAGGTCCTCAGCCCCTGCGGGCTAAGCCCCTGGCTTTTCTCCCCCATATACCCGAGCACCGGGACCAACTGCTCAGTCCTTGGGCGCTAGACCAAAAGCACGACCTCTCTCCGTCTATTTTCCTTTGAAAAACCCGAAAACCCATTTCCTAAAGTTTGATGGGAAAGATTTTAAGGCACGTGTTTTAATTATCACGATGAACCAGAGCCATTGATCTGCTCCCCAGATCTAATGGAGTGAAGCACACCCCACTTGGTGGACCCCCCTTCCCCTGCGCCTTTTCCGGAAACCGCCGGTTTTTTTATTCCGCACCGCCTTCCGAGCTAGAGTGGTTTTCCCCCGTCGGCCAGCGATTCCATACGCTAGTCGACACGTGTCCCTGCCACTGTGTCGAAACCACCGTGCCATCACTTCTCCCCACGCGCTAATCTTCGTATCATAGCCACGCGGTGGAATCCACCCCCACCGTCCGATCTGAGCCCTCCCATCCGACGGCTGCCGATCGCCTCACTTGCTCAACCTTTAACGGACATGCGCACCCGTTAAACCGTCCATCGCGCATCCAAAACTCAATCCTCACCGTCGATCTCTGCAGATCGACGGCTATTATTCGTCCTCCCGATTCCATCACCCGGTCCGACATTCTCCCGATGACTTCTTGTTGCTCGGTCCTGACCGTCGATCTCTGCAGGTCGACGGTCCCGATTTGATCTTTCTTCAACTTTTCCCCGACTGCCCAGATTTAATCTTAGCCGTTGGATGATGCCATCCAACGGACCGCGTTCCTCTGCACGTTCCCCAAAGCAGATCGGCCTATAAATTGGATTTTTTACGTGTTTTTTGTATTTTGCAGGGTTAAGGTCATTTGTTCGTGTTTTTGATGGAAATTTCGGTCCACGAGGGTGACGATCCTCTACGTTCCGATTTCTCCAAAGAAATCACTTACAGAGTTGGTGTTCACATTTCTTCAATGCTTTCACAGGCATTGATGCCTTTCCTCATCTGCCCAGCCCCGTGCAACGAAGAAATCGTGAAAATAAACGCAGAAAAAGGATATCAGAGATTGAAGACCAGAGATGAGCTGGAATAGCAGATTAGTGGGGGTTAAGGCTTAATACAGTTATCGAATGCCTAATCCCCGCTCTCAGACACAGATTAAAGGGAAAAACTAAAGTGTTTCATCAGGAAACCCTTCACCGCCATATATGGAAGCAAATTGATTCTTCCCACCAACTAAAGCGCCACCTATTGCCTCAAAAAACTCAATCAGAGGCTGAATTTATTGAACAAGATCAGATCTCTTCCTCGAAACAGCCGAAGAGTTATTTTTGCCAGGAATTTAGTGAAAGAATGTCTGCAGAATAACCTTAGCACCACACAGAGCCTCAAAGGTCAACAAAATCTCCCTCCGAGCTTACCTCATAAGTGTAAACCCATTTAATGCAGTGGAACACCTGTATGATTTCTTCATCGAGCCTCCAAGGGCCAGGAAGACATTAATTCTGCATTAATTGTATTTGAGATCTTTTTATCAGATCTCACCTCCTCATCCTTCTATAAATACTTCAGTAGAAGATGAGTGAGGGGTTGGATTGGTTGGTTGTTAATGAAAATTGCTAAAGCATTGTAATGTAATTGAGTTGGAAACTCTTGACTGTAAATAGTGGTTTCACAGGCTCTTGGAGCTCTGCTTGTAGCAGATAGGTTAGGTTATGAATGAAAGATGAATTGAAACATTGGATCTGAAGATTGTAACTGGTTTGGAGCATCAATACAAGCTGATTTATGGGATCCTGATCTATGTTGACGGTGATGTTATTCTCCTTGTAAAATTGTCATTTTATTTCTATTTTCATCTTGTTTCATTTTCCACTATAAAGAATAGTTTAAATAGTGTTAGGACCTACTGTATATCAGTAACCTTCTCTTGCTGAGAAATCTTTATTTAAATGTTTTCTTCCAACTGTGTGATTTGAAAATGATTTAATTCAGTCTAAGTACAGGGATGTTGGCGTTCCCTCATCTTCTTGTCACAACTGAATGTTATTTTTAAATGTTACTTTCAATATATGTTGTGTAAGGATGAATTGAGGAAATCAAGGTTAGCCCTGAGTCCCTTTCTTGTTTGCTCAACTATTTGAATGTTTCCCTTAGGATGTGTTAAAAGATGACTAGTTTCGAAGTACTTATCAGATCTTAGACCATTCTATGTGATCTTTGTGTTTCCCTTTGTTTTTATATGTATTCTATTTGAAGTGTATCAAAGGCTGGATAGTTTCAAAGTACTTACCAGATCCTAGTTTGATTCTATGTTTTTCTTAAGTGCTTGGAAAAAGGCTGGCTAGTTTCAAAGTACTTACCAGATCCTGGGCTGCTCTTTGTTCTGCATATGTCATTTCTCTTTCTTAGTGTATCACTCCATTCCATAAATCAAACTTTAAAGAGATCCTTAGACATAGATGACTTGCCCCATGGACCACTCTTGCCTCTTGCTGTTCCAATTAAACCCTATTATGACTCCATAGCCCAATGGACTGAAACTGTCATCATCTTTCCTCTCAGTCAAAACCTATTCTGGTGCTTGCAACTTCTCACCTTTGAACCTGTTTGCATATAGATATTTCCGCCTCAGACAGAAACTATGTTCAAGCATCCGAAAAAACCAAACAAACCCTTGGACCTCATAACTAGCCTAATATCATTACCCTAAACATCAAAGACAATATCCATATTTGTACATATTGGAGAGATCCCTCTCTGGATTCAGGAGGGCTAGATCCTAGAATCCCAAAGTTGGTTGAAATGATGTTAACTCTGTGATCGGACTTTGCCAATCTTGCTTGTTACAGAGACCTAACATTTCTGGCGACTCCGCTGGGGACCTGAGTGTTTTTAATACCTTTTAGAGGCCTCAGAAAACCCTTTATTCAAGAACATTTTGAGAGTAAAAAGCAGCCTTTTCAAGCACTACCAAGAAATGGTAATCATGATGGAGCTTGTTTGAATCAGTGACAAACTAGGTCAACCCTAGGATTCTTTTAAGTTTTTATCTAACCTTGGAAAATAAGCTAGCTTATCCATGAGGATAGACTGTCTTTGTTTCATAACCGTAGCTAAGTTTTGAGGCAAAGTTAGGACATTCTTCTAAACCATAAATAAAACAATTCAAAAAACACCAAAAAAACATTTCAGATTGGTAGTAAAACACCAGTTTTTGATATCTTGTTTACGTTTTGATGGGTTTTACTCTATACTCTTAAGACAGAGTCTAGAAAGGGCTAGGTAGCCTCCGGGTCTCATCCTCTTTTAGGGGTGACATATCTGGTGAATGCCCTCCCAGTCAATCTCTGGTTAGAGTTTGTTGTGTTTTGAGATATCCTTGAAAAGGAATGTTTCACAAACACTGTGGTGGACAGTGTACTCCTTCGAAAACACTCCAGACTTTCCACCTGGCGACTCCAAAATCCTGAATAGACCTTAAGACTCCACTGGTAAGAACCCTCATCATTACAACATCCGTCAAACCTAGCTGGAAGGCTATAGGATTATAAGTGAGAAAACAGATTAGTTGACCTCTCAAAGATTGTCATATCTGGTTGAACTTTTCTTATTTTAGTTGGGTCTAAAACTTAGCATAGTGGCTCCTAAAAATATTCACACTAGAGCCCATCCTGACCCTGATCCACCTGAGATAGTTGATAACCCAGAAATAATCCTTAGGAAGTCTCCTAAGATACAATTTTCAACTGTTTTCAGATCATCCCTAAGATCTAATTCAGTCCCTGAAAATCTTTCAGCTCTTCAGAAATCACAAACTGACTTATTAAACCCATTCAGGACTAGGTCATCTGGTGATTTAGATCAGCTAGATTATGAGCTTTCACTTTCATCTCCCGAAACAAGTGAACCCCTTGGGGATAGAGGGTCAACACCTCCTTATTTACATTTTCTACATAATCTAGGTGTCTCTCATCCAAGATCAGCTCAGCAGTCTTCTGTTGTTCCATCCACTTCTGTTCATCCTTCATCCACTGTTCAAACCACTCCACTTCAACCCACACCGCCTCTTGTAAATCCACCACATATCATGGTAGCATGGTATGCTCCCTTAGTCCTTCCTGTACTAGTATTCAACCTTCCACAGGACTATCAGTCCAAAATTCCATTGTATGATGCCAACAATACTATAACAACATCTCAGCATGTGGACAAGATGAATGACTACTTTGACAGAAATGAAATTGATGATGATTCTGTCAAACTTAGACTATTTGCTCAAAGTTTGGGGGGAGAAGCAAGAAAATGGTTTAAAGTTTTAGCCCCCCACAGTATTCATGATATCCAAGGCTTCCATCAAACATTCTTAAACAAATGGGAAGTGAGGAAGAATCCTCTCCAAGTCCTTGCCGACTATAACAATCTCCACAGGAACCTTGGGGAAAGTGTACAAGCTTATTGTACCAGATTTAACAGTGTGTATAATGCACTTTCCCCTAAACTGAAACCTCCTCAAGGCTCAGCTTTAAACAAATTTCCTGAAGGGTTTCATCCTGACATGACATATTCACTCAGAGAAAGAGTCTTTGCAACCCTTGAAGATATGCAAAGAGGTGCTCTTTCTGTGGAAGTTAACCTTATGGAGAAGAGAGCAAGGATGAAAGCTGAAAAGAGAGTATCTTTTAGAGAGGAATCCACCCCTTCTACTTCAAGCTCAAAGATGGAAAGAATGATGGAAGAAATGATGAAGAAAATGAGCATTCTAGAGAGAGCGCAAGCAAGTCTAAATCAAAACGCTCCTCAAAACAGAAACCAAAACCAAAATCAGAATATTAGAAGAAATCAGCCTCCAAACAAACCCATGGAAGATGATCAACAGATCACTCCTCCCTTCCATCAAAACTTTTTAAGTGAGGTTGAGCAAACAGATCATATAACAGAGGAAGATGATATAAACTTATTTGGGGTAGATGATGATGACTTCGAGGTTCATTATGATAAAAAACAAGGTCTTTATACACCTTACGATGACAAAAGAGATGATAATGAAAATTATTATCAAAACATGGAAAATGTTGTCATAGAACCTTCAAAGAAATATGAACTCAGAAGTAAAACTAATCAACAAACCCCCAACGACAAAACCTCTGACAAGCCTTCTCAAAACAACACTGCAGCCAAGTCTAAAATAATAAAACAAAAAGACAAAACAGTGGCTGTTAATTCTGGTAATAGTAAAGAGAAAGACACTCAAAATATTGAAAAACAGAGTGCAAACATTAGCAGTACTAACACCCCGGCTAGTACTCCTGGTAAAAAAACTGTTTCAACTGTAGATAAACCAAATCAGCAAGTTGTTATTGCTGATAAAGTGGCAGTAAACAAGGCTGAAATTAATGCTTTAAAGAGTCAAAACCTTTTCAGCCTGGAACAGGAAATCTCAAAGATCAAAATTTCTGTTCCTTTGACCGCGCTAGCTGCCCAACATGTATATAGGTCCAAAATTTTGAAGGCTTTGAACTTAGAAGATGATGAAGATACACTCAATCTTAATGATGACCAACCAGAGCTTATTTTTGGTCCAAAGATTGAAGGAAAGTTCCAAGAGGGTCCTGTCCCTCCCTTTTACGTAAGCTTAAACATTCATGACAAAATTCTGCACAACGCTATGCATGACTCAGGCGCTTCCCATAATTTAATGCCAAAAGCTGTAATGGAAAGCCTGGGTCTTGAAATTACCAGACCTTACAAAGACTTGTACTCCTTTGACTCAAGCAGGGTTAAATGTCTAGGATTGATAAAAGATCTCTGTGTTAACTTAGCCCAAATTCCAGCCAAATGTTTAGTCATGGATGTTGTTGTGGCTGATGTACCCCCAAAGTATGGAATGCTTTTATCGAGATCTTGGGGGGCTAAGTTACAAGGAACTATGCAAATGGACATGACCTATGCGACTATCCCTGTTTTTAATCAGACTAGAAGACTTTACAGGGAAACCCACATGCAGTACACAGTGACAAGTCAAGACCAGCCTCAAAACTCTCCTCTGTACGCTGTAAGCACGAGCCTTGATTCTTTTATCATGTTTAATGATGAAACACTTACAGAACAAATCATTTCAACAGAATTAGTGGCTGAAACAGAGGAAGATAAACACAACGCTGAACGGCCGAAAAAGTTTTTTGTATCTGAAAATCCTAGCAAACTAAACACAGGTCTTGAACTGCAAGTCATCAGTCCATTAAACTTAAAACTTGACAGTCAAGAAGACAATCCTCAACCCGATTAAAAACTTGAAGAGTCAAGTCATGCAAAGGACATGCACCAAACTGATAAAGCTAAAAATGTTCCTCTCTGGACCATGTATTTTGATGGGTCATGAACCAGAACAAATGCTGGTGCAGGTGTCTGGATTACTAACACTGAAAATAATCATACAGAGTGTATTTCATGTAAATTAAACTTTCAGTGTTCCAACAACATAGCAGAATATGAATCCCTTCTTTTAGGCTTGCATCTTTTGAAAAAGCTAGGTGCCAAAAGAATTAATGTATATGGGGATTCCGAATTAATCATTAGGCAAGTCAATGGGGAGTATAATGCAAATCACCCTAGACTTAGGGCCTACAGGAATGATGTCATGGATCTTTTAAAAACATTTGAGGAATCCACACTGACTTTTGTCCCAAGAAAAAGAAACATTACAGCCCACAATTTAGCCTTTGCTGCTAGAACCTGCCCAATACTATCTGATGACACATCTCAGATTAAATTCAGACCAGCTATCCCAGATAACAACAAATATTGGCAGGTGTTTGACGGAGATAAACAAATAGAAGACTTCATGCAATTCAGAAATGATTTTGAACTCCATAGTTCAGATTCAGATTATGATACAGACTGCAGTGAAGAAAATTTTCCTGGTGAAGAAGAACCGTCTCCTGAGCTTCTAGACATTAACCTTCAGACTATCAAACTTAGAAACCAAACAGAATGGAGTGCAAAATCTGAAACAGAGGAATTGGAAACTCTGCATTCTAAGGATGATAGTTTGCCCAAGAGTTTGGCCCCTCTAGAAGAACTGTTTGATTTTAATGATGTGGCCAACAAACCTAAACTGGAACCTGTAGAAACTGAGGTAGAGGAATGCAATATAGGCAGTGAGGAAAAACCGAAAATGATCAAACTGTCCAGAACTTTGCCAGCTCACATTAAACTCAAATACTTAGAGTTGTTTAAAGAATTTTCTGATGTGTTCGTGTGGAGTTATGAAGATCTTAAATCCTACGACATTGAAATAATACAGCACAAAATCCCTCTTAAAGAAAACCAAAAACCATTCAAACAGAAACTGCGCAGAATAAACCCTGTCCAGTTGCCATTGGTTAAGAAGGAAATCATGAAGATGCACAATGCTGGTATTATTGTCCCTATTAGATATTCTGAGTGGGTATCTAATCTTGTGTCTGTTAGGAAGAAGACTGGGGAAATCAGGCTTTGTATAGACTTCAGAAATTTAAACAAAGCTTCATTAAAAGACAACTACCCTTTGCCTGAGATGGATCATATTTTACAAAGGGTGGTGGGGTCTAAAAGAATTTCTTTGCTAGATGGCTATTCAGGGTATAATCAAGTCTTAGTCCACCCTTATGATCAATTAAAGACAGCTTTTACTACACCATGGGGCACTTTCATGTATGTGAAAATGCCTTTTGGTCTAATGAATGCTGGAGCAACCTTTCAGAGAGCCATGAACATAGCATTCTCGGAAGAATTGGGCTTCTTCATCATTATCTATCTTGATGATGTAACTGTGTTTTCAAAAACAGATGAAGAACACTTAGAACATTTGAGGAAAGTTTTCGAGAAGTGTAGAAAGTTTGGGATATCTTTGAACCCTAAGAAAACTTTATTTGGTCTCCAAGAAGGTAAACTTCTTGGGCATATCATTTTAGAAGAGGGTATAAAGATTGATCCCATGAGGATTGAGGCCATATTGCAGATCTCCCATCCTCGAAACATCAAAGAGTTACAGTCTTTCATTGGAAAAATCAACTTTTTGAGAAGTTTCATCCCTAACTTGGCTGAGCTCCTTAGGAATATAACAAACATGCTGAAGAAGGAGCAAGGGATAAAATGGACCCTGGAAGCAAAGACATCCTTCAAGCTGGTGAAACAAGTGTTAACCAAAACACCGGTTCTCATAAGTCCTGATTTTTCAAAGGATTTTTATATCTTCTCATTTGCATCAGAACATACCATAGCTACTGTCCTTTTACAGAAAAATCCACAAGGACAAGAGCAGCCCATTGCATTCTTTAGCAAGGCATTGAGGGATGCCCATTTGAAGTATAACATTATGGAAAAGCAAGCTTTTGCTTTGGTAAAGGCTCTGAAAGATTTCAGAGTATACATCCTTCACTCACACATCATTGCCTTCGTCCCAAATTCAGTTGCTAAAGACATTCTAACACAGGACCCAGATGGTAAGAGAGGTAAGTGGATTGCTGTTATTCTTGAATATGATTTAGAGATTAAACCCACTAAGCTCATCAAAGGCCTAGGTTTAGCTAGATTAATGGCTGAATCAAACTGTGAAGTTCTTGATATTAACATGATTAATGCTTTGGATAACCAAGAGGAGTTCTCAGCTTCCATAATTGAAGACCATTTTGTGAATTCTCCTTGGTATATTGATATTGTTTATGTTCTACTTAATCTGAATACACCTCCTAGTTTATCAAAAACAAAGGCAAGATTCCTAAAATTAAAAGCTATAAACTATTGCATTATTGATAAATGTCTTTATTGGAGAAATACAAGTGGAATGTTGCTTAAATATTTGCCTGAGTTTGATGCAGAAAAGATTAACCAGGAGTTCCATGAAGGAGAGTGTGGAGGTCATTTGTACTGGAAGTCCACAGCCAACAAAATTTTGAGGGCTGGTTTCTATTGGCCCACTCTTTTTCCTGATGTTCATAAGACGACCACCACTTGTCAGAAATGCCAGTTGTTTGAAGGCAAGAGAAAATTACTACCCCTGCCTCTGCATCCAATCACTATAGAAGCCCCTTTTCAACAGTGGGGACTTGACTTCATAGGAGAAATCCATCAACCATCTTCTGCCCAGCATAGGTGGATTCTTACTGCCAGAGACTACTTCACTAAGTGGATAGAAGACATTCCTTGTAGGCAAGCCAATGATTCAGTTATTATAAAGTTCATAGAAACCAATATCCTTTCCAGATTTGGCTGTCTTACCAAGATCATCATAGATAATGCAGCAGCATTTGGATCAAAGAAAATGGTTGAATTATGTCACAAGTATCAGATAACATTGGGACACTCCACAACCTATTACCCTCAAGGTAATGGACTTGCGGAATCTTCCAACAAAATCTTAGTGAACATAATCAAGAAACTGTTGGAGGACAATAAGAAGTCTTGGCACACAAAGCTGATCCATGCACTTTGGGCTGACAGATTAACTTTGAAGAAATCTATTGGTATGTCACCCTTTCAGCTTGTGTATGGTACAGATGCAATTTTTCCTAACAGCCTTGGTGTACCAGTTATGAAGTTAATTCAAGAGTTGCAGACTGAAGAAAATGACATAATCAGAAGAATAAATCAGACCATTCATCTTCAGCAAACCAGAGAGGAAGTGTATAACAAAGCATTGCTGAAGCAAGATAATATCAAGAAGATATTTGATAGAAGAACAAAGGCCAGCAATTTCAAGATTGGGGACAAATTTTTAAAGTGGGAGTCAAGAAGGGAAGACAAGGGAAAGCATGGAAAGTTTGACCATCTATGGCTTGGCCCTTATTCTATTCGTTCAACTGCTGGTAATAATGCTTTCCACTTACAAGAGCTGGATGGAACACAATTGTTTGGGGGTCCTGTCAATGGCAGGATGCTTAAGCATTACCTTTCTTAAACCATTTTATGTTCTGAAGCCTTTTTATTCTTCTTTTCCCATTGTGACTATTTCATCCACCATTGCATTCAAAGTTATGAAAAAAAAAAAAAATACAAAAACAAAGAAAGAAAGAAAAGAGGGCAGAAATGAAAACAAGAAAGGCAAGGCCCCATGCCAAAAAGAGAAACAAACCTGAAAGTGTGCAAGCTTAAATGCCACTCCTGAAAACACACTTCTAGTTATTCAAACAGTTTAATCTTGACTGACTAGCTTTTGAATTTACTGCTGATAGGGTAGTGAATTTGATTTGCCAAACTATTTAATCTTGGCTTATCAGTAGATAGATTAGGATAGAAATTAAAGGTTCAAACATGTTCAAAATCTGAATCTGAGTTTCCAAAAGAGAAATGACTCAAAACTATTTTAATTTTTGAGTCAAAGAATGTAAATATCTGGTTCTAATCAGCTTAAAACCTGAACCAGAAGGAAAGCAAAGACAACTCGAAACAAAAGCAAAATCAGAGCTATAAAAAGATGAAGGAAGTGCTCAACTTTCAGATCTTAAGCCTTCCATTTTTTATATTAATTTTCTGCAAAATAATAATCTATGTGCAGCTTTTTTTTATGCCATAGATCACAGCAAGTCAAACAGCCTAATCTTGACTTGACTGTTTTTAAATTTCTGTCTTAGGATTTAGAGAATGAAAGTTTGTTGGACAGTTTAATCCCAATAGACAGTAGATTAGGTAGAGAAATAGCTGAACTCAACTGTTTAATCTGAGTTCAGGGAGAAATAAGGAGTAGAAATAGATTAGGTTTCCTGCTTTCAAAAGAATAAAATGTTGTGAATAGAGTTTTCCAATCCAAGTGCACTCTGATGAAGAAAAAATGTTAGATCAGTAGGATTGGGTAGGTAGAAAGTGGTATTGATGAAATTCATGTTTTCTTCATGACTGATATTATTTTTCAGAGAAAAGCAAGAGCAAGCAATAGATCAGGCACCAGTCAGCATCCCAGAGAAATCAAGTCTGAATTCTTGATACCTTCAAGAAGGCACCATTTCCAAGTGGAGCCGCTGTTAGCCACCTATATTTTTCCTATCATGTCAGCTGGTGGCTAAATTTTTTTTTTTGCAGCCTTCAAGAAACAAATTCAGTCCTGAAATTGTTGGTGCTTGAAGTCTTTTTGGTGAAACCATAAACTGTTGGTTAGATCTTCATAACTTTCTTTCTCCAAGCCTCTAATATCCTACAAAAACTCAGGTCAAATACTGTTGCATTATATTTTTCCCTTCCATTTCTTCTAACTTACATCACCCTCCATTTTTCTTTTCTTCCATGAAATCCCTACAATTCAGATGTTCTCCTTTGATCTCTCCATGAAGTTCACTTCCTAGGATTAAAAACTCACTTTTTAATCTTATCCGGACCTTGTTTTCCCTTTCAAAACGTTGAAAGAACCATGAGAAATGCATAAATCTTATGAAAAAAGGTCCTCAGCCCCTACGGGCTAAGCCCCTGGCTTTTCTCCCCCATATACCCGAGCGCCGGGACCAACTGCTCAGTCCTTGGGCGCTAGACCAAAAGCACGACCTCTCTCCGTCTATTTTCCTTTGAAAAACCCGAAAACCCATTTCCTAAAGTTTGATGGGAAAGATTTTAAGGCACGTGTTTTAATTATCACGATGAAACAGAGCCGTCGATCTGCTCTCCAGATCTGACGGAGCGGAGCACACCCCACTTGGTGGACCCCCCTTCCCCTGCGCCTTTTCCGGAAACCGCCGGTTTTTTTATTCCACACCGCCTTCCGAGCCAGAGTGGTTTTCTCCCGTCGGCCAGCGATTCCATACGCTGGTCGACACGTGTCCCCGCCGCTGTGTCGAAACCACCGTGCCATCACTTCTCCCCGCGCGCTAATCTTCGTACCATAGCCATGCGGCGGAATCCACCCCCACCGTTCGATCTGAGCCCTCCCATCCGACGGCTGCCGATAGCCTCACTTGCTCGACCTTTAACGGACATGCACGCCCGTTAAACCGTCCATCACGCATCCAAAAATCAATCCCCGCCGTCGATCTCTGTAGATCGATGGCTATTATTCGTCCTCCCGATTCCATCACCCAGTCTGACATTCTCCTGCTGACTTCCTGTTGCCCGGTCCTGACCGTCGATCTCTGCAGGTTGACGGTCCCGATTTGATCTTTCTTCAACTTTTCCCCAACTGCCCAGATTTAATCTTAGCCGTTGGATGATGCCATCCAATGGCCCGCATTCCTCCACATGTTCCCCAAAGCAGATCGGCCTATAAATTGGATTTTTTACGTGTTTTTTGTATTTTGCAGGGTTAAGGTCATTTGTTCGTGTTTTTGATGGAAATTTCGGTCCACGAGGGTGACGATCCTCTACGTTCCGATTTCTCCAAAGAAATCACTTAAAAAGTTGGTGTTAACGTTTCTTCAATGCTTCCATAGGCATTGATGCCTTTCCTCATCTGCCCAGCCCCGCGCAATGAAGAAATCGTGAAAATAAACGCAGAAAAAGGATATCAGAGATTGAAGACCAGAGATGAGATGGAATAGCAGATTAGTGGCGGTTAAGGCTTAATACAGTTATATAATGCCTAATCCCTGCTCTCAGACACAGATTAAAGGGAAAAACTAAAGTGTTTCATTAGGAAACCCTTCACTGCCATAGATAGAAGCAAATTGATTCTTCCCACCAACTAAAAGTGCCACCTATTGCCTCAAAAAACTCAATCAGAGGCTGAATTTATTGAACAAGATCAGATCTCTGCCTCGAAACAGCCGAAGAGTTATTTCTGCCAGGAATTTAATGAAAGAATGTCCGCAGAATAACCTTAGCACCACACAGAGCCTCAAAGGTCAACAAAAGCTCCCTCCGAGCTTACTTCATAAGTGTAAACCCATTTAATGCAGTGGAACACCTGTATGATTTCTTCATCGAGCCTCCAAGGGCCAGGAAGACATTAATTCTGCATTAATTGTATTTGAGATCTTTTCATCAGATCTCACCTCCTCATCCTTCTATAAATACTTCAGTAGAAGATGAGTGAGGGGTTGGATTGGTTGGTTGTTAATGTAATTGCTGAAGCATTGTAATTGTAACTGAGCTGAAGACTCTTGATTGTAGATAGGATTTCACTAGCTCTTGGAGCTCTGCTTGTAATAGATAAGTTAGGTTTTGAAAGAAAGATGAATTGACACACTGGATTTGAAGATTGTAACCGGTTTGGAGCATCAATACAAGCTGATTTATGGGATCCTGGTCTATGCTGATGGTGATGTTATTCTCACTGTAACTTGTATTTTGTTTCTGTTTTCAATTTGTTTCATTTTCCACTGTAAAGAACAGTTTAAACAGGGTTAGGACCTACCGTATATCAGTAACCTTCTCTGGCTGAGAAATATTTATCTAAATGTTTTCTTTCAACTATGTTATTTGAAAATGATTTAATTCAGTCTAAGTACACGGATGCTGGCATTCCCTCATCCTTTTGTCACTGCTGAATGTTATTTTTAAATGTTACTTTCAATATATGTTGTGTGAGGATGAATTGAGGAAATCAAGGTTAGCCCTGAGTCCCTTTCCTGTTTGCTCAACTATTTGATGGTTTCCCTTAGGATGTGTTAAAAGCTGACTAGTTTCGAAGTACTTATCAGATCTTAGACCATTCTGTGTGATATTTGTGTCTCCCTTCGTTTTTATATGTATTCTATTAGAAGTGTATCAAAGGCTGGATAGTTTCAAAGTACTTACTAGATCCTAGTTTGCTTCTATGTTTTTCTTAAGTGCTGGTCAAAGGCTGGCTAGTTTCAAAGTACTTACCAGATCCTGGGCTGCTCTTTGTTCTGCATCTGTCATTTCCCTTTCTTATTGTATCACTCCATTCCATAAATCAAACTTTAAAGGATCCTTAGGCATAGATGACTTGCCCCATAGACCACTCTTGAACCTGATTGTTCCAATTAAATCCTCTTATGACTCCATAGTCCAATGGATTGAAAACTTACCATCATTTTTCTTCTTGATCAAAGCTTACTCTTCTGCTTGCAGCTTCTCACCTTTGAATTTGTTTGCATATAGATATTTCTGCCTCAGACAACAACTATGTTCAACCATCCGAAAAAACCAAACAAAACCCTTGGACTTCATAACTAGCCTAATATCATTACCCTAAACTTCAAAGACAATATCCATCTTTGTACATATTGGAGAGATCCCTCTCCGGATTCAGGAGGGCTAGATCCTAGAATCCCAAAGTTGGTTGAAATGATGTTAACTCTGTGATTGGACTCTCCCAATCTTGCTAATAAATTACAGAGACCTAACATTTCTGGCGACTCCACTGGGGAACTGAGTGTTTTTAATATCTTTTAGAGGCCTTGGAAAACCCTTTATTCAAGAACACCTTGGGAGTAAAAAGCAGCCTTTTCAAGCACTACCAAGGAATGGTAATCATGATGAAACTTGTTTGAATTAGTGACAAACTAGGTCAACCCTAAAAAAATTTTAAGTTTTTATCTAGCCTTGGAAAATCAGCTGGCTTAGCCATAAGAACAGATTACCTTTGTCTCACAGCCGTAGCTAAGTTTTGAAGCAAAGTTAAGACATTCTTAGAAACCACAAATAAAAAAAAATTCAGAAAAATACCAAAAACATTTTAGATTGGTAGTAAAACACTAGTTTTTGATATCTTGTTTACACCTTTGATGTGTTTTACTCTACACTCTTAAGACAGAGTCTGGAAAGGGCCAGGTAGCCTCTAGATCTCATCCTCTTTTAGAGGTGACATATCTGGTGAATGCCCTCCCAGTCAATCTCTGGTTAGAGTTTGTTGTGTTTTGAGATATCCTTGAAAAGGAATATTTCACAAACACTGTGGTGGACAGTGTACCCCTTTGGAAACACTCTAGACTTTCCACCTGGCGGCTCCACAATCCTGAACAGACCTTAAGACTCCCCTGGGAAGAACCCTCATCCTTACAATATCCTTCAAACCTGGTTACAAGGCTGTAGGAGCAGAATTGAGAAAACAGATTAGTTGACCTTTCAAAGATTGTCATATCTCGTTGAACTTTTCTTATTTTTTTTTAGGTTTAAAAATTCAGCATAGTGGCTCCTAGAAAGATTCATACCAGAGCCCACCCTGACCCTGATCCACCTGAAATAGTTGATAACCCTGAAGCAATCCTTATGAAGTCTCCTAAGATAGAATCTTCAACTGTTTTCAGATCATCCCTAAGAGCTAATTCAGTCCCTGAAAATCTTTCAGCTCTTCAAAAATCACAAACTGACTTATTAAACCCATTCAGGACTAGGTATTTTGGCGATTTAGATCAGCTAGCTTCTGAGCCTTCACTTTCATCTCCCGAAACAAGTGAGCCGCTTGGGGATAGAGAATGAACACCTCCTGATTTTCATTTTCTACTTAATCTAGGTGTCTCCCATCCGAGATCAGCTCAGCAATCTTCTGCTGTCCCATCCATTTTTGTTCATCCTTCATCGATTTTTCAAACCACTCCACTTCAACCCACACCTCATCTTGTAAATCCGCCACAGATCGTGGCAGCATGGTATGCTCCCTTAGTCCTTCCTGTACCACTAGTCAATCTTCCACAAGACTATCAGTCCAAAATTCCATTATATGATGCTAGCAATACTATAACATCATCTCAACATGTGGACAAGATGAATGACTACTTTGACAGAAATGAAATTGATGATGATTCTGTCAAGCTTAGACTATTTTCTCAAAGTTTAGGGGGAGAAGCAAGAAAATGGTTTAAATTTTTAGCCCCCCATAGTATTAATGATCTCCAAGGCTTCCATCAGACATTCTTAAACAAATGGGAAGTGAGGAAGAATCCTCTCCAAGTCCTTGCCGACTATAACAATCTCCATAGGAACCCTGGGGAAAGTGTACAAGCTTATTGTACCAGGTTTAACAGCATGTATAATGCACTTTCCCCTGAACTGAAACCTCCTCAGGGCTCAGCTTTAAAAAAATTTCCTGAAGGGTTTGATGCTGATATGATCTATTCATTAAGAGAAAGAAATTTTTCAACCCTTGAAGATATGCAAAGAGGTGCTCTTTCTGTGGAAGTAAACTTAATGGAGAAGAGAGCAAGGATGAAAGCTGAAAAGAGAGTATCTTTTAGAGAGGAGTCCACACCTTCCACTTCAAGCTCAAAGATGGAAAGAATGATGGAAGAAATGATAAATAAAATGAGCATTCTAGAGAGAGCGCAAGAAAGTCTAAATCCAAACGCTCCTCAAAACAGAAACCAAAACCAGAATCAGAATATTAGAAGAAACCAACCTTTAAACAGACCTAGGGAAGATGATCAACAGATCACTCCTCCCTTCCATAAAAATTTTTTAAGTGAGGTTGAGCAAACAGAACAAATAACAGAGGAGGATGATATAAACTTATTTGGGATAGATGAGGATGACTTCGAGGTTCATTATGATAAAAAAAAAGGTCTTTATACACCTTACGATGACAAAAGAGATGATAATGAAAATTATTATCAAAACATGGAAAATGTTGTCATAGAACCTTCAAAGCAATATGAACTCAAAAGTAAAAATAATCAACAAACCCCCAACGACAAAACCTCTGACAAGCCTCTTCAAAAGAGCACTGCAACCAAGTCTAAAACAATCAAACAAAAAGACAAAACAGTGGCTGTTAATTCTGGTAGTGGCAAAGAGAAAGACATTCAAAATATTGAAAAACAGAGTGCAAACATTAGCAGTACTAACACCCCGGCTAGTACTCCTGGTAAAACAACTGTTTCAACTGTAGGTCAAACAAATCAGCAAGCTGTTATAGCTGATAAAATGGCAGTAAACAAGGCTGAAATCAACGTTTTAAAGAATCAAAACCTTTTCAGCCTGGAACAGGAAATCTCAAAGATCAAAATTTCTATTCCTCTGACTGAGTTAGCTGCCCAACATGTATATAGGTCCAAAATTTTGAAGGCTTTGAACTTAGAAGATAATGAAGATACGCTCAATCTTAATGATGACCAACCAAAGCTTATTTTTGGTCCAAAGATTGAAGGTAAGTTCCAAGAGGGTCCTGTCCCTCCCTTTTACGTGAGCTTAAACATTCATGACAAAATTCTGCACAATGCTATGCATGACTCGGTCGCTTCCCATAATTTAATGCTAAAAGTTGTAATGGAAAGCCTAGGTCTTGAAATTACCAGACCTTACAAAGACTTGTACTCCTTTGACTCAAGCAGGGTTAAATGTCTAGGATTGATAAAAGATCTCTGTGTTAACTTAGCCCAAATTCCAGCCAAATGTTTAGTCATGGATGTTGTTGTGGTTGATGTACCCCCAAAGTATGGAATGCTTTTATCGAGATCTTGGGGGGCTAAGTTACAGGGAACTATGCAAATGGACATGACCTATGCGACTATCCCTGTTTTTAATCAGACTAGAAGACTTTACAGGGAAACCCACATGCAGTACACAGTGACAAGTCAAGACCAGCCTCAAAAATCTCCTCTATACGCTGTAAGCACGAGCCTTGATTCTTTTATCATGTTTAATGATGAAACACTTACAGAACAAATCATTTCAACAGAATTAGTGGCTAAAACAGAGGAAGAGAAACACAACGCTGAACGGCCAAAACAGTTTTTTGTATCTAAAAATCCTAGCAAACTAAACATAGGTCTTGAACTGAAAGTCATCAATCCATTAAACTTAAAACTTGACATTCAATAAGACAATCCTCAACCCGATTAAAAACTTGAAGAGTCAAGTCATGCAAAAGACATGCACCAAACTGATAAAGCTGAAAATGTTCCTCTCTGGACCATGTATTTTGATGGGTCATGCACCAGAACAAATGCTGGTGCAGGTGTCTGGATTACTAACACTGAAAATAATCATACAGAGTGTATTTCATGTAAATTAAACTTTCAGTGTTCCAACAACATAGAAGAATATGAATCCCTTCTTTTAGGCTTGCATATTTTGAAAAATCTAGGTGCCAAAAGAATTAATGTATATGGGGATTCCGAATTAATCATTAGGCAATTCAATGGGGAGTATAATGCAAATCACCCTAGACTTAGGGCCTACAGGAATGATGTCATGGATCTTTTAAAAACATTTGAGGAATCCACACTGACTTTTGTCCCAAGAAAAAGAAACATTGCAGCCCACAATTTATCCTTTGTTGCTAGAACCTGCCCAATACTATATGATGACACATCTCATATTAAATTCAGACCAGCTGTCCCGGATAACAACAAATATTTGCAGGTGTTTGACGGAGATAAACAAATAGAAGACTTCATGCAATTCAGAAATGAGTTTGAACTCCATAGTTCAGATTCAGATTATGATACAGACTGCAGTGAAGAAAATTTTCTTGGTGAAGAAGAACCATCTCCTGAGCTTATAGACATTAACCTTCAAACTAGCAAACTTAGAAACCAAACAGAATGGAGTGCAAAATTTGAAACAGAGGAATTGGAAACTCTGCATTCTAAGGATGATATTTTGCCCAAGGGTTTAGCCCCTCTAGAAGAACTGTTTGATTTTAATGATGTGGCCAACAAACCTAAATTGGAACTTTTAGAAACTGAGGTAGAGGAATGAAATATAGGTAGTGAGGAAAAAGCGAAAATGATCAAACTGTCCAAAACTTTTCCAGCTCACATTAAACTCAAATACTTAGAGCTGTTTAAATAATTTTCTGATGTTTTCACGTGGAGTTATGAAGATCTTAAATCCTATGACACTGAAATAATACAGCACAAAATCCCTCTTAAAGAAAACCAAAAACCATTCAAATAGAAACTGCGCAGAATAAACCCTGTCCAGTTGCCATTGGTTAAGAAGGAAATCATCAAGATGCACAATGCTGGTATTATTGTCCCTATTAGATATTCTGAGTGGGTATCTAATCTGGTGTCTGTTAGGAAGAAGACTGGGGAAATCAGGCTTTGTATAGACTTCAGAAATTTAAACAAAGCTTCATTAAAAGACAACTACCCTTTGCCCAAGATGGATCATATTTTACAAAGGGTGGTGGGGTCTAAAAGAATTTCTTTGCTAGATGGCTATTCAGGGTATCATCAAGTCTTAGTCCACCTTGATGATCAATTAAGGACAGCTTTTACTACACCATGGGGCACTTTCATGTATGTGAAAATTCCTTTTGGTCTAATGAATGCTAGAGCAACCTTTCAGAGAGCCATGGACATAGCATTCTCGGAAGAATTGGGCTTCTTCATCATTATCTATCTTGATGATGTAACTGTGTTTTCAAAAACAGATGAAGAACATTTAGAACATTTAAGAAAATTTTTCGAGAAGTGCAGAAGGTTTGGAATATCTTTGAACCCTAAGAAGACACTATTTGGTCTCCAAGAAGGTAAGCTTCTTGGACACATTATTTTAGAGGAGAGTATAAATATAGATCCAAAGAGGATTGAGGCTATATTGCAAATCTCTCATCCTCGAAATATCAAGGAGTTGCAGTCTTTCATTGGAAAGATTAACTTTTTGAGAAGGTTCATCCCTAACTTGGCAGAGCTCCTTAGAAATATCACAAACATGTTAAAGAAGGAGCAAGGGGTAAAATGGACCCTGGAAGCAAAGACATCCTTCGAGCTGGTGAAACAAGCGTTAACCAAAACACCGGTTCTCATAAGTCCTGATTTTTCAAAGGATTTTTATATCTTCTCATTTGCATCAGAACATACCATAGTTGTTGTCCTTTTACAAAAAAATCCACAAGGACAAGAGCAGCCCATTGCATTCTTTAGCAAGGCATTGAGGGATGCCCCTTTGAAGTATAACATTATGGAAAAGCAAGCTTTTGCTTTGGTAAAGGCTCTGAAATATTTCAGAGTATACATCCTTCACTCACACATCATTTCCTTTGTCCAAAATTTAGTTGTTAAAGACATTCTAACACAGGACCCAGATGGTAAGAGAGGTAACTGGATTGTTGTTATTCTTGAATATGATTTAGAGATTAAACCCACTAAGCTCATCAAAGGCCAAGGTCTAGATATATTAATGGCTGAATCAAACTGTGAAGTTCTTGATATTAACATGATTAATGCTTTGGATAACCAAGAAGAATTCTCAACTCCCGTTGTTGAAGATCATTTTGTGAATTCTCCTTGGTATAATGATATTGTTTATGTTTTACTTAATCTGAATACACCTCCTGGTTTATCTAAAACAAAGGCAAGATTCCTAAAATTAAAAGCTATAAACTATTGCATCATTGATAAATGTCTTTATTGGAGAAATACAAGTGGAATATTTCTTAAATGTTTGCCTGAGTTTGATGCAGAAAAGATTAAGCAGGAGTTCCATGAAGGGGAGTGTGGAGGTCATTTGTACTGGAAGTCCACAGCCAACAAAATTTTGAGGGCTGGTTTCTATTGGCCCACTCTTTTTCCTAATGTTCATAAGATGAACACCACTTGTCACAAATGCCAGTTGTTTGAAGGCAAGAGAAAATTGCTACCCCTTCCTCTGCATCCAATCACTGTTGAAACTCCTTTTCAACAGTGGGGTCTTGACTTCATAGGAGAGATTCATCCACCATCCTCTGCCCATCATAGGTGGATTCTTACTGCCACAGACTACTTCACTAAGTGGATAGAAGCCATTCCTTGTAGGCAAGCCAATAATCTGGCTATTATGTTCATAGAAACCAATATCCTTTCCAGACGGCTATCCTACCAAGATTATCACTGATAATGCAGCAGCATTTGGATCAAAGAAAATGGTTGAGTTCTGTCATAGATATCACATAACATTGGGGCATTCCACGGCATATTACCCTCAAGGTAATGGACTTGCAGAATCCTCAAACAAAAGCTTAGTGAACATAATCAAGAAACTGTTGGAGGACAATAAGAAGTCTTGGCACACAAAGCTAGTTCATGCACTTTGGGCTGACAGATTGACTTTGAAGAAATCTATTGGTATGTCACCTTTCCAGCTTGTGTATGGTACATATGCAATTTTTCCAAACAGCCTTGGTGTACCAGTGATCAAGTTGATTCAAGAGTTGCAGACTGAAGATAATGACATGATCAGAAGAATAAATCAGACCATTCATCTTCAAAGTAAAACCGCAGAGTAAAGGTATAACAAATCATTGTCAAGCAAGATAGTATCAAGAAGATATTTGATAGAAGAACAAAGGCCAGCGATTTCAAGATTGGGGACAAAGTTTTAAAGTGGGAATCAAGGAGGGAAGACAAGGGAAAGCATGGAAAGTTTGACCATCTATGGCTTGGCCCTTATTCTATTCGTTCAACTGCTGGTAATAATTCTTTTCACTTACAAGAGTTGGATGGAACACAATTGTTTGGGGGTCCATCAATGGCAGGATGCTTAAGCATTACCTTTCTTAAACCATTTTATGTTCTGAAGCCTTTTTATTCTTATTTTCCCATTGTGAATATATCATCCACCATTGCATTCAAAGTTATGAAAAATAAAAAAATACAAAAACAAAGAAAGAAAGAAAAGAGGCGTAATGAAAACAAAGAAAGGCAAGGCCCTGCTGCCAAAAAGAGAAATAAACCTCGAAAGTGTGCAAGCTTAAATGCCACTACTACAAAACACACTTCTAGTTAGTCAAACAGTTTAATCTTGACTAATTAGTTTTAAATTTTTCTGCTGATAGGATAGTGAATTCGATTTGCCAAACTGTTCAATCTTGGCTTATCAGTAGATAGATTAGGATAGAAATTGAAGGTTCAAACAAACTCAAAATCTGAACCAAAGTTTCCAAAAGGAGATGACTCAAATCTATGTTAAATTCTGAGTCAAAGAATGTAAATATCTGGTTCTAATCAGCTTAAAACCTGAACCAGAAGGAAAGCAAAGAAAACTTGAAACAAAAGCAAAATCAGAGCTATAAAAAGATGAAGGAAGTGCTCAACTTTCAGATCTTAAGCCTTCCATTTTTTATATTAATTTTCTGCAAAATAATAATCTATGTGCAGCTTGTTTTTATGCCATAGATCATAGCAAGTCAAACAGCCTAATCTTGACTTGACTTTTTTTAAATTTCTGTCTTAGGATTTAGAGAATGAAAGTTTGTTGGACTGTTTAATCCCAACAGACAGTAGATTAGGTAGAGAAATATCTGAGCCCAACTGTTTAATCTAAGTTCAGGGAGAAATAAGGAGTAGAAATAGATTAGATTTCCTGCTTTCAAAAGAATAAAATGTTGTGAATAGAGTTTGCCAATCCAAGTGCACTCTGATGAAGAAAAAATGTTAGATTAGTAGGATTGGGTAGGTAGAAAGTGGTATTGATGAAATTCATGTTTCTTTCATGACTGATATTATTTTTCAGAGAAAATCAAGAGCAAGCAATGGGTCACGCACCAGTCGGCATCCCAGAGAAATCAAGTCTGAATTACTGATACCTTCAAGAAGGCACCATCCCCAAGTGGAGCCGCTGTTAGCCACCTATATTTTTCCTATCATGTCAGCTGGTGGCTAAATTTTTTTTTTGCAGCCTTCAAGAAACAAATTCAGTTCTGAAGTTGTTGGTGCTTGAAGTCTTTTTGGCGAATCCATGATCTACTGGTTAAAATTTTCATACCTGTTTCCTTCTCCAAGCCTCTGATATCCTACAAAAATTCAGGTCAAATACTGCTGCATTCTCTTTTTCCCCTCCATTTCTTCTAACTTACATCACCCTCCATTTTTCTTTTCTTCCATGAAATCCCTACAATTCATATGTTCTCCTTTGATCTCTCCATGAAGTTCACTTCCTAGGATTAAAAACTCACTTTTTAATCTTATCCGAACCTTGTTTTCCCTTTCAAAACGTTGAAAGAACCATGAGAAAATGCATAAATTTTACGAAAAGGTCCCCACTTCCTTCAAGGTTTCTCCCCGGCTTTTTCCCCCACATACCCGAGCGCCGGGACCCAACCGCTTCTACCCTCGGGCGCCAGGACCAAAAGCACGCACCTCTCTCCGTCTATTTTCCTTTCGAAAACCCGAAAACCCATTTCTAAAGTTTAACGGGAAAGATTTTAAGGCACGTGTTTTAATTATCACGATGAACCAGAGCCGTCGATCTGCTCCCTAGATCCGAAGGAGCAGAGCACGCCCCACTTGGTGAACGCCCTCCCCCGCGCCTTTTTCGAAAAACCGCCGGTTTTTCATTCCGCATCGCCTTTCGAACCAGAGTGGTTTTCTCCCATCGGCCAGCGATTCCATACGCTGGTCGACACGTGTCCCTGCCGCTGTGTCAAAACCACCGTGCCATCGCTTCTCCCCGCGCGCTAATCTTTGTACCATAGCCACGCGGCGGAGTCCACCCCCACCGTCCGATCTGAGCCCTCCCATCCGACGGCTGCCGAAAGCCTCACTTGCTCGACCTTTAACGGACATGCGCACCCGTTAAACCGTCCATCGCGCATACAAAACTCAATCCCCGTCGTCGATCTCTGCAGATTGACGGCTATTATTCGTCCTCCCGATTCCATCACTCGGTCAGACATTCTCCCGCTGACTTCCTGTTGCCCGGTCCTGACCGTCGATCTCTGCAGGTCGACGGTCCCGATTTGATCTTTCTTCAACTTTTCCCCGACTACCCAGATTTAATCTTAGCCGTTGGATGATGCCATCTAATGGCCCGCGTTCCTCTGCACATTCCCCAAAGCAGATCGGCCTATAAATTGGATTTTTTACGTGTTTTTTGTATTTTGCAGGGTTAAGGTCATTTGTTCGTGTTCTTGATGGAAATTTCGGTCCACGAGGGTGACGATCCTCTACGTTCCGATTTCTCCAAAGAAATCACTTACAGAGTTGATGTTCACGTTTTTTCAATGCTTCCACAGGCATTGATGCCTTTCCTCATCTGCCCAGCCCCGCGCAACGAAGAAATCGTGAAAATAAACGCAGAAAAAGGATATCAGATATTGAAGACCAGAGATGAGCCGGAATAGCAGATTAGTGGGGGGTTAAGGCTTAATACAGTTATCTAATGCCTAATCCCCGCTCTCAGACACAAATTAAAGGAAAAAACTAAAGTGTTTCATCAGGAAACCCTTCACCGCCATAGATGGAAGCAAATTGATTCTTCCCACCAACTAAAGCGCCACCTATTGCCTCAAAAAACTCAATTAGAGGCTGAATTTATTGAACAAGATCGGATCTCTGCCTCGAAACAGTCGAAGAGTTATTTCTGCCAAGAATTTAATGAAAGAATGTCCGCAGAATAACCTTAGCACCACACAGAGCCTCAAAGGTCAACAAAAGCTCCCTCCGAGCTTACTTCATAAGTGTAAACCCATTTAATGCAGTGGAACACCTGTATTATTTCTTCATCGAGCCTCCAAGGGCCAGGAAGACATTAATTCTGCATTAATTGTATTTGAGATCTTTTTATCAGATCTCACCTCCTCATCCTTCTATAAATACTTCAGTAGAAGATGAGTGAGGGGTTGGATTGGTTGGTTGTTAATGAAAATTGTTGAAGCATTGTAATGTAATTGAGCTGGAAACTCTTGACTGTAAATAGTGGTTTCACGGGCTCTTTGAGCTCTGCTTGTAGAAGATAGGTTAGGTTGTGAATGAAATATGAATTGAAACATTGGATCTGAAGATTGTAACTGGTTTGGAGCATCAATACAAGCTGATTTATGGGATCCTGATCTATGTTGACGGTGATGTTATTCTCCTTGTAAACTTTTCATTTTATTTTTGTTTTCATCTTGTTTCATTTTCCACTATAAAGAACAGTTTAAATAGTGTTAGGACCTACTGTATATCAGTAACCTTCTCTGGCTGAGAAATCTTTATTTAAATGTTTTCTTCCAACTGTGTGATTTGAAAATGATTTAATTGAGTCTAAGTATAGGGATGTTGGCGTTCCCTCATCTTCTTGTCACAGCTGAATGTTATTTTTAAATGTTACTTTCAATATATTTTGTGTAAGGATGAATTGAGGAAATCAAGGTTAGCCCTGAGTCCCTTTCTTGTTTTCTCAACTATTTGATTGTTTCCCTTAGGATGTGTTAAAAGCTGACTAGTTTCGAAGTACTTATCAGATCTTAGACCATTCTGTGTGATCTTTGTGTTTCCCTTTGTTTTTATATGTATTCTATTTGAAGTGTATCAAACGCTGGATAGTTTCAAAGTACTTACCAGATCCTAGTTTGCTTCTATGTTTTTCTTAAGTGCTTGGAAAAAGGCTGGCTAGTTTCAAAGTACTTACCAGATCCTGGGCTGCTCTTTGTTCTGCATCTGTCATTTCTCTTTCTTAGTGTATCACTCCATTCCATAAATCAAACTTTAAAGAGATCCTTAGACATAGATGAGTTGCCCCATGGACCACTCTTGCCTCTTGCTGTTCCAATTAAACCCTATTATGACTCCGTAGCCCAATGGACTGAAACTGTCATCATCTTTCCTCTCAGTCAAAACCTATTCTGGTGCTTGCAACTTCTCACCTTTGAACCTGTTTGCATATAGATATTTCCGCCTCAGACAGCAACTATGTTCAAGCATCCGAAAAAACCAAACAAACCCTTGGACCTCATAACTAGCCTAATATCATTACCCTAAACATCAAAGACAATATCCATATTTGTACATATTGGAGAGATCCCTCTCTGGATTCAGGAGGGCTAGATCCTAGAATCCCAAAGTTGGTTGAAATGATGTTAACTCTGTAATCGAACTTTACCAATCTTGCTTATTACAGAGACCTAACAAGAGGCATGGTGATCTTAATTTTGGCGATTTCCCCTTTAAAAAGGAAGGGTACTTGTAGTTTAGATAGATTTTCTTTAATTTTCTCCACCGTGACTTTCTCTATATTTTTAATTTGTTGATTTTGATTTGGGGTTTTGTTCAATACAGTTGTTTCGGGGATCTTAGTAGAGGTACTAGGACAGTTAGGATCAAGGCTTTCCTGGCTAGTTTTGTATTTGTTTTGGTTAGTTCTCTTAGCCATGATTTTGTTTCTATTTGCTGTTCTTTTAAGAATGGTATCGAGGGCTTTTGTAACAACAGTATCTGAGCTACCTTTCTAAGATTTGTCTTGGTTTTTCTTACTCCTAAGATCATATTTCCTATGAAATTCCATTATGGAATTTTGTAATCCTATCTCAGGATCTTCGGGGTCCTCATAATTTGCTTCATTTTGGTTTGAGGAGAAGAAAAATTGTTCTTCTTCTGTAAGGAAAACCTCACCCTCGTTATCAGAACCTATTAAGTTTAAGTGATTTTCATCAAGTGGTTCCGTATCTCTTTGTACCTCATAAACATAGTTTTCATGGAAAGATGGCTTGATCTGTTGGTCATTTTCCCTTGGTTTGTTTTGAGGCAGGTATCTTCTAAGCTTTTGGTTCTGGTTTGTGTTTTGAGGATTTGACTAGTTTTCCCTAAGAGGTGTTTTTTCATTTAGATTTATTCTTTCCAACATTTTCTCCATGGTTCTAACTAGGTTGTCTATTCTGGGATCTGAGGAGGAATTTGAAGGCATGGCTTCACCTCGGTAAGTGACCTTTTTTTCTGATCTCATCTTAGCTCTCTTCTCAGCTAGGTTGGCTTCGGCACTAATCGCTACTTTTTTCATTTATTCTAAAGTTGCGGGGTCTCTTTCTCTTAGTTGGTATGTCATATCTGGATCGAAACCTTCGCGAAATTTTTCTAATGCTGAGCCAAGTGGAGGTTTCATGTGAGGCGGGAGGTCGTTATAGACACTGTTGAACCTAGTGCAATATTCTTGAACACTTTCCCCCATATTCATTTTAAGATTTTTATACTCGGAAAGGATTTGGATGGGGTTTTTCCTGATTTCCCACCTATTTATGAAAGTTTGGTAAAGTACTGGGAGATCATGTATACTATTAGGAGCCATGTTTTTAAACCATTTCTTGGGTTCTCCACCTAGGCTTTCGGCAAACATTCTCATATTTATGGTTTCATCTTCTAATTCCATATAGTCAAAAGCATAATTGATTCTATTTACATGTTGTTGGGCAGTCATAGCCTCAGCTTCGGTGAAGTGTGGGATTCGGGATTGGTAATCATTCTGCAAAGGTACCAAAGGTTGTGGTAACACTAAGGGCATATACCAAGCTACCATGATGGGAGCTGATGGTAGATTTATATTATGAGGATTTGTAGTATGGGATGAGGGGATTTGCACAATGGTGGTTTGAATGGGTGTGGCGGAGGTACTTGGATTTGTAGATTGATTCTGAGCAGATTTGGGGTGATAAGAGCCGAAGTGGTGGAGAATCTAAAAATCAGGAGGTGTAGTGGGTGAGGCTTCTCTGTTAGGACTCTGTTGCAAATCTAAGGGCTCAAGATCGACAAGATTGATTTTGCTTTGCGACTTGCTTCTAAAAATGGTTTTCGTTGAACTCAAGTCAAACTGGGAATCCTGTAAGGATGTAAGATGTTCAGGTTCAGATCTTGCTTTGTGGATGGTCCTATCAGTAGCTAAGTTATCAATTTTAGAATTTTTCCACAAAATATTTTATGGGTCATCAACTATGATAGGGGGATTCGGGTCCAGGTGAGATCTGGTGTTAATTCTTTGTGAAGCCAGATTTCAAAGTCAAAGCTTATAGAGGGTGATAGTTGTGATTGTAATTTGTTTTGGATGGTTGTCCTCTCTCGGGGTTTTGTTGATGTGAGTAAGGTAAAAACTAAATGAAGGCTAGTGGAGTTGCCAGGTGGATGTTCTTTGAGGTTTATGATCCACCACCAATACTAACAAAGATGTTTTTTAGGAAAATTCTTTTCTAGAAAACTTTTATGTGAAAACTTGCAAGAATGATTGAAAACTCAGTTCAACAGTTTGCTAGATTGTTGAGAAATCTATAGTTCTATTCTTAGGCTATTCTGTTGATTTCTTATGTTTAGATGAAGATTTATGAATCTCTAAGTTTTACTTAGTTTGTCACTGATTTCAGGGGCTGCATCACGATCTTTTTGTTTTTTTGAAAAAGTAAGTGAACAAGATAGTATGTTTATGAATTTTTTGGTTTTTAGTGGAGTATTAGGCCTACTGGAGGCTAGTGGAGTCACCAGGTGAATATTGTTGCCTTGTAAAGACAAATTTATATGCTCCACTGCCAATGACTGATAAAAATCCAATCAAGGGATGTTTTTGTGAGGTTTTTTTACAAAGTTTTTATATGCAGCCTAGTTTGTAAGAGTGTCCTAAACCTGATTGATCACTTAGCTAAGGTGGTGAAGCAAAAAGAGTTTACTCTAAATGAATTTATAGGTTGTCTGTTTGATTTCAATTTTGAAGGACTAATGAGTCTACAAGAGTTCGCTAAACTTTTATGTACTTAGTAAGTCCCACCGTGATCGCCATTATGTTATAGTGGCGATGAGATGGCTGATTCACTAGATATTCTTGAAGTCAAGGGATTTCTGAAGTCCTAAGGTGTACTCAGATTGTCACTAACTCAGAAGGTCCAACGATGATCGCCATTATGTTATGGTCCCGTGATTTGGCAGATTGGTAGACCAAATGACAGGGTAACTTTAGACCAAGCTTTGGAGCCCCACGACCTAGCCTTCCATTACTCAGAGAGGGTACTCTCTATGAATTCAAAGGATGTAAACTTGTTTTCTTTTTTATATTTGATTTTAGGCTAGTTGTTAAGTATGTTTTGGTTTTTTTTTGGGTTTTTGAGCCGAACTGATCAAAAGGACAAATAGATAAAGAGTTCATTGAATCAATTGGGCTATGGGGTCAGATGAGGTCAATATTGTCTTAAGGATGGACAAGGTATTACTGCATGGACGATTTGGTCGAGGTAAATGGATTCTTTGGGTGAAAGTGAAATGATATGGACATTAAGTTTGTGAAAGAAAAAGAGATTTTAAGCATAAATAGTTAAACAACAAGCATTCATGAGTTAGGGCTCACCATTAATATCTATGAACGAAACTCAAATTGATAAATGTAGAAAATAAACCATCCAGTGATACATAGAAGTATAAGACCCTCTAACTTTGGAAAATCACCTTCAGACTTTTGGGAAAACAAGTAAGATAAACAAACAACTCAATCTATGAAGAGGGAACTCCTAAACATCATATTTTGATCTATCGGGAACTTTGAAATAAGACTGCAAAGCATGGACAAAGGGCAATATCGAAACAAGACCTCTTTGACTTAACTAAAACAACCAATAATTCAGAGAGAGATTTCAGAATTGGAGTTTTGAGTAGCTATGAGTAAGCAGGGCATATCGTGAATCATACTAGACAGCATACATAATAACCATTGATGAAATTGATAACAAGTTCTTAGGGTACCAAAGAACAATTAAGAGTTTTTTGACATAACCAAGAAAGATGAAAATATTTAAGCTGCAGTGAATCAGGAAATTTGAGGTGCCTCCATGGGAATATCTCAAACTTATTCTTTACTGAACTACAGCAAGTAACAAGCATGAAAAAATGTATGATAAACTAACAAAACATAAGAGATAAGGAACACAATACCTTTCACCAAGCCATGGAATCCTACATACAATCCTCCTCCACCATCAAAGTCAAGTAAGAGATCATCCACTTCATAAGACAAGTATTTCTTCAAAGCTCATAATTCTATGTATTGCTCTCTATAACATCGATTTCATCCTTTGGTTACAATGAATGATCTTGGATTATATAGGCCAAAGAGGAAGAAACCCTCCTAGAGAAACTAGAAGGCCATTGGCCTAATACAAATGTCTGATTTTGTCCTTGAGGATTTGCAAAGCCCAAGGCACAAAATATCTTAAAAAATATCTATTTAATTTAAAAATAGCAAGAAAATTGACTTTTAATCTTTGACATGGAGTTAAAAATAGCTTAACGCACATTTGGATGGCCACCTTCAGAAAATTGCTTTTTTAGCCAAAATGCTACAGGAGCGTAGTGCCAGAACAAATCCTGTTTTGCAGACAACTTTTGAGGGACTTCCCGATGTCAAAACAAGGCCTCTGATAGCTCGTTGGAAAGCCCTAGATCTGTCTAGCTTCTGGAACTACTTGATTTTTCTCAAATGGATCACTGGAAGTCTATCAAAAAGTGGACTGAGTGGAAAAACCCAGGAGAGTCTCACCTGCTAATATTTGAGGCAGAAAGGTGAATTTTGATTGCTTTTTGCCTCTTTGGGGGACTAAAACAACTTATTTTGATCTAAAAATTTGTGAGTATATGCCCCCAAATTCAATACATCCAAAAAAATAACTTTCATGAGCTAAGGATGCTCCTAGCAAACATGGAAGCACCTAGCAAAATGTGCAATTAGGCCTAAAAATCACAAAAAACAAAATCATGTCAAAAATTGCTCAATTTTGGTGAGAAAACCCCTTATGGGTTTCTACAAACATGCAAGGAAATTGAAGCCAAGATTCCAAGCCTAGATATGTATTTTCCCCCTTTTTCACCGGGCGCCTCCTTTGGGCAGTTTTGAGCTTTTCTTGGGCAATTTTGAGTTTTCTCAAATTGATTCAATTTCTTGTAATTTCTTGTGAAATCCACCCTTGCTGACCTTCCTTGGAGGCATGTTTTGCTTACTACTTTCTTTACTTGTCTTATCAAAACAAGTCTTTTATTAAACTAGGTCTTTTTTCTTTAAACAATGCTTTTCTCTTTTAAAAACTATGTTTGGCTTATCACTCAACAAAACAGGCCTTTCAAACTAATAATAATCCCTTTCTCCTCAAACAATGTTTTTCTTTTTATTTAGCAAGCAGGAGACCTTTGAAAACAACTATGTTTCCCCTTTGAAATCATTGTTTCCCTTCTTTTAAGTTTTGGTTTCAAAACATTTTTGTGACCAAAACTAAGATGCAAGTGCATGAAAAATACCTTTGAAATATCCCCGCTATTTTTTAAAAACCCAAATTCTGAGCCAAAACTGGTTTTTTTCATTTTTAGAGACTTTTGGAGAGGTGTTACACTCTTGTGCATAACACCTGCAACCTACTGAGGGCGCTATGTGTCGGGTGAGGCGCTGGGTGCCTTCTGAACACTGGGCGAGGAGACAGGGGCATCACGCCAACCTACAGGCATGTCGCGCCCTTTGTTTTTGTCTTCGGCGGGAGGTCACAAGCGCGTCGCGTTCAAAATTTTCCGCACGACGATGGCCCAAAACCTCAAAAACGAAAACGTTTTCTTTGGTGAAGTGAAAAAAGTTTGATGAAGAGGATTTATAATTTTGTAATGATTTTTGAAGATGGCCTTTCTCTCTCTAAAAGACTTCCCACTTTTTCCTTTTAGTTTTTAAGATAAAAAAAGGGGAGACCCTTTGCAAAGCAGTTTTTTGAAACTGTTCATTTTTTGAAGAAGCCCTTTTTTAAAAGAGTATATCTCTACTCTCTTTGCAAGAATAATTTTGAACAGTTAATGACCTCTGCTTGACATGAAGGAGTCTTATCTTTCATCTTTTCCATGTCACTTGAAGATTGTCTTTTTGATAAGTTGTTTGTGTGTACTATGCTTTTTACTTGCCCATTTAAATGAATATGTCACAAAAAACTATTTTTATCCTTTTTTTATCATTAAATGAAAATTTTTAAACATACTACCTCTCATCTCTATCTATCATTGAAAGCTTTCTCAAAATGTCAAACCCTGGCAATTTAACCCTCTGCTCATCTTTTGGAGGAGGCAATGCAAGATGCAACTACCTAGGTTTATCAAAGCCACTGTGTAGGCCCTCTACTTATCAATGATGGAGGTCCTCAAACAAATGTTATTTTCCTTTACATAAAACCTTTAAACCAACTAGTGCCATCTTCTTATTAATGAAGGAGGCTTCTTAAAAACTTAGTGCTTTTGCCTTCTGCTCATGATTGAAAAAGACACTGTAAACATAAAAGTTTTCTTTCATCCCTACTACCATCAAAAACTTTCTTTGAACTAGTTATCTGTGGCCCCTCTACTTATTATGAAGGAGGCCTTAATACTTAACCTTAGCTTACCTTTAGTCCACTTTGCTTTGAGACATGCCTTTTTATAGAATCTCACTGTGAAAAACATGAGCAGGTAATGCACTTCCAACTAATAAATGTCTACTGTGCCTGTCTTGGAAATATCATTTTCTTGGTATTGGCCTTTAGCTCTTTTGATGATGAATTTGTCCTTGAATTTTTTTAGAGGCTAGGCTAAAGTAGGATAGAAAGGTACCTGTTCCTTTTACACTTTTCATTATGATGCCTAGTCTGCTAGAGGCCTTTCGCCAAAAGACTGTCACTCTTGGTTTTATGAGACTAATTTTGAGAGCTGGCCCATAATTTTGGGAACAAATTCCATTGCAATTGACTTGAAGCACTAGAGGCAATATTTTTCTAACTTTTGTACTCTTTTTTCCCTAATGGAGGTTTTTTTGACATTCTTGGTGTTTTGACTTACAGGGAAGAATCCTGTATGTGCTCTTCTCTCTAAACTCTATATTTCCCTTAGTCCTTAAAATAGTCAACTATTCTCTTTACTTGGAGTTGTTCCTTGAAATGTTCCCTTGCCCAAAACTCATTTGTGCCATTTATCCTAACACACGTACATAGATGCATTGATGAAATGACTTTGATCACTGAAAGCCTTTGCTGATATAAGAAGATGATAATGCTTGAAAGTTCACTTGATCATCTTTCTTCAGATAGGGAAAATCTTTCACTATTTCTTCTTGAATTTAAATTTGGTGAGCTTTTCTTGAAACAAAACAAATCGACCTCTTTGATGGTGTATGACCTAGGGATAGACAAGGGTTTTTTTTTTACAAATAATAAGACATGATGGCTGTCTGATATTGAAGACAGGGTTTTTGACTAAAGAAAGATTTTCTCGAGGTATTTTCCTTAAACACCACCACCTAGACCTAGAGGCTTCGTCATAATTTCTAAAGGATTTCTTGACCATAGTTAGGTCATTAGATGGAAAACTAAACAGTGAAAGAGGAGTAGGCACTTGTCTTGTGCTTGATAGTGAGTTATGTGAAGTAGGGGATATTGGATATCATATGTACTAGGCTTATGAAAGTTATGGACAGGGAAGGTTTGCTGATTTATGGAAAGACTGAAAACTGAAGACCTTTTCCACCTCAATATGCAAGAGAGGGGTAAGAAGACAAAAATTTGTTTGAGGGGTTTTCTAGATGACAAATTGGCATATTTGAAAATGGTTTCTAGAAAACCTAGACAACGTATATAGTCATCATAATAGGCAAAAATACTGATGAATAACATCCTTGAAAGCTCTAGACTATGCTTTGTACTCTTCAAGATATAGACTGAGAGTCTCATGAGTCTCAAGCTCATTCCTTTCTTCACTTCTATACCTCTCACCTTCTTCAAAGAAAGTGGGCATAGTGGATCTATGAAGAGAACTAGGATTCTGCGGTATTATTTGATACTGATAGGAAGTACCTTCCGCATCACATATTCTTCTTGGATATTCTTTCTGTTCTTCCTCCTTCATTTGATTGACCTCCTTTGAGAGATATTGCATGGATTTGAAGAGAGGAGTGACATATTTCATATCCTCCCTGATAGATCTCATCTATCTATTCTTCTTTCAGTGAAAAAGATGAAGTGTCCACAAGATGAGCCAAAGATCATGCTCTGATACCACTGTAATATCCTGAAAAGGGAGAATGCAGTAATACTTCACACAATATAAGAACTTACAAAAATATAAACATTAAATCTAAGTACAAATCAGAATATGTAGAAAGAGCTGAGCCATTTTATTATATATGAGATGATTCAGTTACCCAAGTACAAAATATAGGTAGATCTAGCCAAAAAGATGAGCTAGGATCACCCTGAAAACATGCATACAACAAGTACAACATAACTGGAGAGGCTCTACAAAAAATATTGTGTTGTATCTTCAACAGAGTATGAACATATGGTTGCAGGCTGAAAATAGAAATTCAAATATACTCAAAAATTGAGCTCAGATGATGCGAAGATTCAATATCTAGCCAATGTGATGGATTCCAATGATAACCCAGAAAGGATTTTCTAGATCTGCAACTTTGGAAAAATCACCTCCCCAGGCTTTTATCCTTGATCTGCTAGGAAATACAGATCTGAAGCTAGATATGAAGAATAGATGGCTAAAATGTATGCTCAGATCAGATCTATGCTCAGATCAGATCTATGTTTAAATGGATCATGTTAATAACTAGATCAAGTATCCTCATGTGTGAAAAAAGTCTAAAATATGTGGACAAGGTCAAGTTTGACCAATTCAACAACATTAATATGGGATGAGTGGATCATAAATAAAGACAACTCAATGTGAAGGAGGCTAGATTTAACTAGTCAGAATAAAGACACCTTAGGTGTGAAAGGAGACAAGACATGGAGATCAAGTCAAGGTTGACCAAATCAAACATTGTTGTAAATAGAAGAGTGCGACTCATGGAGACAACATAATTTTGGAGGAGGAGGCTTTGCATGGAAGTAACCTCATATATGGGTGGGACCCATGGTGAGGAAGCTCACCATCTATATAATGGAGGTAATGGCATCCATATGAGGAATTATTGAAGATACGATTTTATAATTGGGTCTGTTTAGACTTATTGCATGCTTCATCTGTTTAGCTAATTTTACTACACTGTTTAGTGCAAGGGTTTTCTCGGGTGGGAATTCCCCACTCTTCCTTGGCGATCTTGTTTAAGAAATCCATGAGGAGTTTTCTAGACTTCATTTCCACTATCTGGAACTTGGTCAGGCATTCACCTATAGTTACAGCACAGTCTCTTGGAGGATCTGCGTTATTTTACATGGTGTTGCAGTGGGAGGGTTTAAACCCTTGTTTTATGAGCTAGTTTCCCAGGAGGATGATCAACCTTTTTCCTAGAAATCTAGTAGGAGGAGCTACAACCATTTCTTTGCATGATCAACCATATTTATGCAGTGCTTCAGCCATACAACATGATTCAGCCATAGATCTGCAACATATACTTCTTGTACTTCATGTTTATCAAGAAACCCTTGCCGGGTCATCTTGGATTTCTGTAAAAAGAGACTAGATCTCTGTTTTTGAGCTTGTTTGATTAATATATCAGAAGATCTATTTTGTATCTTAATTTCTGAGTATAACCCTTAATAATTTTCACTTTCACTTTCTACAGCAACTCTATGTTGCAGTACTCTTGGGGTTTCAGTGTTTTTGGGTTGTTTTGAGCATGGGAGGCCTGTTTAACTAGGCTATAATGTTTTTTTTTTTTTTTTTTCCTTTCAGATTTGGTTGTTATAATGTCATATATAAGGGATCCATGGGCTGTTATTGATTGTTATTACACAGATTTCTGAAAAATGCATTTTCTGTGCTTATATTGATGATTTCCCCATTTGGGAATATTACATTTTCTTACTTTCAACAACTCAATTTTGTTGAGGTGTTCATGCTGTTGAAAATTGTCATTTTATTCCATTTTTGTCATAGTATTGCTCAAATAATTTGTAAGTGAATTATCCACCATTATCTGATCTTATACACTTTTTTTTCAAATAAGTTTCATTTTCGACCAACTCCTTGTAGATCTTAAAGCACTCAAATGCTTCAGATTTGTTCTTTAGGAAATTGACGACTGTCATCCTAGTATAGTCATATTTCATTAACATGAAATATAATTCTCCATATAAGCCTTTTTTCTCACAAGGCCACATAGATCATTATGTATCAATTCCAATGGATGTGATGCAAAGTGTTCTTTTGTTTTAAATTCAAATTTTGTCTGATTGTCGTGCCGACAGGCCTCACATAGTGTGTTGGAAGGTTTTGAGATTTTCGGCATTTCTCGTACTGATTGCTTTTTTCTTATCTTGACAAGATTGTCAAAGTTTATGTGACCCATTCCTTTGTGCCATAACCAACTTTCATCTTCTTTATCTAATATACATTCTTTATTTACTTCATCCAGAACATATATGTCTTTTGAAGCTCGACTTGATCTAGACACAATTTTACCATACCTGCCTTTCCTGATTTCACTTTTTGTGGAGTTGAATAGCTTTGTGAGTCCTTGATCGCACATTTGTCCAACAGTGAGCAAATTGTGACTCATGTTTTCAACCAATAGAATGTTCTTGGATAGAGCATCTTTTCTTACAAGAGTGATGGTACTTGATCCTATAACATTTGAAGCTCCATCATTTCCAAAGGAAACGATTCCATCCTTCTTCTCTTTCAGAGATACAAATTTATTTCTATCTCCATTCATATGCATTGAGAAACCACTATCAACATACCACACATCTTTGTTGTTTTGAGACTTGAGAGCGAGAGCACAATTATCAGTCTTCTTCTTCTTCCATGTTCGTTCGTTCTGTGGCTTCGAAGATTCTTCTGGAGGATTTTCAAGTTTGCAGTCTCTGCCTATGTGTCCAATGTTTCAACATTTGTAAAATTCACTATTATTTCTTAAATGTTCAAATCTATTGATGTTTTTTTGATCTCTGGGAGGTTCATATTTGATAAATCTCCTGGAATTGTATTGGTTCCTAGGGTACATGAGACATTCCACATGAATAACAATAGCCATGAAAAATATGTTGGTACATGGATGGAAATCTTCGTTGGGGAATTGTCTTCCAAGTTTGTTCTTGCAAATCTTGTCCAATGAAGTCTACATGTCTATCAGATCTCATAGTATCATTGTATTTTGTTGTAGAAGGTCCTGCTTCTTCTTCTTTGTAACCGAGTCTAGTTCTGTCATTGTAATATTGTTGATCCTTGATGATTTCTTCCAATGCCCTTGAGATGTTGACATAGTTTTGGACATTTTTTCCCTTCTTCACTTCCTTACGCAACGAGACTAATTTGGCTTCTAATGCTTCCCTTTCTTTGTTTATTTCTTCCAAAATATTTTGAAGTGACTCTTCAACAAATTCGTGTTCTTCAACTTCAACTTTGATACCTTGAACTTGTTCTTCAAGTGTATGGGAATGGATCTTCTCAGTCTTGAGCTCTTTTATAAGCCTGATTTCCCCCTTATAAAATTCTTCTTTGGTGAACCCTTCTTCTTTGTTGTTTTATACCTCTTGTTTATTGTTCTTGTCCATAAACAATAATCTCTCATTGGCTTCTTCTTCATTTTCACTGTCTTCATCAGATGATGAGCTATCTTCTTTAGAGAGAAAGTTCCTTTTGAATCCTTTCTTCTTGCCTTGCTTGTTTAATTTGTTAAAGCCTTTCTTTCCTTTTTAGTTGCCATCACTTATGTTCTGAAATTTTGCTACGAAATTCCCAACCTCACCATAGCCAAAACATATCAATGGAATTTTACCTTTGAATTCTCCCTTACCAATTTTTATTTTTCTCATAAAGTAAGTTTACCTTCTTCATCATCTTCCTTTCCTTCACACTAGCAGGTGCAAGTCTTTCCCATTGAAGGTTGTTTGTCCTTATTGGTTTTATTAGATGCAACGAACTTAGTTTATAGATGCGAAGTACCCTCTTATTCATCAAGTCTCATTTCATATGATATGAGAACTCCATGTAATTCCTCTTTGCTCAGTTTTTCCAGATTTTCATTGTATTCTAAGACCGATACCTTTGGGTTGAATCTTCCTGGTAACGTTATAAGAATATTTTGTATAATAGTCTTCTCGTCAATAGGCTCTCCCAATCCTTCCAGAGTGTTGGTTATTTTATCAACGTGTTGTAAGTATGCAGTAATGTTGTGATATTCTTTCATTCTGAGTTTCTCAAATTTTTCTCTGTAGATTTGAAGCTTTGCTTCTTTCACATTTGTTTCACTTGCACATATATTCTCAAGCTTATCCCATACATTTTGGGTGTTTTTACAACCCAACACCTTATTATAAGAATATTCAATAAGTCCACTGATAATAATATTCTTTTCTTTTGCATCATTTACCAAATTCTTCTTACCTTGTTCATCTGCGGTTGGTGTAAAGTCATTTTTAACCTTGAATCAAGAGATAGACCTCCATTCTTCCTTTCCATAGTGCATAATTATTTTCATTGAACAGAGGTACACAATTCCTAGAATGCTCGATGACCTCCTTCCAGCTGTTAAACTACTATTCAAGGAACCAAGATCTGATAACAATTGTTGGAAATACTGAGGGGAGGGTGAATCAGTATTCCTTTCAATTAGTATTATTATTAATCTTTCAGAGCATTATTTAATCTTCAATTATTATCAGTGTATGTACAATGATAATAGTAAACAAAAGGAACACAAATGCACATTGCCTTTAAGGTGGAAACCCCCTCCAGGACAAAAACCACCTGAATTATTTTCTAATAATTCTTTAATATTCAACTCCAATTGAAAAGAAAGCTCCAGCATCTTAGAATATAGAAAAGAATTCTTCTCCAGCTCCCACTGGATGGACACTCCAACTCCCAATATTCTTCAGTAGTCAACTGAACGAATGCCCCAACACCCAATGAGCTACAAATCACCCTAACAACACCCTGCCACCCTAAAGTTTTGACAGGATTGAACCTAATGGTGACTTCATGCACCAAAATAGCACCACCCTACCACCCTATAGAAGAATAAAATAATAATGGACTCCTGTACCAGGGAAAATGGTCCACTTTACAATGATATAGAATGATGTAAAAGAAGAAGACACACTAGACCATAACCCCAACTATGACACAACCACCTAATGATGATCCTAGACCTACCGACACTACCTCTTCAACTATTGGCAGATAGACACTTGTACGAATTTTACAATGATCCTTTTACAATGATGCCTTTACAATGGCTATATGCAGTGTTTCCCACTTGAAGACATCATGTGGTGAACTTCTTGCTGCTTTTCTGCACCTTGATTGCTGCTCTTGTCATTTTACCCTTTCTCACTCTTTAGAAAATTAGATCATGCATTGAGTCTTATCTTGATGAATGTATAATACCTGCAAAAATTCTTCAAGGAAATACCCATCACATGATAATAGCAAAACTTACCTCATCCTGCAGAGCATATGTCAGTGCTAACAAAAACAACAAATTAGAATACAAAGAACCTAATGCAATTAAGAGATGAACATGTGTATACAGAAGATATTTACCTAGATATTACCTCTACTGAATCAATTTTCCACACTTTTCTTTTCTTTGTTGCCTTAGAAAGTTTGGTCCTTTGCAGCCCTTAAAAACACATGATCTAGCTTTTTCTTGCCTTCTAGGAGCTCGATATTGAATCTGATTTATCTCTGTGATTTAAGATCCAAAATATGTGATCTACATTCCTCTAGTATCCCTCTGAGTCTTCTTTCCAATGCCACGGGTCTGACCTGATTTGGATTCCTCTAGGAAACTTTATGCCCAATCTCTCACAATGGCCTAATTATGGACTGGTTGAGTAGAGTGAACTTGTACAAAATTCCATGTGTCACTGTTTCCTCGTTCGATTCTGAAATTTATACAAATAAAAATAAATTTTGTGCGTTAACCACCACTTTTGCAAAATTCCAATCTTCTTCTCAGAGAGAGAGTTATGACGATTTTCCCAAGGTTACCTCTTTGAGATGAAATTTGGAAGCCTGCAAAAACCCTGACTTCCGAAGATCATATCTCTGAAACTATAGCGAACCAATATCTGAAATTTAGCCATGAGCTTCATCAAGATTTCACCCAAGTGGGATTATTATTTTAGCATCTCGAGCTTCATATAGAAATGGTATAGCGACAATTCCACGATGACATGTTTTTAGTAGAAAAATCCTTGCATGAGGAGGATATGAGGGTCACAATTTATATAAATGCTTAGGTTGAGAGGTTCTTCAACAAGTGAACCTTGGAGGGATTTTAGGAGCTTAAAAAATTATTAATTATTGACTATTCAATGACCACAACCAATGATTAGTGTCATGCCACAACCCCATGGATTTTTAGCCCACTAACTCGGGTTACTAACTTCAAATACGAATATCTCTCAAACCGTGAAGAATTACGTGAAGTGCCATATATCAAAAAAAACATATAGACAAGTAGAAAGCATCCAAAATATCCTTGAGTTGGAAAAGAGAAAAATTTCAAGTCAAAATTCTCATGCAAGATCGGGGTAGCCCCTGGTGCTGCTTTGGTTGACATAAATGACAACCATTGATCAACACTTCAAACATTGAAACTCTCATCAATTAAATCCATCAGTTGAATGACTTCTCTAGGGCATGTAGCAACTAAATTAGGGGATGATAGACCTTGTTCATAATATTCTTAGGGATGATGCCCAAATTTACCTATAACAGATATCTATCAGATGTGTCATTAATGTTCTGGAGTCCTCTACTCTAATACATATGACATGCCCATCACATGTTACAAAATCAAAATTAGGGGCCCCACACACCCCTACATCTAATAACTATCTGGAGGGTCCCGAGACAATGCCTTGGCTCATGTAGCCTCCAAATCCCACATACCCTACTCGGCCATCACCATGCGCCACATGACACCTCACCACTCTGAGGGTAGCCCGATGCATGCCTCAATGTAGAGGTCATATAGATCATTCCAGCCATGCTCTGAATCCCCGGTCATCAACAACTCACATTTGTGATGGACATCCTTCAGCATACCCTCTAAGTCTTCTTTATTAGCTCCTTTACCTATGCTAGACTCTACAACCCCTGGCACTGTGGGTCGTACCATATACCCAGCCAATTTCATGGGTGTTATATCTACATACCAAAATTAACGAATCAGTACCACATACACAATTCTAAAAATGCACCATAAAATATGACAACTTGTCACTTACCATTAGGTCCCAATGCTTGACCAGGCAGAAGTGGTAAGTCTGGGTCACCCTGATAGTTCATCCCACTATACGGATAGTCCTCTATATACAATGACATATGGTCCCAATGTACGAATAACTCAGGTCAGAACACTCGGATGACTCCCCCACCTCCTCCTCTCCACAGTAGCTGCCCCCAATGGTGCATCCTGGGCTCTTGCGGGCCCCCATCTTGGATCTGTACATGAGGCCTAAGTGTGGGGATCTCCTCAAAGAAGAACGAGCACAACACTATACCAAAATCACAATCATGGTTCAATTTTCACTTGCATAGAAACATATGTCGTTTCAACGACACCAGCATCATCTAGGCCCACTCATAGTAGGTCCCACTTAGCACACTCTCAACCAACATCATCTGCCCTCTGGTGATGTGGTGGAATGCCTAGTTGCACAAGATCTACAGTACTAATGTGGCGATAGCCAAAGTATCTAGCTTCTCTAGATATCCGATCGATATAGTCGTGCCCTTGACACAGACATCTAGTTGGCAATAGCGTTCCATGAAATATGATATATTCCTCTTGCATGGTAATAGAGGTTGGATATTTCCCACCACCCCAACGGCGGGAGACCGGTCAGGATATAGATGTCCTAAATAGTAAGCTATATAAGGTGCTCCTGCACTAATAAGACCTCAATGTCTAGGTCCCAGTAGCTAACTATCCTCGATATCAAAGGCTCCCCTGCCCTCATCAATGAGTTCTCAACCAACTTGAGAACCCCATACCCCGCCAGTGCACCTCTGACCACCTGATCCCCCTAGATCTTGGAACGAAGTGCATACAAATCTCTCTCTCTCAATTTGATATTTAACTCTGTCATACCTTCAAAAACCCAACATATTTATCATTCGAAGGAAGAAAAACTACATCAAAATCATCAAGCCCTAGTTCCCAGCCAAAAATAGGACAAAACCCAACTTTTTGGCAGCACGCATTTTCCTAGCCTTGTACCTATGAGGTTGCATTTTTTCTCTCTGAAAAATGTGACCCAGATTTCTGAACATGGACCAGGAAGTGCGAGCGAGGCATGAGGAGGTGAATAGTGATGTTTCTGGGCTCTGGGCACCTAATCTGAAATTCTAATCTGCTAAAAATGAAGAGCAAGGTTAGGCCACATACTTGCCACTGACGGATCTTGATTCTAATGGTCGGTTTGTCTGCTACTAACGTTGCAATATTTAGGGCCTTCTCCTCCTCTCCACATTCACCACATCTCCACTAGAAAATGAACCAAATTGGATGGAAATTTCCCTATTAAAAGAGAAACTCAAATTTTTCTTTCGCCAATTTCGACCAAATCGTAGATCTGTTTGACGAACCATCAACACCACTAGAAAGCTCTCACCAATCCCTAAAATGGGTATCCCTTTTTTTGGTGATTTGATACTTCACCCAGAATCCTTTTTTCCAAGAACATTCACTTCACTGCCTCTCAATATGAAATTTCTGCACTTGTGCCACTTATACTTGGGGCACCACTTCGCCTTCATACTTGTCGACACGTGTGTGGATTTTTTCCATGAGTAACCATATTTAGATCATTCTTTTATGGTCCCCACCAAGCCTATTTTGTGTGGAAGCATCATCAAGTCACCCTTGATCAGAGAATTCGAGTTAAGTCATCATCACATCCATGGAGTTTGTCCCGAGTACCTTTGCCTTCTGTTACAGTATTCCATCCATTCATGGATTTTACCTCTCTCGTGTAGCCCATTTTGGCCTACAATCCCACTATATTATGAAGCTAGCTCCAAAAATAGAAGAAAAGAGAGATCAATGCCTTAGAAATAAGCCACTTCAAGGGGACAACCTCCTTTACATTACATAAATGAGCAATTCTTGGATGATACAAATGAAAAAAACCTCTTTCTATATATAGGAGTCCATGGGGTCACAATATAACTGTAGCCAACCAAACAATAATAATGTAAGGGCACAATAATAACAATATTGTGGTTAAAAGGGTACAAAAATAACAATAAGGGGGTTACACTAACAACAATAAGGGACTATACTAGTAATATATGGACCTAACATGCCCCTGTCCTTCAAAAAAGTGTCGTCCTCAACTCTTGAGTAGCTCTGGATTATTTTGTATAAAATTCTCATCCTCCCATGTAGAATCTTCAGTGGGTAAGTTCTTCCACTTGATGAGATACTCTGAAATTGATCGATTTTGTAGCTGCCGAGTTCTTCTTTCTGTGACTACTTTAGGTTCCAATATGATTTTTCCTTCCTCATTAAGTTTTGGAAATATTGTCTGCACTGGAATTTTTTCACATATAACCTTATTTAAGCATGAAACATGGGAAACTGGATGGACACGTGAAGAAGCAAGAAGCTCCAATTTGTATGCATAGTACCAATCTTTTGCAACACCTTGTAAGGGCCATAGTACTTTGGCAATAATTTATCATCCTTATTAGCTTGATTGAGGGACATTTGTTTGTATGGTTGTAGCCGTAGAAAAACCTAGTTGCCTACATCAAAACCTCTCTCGCTACGATGTTCATCTGTCTATTGTTTCATTCAATTTTGTGCCAAATTTAGGTTATCCTTTAAGAGTTGGAGAACTTGTTTTTGATGCTCGATGTGATCTTCCACTGCTTGAACCTTAGAGTTTTCTCTTAAATATGATGTGATGGATGGTGGATGATATCCATAAAGTGCCATAAATGGGGTCATTTTTGCTGTAGTATAGAAGGAAGTGTTATACCACCACTCAGCCAAAGGTAAACACTTGACCCATTGAGTTTGTTTATCAGATACAAAACAACAAAGATATCCTTCCAAACATTTGTTCACTAGATCAGTTTGACCATTAGATTGAGGATGATAATATGAGCTATGAGCTATTTGAGTACCCAAAAAAGAAAATAATTCCGTCAAAAAATTTCCAGTAAAAATTGGATCTCTGTCACTTACAATAATCTTTGGGTTTCCATGTAGCTTTTGAATTGTTTCCATAAATGAAGTAGCAACTTTAATTTCTTTAAATGGATGAGATAATGTACAAACGTGTGCGTACTTGGTAAGTCTATCAACTACCACCATGATGACACTATTTCCTTCTAACTTAGGTAAACCTATGATAAAATCCTTTGAAATCTCCTCCCAACGTTGACTTGGAATGGATAAAGACCATAGAAGACTTGGGGTCTTAATTGTCTCAAATTTATTTTTCTGGAAAACCAAACATTTTGCCACAAACTTTTGAATATCAGATTTAAGGCCATCCCAAAAAAAATATTTCTTCACCCTGTGGTAAGTTTTTAAAAATCCCGAGTGTCCTCCAAAAGGAGAAGTGTGAAATTACAAAAGAACCTTTTGTTTTAGTTGGGAATTCTTACAAAGATATAAGTGATCGTTGTAACATAAGAAATAATTTTTCAAACTAAATGTATTAGATGTACTAGGATCTTGTTGTGACTTTTGAATGAGTGTCCACACTTCTTCGTTCTTCTTCCATTCATCCCTTGCTTTGGTTATCCAATCAAGTTGGATAATAGAAATGGCACAAAGAAATTCTTCCACCTCTTCATCCTTTCTTGAGAGTGCATCTGCAACAACATTTAGCTTCCATTTTTTGTAGATGATTTAAAAGCCATAACCCAATATATTTGTGGCCCATTTTTTCTACTCTTTTGAAGATAGTCTTTGTTCCAAAAATTTCTTAAGACTATCATGATAATGTTTTACCTTGAAGTGTCTTCCAATTAGGTAAGGTCACCATTTCTTTAGTGCATGTAGTATTTCCAACATTTACTTCTCATAAATAGCTTTTTGTAAACACTTTTCTTTGAATGGGTGGCTTTCAAAATCAATGGGTCTTCCTTATTGCATTAAATCAACACCAATTACATTTCCTGACGCATCACATTCCACAATAAAGCTTTTTGTGAATTCTGGCATAGCTAAGACTGGTGCTAGGCACATTGCCTCTTTAAGATGTTCAAAGGCCTTAGTTGCTTTAGGAGTCCATGAAAATTCATATTTCTTCAATAATGTTGTTAGAGGTGTTACTATTCTTCCATAATTCTTAAAAAATTTGTGATAATACCCTGTTAACCTGAGAAAGCTTCAAAACTTCTTTATGGTTGTGGGGAATTTCCATTCCTTAATGGCTTTAATTTTGTTAGGGTATACCTTAATACCCTCGTGAGATACAATATGACCCAGATATTCCACCTCTTGTACTCCAAATAAACATTTGGAGGCTTTCACATATAATTTTTTCTCCTCCAATAGTTTGAGCACCCTGTCAACATGTTGAACATGATCCTTCCAAGACCTACTATAGATTAGTATATCATCAAAAAATACTAACACAAATTTTCTAAGGAAGGGTTTGAAAATTTTCATCAACCCTTGAAATGTATAAGGTGCATTAGTAAGGCCAAAAGGCATGAAAAAAAATTCATAATGACCCTCATGAGTTCGAAATGTTGTTTTCAGAATATATTCAGTCTTCATTCTAATTTGATGATATCCTGAACGAAGATCCAAATTGGTAAAATAAATTGCTCCATGTAATTCATCCAATAATTCATCAATCACAACATAATCACCAATCACAGGAATGGGAAATTTATCTACAGTGAGGCCATTTGTGCTCCCTATGATTTGGACACGTCTGCCATGATCCATCCTTCTTGTGCACCAATACTACTGGAGCAGAGAAAGAACTTTGACTAGGTTGAATTATACCAGCCTCTAACATTTCTGCAATCATACATTCAGTTTCGCTCTTTTGGACATAAGGATATCTGTAAGGCCTGATGTTTGGAGGAAAAATTCCTAGAATAAAATGAATAGAATGATCACGATCATGAATAGGTGGGAGTCCTTTGGGAGTTCAAACACCTTGGAATGATTGTCGAAGAATTTTTGGAGGTCTGGATAAATAGATGATTTTGATGTTGGAACTTCTAGTGAGCATAATTGTGCAATTATGCCTCATTTTTCTTTCTTCAGAAGATTTATCATGACCTTAGAGCTTATTATCTTTCCCAGATTCCCTATGATACCTCGTAATTTGACTTTCTTTCCTTACGAAAAAAATTCAAGAAAATTTCTTGAAAATTAAAAGCTACCGTCCCGAAAGATTGTAGCCATTGTACTCCTAGTACAACATCAGTACCTCCCATTGGAATGGAAATAATTGGAATATTCAATACATATTCCCACATGGCTAGTTTGATATTATGGCATTTTCCAGAGCAATTTATAGTTCCTCCATTTTCGACCATCACTTGACATTTTGGTGTTGCGTATAGGAAGAAATTCAATTCCCTAGCTACCTGATAATTAATAAAATTATGGGTACTACCCGAATCAATCAGAACTATTACCTTTTTCTTCTTTATATGTCCTTCTATATTGAGAGTTTGATCAGTGGTAATTCCAGCCAACGCATTACACGATATGGTCAGACCCATTTATTATTTCTTTAGGGTTGGTTCTTGGTGTATATCCTCTTCTTTTGAATTTTCTTGTTAATTTTCTTCCTCCTCTTCACAATCTATGTAAAATAATTTCTTCTCGACACACTTATGAACTTTAGTGTATTTTCTATCACAACTGTAGAAAATCCCTTTTGCTCTTTTTTCTTCCAATTTTTGTGGTGTCAACCTTGTAGGTTGTGGAAGTCTAGGAATAGCAACACTTCCATCTTTATATATGTGAGTAGCAGGCTTCCTTGTCGCCACATTCAATTTTTCTTTCCAACTTGAATTCCTTCTCCAATGAATCAGGTTCCCAAACTCAAACATCATGTTGGATGTTATCCTTTAAATTCCCTATGAAGAAATCAATCCTCTGTTCCTCTGGAATATCAACTACCCTTATATTCGATTTTTGGAAGTCCTCAATGTGCTTCACCACTGAACCCTTATGTTTGATATTTATCAATTAGCTAAAGAAGGTGTTTCTCTTTGTATCCTCATAATGTTCTATCATTTCCTCCATAAAAAATAACCAAGTGACATTTTTTTTATGAGATCAAAGCCATCGATACCATACAAATGTATTTTTCTCTAAATATAAAGTTGCAATGCATAACTTTTGTGTGTTTTGCACATTATTGAAATGAAAATATTTCTCTATCTGTAGTATCCATGTTACAGGATCCTTGCCATCAAAATTCCTCATATCGATCTTTGGAATATGGTGGGTCTTCAATCCAACATTAGAGTTTATGAAATCATGATTAACATTTATTTTTTTCTCATAATGAGTTTCCTCTACCATCTTTCCACCATTAGGAATAATTTCTTGTATCAACCTTGTCATCAAACCTTCCATGTCTGCTTTTAGATCATTCTTCATGTCTTCCATGTTGTATTTCATTTTTTCATCGATCTTAGCTTCCATGTCATCCATATTAGTTTCCATGTCATACATCTTAGCTTCCATGCCATTCTTCAAACCATCCATCTTAGCATCCACACCTTTCTTCAAACCATCCATCTTAGCTTCCATGCCTTTCTTCAAAACTTCCATTTCATTTTTGTTGCTCTTTGCTAGAGCGAAATTTGGCGCACCTCCTCTTGTAATTTTGATATGTCATGTTGTGCTTCTTCCTCTTCATGAGTTTTAGTAGAGCCTTCTGAGGGCTTAATGGGTGTTTAATTATTTTTAGGTAGCATTTTATAACCCAATACTAATATCTATCCTTCAATATGCCCTTGGAATCAGTTCAAACTGATTTTTCAAACAAGACTTATGCAATTTTAAAAAACAAATACACACATTTTTCTTGTTGTTGAGGAGATCGATATTGAAACTTAATTATCTCTATGATTTCAGATCCTCAATATCTGAAATTTAGTCTTGTATTAGTTCTCTAAATATTCTTTCCAATTCCACAGATTTGACCTACTTTGGATGCTTCAAGAAAAAATTATTCCCAATCTCCCACAATGACCCAATTATGGACTAGTTCAATAGAGCAAACTTGTACGGCATGCCACGTGTTAATGTTTCCTCCTTTGGCTTTGAAATTGATACACATGAAACTAAAGTCCATGTATGAATCCAAATATGATGCTTGGAGTGATGGTTATAATTATTTTCCCATGGTCACCTCTTTGAGATGAAATTCAGGAGCCTTATCAAACCCTAGCTTCTAAGGATAATAGCTCTGCAAATATTGCGAACCAATATCTGAAATTTTTACACAAAGTTCCTCAGGATTTCGGCTTCGCGTGATAAAATTTCTAGCTTCAAAAAATTTGTAGAAAAAAATTATAGAGAAAATTCCACGATGACCTATTTAGGGCAGAAAAACCCTAGAATCCAAAGGTTTGATACTAAATGCTATGAAACCAGCTCCAAAAATAGAAGAAAAGAGAGATCAATGCCTTAGAAATAAGCCACTTTGAGGGAGAAACCTCCTTTACATTACATAAATGAAAAATTCTTGGATGATACAAATGATAAAACCTCCTTCTATATATAGGAGTCCATGGGGTCACAATACAATCCTAGCCAACCTAATAATAATAATGTAAGGGCACAATAATAACAATATTGGGGTGAGATTCCAGTACTTTCCGAAACTGGGTGCAACGACGAAAAGCTCTCTAGTCTAGGGTTTCATGGCGAGGCAGTAACCAACTGTCACTGGGATGCTTTCGGGGAGGGGTTTCATCTCCCTCCGAGATGTAATGGATACAACCAATCGATGGTGCTGGTGGGAGGCCCATCGCTAGAGGTCAATGGAGGGGAGGCGGTGGGAAAGGAGAATCTCCATTTGTTCCCCTGCAGTCGTGATCCTCTTCTGCTGATACAAAATGGGGTCTCGGCTTCAGAGGAATTCCATGAATGGGGAGAACATAGGGGCCTTAAAGCCAAAAAGACAAACTAGACTAACACTTATAGTCAAACACCCTTATCCTCCCAGCTCTATGGTTCTTTGTCTTGTGCACACAACTGACCGGTGGCTCGTTTGGTGCAGCTCTCGATGATGAAGACGTATATTGCGTACGACGAGAGTGAAGGATGCAATGGAATCTGTTCACACTTGGTGATAATTTTGCCTCCAGGGGCTGATCTCCCTTTACGTGATGAATACAGCCTTAGGGACATGATGACTGTAATATCCCCAAAAGGGATAATGTATTAATACTCAAACACAATATGAGAACTGCAGCAAGATAAACAATAAATCTAAAGAAAACAACAGAATATACAGAGAAGCTGAGCCATTTTATTATATTGGAGAAGTTTTAGTTAGAAAATTTACAAAATATGAGATCTAGCTAAAGAGATGGCCTAGAATCACCCAGAAAACATGCCACAATAGGCACTCCGTAAATGGAGAGCTACTGAAGAAAAAAATGCATTATCCCTTCAGCAGAATATGAATATATGACTGCAAGCTAAAAATGAAAATGCAGATCTACTCAAATCTAGAGCTCAGATGATGCCAAGATTCAAGATCTGGCCAATGTGATGGATTCCCAAGATAAACCAGAAAGGATTTTCCAGTTCTACAACTTTGTAAAATCACCCTCCTAGGATTTCATCCTTGATTTGCTAGGAATTACAGATCTGAAGCTAGATCTTGTTAGCCATCAGTAAATTTTTGTCATGGCAAATGATGGCTAAAACAGGTCTTGAGTCTTCAAGAGATTATTTTCATAGAAAACTGTTCATTCTTGAAGCCTTGTGATGTTGCCTAAACACAAAATGTAATCTTCACTACTGTTTCATTGAAAAAATCCACCAAGAAACCATGCTGATATCCAAAGAGATTGTTTTTCATGCCATTTCCCATCATTTTCTAAGCCTATTTCACTCATTTGTTCATTTTATCATCCTTCATTTTCCTCTGAAAAATCCCCTTTCCTCCTTCTCATTTTACCCATCATTATCCTAAAAAACCTTCAAAAAGTTCCTTTTAAACTCATAAAAAAATCCCTTTTTATGGTTTAAAAAACTCTATTTTACCTATTAAAACACTAAAAAACTCAAAAAACTCACTAAAACCTTTTTTCCGTTCTTTTTATTAAAAAAAACAGGTTTTTTAGCCCCTCCGGGTTAGCCCCCAGCTCCTTATCCGTCATATGACCAAGCCCCATGACCTGGCGCTTAAAATCCTAGCTGCTAGCCCCTCTTCCCTTAGCCCCGGTCCCTTTTTCTCCACAAAACCGCATTTTTTTGCTTACCCCAATCAGAATTTCCATTTTAAAACCTGAATTTTCTTCATAAACTTCCCACCCCAATAAAAATACCCCGACGAGTTTTACACCGTAGATCCATAAGATCCAACGACCCTCATTTAACCCATCAATTGCCCCGTCTCCGCCATTTCCTTAGCCCCTTTCCTCCGCTCTTGGTCACCTAATCCCTCCATAGGACCGAGCCTCCTACCTTATCCCTAGCCCCCTTCTCTTTTGTCTTTATTTTCCCCCCCCCCGATGATAGATCTCCACCATCGATATGGGAGATCCGACGGCGCCAGTTCACCTCCACCATCCCTTTTCTCCCTTGGCTGCATTTCTTTATTTGCTTTTTCCCCACCTTATCACTCCAAAAATCAATCCCAACTGTTGATATTCAAATATCAATGGCCACCATTCCTCCCCTCCTACCCTTCATCCTCCCGAACTCTTCTATCAATCCTTCCTCACAAAGATATCTCCGTCGTTGATTCATTTAATCCAACAACTCTCGTTTAAACATGAAACCCAACCCCTCTGGACCCACCTCCCACTACACAAAGCATCCACCAATATCTGACTGCCACCTGGCTCCCACTAAAACCCTTGCCCAAGCATCTTTCCATCTATTGTGCTCTCCCATAGCCATTGGATCTGCCCCCCACCAGATCCAACAGCCTACGTTTATTTTCACGCAACTTTTTCCGCCAGGGTTTAACAATCCAAACTCACGTGAAACGACTAGTTTTCCAAGGGACACATGTTGCGCACTGATTGAATTGCATTCGTTTTATAAAAATCCACTTACCACTCAATCACCATGCGAAAAACACCGACAATTTTTGCAAAAATGCCAATCCCTAATTTCGCACCAAATGCAGTTTTGAACCCTGTTTTCACAGGTTTTCACCCCTCCACCATGAAATCTCCTCTTACACCTACACATCTTGCTCCTGGGCCTCCATCAGCCTCCGAAGTAGTATTTTATGACCCCGAAAGATTTTATATAAAGTTTTTTGTGATTTGTTGCAGGTTCTATGGTGGTTTTGGGGCCAAAAGCCCTCCTACATTCCATAAAAGGACAAGACCAGAAAGTAACGACCTTCGTGGTCCAAACAGAGGAAAAAATCGCACAAAAGGGAGTTGCCAGGGTCTATTTTCATGATTTGACTAGTGCTCCATGAGCATTGGTTATATTGTAAAACCCTCTAGCTTCAATAAAAACCTCCTGTGCATAAGAAAAGAGAAAGAACAGTGAAGACGAAGTTTAAAGAAAAAGGTTAAAGCCAAAAGCTGAAGATTAAAGACTTAACCAATGCATTAAAGGCTAAAACAGTGGAATAAAGGGAAAGTTAGCGAATAATCAAAGTGAAAAGTTTTGATACATAATATTGAAGGATTAAAGGTTTAATCCTATAGTTTTAATGTTAAAACACAGTTTAAAGGTGAATGCAGCTAGCAGGAAAAGATTAAAGCTCCAAAGATGGTTATAAAGGCCCAAAAGCAATATCAAGGCCCAATCAAGCTTTAAAAGTGATAAATTATGACAGATCAGTAGGAGGAAGGCTTTAAATGCTGAAACATCAAAGAAATTACTCTTCTAAAGATCAAAAATTCCACCTACATACTTATTTCCTCAAGAGAATACACAGTAAATGCACAGTCAGAGATATTTTGCCAAAGACAGTTCATAATTAATTACCAGCCTACCAAAAGCCTCCAAAGTAAAAAAAAGTGAATGAAGTAGATAAAAGTTAATATAAAATTAATTAAAACAAAGTTAAAACATCTGAAAACTTCTCCATTTGGCCTCTCAAAGGCCGAGAAGCATTTAATCTGTGTTAATTAAACAAATAGACCTCCTTCTTACTCCACCTCCTCGAAATACCTATAAATATCATGTGAGGAGTTCATTATTATTGTTGGTTTAATACTCATTGAATGTAAATAGCTTTGAGGCTACTGAAGCTCTGTATTGTAATTGAAGAAAGATAGGCTTAGATGAGAATTTTGAAGCTGTAAAATACCCACTGGACTTGAAGATTGTAACTGGTTTGAACATCAAATACACAAGCTGATTTATGGGATCCTGGTTTATGTCAATGGTGATGTTTTTCTTACTGTAATTGTCATTTTTCTCATGTTTTTCATATTTTCCACTTTCTCTGATAAAGAACAAAAAATATATATTAGGATTTACTATCAAGTACCTTAAATCTCACTGATAAATCTTTATCTTTATGTTTTCTGCTAATTGTGGATTTGAGGATAATTCAATAGAGTGTAATCAGTGCAGAAAAGTTGGTGATTCCATGTCTGGTTGAGTAAAACTTGAGATTCTATTCTTGAATGCTATTTAAAAGTCTGCTAAGTAAAGTTGAACTAGGGAAGTCTATGGTTAGCCCTATCCTCTAGTTTATCTCCAACAGTAGTTTTGAAAAGTTCTCTTAAGAGTATGTCAAAAGCAGGCTAGTTTAAAAGTACTTACCTAATCTTAGGCTACTTTTGTGTTTATCATGAATGTTTTCCTTTAAGGATATGCTGAAAGCAGGCTAGATTCAAAGTTCTTACTTGATCTTAATATATTCTTTGTTTTTAATGTTTTCCTTTAAAAGTATATCAAAAGCAGGCTATTTTAAAAGTACTTACCTGTTCTTAGGTTACTTTTGTGTCTTTCCATTAAGTGCATGTCGAAAGCAGGCTAGTTTAAAAGCACTTACTTGATCTTAGGCTGTCCTTAATTTTTCTTGTGTCTTTGGTTCTTTCACAACACTTTTTATGTTCCCATATCACAAAATCAATCTAAAGAATCCTTTGGCATAGATGACTTGCCCCATGGACCACTTTTGAAACTTGTTGTGCAATTAAATCCTTTTGTGACTCCATAGCCCAATAGATTGATACTGTTTCTTACCTATCCTATCAGCTGAACCATTCTTTCAACCTACTCACACCTTTACCCTTCAAAATACTTCCCTCATTTTGATGATATTCTACCCAACCAAAACCAAAACAAACCCTTGTACTTCATAACTAGCCTAATATCATATCATAAGCCTTAAAGAAATATCTTTGAAAACACTTATATAGAGAGATCCCTCTCTGAATCCAGGAGGGCTAGATCTTAGGATTCCAAAGTGGTTTTGATGTTGGCCTCTGCAATGTTTTTTCTTGCCAATCTTGCAAACCACAGAGACCTAACAAAGTGGCGACCATACTGGGGAGATTATTGAGTAATTGATAACTTCACAACTCAACTAACCCCTATTCCTAAATGAATCAAATGTCACCAAGACTGGTTATTATTGATTGTTGATGGTGAACAACAACCAAACCTTGAAAACAAGTAAAAATCCTTTACCTGGAGACTCCATTGGTATTCAGTAGGCCTGCTGACCCCACTGGTTTTTCCTAAGACTCCACTGGGAAACCCTTTTTATCCTTTTATCATTCAAACTCAGTCTAGAAAAATTTTAAGATTGAGTTTTCTTTGAAAATATTAGTTAGCCTCTAAAAGGTTGTCATACTTGGCTAAAATTTTCTCATCATTGGGTCTAAAAACACCTCATAGTGGCTTCTAGAAGAGTTTATACCAGAGCCTTTCCAGACCCAAATCCTCCTGAGATAGTTGATAATCCAGAAAGTATCCTTAGGAAATCTCCTAAATCCAAGACTTCAACTGTTGTCAGACCAATTTATAGAGCTAATTATGTCCCTAAAAATCTCTCAGCTCTACAAGATTCACAAGTTGACTTAAGAAACCCATTCAAAACTAAGTCACTTAGTGATATTTATCAGATAGACTTTGAGCCTCCACACTCACCCCAACATAGTGGTGAACATACTAATAATAGAGAAACCACTCCACCTGACCTTCATTTCATTCATAACTTTAGTTTTTCTCATCCTAGATCTGCACAACAGTCTCTTGCTAGTCCAAGTACCTCTGTTATTCGTTCACCCACTATTCAAACTAGAACATTTCATCCTCCTCCTCCTTTCATAAACTCTCCACTTGTAAACCCCCCATTTTTTCCACAACCTCCTATCATGGCAGCATGGTATGCTCCTCCAGTCCTTCCTTTACCTTTAGTCAATTTGCCACAGGACTATCAATCGAAAATCCCATTATATGATGCTAGTGGTTCCATTACTGCTCAAATACATGTGGACAATATGAATGATGATTTTGATAGAAATGAGATAGATGATGAGACCATTAAACTTAGATTATTTGCTCAAAGTTTATGGGGAGAAGCAAGAAAATGGTTCAAAGGCTTAACTCCTCATAGTATTAATGATCTCCAAGATTTCCATCAAACATTCATAAAAAAATGCCAAATTAGGAAGAACCCTCTCCAAATACTTTCATATTATAACAACCTCAAGAGAAATACTGGGGAGAGTGTGCAAGATTATTGCACTAGATTTAATAGTGTTTATAATGCACTACCCCCCAGATTTGAAACCTCCACAAGGCTCAACTTTGGCCAAATTTTCTGAAGGATTTGATCCTGAAATGGCCTATTAGCTAAGAGAAAGGGATCCCTTAACTTTAGAAGACATGCAGAAGGGAGCTCTTAGTGTGGAAACAAATCTGATTGAAAAGAGAGCTAGAATGAAGACTAAGAAGAGGGTATCATATAGGGATGAAGCTGCACCTTCTACATCCAACTCAAAACTAGAAAGGATGATGGAGAAGATTATGGAGAGAATGAGCATATATGAGAGAGCTCAATCTAGAGAAAATCAATCAGCCTCTCAAAACAGAAATCAATCCCAAAACCAAAATCAGAACTTTAGGAGAAATCAACCTCAGAACAGACAAAGAGATTTTGATCAGCATATTGAACCTCATTTTCAACAAAATTATGCTAATGAAGATGAACAAACAAATGAAAAAACATAGGATGAGCACATGAACATGTTGGGAGTAAGAAATGAGGATTCTGATTTCATTTATGAAAGAAAACAAGGTCTATATACACCCTATGATGATAGAAGACAAGAAAATGAATACTATGAACCATAATTTGAAAATGCCATCATAGGATCACATAAACAATATGATCTAAGAAGTAAAAAGAATCAAGAAACTCCTTGTAAGGATTCTGGACACCACATATCTCCACAATGGTATGATATTGTCCACTTTGGGCCTAAGCCCTCATGGCTTTGCTTATGGGCTTTACCCCAAAAGGCCTCATACCAATGGAGATATTTGTCCATCCTTATATACCAATGATCCTCCCCACTTCTAGTCAATGTGGGACTTTGGTCGTATACCCAACAATCCTCCCCTCGAACAAAGGACCATTGAGCCTCCCCTCAAACGATTATCCATCCATCCACTCTCTACCAACCAGCATTCTCCGCTCCAATGCGTTGGAAGCACGCACCTTATATGGAGCACCACCTGCCTCGAGAGCTTGCTCTATCCCAGGTCAACTCCTCTTCACCGTGTTGGGACCAGGACACGTCCATGAAGAATCCGGAGCATACTTCCTGTCTAACCGAGCTCATCCATGGATCTGATCGTGATATTATCGGGGCCCACCACCTTTGTTCGGCATTCGAGGATTCATCCACTTTGCTAACTTCGGGGCATGGCTCTGATACCACTTGTAAGGATTCTGGACACCACATATCTCCACAATGGTATGATATTGTCCACTTTGGGCCTAAGCCCTCATGGCTTTGCTTATGGGCTTTACCCCAAAAAGCCTCATACCAATGGAGATATTTGTCCATCCTTATATACCCATGATCCTCCCCACTTCTAGTCAATGTGGGACTTTGGTCGTATACCCAACACTCCTAAGAAGAAAAACTCTGAAAATTCTGCCAAAAACAGCCTTGTAAATACTTCTAAAAAAATAGTAGAAAATCATCAAACAGTGGCTAAAAGTTATGATCCAAACAAGGGAAAAAACACCCAAACCAATGAAAAACATAGTGGTGACCCTAGCAGCACTAGTATTTCAACTAATGCTCCTAAAAAAACCATTTTAACTGCTGTAAATAGTAGAAATAAGAAAGCTGATTTTTCTGATGAATCAGTGACTAAGAAAGTTGAATCAAACTTTTCGAAAAATTAGATTCCCTTTAGCCCAGAGAGTGAAATTTCCAAAATTAAAATCTCTGTCCCACTCATTGAGTTAGTCACTCAAAATGTATGTAGATGTAAATTTTTTAAAGCTCTAAACATAGACTAAATTCATATTACTGTTAACTTGATTGATGATACAATAGAGCTTCTGTTTGGTACTAAAATTGAAGGAAAATTTCAAGAAGGAACTACCCCTCCATTCTACATCAGTTTAAACATCCATGATAATATTTTGCACAATTCCATGCTTGATTCAGGGGCATCACATAATCTCATGCCTAAAGTAATCATGGAAAAACTCAGCCTTGAGGTAACTAGACCTTATAAATATTTATATTCCTTTGATTCAAGCAGAGTAAGATGCCTAGGCCTTATAAAAGATCTCTGTGTTAACTTAGCTAAAATTCCATCCAAAAGCTTAGTAATGGATATTGTAGTGGCTGATATACCCCCCAAATATGGAATGCTTATTTCAATATCATGGGGTGCTAAGTTACAAGGCACTATGCAGATGGATATGACTTATGCCACCATCCCTGTCTTTAGTCAACCTAAAAGACTCTATAGGAAAACACACATGAAATACATGACGAGTAACCAAGAAAGACCAGATAATTCTCCTCTTTATTCCATACACACTAACCTTGACTCATTCATTCTTTACAATGATGAGATTCCTGAAGAGCAAGAGTTAGTCAATAAAACATCAACCAATATAGTATTCCCTCCACATCCAAACATAGGGGCAACCAAGAAGAAGAGGAAAATAAGGAGAAAATTAAAAAACAGTTTGCTGATTTAGAAAATTACAGCAAACAGATCACATGTCTTGAAGTCCAAAACAGTCATAAAAATAGTACCAATCATGGACATCAAAGAAAAAATCCTCAAAACACTGAAATTCTTGAGGAGCAAACCACAGAAAAACATAGTGCAGGCCCTTGTGCAGAACATAATGATGAACAAGACAGAGAGGACAATAATGAAGTAAATGAAAAATCTGAAAACAGTCCTTTGTGGAGTATGAATTTTGATGGGTCTTGTTCTAAAATTGGTGCAGGAGCAGGCATATGGGTGCATAACACTGAAAACAATCATGCTGAGGGCCATTCCTATAGATTAAAATTCCAATGTACAAAAGATATAGCAGAGTATGAAGCTCTCCTTTTAGGCCTGCATTTATTGAAGAAACTAGGGGCCAAAAGAATAAAAGTTTATGGGGATTCAGAATTGATAATTAGACAAGTAAATGGGGAATACACTGCTAAACATCCCAGACTTAGAGCCTATAGAAATGATGCCATGGACTTGTTAAAAAATTTTGATGAATTCCAACTTACCTTTGTCCCACGGAACCAAAACATTATGGCTAATGGATTAGCCTTTGCTACCAGAACTTGTCTAACACCTTATGAAACCAAGCAATGCACCAGCCAAGTCAAATTTAGACCAGTTGTCTCAGATAATGAAAAATACTGGCAAGTTTTTGATGGAGATAAACAAATAGAAAACTTCCTACAGTCCAAAAATGAATTTGAAATACCAAACTTAGATTTAGATTATGAACAAGACTATCCTACTGAAGAAAATCCACTTTCTGAAGAAGAAAAGTCTCTTAAAATTGCTGAAATAAATCTGTTAACCCATGAACCCAAGCTTACAATAGAAAACAACACAAATTTACAAAATGAAGACTTAGAAACACTGCAATTTAAAGATCACAACTTGCCAAAAGGACTGGTCCCATTAGAAGAGTTTTTTGACTTGAATGATACTGCCAAAAAGCCAAAACTAGAACCTATTGAAACTAAAGTAAAAGAATGCAATATAGATAGTGAGGAAAATACCAAACTGATCAAATTATATAAAACACTGCCAACTCACAATAAACTGAAATACATTGAGCTTTTTAAATAATTTTCTGATGTGTTTGCATGGAGTTATGAAGATCTGAAATCATATGATACAAAAATAATCCAGCATAAGATACCCCTCAAGGAAAACCAAAAGAATTTTAAACAAAAATTGCGCAGAATTAACCATGTTCAATTACCTCTGGTAGAGAAAGAAATTAGAAAAATGTATGATGTTGGATTTATAGTACCTATTAGATACTCAGAGTGGGTGTCTAATCTTGTATCTGTTAGGAAGAAAATAGGAGAAATAAGGCTCTGCATTGACTTCACAAACTTAAACAAAGCCTCATTAAAGGACAATTATCCCTTACCCAAAATGGATCTTATCTTACTAAGGGTAGTTGGTTCTAGAAGAATTTCTTTGCTAGATGGCTTCTCAGGTTACAATCAAATATTGGTACATCCTGATGATCATCTTAAAACAACATTTACTGCACCTTGGGGTACTTTCATGTATTTGAAAATTCCCTTTGGTTTAATGAATGTTGGTGTCACATTTCAGAGAGCCATGGATATTGCATTTTCAGAAGAAATAGGTTGCTTCATAGTGATTTACTTAGAGGATATTACTGTCTATTAAAAAAAGTTGAAGAACACCTAATACACTTGAGAAAAGTCTTTGAAAAAATCATAAAATATGGGTTGTCCTTAAATCCAAAGAAAACATTGTTTGGTCTCCAAGAATGTAAACTTCTTGGACATATCATATCAGCATAGGGAATAAGGATAGATCCAAAGAGGATTGATGGTATATTGCAAATCAACCATCCTAGAAACATCAAGGAACTTCAATCTTTCATTGGAAAGATTAAATTATTGAGAAGGTTCATACATAATTTGGCTGAATTCCTTAGAAACATGACAAACATGCTTAAAAGAGAAGAAGGAGTTAAGTGGACCTTAGAAAAAAAGAAATCATTTGAGCTGGTAAAATAAGCTCTTACCAAACACTAGTTCTCATTAGTCTTGATTTTACAAAGGATTTCTTTATTTTTTCATCTGCATAAGAACACACAGTAGTTTTTGTCCTATTACAAAAAAACTTGAATGGACAAGAGCAGCCAATTTCATTTTTTAGCAAAGCATTAAGAGATGCACCTATGAAGTATAATATAATAGAAAAACAAGCTTTTGCTTTGGTCAAAGCCTTAAAATACTTCAGAGTTTACATTTTACATTCCCACATTATAGCATTTGTGCCTCATTCAGTTGTAAAAGACATATTGACCCACGATCCAGATGGAAAAAGAGGAAAGTGGATTGCTATGATTTTAGAATATGATTTGGAAATCAAACCCACTAAGCTCATAAAAGGTCAAGGACTAGCAAAACTTATGGCTGAATCCAACTTTCAAGCTCTTGATATAAACATGTTTAATGCATTAGATGAACAAGAGGATTTGATAGCTCCAATTATTGAAGATCATTTTTTAAATTCACCTTGGTATGCTAATATTTTGTATGTTTTTCTCAATCTTAATGTCCCTCCTGGTTTGTCAAAAACAAAGGCAAGATTCTTAAAATTAAAAGTTGTAAATTTATGTGTTTTGGATAAATGTTTATATTGGAAAAATGCTAGTGGATTATTGCTTAAATGTTTGCCTGAGAATGATGCAGATAAGATCAAGCATGAGTTTCATGAAGGAGAATGTGGAGACCACCTCTACTGGAAGTAAAATGCTAACAAAATCCTTAGAGCTGGTTATTACTGGCCCACCCTCTTTCAAAATGTCCACAAAATGATTACTGCCTGTTGTTTGGCCTCTGTTTTGCCTTGTTTTATATCATCTTTTACTCGAAATCACTCATGCTTTTGTTTAAGCTTGAATAATTCATTATCATAGTTTTGTGCTTTCTCGAAGATAATAAGTAATTATTTGCTATTCCTTTGCTTTAATGAGATTTAAACATTAAAGGAATATTTAATAATATTTTGTGTATTTGCAGGTTTACAAAGTTGGTTATATGCATATTCTGATAGAGGCGAAGTTTCTACACCACACGTTCCTGCACTAGTACGAGAACACATTCCTGCACCAACATTGAAAATTACTAAGTCTGCTGAAAATCGGGATAATTTCTAAACGGAAAATTTTGACCTCAATGTTTATGCAAATGGAGGTGAATTATGGAAAACCAAGAAAATGGGTTTTTCACAAAGATAACCAATTACCCATAACTGAAACCATTTCCTGAGATTCAAATTATTCCAAAATTTATGAATAGGTCTTTGAAGCAATTTTATAAAAAAGAGACTGTCTTTTCTAGAATTCTGAAAACACAGTCAGCAAGTCCTAGACAGCCAAATTTCACCTCGATTTTCGTGCAGATAAAGATGAAATAAGAAATTCCGCGACATGGGTTTTTTTCCCAGTATAGGAAATTGAGTATTATGCAGGCCGTTTTCCAAAATAAGCAATGGTTGAGGAGATACGAAGGGGGGGCTTTAAGGTAGTTTGTTAAAATTAACAAATTTTCCAGAATTATAGAAAAAACCCAAAATTCGAAAATTCATATTAATTTTTAATTCTTTTAATAGGGGAATGGTTTTATTGATTATATGATGCAATTAGAATTTTTTTGGATTCAATCCCCATATTACTTGCAAAGGAATAGTTTGTTTTAACCATTACGAAGGATTATAAAAGGGGATGATGCACGTAGAGAAAAGGGGAGGACATACGGTGGAGGAGTGACGCTACAACGACGTTGTTGTACCTTTGTTTTTCTGGTGTCGCCCAAATCTGGGTTGGATTGTAATAACGCATGTGTTTTCTTTGAGGATTTAATAAGAAGAGTTCCTCCTTATGCTTCATGGATTTTATTCCCTTATGTTTGAACAGTTGATTAATTAACTAAGTGTTGAGTAGAGTTTTTATATAAGAGGGAAGCATGTTGGTTGGCTAGGGCCCAGCCAACCCAGCATGCTTACCCCACTCTCTTTTCTGTTCTTGTAATTTATGTTTTAAACTGCTAAGAGTGATTTAATTTACAACATTTTAATTTCTGTTTGAGTGAAAGCAGATCTGCTGCGTGAAGTAGTTAAATTTACTTTCTACACGATTGATTTATTTTCCCTACCTGGTTCGAGCAGGAAGAAGTTACCTGCCCCAGTACACGTTGGTGTGCTATTCACTTTCTGTACATTTGGTTTATTTTCTCTCTTTGGTTCGTTCCTGCACCAGTGCGCATTGGTCTGTTATTTACTTTCTACATGTTTGGTTTGTTTTCTCCGCCTGGTTTGAGTAGGATAAGTCACCTGCACCAGTGCACGTTGGTGTGCTATTCACTTCAGCAAGCCTTTCTAATTTACTTTCATCAATTTTCTTGCTTCCATTAAACACTTTATAACAGATTGTTTCTTTATTTCTGCAGACATTTATCTTTTTGATATGAAATCTGGTTTTATAACACTTGTAGTAATTAAGCATTGATTTCAAGAATTAAAAGTTAAAGTGTAAGAAGCTCAGATTGAGTACAAGAACCAGTTTCTTGATATTAGATCTGAGTTTTGCGGACTTGAGAATGTTCAAAGCCCTTTCACAAAGAAAATCATTTTTTAGTAAAGACATTACTTTACACTTTCTGCATAAATCGTTATTCCTGCACTAGTGCAAGATCGATTCTTGTGGAAAGGATGCATTTACATGAGCAGGTTTGAAGGGCCCGTCTGATGAGACTACTAAAGTGTCTCTGCTGAAGAAAAACATAACACATACTCAATAATTAAAAATTGATCAATTGGAGTGATTGCCTTTTATTTTGATTCCTTTGAAAATGCATTTTTTCTTGTTCCAGCACTAGATTATTTTGATGATTCAGTTATTTTTTACTCTTTCGATTTTGCAAGATTTTCTTTAAAGTATGAATTTCTATCAGGAAAATTCATACCATCTCTGGCATTGCATGTGCTTCATCTCTAAGTTTACGAATCCCCCGAGTTGACAATTAAATGTTGAGTAGTTTGCTTAAGTGCAATTCGTGCACCCAACATTTTGGTGCCGTTGCCGGAGAGGCAATTTGATTTGGTAAGAATTTTTATGTTGATGTAATAAGGGTAAGTCTGCCTTTATATTTTTGTTTTTTTGCAAGTGTGGTGAGCTTTATTTCAACCAATAACTTTTAAAATCAATTATCTTTAGATCCTAATCTTTAACGTTATATCATTTTTGAGGTGTTGTAAGAACCCTTGTTACTAATATGTGTGTGAAGATAGGGACTATCAATAAACTAGATGGGCCCTAAGATGATAAATATGAAGGACCTCTCACAAACCCTAGCAGCTGCTGGGATCTAGACCTCTACCTCTCAGGAAGAGAACTTTTTGACAATATTCAAGAGCTTATCCATTTCTCCACCACCAAAAGAGGATTTGGAAGTCTCTTTTGATTTCCCTAACTAGTCATCTAAGGAGACAAATGAATCATGCACTATAATCAATGGAGAACATCCACTGGAACCTGAGATCGAGGAGTTCTTGATATGTCTATCAGCAGATCTAGAATGTAATCAAAAGAGTACTCACCCTACGGAGAATAATCAACATGACATGGAAGAAGAGGATGAGCAGCACGGGCCAAATCAAGAAATGGACCAAGAATACCATGATCATATCGAACATTGGTTCCGAACAATGACTCAAGCGAGGGAGTATTCTTTTCTTTTAAAACTCTTGTTGTCATATCAAGTACATTGGTTGCTTTTTCATCCTCATGTACACTTTCAAGTTTGTATGATAAATTTGAGCATGAATATATATTTTCACCTTATCCGCACATGACTTCATTGGAAGTATGCCTACACTTAAGGGTGATATTTCTTTTTTTTAAAATAGGGTAGGTAATGAATAAAGATGAATAACAACACTCTTGAACTTGTGATTTCATAAAAGCATAGCTTTTGAATTTTTTTTTTTATATTATGCATTCTCATGGTAAAACTTGTGAAAAGTTCTTTACACTTAACACTTCATATTTTTAAAGCGACTTTGATTGATATGTATTGTTATAAGTTATATGTAATAATTTTCTCTTATTCTAACAAACTATCATCCAGAAAATCTTTTCAAATTCCTCTTTGAAGGGACCAGTGAAAAAAACCTCCTATGGTGGACCATGGCTACAAAAATCTAATAAGCTTTCATAAAGAACCCTAGCATGATAAACTCAAGGAATCTTTTTGGTCATTATCTGAGAAATTTTTTTAATAAGTTCTTAGGGTAGCATGACCAACCAGTAAAGAATAAATTTTTCACGCCATCTTGCACTCTTAAGGAGTAGATTTGCTTCCCCACCTATTAAGTAATCCATCTGGGGTTAATCACAACCATAGTTTTTTTTTTTTTTTAAAAACATAAATGAATTAATTGAAGGATAGGAGGTCTCATTGCGAGCTGGCCTACTATGATCATGGGTCGTAAGGAAGATGAAATTACTGCACTGGTCACCAAGCCAGGATAATGGCTTTCAGTTGGAAAATTGGAAGACGAGAGGTTTCATCGCGAGCCAGCTCATTCATTCTTGTTAGTTCTCGTGAATGGTGTTGTCGTTAGCTGGTTACCAAGCCAAGACAACATCCTTCAATTAAATTATAAAAAGAGAAAAAGTAAATGCTCATAAATAACTCTGAATCTATATCTAATAGGTGGGACAAAATCATTTCGTAAGGTTAAAAGGTATCCTTGCTGAGGTTATGGACACCTGCTGGCAACAGGGCCATGCCTGTGGTATTAAAGTTGTCTCTACACTATAATTTACTTGGTTGATTTTGCTTCCCGTGAACTCAATACCAATCTCTTTGAGAATGGCTTTAAAATCCTTTTGTTGTTATGCCTTAGAGTTCTATATTTTTGAAATGATTTTTTTTTATGGACGTGGGGACCCTTAGTGCTAGTAATTCATTGTGCCTAGACAACAGAAGCTTTAACTATACATGGATGATGATAAAATAATCATTATGGGAAGATATTATTATGTCTACCTGTAACACCATATCACTTCAATCATGTCACTCATGTTTATAATGAGGATGTTAAAGTGAAACTTTTGATCACAGATGCCTCCGAGATATTATTTTTGAAAATTTTAAAAGTTGTCTATTTTTCTCAAGCATGCACCATCCTTGCAATTTGGTATTTTTTTTTGTGTGATAAATTTTCTTGGAATTAGTATAAATAATCAAAGAGTCCAACAAACACTTTGTTCTTGAAACAAGCTTTATCTAGCATAGGAAATGTGATCACATAGGATTGCAGGAAATATCATTACGAATGCCCATAAATGTTTTTAATCTTGCTTTCTTCAAGGGAGAAACAACTTGACAATTGATTTCCTTGCATGAGGACATGCAAGAAGGTCAGCATTGGGGAATGTTGGGCCTCTGTTTTTCCTTGTTTTATATCATCTTTTACTCGAAATCACTCATGATTTTGTTTAAGCTTGAATAAGTCATTGTCATAGTTTTGTGCATTCTCGAAGATAATAAGTGATTATTTGTTATTCCTTTGTTTTAATGAGATTTAAACATTAAAGGCATATTTAATAATAGTTTGTGTGTTTGTAGGTTTAAAAAGTTGGTTATATGCCTATTCTGATAGAGGCGAAGTTCCTCCACCACACGTTCCTGCACTAGTACGAGAACACATTCCTGCACCAGCATTGAAAATTACTAAGTCTGCTGAAAATCGGGATAATTTCTAAATGGCCAAGTTTGACCTCGATTTTTATGCAAATGGAGGTGAATTATGGAAATCCGAGCAAATGGGTTTTTCACAAAGATAACAAATTACCCATAACTTAAATAGTTTCTGAGATTCAAAGTATTCCAAAATTTACGAACAGGTCTTTGAAGCACTTTTATAAAAAAAAGACTGTCTTTTCCAAAATTCTGAAAACACAGTGAGCAATTTTCAGACAGCAAACTTCTGCCTCGGTTTTCGTGAAGATAAATATGAACGAAGAAATTCCGTGACATGGGTTTTTTTCCTAGTATAGGAAATTGAGTATAATGTGGGTCGTTTTCCAAAATACACAATGGTTGAGGAGATACAAAGGGGGGCTTTAAGGCAATTTGTTAAAATTAACAAATTTTCTAGAATTATAAAAAAAAACTAGAATTGGAAAATTCGTATTAATCTTTAATTCTTTTAATAGGGGAATGGTTGTACTGATTATATGATGCAATTAGAAATTGTTGGGATTCAATCCCAATATTCCTTGCAAAGGAATAGTTTGTTTTAACCATTACGAAGGATTATAAAAGGGGATGATGCACGTAAAGAAAAGGGGAGGACGGACGGTGGAGGAGTGACAGTACAATAGCGTTGTTGCACCTTTGTTTTGCTGGTGTCGCCCAAATCTAGGCTAGAATTTAATCACGCATGTGTTTGCTTTGAGGATTTAATAAGAAGAGTTTCGCCTTATGCTTCACTGATTTTATTCCTTTATCATGTTTGAACAGTTGATTAATTAACTAAGTGTTGAGTAGTGTTTTTACATAACAGGGAAGCATGTTGGTTGGCTAGGGCCCAGCCAACCCGACACACTTACCCCACTCTCTTTTCTGTTCTTGTAATTTATGTTTTAAACTGCTAAGTGTGATTTAATTTACAACATTTTAATTTCTGTTTGAGTGAAAGCAGATCTGTTGCATGAAGTATTTAAATTTACTTTCTGCACGGTTGATTTATTTTCCTTGTTTGGTTCGAGTAGGAAGAAGTTACCTGCCCCAATGCATGTTGGTATGCTATTCACTTTTTGCACGTTTGGTTCATTTTCTCTACCTGGTTCGTTCCTGCACCAGTGTGTGTTGGTGTGTTATTTACTTTCTGCATGTTTGGTTTTCTTTCTCCGCCCGGTTCGAGCAGGAGAAGTCACCTGCACCAGTGCACGTTGGTGTGCTATTCACTTCAACAAGCCTTTCTAATTTACTTTCATCAATTTTTTTTCTTTCATTAAACACTTTATAACAGATTGTTTCTTTATTTCTGCAGCCATTTATCTTTTTGATATGCAATTTGGTTTTATAACACTTGTAGTAATTAAGCATTGATTTCAAGAATTAAAAGTTAAATTGTAAGAAGCTCAGATCGAGTAAAAGAACCAGTTTCTTGGTATTGGATCTGAGTGTTGCGGACTTGAGAAAGTTCAAATCCCTTTCACGAAGAAAAGCATTTTTTAGTAAATACATTACTTTACACTTTCTGCATAAATCTTTGTTCCTGCACTAGTGCAAGAAGACTGCACTAGTGCAAGATCGATTCTTGTGGAAAGGATATATTTACATGAGCGTGTTTGAAGGGCCCATCTGATGAGACTGCTAAAGTGTCTCTACTAAAGAAAAACATAACACATACTCAGTAATTAAAAATTGATCAGTTGGAGTGATTGCCTTTTATTTGATTCCTTTGCAAATGCATTCTTTCTTGTTCCAGCACTAGATTACTTTGATGATTCCGTTATTTTTTACTCCTTCGATTTTGCAAGCTTTTATTTAAAGTAGGAATTTCTATCAGGAAAATTCATACCATCTCTTGCATTTCCTGTGCTTCGTCTCTAAGTTTACGAATCCACCAAGTTGATAATTAAATGTTGAGCAGTTTGCTTAAGTGCAATTCATGCACCCAACACCTGTCACAAATGCAAAATTTTTGAATGCAAAAGAAAACTGCTTCCCTTACCTCTGCAACCAATCACTGTTAAAGCTCTTTTTCAACAGTGGGATCTAGACTTCATTGGGGAATTCCATTCTGCTTCATCTGCCCAACATAGATGGATCCTCACAGCAATAGACTATTTTACCAAGTGGATAGAAGCCATCCCATCTAGGAATGCCACGGATTCAGTCATCATTTCATTCCTTGAAAACCATATATTGTCTAGATTTGGTTGTCCTAGGAAGATCATAACTAATAATGCTATTTCATTTGGGTCTAAAAAGATGGTTGAATTCTGTCATAAATATCAGATCATATTGGGTCATTCTACAACTTATTACCCTCAAGGTAATGGGTTAGTAGAATCATCAAATAAATTTTTGGTAAACATTATCAAGAAGTTGCTGGAAGATAACAAGAAATCATGGCACAGTAAGCTAGTACATGCATTATGGGCAGATAGATTGAAAGTCAAAAAGTCAATTGGGATGTCTCCTTACCAGCAAGTTTATGGAACTAATGCAATATTTCCAACTAGTTTAGGAGTGGCAGTCATGAAGCTGATTCAAGAGGTACAGTCTGAAGATGATGATATGACAAGAAGAATAAACTAGACTATACATCTACAACAAACCAGAGAGGAAGTATACATCAGGGCACAACAACTACAAGAAAACATATAGAAGCTGTTTGACAAAAGAACCAAGGCAAGTGATTTTAAAATTGGTGATAAAGTTTTAAAATGGGATTCAAGGAGAGAAAATAAGGGCAAACATGGAAAATTTGATAACTTATAGCAAGGCCCCTATCTTATTCAATCTGTTGTTGGAAACAATTCATTCTTTTTTACAAGATTTGGATGGAGCTGGATTTTTTGGAGGTCCTGTCAATGGCAGGATGCTCAAACATTACTTCTGTAACTGATATTTTAGTTTTAGAGATTTTTTTTCATTGTATATAACACTGCTTTGAATTTGAAAAAAGAGAAATACAAAAACAATAGAAAATAGAAAAAGAGGGAAAATATAAAAGAAGAAAGGTATAGCCCCATACCAAAAAAGATAAATCTAAAAGTGTGCAAGCTTAAATTCCATTACTAAAAGAACACTGCTATTTAGTCATACAGCCTAATCATGACTATATAGTTTTCAATTTACTGCTAATAGGTTAATGAATCAGATTTTTCAAACTGTTTAATCTTGGCTTATCAGTAAATTAGATTGGGATAGAAATAAATGGCTCTAATCAGACCAAAATCTGAGTCAAAGAAAAAGAAATAATGGTTCAAACATATTTAAAATCTAAACCAAAAAAGAATAGAAAAAGAACAGCTCTAAAAGATTAAAACCAGAGCTGAAAGAAAGAATGAAGGATGTTTTTGTTTTTCAGATCTTAAGCCTTCATAGTTTTGTTTTAAATTTCTGTAAATAAATTCTATGTGTAGCTTGTACATATAGCCATAGACACCATGGAAAATCAGACAGTCTAATCCTGATTTGACTGTGTTTAAATTTCTGTTTTAGAAAATAGAGAATAAAATCTGCCAGATAGTTTAATCCTGGCAGATAGTAGCATAGGTAGAGAATTGATGAGTTCAAATGCTTAATCTGAACTCATGGAAGAAATAAGGGTAGATTTAGATTAGTTTCCTGCTTTCAATAAAAGAATAAAATGTTGATGACAAAGGTTTGCAAGTCCAAGTTCACCTTATGAAGAAAAAATGTTAGGAAAGTAGGCTGTGTAGGTAGAATGTTTAGGAGAAATTTATTTACTGATATAAAGTACTGATCATCTCTCTAAGCAGCATGATCATGGAATAAAAAGTTGTCAATGTATAAAGGCATAGGTCTACATCCCAGAGATCGATTTCTGAAGTTCTTGACACCTCCAAGGAGCTGCCATCCCCAAGTGGAGCCATTGTTAGCCACCAGTAAATGTTTGTCATGGAAAATGATGGCTAAAATAGGTCTTAAGCCTTTAAGAGATTATTTTCATAGAAAACTACTCATTCTTGAAGCCTTCTAATGTAGCCTAAACACAAAAAGTAATCTTCACTATTGTTTCATTGAAAAAATCCACCATGAAACCATGCTGATATCCAAAGAGACTGTTTTTCAAGCCATTTCCCATCGTTTTCTAAGCCTATTTCACTCATTTGTTCATTTTATCATCCTTCATTTTCCTCTAAAAAATATTGTTTCCTCCTTCTCATTTTACCCATCATTATCCTTAAAAACCTTCAAAAAATTCCTTTTAAACTCATAAAAAATCCTTTTTTATGGTTTAAAACACTCTATTTACCTATCATAACACTAAAAAACTCAAAAATTCACTAAAACATTGTTCAGTTCTTTTTATTAAAAAAAATAGGTTTTTAGCCCCTTTCGAATTAGGCCCCAGCTCCTTATCTGTCATATGACCAATCCCCGTGACCTGGCGTTTAAAATCCTAGCTGCTAGCCCCTCTTCCCTTAGCCCTAGTCCCTTTTTCTCCACAAAATCGTGTTTTTTCCTTACCCCAAGCCCCCATCCCATCGGCATTTCCATTTGAAAACCCACATTCTCTTAATAAACTTCCAACCCTGATAAGAATACCCCAACGAGATCTACACCGTAGATCCATAGGATCCGACGACCCTCATTTAACCTATCGAGAACCCCATCTCTACCATTTCCTTAGCCCCTTTCCTCCACTCCTGGTCACCTGATCCCTCCACAGGACCGAGCCTCCTACCTTATCCCTAGCCCCCTTCTCTTTTGTTTTTATTTGAGCCCCCCCCCCCCCCCAACGACAAATCTCCACCGTCGATCTGGGAGATCCGATGGCGCCAATTCACCTCCACCATCCCTTTTCTCCCTTGGCTGCATTTCTTTATTTCCTTTTTTCCCCACCTTATCACTCCACAAATCAATCCCAACCATTGATATTCAAAGATCAACAGCCACCATGCCTCCCCTCCTACCCTTCATCCTCTTGAACTCTTCTAACCATCCATCCTCACAAAGATATCTCCGTCGTTGATTCATTTAATCCAACGACTCTCATTTAAACCCGACACCCAACCCCTCTGGACCCACCTCCCACTACGCAAAGCATTCACTAATATCCGGCTGCCACTTGGCTCCCACTAAAAGCCTCGCCCGAGCATCTTTCCATCCGTCGTGCTCTCCCGTAGCCATTGGATCTTCCCCCCCAAATCCAACGGCCTATGTTTATTTTTGCGCAACTTTTTCCGCTGGTTTTTAATGATCCAAAATCACGCGAAACCACCGGTTTTTTTAGGGACGCGTGTTGTGCAATGATTGAATCGCGTTTGTTTTATAAAAAACCGCTTACCACCCAATCATCGTGCGAAAACCACTGACGGTTTTTGCAAAATTGCCAATCAGTAATTTCACGCCAAATGCAGTTTTGAACCTTGTTTTCACAGGTTTTCACCCCTCCACCACGAAATCTCCTCTTCTGCCTGCATGTCTTACTCCTCCACCTTCGCCAGTCTTCGAAACAATATTTTCCAACCCCACAGGATTTTATATAACATGTTTTATGGTTTGTTGCAGGTTCTATGGTGGTTTTGAGGCTGTAGCCCTCCTACAGTCTATAAAAGGATAGGACCATAAAGTAACGACCTTCGTGGTCAAAACAGAGGAAAAAATCGTGAAAAAGGGAGTTTCCAGGGTCTATTTTCACGGTTTGACCAGTGCTCCATGAGCGTTGGTTATATTATAAAACCATCCAGCTTCAATAAAAACCTCTTGTGCATAACAAAAGAGAAAGAACAGTGAAGATGAAGTTTAAAGAAAATGGTTAAAGTCAAAAGCCAAAGATTAAAGACTTAACCAATGTGTTAAAGGCTAAAATAGTGGATTAAAGGGAAAGTCAGCGAATAGTCAAAGTGAAAAGAGTTGATACATAAGATTGAAGGATTAAAGGTTTAATCCTACAATTTTGATGTTAAAACACAGTTTAAAGGTGAATGCAGCCAGCAGGAAAAGATTAAATCTCTGAAGATGATTATAAATGCCCAAAAGCAATATCAAGGCCCAATTAGGGTTTAAAAGTGATCAATTATGACAGATCAGTAGGAGGAAGGATTTAAATGCTGAAACATCAAAGAAATTACTCCTCCAAAGATCAAAAATTCCACCTATAGACTTATTTCCTCAAAAGAATACACACCAAATGCACAGTCAGATATTTTGCAAAAGATAGCTCAGAATTAATTGCCAACCTACCAAAAGCCTTCAAAGTCAACAAAAGTGACTGAAGTAGATAAAAGTTAATGTAAAATTAATTAAAATAGAGTTAAAACATCTGAAAAATTCTCCATTTGGCCTCCAAAAGGCCGAGAAGCATTTACTTTGTGTTAATTAAAAAAATAGACCTCCTTCTTACTCCACCTCCTCAAAATACTTATAAATATCATGTGAGGAGTTCATTATTATTGTTGGTTGAATACTCATTGAATGTAAATAGCTTTGAAGATGCTAAAGCTCTGTATTTTAATTGAAGAAAGATAGGCTGAGATGAGAAGTTTGAAGCTATAAAAGACCCACTCGACTTGAATATTGTAACTGGTTTGAATATAAAATACACAAGCTGATTTATGGGATCCTGGTTTATGTCAATGGTGATGTTTTTCTTACTGTAATTGTCCTTTTTCTCATGTTTTCCATGTTGTCCACTTTATTTGATAAGGAACAACAAATATAGATTAGGATTTACTACCAAGTACCCTAAATCTCACTGGTAAATCTTTATCTTTATGCTTTCTGCTAATTGTGGATTTGAGGATAATTCAATAGAGTGTAATCAGTCTAGGAATTTTGGTGAGTCCATGTCTAGTTGAGTAAAACTTGAGATTCTATTCTTGAATGTTCTTGAAAATGCTGCTAAGTAAAGTTGAACTAGGGAAGTCTATGGTTAGCATTGTCTTCTAGTTTATCTCCAATAGTAGCTTTGAAAAGTTCTCTTAAGAGTATGTCAAAAGCAGGCTATTTTAAAAGTACTTACCAGGGAAAATTTTAAGGATGGAAAATTATCTTGAAGTTTAAAAAATTGGCAAATCTCACTAGTCCCTGGTATGCAAACTATAAATATTTATTGATGTCTTTGTAAAAAAATTCAGATTTATAATGATATTATATATACTCTCTATATAATGTTGGCGATTTTTAATGTAAAATAAATTTATATTATAAAATTTGGGCGAATCATTTTTATAAAAAAATGGAAATTGGAAAATCTTTTTTTTGGAAAAACCATGGAAAATTAGCCCACCTGCAAATATTAGCCCCTAAAATTTTCCATGGTACTTACCTTATCTTAGGCTACTTTTGTGTTTATCATGAATGTTTTCCTTTAAGAATATGTTGAAAGCAGGCTAGATTCAAAGTTCTTACTTGATCTTAAGATATTATTTGTTTTTAATGCTTTCCTTTAAAAATATATCAAAATTAGCCTAGTTTAAAAGTACTTACCTGATCTTAGGTTACTTTTGTGTCTTTCCATTAAGTGCATGCCGAAAGCGGGCTAGTTTAAAAGCACTTACTTGATCTTAGGCTATCCTTCGTTTTTCTTGTGTGTTTCGTTCTTTCACAACATTTTTTATGTTCCCATATCACAAAATCAATCTAAAGAATCCTTTGACATAGATGACCTTCCCCATGGACCACTTTTGAAACTTGTTGTGCAATTAAATCCTTTTGTGACTCCATAGCCCAACGGATTGATGTCGTTTCTTACCTATCCTATCAGCTGAACCATTCTTTCAACCTACTCACACCTTTACCCTTCAGAATACTTCCTTCATTTTGATGATATTCTACCCAACCAAAACCAAAAAAGACCCTTGTACTTCATAACTATCCTGATATCATATCAGAAGCCTTAAATAAATATCTTTGAAAACACTTATATAGGGAGATCCCTCTCTGAATCCAAAAGGGCTAGATCCTAGGATTCCAAAGTGGTTTTGATGTTGGTCTCTGCAGAATTTTTTCTTTCCAATATTGCAAACTATGGAGACCTAACAGATCTAACAAATAGATGGTTGAAATATGTCAAAAGATAAGTTCTAAGCTTGAAGGGCTGATCCCTCCTTTAGATCTACAATCTAGAAGCTCTAGATCTAGCTTCTCAATCCTCCAATGATGATTACAACTCATGCAACACAACTGCCAATAGAAATGCACTGTGAGGGCAAGAGAGGCCTTCTGCCTTCTGAAAATGTTGCAATAAAATCCAAGTTGTTGGAAATGCTGATGGCAAGCTGAGGGAATAATCCCTCACAGGATTACTAGCTGAAATGCTAGCAACTTCCTTCCTCCTTTTGGATCTGCAAAATGGACAACATAATTCCTCAAGGGATTAGTGCTGTTAGGAGGTCAATAATTTTTTTCCTGATGCCAGATCTAATATGAAGCTGTGGGAATTCTGATCTATAAGCTGAAGGTGATAGGAATAAATCCTCACCTGCTCTCCAGCTGAAGTACTGAGGACAACTTCCGCCTTCTAAACTGATCTTCAAAAATCTGCAATTTCTGAATACAAATGTTCTGCAGAAAGTAGGAAAAGATATGTGGTACTAATGCCTAATGTAGAATGAAGTAAAATACTCTTTCCAGAGATATTCTAAGAAAGAGGTGGGATTCCCGACCAGGAACACCCTATGCTAAACAACACTTGCAATCTCTGCTAAACAACCCAAGAAAGCAATGGAATGTCACATGACAATTCCAGATCTAAAAATATCCTCAAAATCAATAATCAAAAGCATGCCTTCATCCTTTCCTTCATCTTCTTTATATAATGTTTGAGCCTTCCCATGCCTTGGCCCCCGTCTAGAATGTGCTATTCATGTGGAAAATATCCTCCATGTTTGACTATGTTGTTTGACCAAATCATCCATCATGTCTAGGTGTAGTGTACACCCTCTCCATCATGTGTGCATTAATTGCACAACTTCCTCCATAAATTTATCATGAATGCTTCATGATCTTCTGTTTGACATCTTCAAGATCATATTTGACTGTATCAACCTCCATGATCTTTTGTTTGATCTCTTCCAAGATCTTAGTTGACTGTGTCAACCTCCATGATCTATATCATTAATGAGACATGATCTCCAATTTCCTTCACATTAGTAGTTTCTCAACTACCTCATTATGTAGATCTACGCTTAATTAATCCACATTCACACATAAAAAGTGGATATTTATTCATAGTGAGGATTATGGGTCCCTCCACCCTTTTATTTACTTAATTCAGTAAGAAATCTAAGAACTCTAATATTCCAAATATCAGGTGAAATTTGGGAATATTAGAGTCCTCCCTGGCAAAATGTTGCTTGTCCTCAAGCAACTACAAATGTGGATGCTATAGCAAACATCCTCCCTCCAAATGGCATCCTCATGTGGAAGGCCTTCCCATCTGTCACAATGTGTCATGCATGTCCAACACCAAAGCTGCCTCTCTAGAATGTATAGAATGGCTTCCAACTGAAAAGTTAGATACCCATCCCCATCAAATAACCTCCAAGTGGAAACCATATGATGACCAAAGTTCTCCTCTATTAATGAGATACATAAGATAAAGTGGTTCATTCTGAAAGTCGAAAGTCCCAATTCATGAACTATCTCTCCAACCCATGATACATAGAGTAGATTACATACATCAATGCCCTCAAAATTAGCTATTTTGGCCATGTAGGAATCAAACATCACATCATCATAGTGAAAAACAAGAAGTAGAGACATATGGGAAAACATGAACAATGTCAAACCATATTCTCCTAATAACAAACAACACAGCAAAGCCTCCTGTTTCCATGTTAGATCATCATGAAAACAAGTAAGAGAGCCATACTCTCTCAAAAGAAGCCACCTCAACAATGCTTCTTGTTTCCATGCCAAATCATCCAGAAGAATATGAGAGCCATATTCTCTCAAAAGTATCCATCTCAGCAATGCCTCTTACTACCATACCTGTTATGTAACCAGCTCCAAAAATAGAAGAAAAGAGATATCAACGCCTTAGAAATAAGCCACTTCGAGGGGGCAACCTCCAATACATTACATAAATGAACAAATCTTGGATGATACAATTTACAAAACCTCCTTTCTATATATAGGAGTCCATGTGGCCATAATGTAATCCTAGTGGGCCACAATGTAATCCTAGCCGACCTAACAATAATAATTGAGGGACACAATAATAACAAAATGGGGGTTACAAGGGTACAATAATAACAATAAGGGGGTTACACTAATAACAATAAGGGACTATACTAGTAATATAGGGACCTAACATGCCCCTCTCCTTCAAAAAGTGTTGTCCTCAACGCTTGAGTAGCTCTGGGTGCTTCTGTATAAAATTCTCATCCTCCCATGTAGAATCTTCAGTGGGTAAGTTCTTCCACTTGATGAGATACTCTGAAATTGATCGATTCCGTAGTTGTCGAGTTCTTGTTTCCGTGACCGCTTCAGGTTCCAATATGATATTTCCTTCCTCATCAAGTTCTAGCAATATTGTTTGAACTGGAAGATTTTCACCTATAACCTTCTTTAAGCATGAAACATGGAAAACTGGATGCACTCGCGAAGAAGCAGGAAGCTCCAATTTGTATGCCATAGTACCAATCTTTTGCAACACCTTGTAGGGACCATAGTACTTTGGCGATAATTTATTGTCCTTCTTAGCTTGCTTGAGGGACATTTGTTTGTATGGTTGTAGCCGTAAAAATACCCAATCTCCTACAACAAAACTTCTCTCGATGCGATATTGATCTGCCTGTTGTTTCATTCGATTTTGTGCCAAATTCAGGTTATCCTTTAAGAGTTGGAGAACTTCTTGCTGATGCTCGATGTGATCTTCCACTGCTTGAACCTTCGAATTTTCCCTTAAATATGATGTGATGGATGGTGGGTGATATCCATAAAGTGCCATAAATGGGGTCATTTTTGCTGTAGTATGGAAGGAAGTGTTATACCACCATTCAGCGAGAGGTAACCACTTGACCCATTGTGTTTGTTTATCAGATACAAAACAACGAAGATATCCTTCCAAAAATTTATTTACTATCTCAGTTTGACCATCTGATTGAGGATGATAAGATGAGCTATGAGCTAATTGAGTACCCAAACAAGAAAATAACTCCGTCCAAAAATTTCCAGTAAAAATGGGATCTCTGTCGCTCACAATAACCCTTGGGCTGCCATGTAGCTTTTGAATTCTGTCCATAAATGTAGTAGCAACTGTACTTGCTTTAAATGGATGAGATAATGCACAAAAGTGTGCATACTTGGTAAGTCTATCAACTACCACCATGATGACACTCTTTCCTTAGGACTTAGGTAAACCTGTGATAAAATCCATTGAAATCTCCTCCCAACGTTGACTTGGAATGGATAAAGGTTGTAGAAGTCCCGGGGTCTTAATTGTCTCCACTTTATTCTGCTGGCAAACCAAACATTCCGCTACAAACTTTTGAATATCAGATTTAAGGCCATCCCAAAAAAATTCTTTCTTCACCCTGTGGTAAGTTTTTAAAAATCCTGAGTGTCCTCCTAAAGGAGAAGTGTGCAATTCGAGAAGAATATTTTGTTTTAGTTGGGAATTATTACAAAGATATAAGCAATATTTGTACCATAAGGAATCATTTTTCCAACTAAATGTATCAGATGTACTAGGATCTTGCTGCAACTTTTGAATGAGTGTCCATACATCTTTGTCCTTCTTCCATTCATCTCTTGCTTCGGTTATCCAATCTGGTTGGATAATAGGAATGGCACAAAGCAATGCTTCCACCTCTTCATTCTTTCTTGAGAGTGCATCTGCAACAACATTAAGCTTTCCTTTTTTGTAGATTATTTCAAAGTCATAACCCAACATCTTTGTGACCCATTTTTTCTACTCTTCTGAAGATAGTCTTTGTTCCAAAAAGTGTTTAAGACTATCATGAGCAGTTTTTACCTTGAAGTGTCTTCCCATTAGGTAAGTTCTCCATTTCTTTAGTGCATGCAGTATTGCTAACATTTCCTTCTCATAAATAGGTTTCTGTAAATACTTTCCTTTGATTGGACGACTTTCAAAAACAATGGGTCTTCCTTCCTGCATTAAAACAACACCAATTCCATTTCCTGAGGCATCACATTCCACAATAAAGGTTTTTGTGAAGTCTAGCATAGCTAAGACTGGTGCTAGGCACATTGCCTCTTTAAGATGTTCAAAGGCCTTAGTTGCTTCGGGAGTCCATGAAAATGCATCTTTCTTCAATAATGTTGTTAGAGGTGCTGCTATTCTCCCATAATTCTTAACAAACTTGCGATAATACCCTGTTAACCCGAGAAATCCTCGCAACTGCTTTATGGTTGTGGGGACTTTCCATTCCTTAATGGCTCTAATTTTGTTAGGGTCTACTTTAACACCCTTGTGAGATACAATATGACCTAGATATTCTACCTCTTGTACTCCAAAGAAACATTTGGATTTTTTTGCATATAATTGTTTCTCCTGCAATAGTTTGAGCACCCTGTCAACATGTTCAACATGATCCTTCCAAGACCTGTTGTAGATTAGTATATCATTAAAATACTAGCACAAATTTTCTAAGGAAGGGTTTGAAAATGGAATTCATCAACCCTTGAAATGTAGAAGGTGCATTGGTAAGGCTAAAAGGCATGACCAAAAATTCATAATGACCCTCATGAGTTCGAAATATTGTTTTTGGAATATCTTAGGTCTTCATTCTAATTTGATGATATCCTGAACGAAGATCCAACTTGGTAAAATAAATTGCTCCATGTAATTCATCCAATAAGTCGTCAATCACAGGAATGGGAAATTTGTCTTTAATGGTGAGCTTATTGAGCTCCCTATAATCTGGACACATTCACCATGATCCATCCTTCTTGTGTACCAATACTACAGGAGCAGAGAAAGAACTTTGACTAGGTTGAATTATACCCGCCTCTAACATTTCTGAAATCATACGTTCAATTTCGCTCTTTTGGAAGTAAGGATATCTATAAGGCCTGATGTTTGGAGGAACACTTCCTGGAATCAAATGAATAGCATGATCATGATCACGAGTAGGTGGGAGTCCTTTGGGAGTTTCAAACACCTTGGAATGATTGTCCAAGACTTGTTGGAGATCTGCAGAAATAGATGATTTTGATGTTGGAACTTCTAGTGAGCATAATTGTGCAATTACGCCTCGTTGTTCTTTCTTTAGAATCTTTTTCATGACATTAGAGCTTATTATCCTTCCTAGCTTCCCTGCAATACCTCGTAATTCAACTTCCTTTCCTTCTGAAAAAAATTTCAAGAAAAGTTCTTGAAAATTAAAAGCTACCGTCCCCAAAGATTGTAACCATTGTACTCCTAGTACAACATCAGCACCTCCATAGGAATGGAAAGCATTGGACTAGTCAATACATATTCCCCCATGGTTAACTTGATATTATGGCATTTTCCAGAGCAATTTATAGTTCCTCCATTTGCAACCATCACTTGACATTCTGGTGCTGGGTATAGGAAACAATTTAATTCCTTGGCTACCTTACAATGAATAAAATTATGGGTGCTACCTGAATCAATTAACACTATTACCTTTCTCTTCTTGATTTGTCCTACTATCTTGAGAGTTTGAGGAGTGGTAATTCCTGCCAGTGCATTACACAATATGGTCGGATTCGTTTCTTCCTCTTCTAGGGTTGGTTCCTGGTGTATATCCCCTTCTTGTTCATTTTCTTCTTCCTCTTCACAATCTATGTAAAATAATTTCTTCTCAGCACACTTATGACCTTTAGTGTATTTGCTATCACAACTGTAGCAAAGCCCTTTTGCTCTTTTTTTCTTCCAATTGTTGTGGTGTCAACCTTGTAGGTTGTGGAAATCTAGGCGTAGCAACACTTCCTTCTTTATAGAATTGAGTGGTAGGCTTCCTTGTCGCCATAATTTTACATTCAACTTTTCTTGCCAACCTGAATGCCTTCTCCAATGAATCAGGTTCCAAAAAGCGAACTTCATGTTGGATGTTATCCCTTAAAGTGCCTATGAAGAGATCAATCATGTGTTCCTCTGGAATATCAGTTACCCTTATATTCAATTTTTGGAAGTCCTCAATGTGTTGCCCCACTAAACCCTTTTGTTTGAGATTTATTAATTGGCTAAAGAAGGTGTTGCTCTTTGTATCCTCATAATGTGCTATCATTTCTTCCATAAAAATTGACCAAGTGACAATTTTTTTATGGGAGCAAAGCCATCGATACCATACAAATGTATTTTGTTCTAAATGTAAAGTTGCAATGCGTACCTTTTGTGTGTTTTGTACATTATGGAGATCAAAATATTGCTCCATCTGTAGTATCCATGTTACATGATCCTTTCCATCAAACTTCCTCATATCCATTTTTGGAATATGGTGGTTCTTCCCGCCAACATTAGAGTTTATGAAATCACAATTAACATTTATTTTGTTCTCATCATGAGGTTCTTCTACTATCTTTTCACCATTAGGAAACATTTCTTGTATCAACTTGGTCAAACCTTCGATGTCTACTTTTAGATCATTCTTCATGTTTTTCATGTTGTTTTCCATGTTGTCTTTCATGTCATCCATCTTAGCTTCCATGCCATCTTCTATGCCATCCATCTTAGCTTCCACACCTTTCTTCAAACCATCCATCTTCTCTTCCATGCCTTTCTTCAAAACTTCCATTTCATTTTTTGTTGCTCTTTGCGAGAGTGAAATTTGTTGCACTTGCTCTTGTAATTTTGATAGATCATGTTGCAATTCTTCATCTTCATGAGTCATAGTAGACCCTTTTGAAGGCTTAATGGGTGTTGAATTATTTTTACGAGGCATATTTTAGAACCCAATACTGATATCTATTCTACAATATTCCCTTGGAATCAATTCAAATTGATTCTTCAAACAAGACTTATGCAATTCGGAAAGAAAAAAAATACACACCTTTTTCTTGCTTTTGAGGAGCTCGATATTGCAATTGGATTATCTTTGTGATTGCAGAAATTAAATATCTAAATTTTAGTACCAACGTATCTCTCTGAATTATCTTTCGAATGCCACAGGTCTTACCTGATTTGGATTCTCCAAGACAAAGTTGTGTCCAATCTCCGACAATGACCTAATTATGGACTGGTTCAGTAGAGCGAAATTGTACGACTTGCCACGTGTCACTGTTTTGTCCTTTTTCTCCGAATTTGATATCCAAGAAACTGAAGTCTGTTTACTTGCAAAAAAAATTTGCGGCACTCCAATCCGATGCCCAGAGAGAGAGTTATTGAAATTTTCCCACGATCACCTCTTTGAGATGAAATTCAGGAGCCTGCAAAAGCACTACCTTCCACAGATCATATCTCCAAAAATAATGCGAAACAAGCTCTGAAATTTTTTGAAAACTTTCCTCCATATTTCAGCTTCGCACCATATGAATTTCAGATTCTGAACCTTCGTAGAAACAAATTTATAGCGCAAATGCCACGATGACCTGTTTAGGAGCCTGAAAAAAGACCTAACTTCCACAAATCATATCTCCGAAAATGTTCCGAACAAATCTTTGAAATTTTTAGAAAATCTTCCTCAGGATTTCAGCTTCGCACCATAAAGATTTCATCTTCTGAAACTTCGTAGAAACAAAGTTATAGCGAAATTGCCACGATGACCTGTTTGGAGCAGCGAAACCCTAGAATCCAAAGCTCTAATACCAAATGTTGTGTAACCAGCTCCAAAAATAGAATAAAAGAGATATCAACGCCTTAGAAATAAGCCACTTAGAGGGGGAAACCTCCAATACATTACATAAATGAACAAATCTTGGATGATACAATTTACAAAACCACCTTTCTATATATAGGATTACATGGGGCCATAATGTAATCCTAGTGGGCCACAATGTAATCCTAGCCGACCTAACAATAATAATTTAAGGGCACAATAATAACAAAATGGGGGTTACAAGGGTACAATAATAACAATAAGGGGTTTACACTAACAATAATAAGGGACTATACTAGTGATATAGGGACCTAACAATACCACATCATCATTATACCAAATGCAGTGACCATATTCTCTCAATAGAAGCCACCTTAACAAGGCATCTTGCTGCCTCATCACATAATCATCATACCAGTACAATGACCATAATCACCCAACAGAATCCAATGTTTTAAAGCTTCTTGTTTCCATCCTCCAGCAATGTCATGCAATGTATGGGAAGAATTCAGCCCATAATCTCCCAATAGTAACCAAAGCAACAAGGATTCTTGTTTCCTTCTTGCATTAACATGATGTAATTCATGGAGAAACAATAAAGAAATGGAAATGTGAGATGTCTCATCAACATAATACAAACAAGATCCTCTATGCCACATCATGTGAGAGTGATACCTTCTCCCAATCCCAAGTACATACATGAACATGAGATACATCCGAAACAAAAATACATGTAGATATATGAGACATACCCCAAACAAGAGTAAATACATGGACATAAGATATAACATGTGGTGTCCAAACTCTCTTCTAAATAACCATAGTAACCATGCCTTCTTCTTATGCATTCTTCCAGTGATTTATAAGGTGTGAATCAAAAAAATATGACTTCTTGAGTGGTAGCCATACTCACCCAAGAGAAATCAGCACAACCATGCTTGTTTCTAGCCTGTGTCATAGATATGAAAGTGGTTTGGCAACCCCTTGATCCATACTATTAGCCATTCATCCAAATGTGGATGATGGATCTCATTCTGCAAATACTTGGTATCCTCCCATTGTAGGACACCAACCTCCTCAAACTATTGAAGAACCTTGCACCTCATGAAATTTTGAAGTGCACCTCCAATGAGATTTCTTGATGAGATCTTTTCATCCATGGCCTTCCAAAAATTTTGAGGTTCCGGATCTGCTGCAGGTAGAAATCTCTCTTTGAGCTGTGAGATGCTCATTGAAAAAGTGTCATCAAGAAAGGGGAAAACATTTCTCATATCTAGATGTCTACCATTAATCATATTATCCTCCATTGCTTCATGAGTGAATCTATCTTCAGAATGCTCCAAGAATCACAGGGCCTCATTATTATCACTGCTACCTAGTGACAGCACTTTAAATCTGCAAGGTAATACATCTACTGTCTCAAAGCAAGGTATAATATTCATCTCATAACTAGTCATTATACATAGGATCATGCTCATCCCTTTTTCTGAAACTCTACACTTTGACTCAAGAGGTTGAATGTAGTCCATCCATGACAAAATAGGATAGCTTTCCATCTCCTCCTTGATTAGATCAAGGGTCCTCTATGCTGTGATATGTTGTTTCTTCAAATCAGCATTTAGATCTAACCCTTGGTTATGCATTGGCCCTGATGGCATGTCCCCAAAAGTTTCAAAAAGATCTACTGAAACAATAGGTGACGAAGGTGTATGCATTCCTTGGATCAACTGATATGTGGGAACCTCTTGACAGAACACAAGAGTTCCTCCAACGGTGATAATGGTGTATCCAACTACTGGTAAGAGAGATGGCTGATCTTCTTCCAATGTACCAGTGTTGGAATCTTCCTCCTCTTCCTCATGCATCTCTTGAATCATGCATGGAACTCTATGTGTTAATAGCTCAAGACTATCTTGCAAAGTTGCAAGTGCCTCTTCTCTAGATGTAAGTACTTCTGCAGCTAGTGGTGAATGTAGTGACCTCTTGTCTAGAGTGACAAGAATGACATCCTCCTTTGTTTCATCAGGAAATGTATCTTTGTGGCACATATTTTTCTTCTTCACATCAAACTTATTCCTCAAATTGTGAAATAAATCTAAATATTTAGTCACCTTTGCATGCTCCATGTGACTAAACCACCAATCCTTGGCTCCACCTAAAATATGAAGTGCTGCAATTTGGACAACCTCTTTTTCAGCCACAGGATGTAGCCTGAAAAATGTATCCAACTATCTCCTCCAAGCCTTAAAATTGCTTGAGGAAGATCCATCAAATTTGGGCAAATAGAATCTATTGTGCCTCTTCCTTTTATTGTTTCTATAGGACCTTATTTCTTCCTTGAGTTCAAATAATTCTTGGAGAGTTAGAGTTTCCTTGCAGGCTGTATATTGTTCCTTGTACTCCTTAAGGTAAAAACTGAGAGCCTCATGAGTCTCAGGTTCTCTTCTTTCTTCATTTCTATACCTCTCACCTTCTTCAAAGAAAGTGGGCATAGTATATCTATGAGGAGATCTATGATCCTCTGGTTTTCTTTTCTACTAATAGGAAGTGCTTGGACCTTCCTCTTCAAATCTTCTTCTTGGATCCTTCCTTTTCCCTTCCTTTTTCATTTGATAGACCTCCTTGGAGAGATCTTGAATGGATCTAAAGAGAGGAGTGGAGAAACTATTCTCATTCATGATAGATCTCATCTATTTTCTTCTTCTTTTGAAGCAAAAGATGAAGTGTGCACAAGCTGAGCCAAAGATCATGCTCTAATACCATTGTAATATCCCCAAAAGGGAGAATGCAGTAATACTCAAACACCATATGAGAACTGCAGAAAAATAAAAAATAAATCTAAAGATAAAAAAAAGAATATATAGAGAAGTTGAGCCATTTTATTATATTGGAGAAGTTTCAGTTACACAATGTAAAAACTATGAGGAGTAGCCCAAGAGATGGCCTAGAATCACCCAGAAAACATGCCACAATAGGCACTACGTAACTCGAGAACTACTGAAGCAAATAATGTGATGTCCCTTCAACAGAATATGAATATATAACTATAGGATGAAAATTAAAATGTATATCTACTCAAATCCGGAGCTCAGATTATGCCAAGATTCAAGATCTGGCCAATGTGATGGATTCCCAAGATAACCCAGAAAGGATTTTCTAGATCTACAACTTTGGACAATCACCCTCCTAGGATTTGAACCTTGATCTGCTGGGAATTATAGATCTGAAGCTAGATCTAACAAATATATGGCTGAAATATGTCACAAGATCAGATCTGAGCTTGAAGGGTTGATCCCTCCTTTAGATATACAGGCTAGAAGCTCTAGATCTAGCTTCTTAATCCTCCAATGATGATTACAACTGATGCAACACAACTACCAATAGAAACTGCGCTGTGAGGGAAAGATAGTCCTTCTTCCTATTGAAGATGTTGCAGTAAACTCTAGGCTGATGGAAATGCTGATGGCAAGCTAAGGGAATGATCCCTCATAGGATTACTAGCTGAAATGCTAGCATCTTCCTTCCTCCTTTTGGATCTGCAAAATGGACATCGTAATTCCTCAAGGGATTACTACTATTAGGAGGTAAATAACTTTTTTCCTAATGCCAGATCTGATATGAACCCATGGGAATGTTGATCTATAAGCCGAAGGTGATAGGAATAAACCCTCATCAGTTCTCCAACTGAAGTACTAAAGACAACTTCCACCTTCCAAATTGATCTTCAAAAATCTACAATTTCTGAATATGAATGTTCTGCAGAAAGTAAGAAAATATATGTGGCACCAATGCCTGATGTAGAATGAAGTACAATACTCTTTCCAGAGCTACTCTAAGAAAGAGGTGGGATTCCCGACCAGGAACACCCTGTGCTAAACAACACTTGCAATCTCTGCTAAACAACCCAAGAAAGCAATGGAATGTCACATGAAAATTCCAAATCTAAAGAGATCGTCAACATAAATAATCAAAAGCATGCCTTCATCCTTACCTTCATCTTATTTCTATAATTCTTGAGCATTCCCATGCCTTGGCCCCCATCTATACTGCGCTGTGCATGTGGACAAGATCCTCCATGTTTGATTGCGTTGTTTGACCAAATCATCCATCATGTCTAGGTGCACTACATCACTTTATCATGAATGCTTCATGATCTTCTATTTGAAATATTCGAGATCTTAGTTGACTGTATCAACCTCCATGATATTTTGTTTGATCTCTTCTAAGATCTTAGTTGACTGTGTCAACCTCCATTATCTATCTCATTAATGAGACATGATCTCCAATTTCCTTCACATTAGTAGTTGCTCAACTACCTCATTATGTAGCTCTAGGCTTAATTAATCCACCTTCACACAAAAAAAGTGGATATTCATTCATAGTGAGGACTATGGGTCCCTTGACCCTTTTATTTACTTAATTCAGTAAGAAAGTCAAGAACCCTAATATTCCAAATATCAGGTGAAAATTTGGGAATATTACAGTCCTCCCCGGAAAAATGTTGCTTATCCTCAAGAAAATACAAAAGTGGATGCTACAATAAACATCCCCCCTCGAAATGACATCTTCATGTGGAAGGCCTTCCCATCTTTTACAGTGTGTCATGCATGTCCAGCTCCAAAGCTGCCTCTCTAAAATGTCTAGAATGGCTTCCAACTGAAAATTTAAATACCCATCTCCATCAGTGAATCTCCAAGTGGAAACAATATGATGACCAAAGTTCTCCTCTATACATAAGATACATAAGATAAAGTGGTTCATTCCCAAAGTGGAAAGTCCCAATTAATGAACTATCTCTCCAACCCATGATACATAGAGTAGATTACATACATCAATGCCCTCATCATTAGCCATGTTGGCCATGTAGGAATCAAACATCACATCATCATAGTGAAAAACAAGAAGTAGAGACATATGGGAAAACATGAAAAATGTCAAACCATATTCTCCTAATAATAACCAATGCAGCAAAGCCTCTTGCTACCATGCTAGATCATCATGAAAACAAGTAAGAGAGCCATACTCTCTCAAAAGAAGCCACCTCAACAATGCTTCTTATTGCCATGCCAAATCATCAAGAAGAATATGAGAGCCATATTATCTCAGAAGTAGCCATCTTAGCAATGCCTCTTGTTGCCATACCACATCATCATTATACCAAATGCAGTGACCATATTCTCTCAATAGAAGCCACCTTAACAAGGCATCTTGCTACCTCATCACATCATCATCATACCAAGTACAATGACCATAATCACCCAATAGAAGCCAATGGTGTAAGGCCTCCTGTTGCCATCCTGCAGCAATGCCATGCAATGTATGGGAAGAATTCAGCCCATACTCTCCCAATAGTAACCAAAACAACAAAGATTCCTGCTGACTTCTTGCATTAACATGATGCAAGTCATTGAGCAACAATAAAGAAATGGACATGTGAGATGTCTCATCAACATAATACAAACAAGCTCATCTATGCCACATCATGTGAGAGTGATACCTTCTCCCAACCCCAAGTACATACATGAACATCAGATACATCCCAAATAGAAATACATGTAGATATATGAGACATACCCAAAACAAGTGTAAATACATGGACATAAGATATAACATGTGATGTCCAAACTCTCTTCTTAATAACCATAGTAACCATGCCTTCTTCTTATGCATTATTCAAGTGATGTATAAGGCATGAATCAACAAAATATGACTTCTTGAGTGGTATCGACACTCACCCAAGAGTAACTAGCACAACCATGCTTCTTGCTAGCCCATGTCATAGATCTACAAGTGGTTTGGCAACCCCTTGCTCCATACTATCATCCATTCATCCAAATGTGGATGATGGATCTCATTCTGCAAATACTTGGTATCCTCCCATTGTAGGAAACCAAACTCCTCAAACTATTGAAGAACCTTGCGCCTCATGAAATGTTGAAGTGAACCTCCAATGAGATCTCTTGATGAGATCTTCTTCTCATCCATGGCCTTCCAAAACCAATGAGGTTCTAGATCTGTTGCAGGTATAAGTATTTCTTTAAGCTGTGAGATGCTCATTGAGAAAGTGTCATCAAGAAAAGGGAAAACATTTATCATATATAGATGTCTACCATTAATCTTCTTATCCTCCATTGCTTCATGAGTGAATCTATCTTCATAATGCACCAATAATAATGGGGCCTCATTATTATCACTGCTACTAAGTGACAGTGCTGTAAATATGCAAGGTAATACATCTACTGTCTCAAAGCAAGGTACAATACTGATCTCATAACCAGTCATTGTACATAGGATCATGCTCATCCCTTCTTCTGAAACTCTACACTTCAACTCAAGAGGCTGAATGTAGTCCATACATGACAAACTGGGATAGCTTTCCATCTCTTCCTTTATTATATCAAGGGTCCTCTGTGCTATGATATGTTCCTGCTTCAAATCAAAATTTAGAACTAAGCCTTGGTTATGCATTGGCCTTGATGGAATTTCCCCAAAATTTTCAATAAGATCTACTGAAAAAATAGGTGATGAAGGTGTATGCATTCCTTGAATCAACTGATATGTGGGAACCTCTTGACAGAACACAAGAGTTCCTCTAACCAGGATAATGGTGTCTGCAACTGTTGGTAAGAGATATGGTTGCTCTTCTTCCAATTTACCATCATTGGAATATTCCTCCTCTTCCTCATGCATCTATTGAATCATGCATGAGACTCTATGTGTTAAGAGCTGAAGACTATCTTGCAAAGTTGCAAGTGTCTCTTCTCCAGATGTAAGTACTTCTGCAGCTGGTGGTGAATGTAGTGATCTCTTGTCCACAGTGACAAGAATGACATCCTCCCTTGTTCCATTAGGAAATGTCTCTTTGTGGCACATCTTTGTCTTCTTCATATCAAAATTCTTCATCAAATTTTGAAATAAATATGAATATTTAGTCACCTTTGCACGCTCCATGTGACTAAACCACCAATCCTTGGCTCCACCTAAGAGATGGAGTGTTGGAATTTGGACAACCTCTTTTTCAGCCACAGTATGTAGCCTAAAAAATGTATCCAATTGTCTCCTCCAAGCCTTAATATTGCTTGAGGAAGGTCCATAAAATGTACGCAAATATAATCTATTGTGCCTCTTCCTTATATTGTTGCTATAGGACCTTCTTTCTTCCTTGAGTTCAAAGAATTCTTGGAGATTTAGACTTTCCTTGAAGGCTTTAGACTGTTCCTTGTAGTCCTTAAGGTACAAATTGAGAATCTCATGAGTCTCAATTTCTCTTCTTTCTTCATTTATATACCTCTCACCTTCTTCAAAGAAAGTGGGAATAGTATATCTATGAGGAGATCTATGATCCTCCAATTTTATTTTCTGCTGATAGGAAATGCTTAGAGCTTCCTCTTCAAATCCTCTTCTTGGATCCTTCCTTTGCCCTTCCTTCTTCATTCGATAGACCTCCTCGGAGAGATCTTGCATGGATCTAAGGAGAGGAGTGGAAAAAATATCCTCCTTCAAGATAGATCTCATCTATCTGCTTCTTCTTTTGATGCCAAAGATGAAGTGTCCACAAGCTGATCCAAAGATCATGCTCTGATACCACTGTAATATCCCCAAAAGGGAGAATGTAGTAATACTCAAACACAATATGAGAACTGCAACAAGATAAACAATAAATCTAAAGAAAACAATAGAATATACAAAGAAGTTGAGCCATTTTATTATATTGGAGAAGCTTCAGTTACAAAATGTACAAAATATGAGGATATATAGCCAAAGAGATGGTCTAGAATCACCCAGAAAACATGCCACAATAGGCACTGCGTAACTGGAGAGAAACTGTAGAAAATAATGCATTGTCCCTTCAGCGGAATATGAATATATGATTGCAGGTTGAAAAGGAAAATGTAGATCTACTCAAATTTGGAGCTTAGATGATGCAAAGATTCAAGATCTGGCCAATGTGATGGATTCCCAAGATAACCTGGAAAGGATTTTCCAGATCTACAACTTTGGAAAATCACCCTCCTAGGATTTTATCCTTGATCTACCGGGAATTACATATCTAAAGCTAGATCTGAAAAATGGATGGCTGAAATATGTCACAAGATCAGATCTAAGCTTGAAGGGTTGATCCCTCCTTCAGATCTACAAGCTAGAAGCTTTAGATCTAGCTTCTCAATCCTCCAATGATGATTACAGTTGATGCAACACAACTGCGAATAGAAACTATGATTTGAGGGAAAGAGAGGCCTTATGCCTACTGAAAATGCTGCAATAAACTCTAGGATGATGGAAATTTTGATGGCAAGCTCAAGGAATGATCCCTCATAGTATTAAAAGCTGAAATGCTAGCAACTTCCTTCCTCCTTTTGGATCTGCAAAATGGAAAACGTAATTCTGAAGGGATTACTGTTGTTAGTAGGTCAATAAATTTTGGCCTGATGCCAGATCTGATATGAAGCTCTAGGAATTTTGATCTATAAGCCCAAGGTGATAGGAATAAAACCTCACTAGTTCTCCAACTAAAGTACTGAAGACAACTTCCACCTTCCAAACTGATCTTCAAAAGTCTGCAATTTCTGAATATAAATGTTTTGCAGAAAGTAGGAAAATATATGTGGCACCAATTCCTAATGTAGAATGAAGTAGAATACTATTTCCAGAGCTACTCTAATAAAGAGGTGGGATTATCGACCAGGAACACCCTGTGCTAAACAACACTTGCAATCTCTGCTAAACAACCCAAGAAAGCAATGGAATGTCACATGGCAATTCCAGAACTAAAAATATCCTCAAAATCAATAATAAAAATCATGCCTTCATCCTTGCCTTCATATTCTTTATATAATGTTTGAGCCTTCCCATGCCTTGGCCCCCATATAGACTGCACTGTGCATGTGGACAAGATCCTCCATGTTTGACTGCGTTGTTTGACCAAATCATCCATCATGTCTAGGTGCAATGTACACCCTCTCCATCATGTTTACATTAATTGCACAACTTCCTCCATCACTTTATCATGAATTCTTCATGATATTCTGTTTGACATCTTCAAGATCTTAGTTGACTATATCAAGTTCCATGATCTTCTGTTTAATCTCTTCCAAGATCTTAGTTGACTGTGTCAACCTCCATGATCTATCTCATTAATGAGACATGATCTCCAATTTCCTTCACATTAGTAATTGCTCAACTACCTCATTATGTAGATCTAGGCTTAATTAATCCACATTCACAAACAAAAAGTGGATATTTATTCATAGTGAGGATTATGGGTCCCTCCACCCTTTTATTTACTTAATTCAGTCAGAAAGTTAAGAACTCTAATATTCCAAATATCAAGTGAAAATTTGGGAATATTACAACGACCAAACATGTATGTTCCCAGATCTTTGATCTTCTCTGATGCATGGACTCCTCCTTAATGGCTCGAAGGTATTTGGCCTCCACACTCTAGGTTTCCTACTCACTGCACTCAGTAATATTCAAAACCTCATATTTTATACAATTATTTTTAGGGTTCTTTAAGTTGGGGGGTTTCTGTTGGGGAGGGTGGCTTGGGGGTCGACCCCTCTCATTTTTCCTCCATTGTCACCATGGATCGGGGTATGGCCCTCATCACTATCATACTTGAATGCTGGCTTTACGTCCCCTGGTATAGGCTCTTCCCCTGCTAATGCCCTATGCCACCATGGGATCTTATCTTTAAGCCCAAGTTTTTTTCTTGGCAGAGGAAACTATGACTCGAAACCCCAATACCAAATATTCATAAAAAGTACAGATGTGAAGACCATCATTTTATGGTTGTGTGACTCAAAGCGAGTATTAGAGCTGAAACAAAAAATCCAGCTTGCTACAACATTCTAGCCCAAAATCAAAGCTTGATATTCTCAGGAAAAGAGCTAGAGGAAATGGTTCAAGTAAAAGAATACCAAATTCAAAGAAACTACACTATTTTTCTGAATTTAAGACTCAGAGGTGAAGTTCTAGGGACATCAACATCCACCAGATCAACAAAAACAGGAAATGGTCTACCCTCTTTCAAAGAAATCTTAAGAGGGAAAGCATCCACACAGGGGAAAAAACAAACTCCAGATCTATCATTACCAGGACCATATATTGTTGAAAAGGCAAGGAACATTCCAATTCTGGCAGTAGAAATACCAGAGGTAACTGGGTTTTTTGATGCACTATAGTCAAAATCTGTTATCTGTCGATTTAATGGATACTGGACAAAACCTGAAGATTTGAATGCATGGATACACCAAACCTGGACTAGACACTGTGATATTTATCTCTGTGCAAAAGGTTTTTTCATGGTCCAATTTGATAGTACAATGAACTACATTTTTGCCACTACTGAAGGACCATGGTTCTAGGGAAGAGCAAGCCTTTATTTTTCCCCCATGGTTCCATGGTTTTGATGAAAATTCAATGGTGGTTACTAAAATTCATATTTGGGTGAGATTACACAACCTGTCACTCCCTTTCTGCCACCATCAAGTCTTAGAAAACATTGGGAACTCTCTCGAAAGTTTCATGAAGTTGGACCTAGAGAGGATGGACATAGGGATATTAACCTTTTTCACATATCTACGTAGAGATGGATTTAAGAAAAGGACTGTAAGATTTCATAAAACTAATACACAAAGACCTCAAATGGTCACAAAAATTAAATTTCAAAAAGACGGCCTTTAGATCCAGGGTGTGCCATCAAAATCGATACTTACAAAACACCTGCACACTATCAAAGAAAAATACAACTAGAAAGCCAAAAAAAAAACAATGGCTGGCGACTTCCAGATGTGCCATTGTGAGATGAGGAGGAAGAAGAAACGGAAGAAAACCAAGTGCAAACAAAAATATAAAATCAACAAGATTCACATGAGAATGGAATAGGAAAGATGGAGGAAAAAAAGGAACAGGTGGAGAAGTCATCTTCTCATACAACAAATGAACCCAAACAGGATGAGTAGATCAATTATCAAAGTGTGGTGGGCACTAAGCAAGCACACGTATCTGAAAGTTTTGATACTGAAAAATACATATAACTCTCTTCCAGCATGGAGTTGGCAAATATTCTCTCTGCTTCTTCACTGGATGGCTTGCAAAAATTTCAAAATAAAAAAGGAAAAAAGATAAGTCCATTGTTTCTGGCATTGTGTAATTTTAGTAGTGGTTTATATACCTGCACAAGCCTTGTTGCATATAGGGCGATACTCTCTTATGGAATGCTGCGACATCTACGTTGTAACTTTTTGTAATCTCTTTTATTAAAAAATTGATTTTTCTTTGAAAAAAAAAACAATATTGGGGTTACAAGGGTACAACAATAACAATAAGGGATTTACACTAACAATGATAAGGGATTATACTAGTAATATAGGGACCTAACACATTGTCCCCCATCCCCTTAGGAGTCAATTCAATCGCTACGAGGTCATCCACACTTCTTATGCTCTGACAAGGGAAGTCTTTTGTTTGCTACTTAGTATCTTCCATTCCATAATCATCCTTCTTAGTAGTCCATCAATTGCTCTAATATGATCTCTCGTGCCTTAGTTGAGTATTCCTCATTGCCTCACCTATGATGGAACTCCTTCTATCGACATCAACACATTCATTCCAGAAGACAGGTCTAGAGGACGGTGTACCTTGGTTTCCAACTTCCATTCTTGTTTGGTGCCTCAGATTAGGCAAAGGGACTCCTCATTACCCTTAGACTTAGTTGTTTCTCATCCGCTCCACTTCAGCATGATTGAGATTTGTATGCTTGATACTTAGATGATCCAACAGATTGTTTTAGTGATTCCTGGGTGTTAGCCATCAGTAAATTTTGTCACAGCAAATTATGGCTAAAATAGGTCTCGAACCTTCAAGAGATTATTTTCACAGAAAATTTCTCTTTCTTGAAGCCTTCTAATGCTTTCTAACTTAAGAGTAATATTCACTGATGTCCCTTCAAAAAATCCTCAAGAAACCCTATTGTATAAAGGAGACTATTTTTCAACCATTTTCTTCGTCTTTTCACCTTCATATTTTCCTCCATCATCCCCCCATATCACTCATTTTTTCCTTTTATTCTATCCTTCATTTTCCTCTAAAAAACCCTTATTAAACTTATAAAAAATCCTTTTTTATGGTTTAAATCGTCCTTGTTTTCCTATCAGAACCCCTGAAAAAGGTTAAAAACTCACTTTTTGAGCCAGTTTCCTACCTTTTTTTTACATATAGGTTTTAAACCCCCTTGGCTTAAACCCCTTCTCCTTTTTTTGCCATAAAACCGAGGTTCGAAACCTCGCGCTAAAGCCTTAAGCCCTTATCGCAATTGCATATTGCCATTTTTAAAATTATTCATGCCTTGCCTATTTGTTTTGCCGATTTGCGATATACCGATGTGTTCATCGCATCGGCATTCTCCATCGCATCGTAACTCTTCATCGCATCAACGCATTGGCAATTCCCATTCCCTTGTTCCCAGACCCTTTCTCCATCAATATGCCGATCTCTCGATGAAAATCTCCACCGTCAATCTTCCTCAAGATCCGACGGCTATCGCTCCATCTCTCCATCGCTCATCGGCGCTTGTTCTTCTGCATTCCTTTCCTCCGCCGATGTGAAGTTCCGAGCACGTCTCTGCCTTTGATCTCAATCCCGATTTGACGGTCCTCTGCCCATCGCTCTTGTCTCTCCCATCAGCCATTGGCCATCGTGACATTCCAATCCCTCCTTCCTGGACTCTTACCTCTGCCGATTCGCCGAGGAAATCTCCACCGTCCAATCTTGATCCCAATCCAACGGCTCAGGATCACTAGCCTGAAGATTTGTTCGTACCTCCAGTACCCCCACAGTACACTTTTTTCTTTCAATTTTCTCTATATTCTGGCTAGTCCCACTTGACCACGCGGGGCCTTCTCATTATGTTTTCTCGTGATCTCCACTGTTGATCTGTTTCCCACCCCCTAGATCCAATGGCCCAGATTCCATTTCGTGTTCATTTTACTCCCCATCCCCCTTCGTTCACTTTGAATGTGAAATAAGTGGTTTTAGAGGGACACATGTCAACCTATAAACTATATCATGTTCCCCTTGCTCATTACCACTTACCACCTAATCCCTACGCGAAAACTACTTTCAGTTTTGCAAAACCGCTATTCAAACTTCTACGCCCGTGTAAATTTTAGACCCCTGCCTACATTTCACCTCCTCTGCACTACTCCTCCACCTTCGTCGAGCCCTCCGAAGCATTTTTATCCACATAATGCAGGATTTTATAATAATTTGGGTTTAGTTGCAAGTTTCATGGCGGTTTCATGGTATAAAGCCTTCCCATAGTCCAATAAAGGGATAAGGCCGAGGATGACGACCCTCTATGGCTGAATTGAAAGAAAAAAAGGGATAAAAAGGGTCAAGTTTCCTATTTATTCCAGTGTTTAATGAGCATTGGTTTTCTCAGAAAAAGCTCTCCAACGCACAAAGAAAGTGCCTGTCATTGAAAAAATGATGTTAATGAAGATCGGTAAATAGTATTAGGAATTAAAGACACAATGAATAAAGTAGAATTTTTTTTAAAGGACAAACAATCAGCATAAAAGTTTTAAAGCCCGAAGATGATTATAAAGGCCTTAAGGCACAAATTAAAGTAAATCGGTGTTTAAAGCAATAAATACAGATATATCACACAAAATATCACCTCAAATGCTCATCAGTGAGGCAATTAATTCTCAAAATTCCACCTACCAGCTAATTTGCCTCAAAATAATACATAGTTAATGCACAGTCAGAGATATTTTCCAAAAGACAACTTAGAAGTAATTGCCAGCTACCAAAAAAGCCTCAAAGTCAACAAAAGTGACTAAATTTTATGAAACTTAATGCAAAATTCAATTAACAGAGTTAAAAACATCAGATAACTTCTCCATTTGGCCCTTTAAAGGCCGAGAAGCACTTACTCTATATTAATTGAACAAATAACTCTTCCTTTCACTCCACCTCCTCATTCTTCTATAAATACTTCTCTAGAAGACAGTAAGGGTTGGTATCTAGATATCTGTTGCATGTAAATAGCTTTTTAAGCTGTTGTAGCTCTATTTGTAATTGAAGACACATAAGCTAAGATGAGAAGTTTGAAGCTGTAGAGGCCCATTGGACTTGAAGATTGTAACTGGTTTGAACATCAAATACAAATAGTTGATTTATGGGATCCTGGTCTATGTCAATGGTGATGTGTTTCTCACTATAATTGTCATTTTTATTTATGTTTTCATTCTATCCACTTTTCTCTGATAAGGAACAGCAAATATAGATTAGGATTTACTTCTGAAGTACCCTAAATTTCACTGATAAATCTTTATCCTTTATGTGTTCATCTGATTTTTTATTTGAAGGTAATTCAATAGAGTATAACCATTAAAGTGTTGGTAAGCCCATATTTCCTGAGTACAACTTGAGATATTGTCTTTGAATTTTCTTGATAAGTTTGCTAATTAAAGATTGAGCTAGAGAAGTCTATGGTTAGCCCTGTCATCTGGTTTCTTCTCCAACAGTTGCTTTGAAAAGCTCCCTTCAAGAGTATGTTGAAAGAAGGATAATTTCAAAGTACTTACCTGATATTATACTACTTTTTCTGTTTATCATGAATTTTTTTCCTTTGAATATGCTAAAAGCAAGCTAAGTTAAAATTCTTTACTTGATCTTAAGCTATTCTATGTTTTTAAATGTTTTCTCTTGAAAGTACATCAAAATTAGGCTAGTTTCAAAGTACTTACCTGATCTTAGATTACTTTTGTGTTTTTCCCTTAAGTGCATGCCAAAATAAGGCTAGTTTCAAAGTACTTACCTAATCTTAGGTTGTCATTTATTCCCTCATCTGTTTAATTCCCCTCACTCCTTTTCTTAATGTTTCATTCCATAAAATCAACTTAAAGATATCCTTTGACATAGATGACTTTACCCATGGTCCACTCTTGAACCTTATTGGGCATTTAAATCCTCTTATGACTTCATAGCCCAATGGATTGATGCTTCTCCTTGCCTATCTTATCAGCTAAACCATTCTTTGATTTACTTACACCTTCACCCTTCATATAAACTTCCTTCATCTTCGTGTTATCTTGCCCAACAAAACAAAAAAAACAACCTTGTTCTTCATAACTAGCCTAAAATTATACTTCAAGCCTTAAAGATCATATCTTTAAACACATACATAGAGAGATCCCTCTCTGAATCTAGGATGGCTAGGTCCTGAGATTCAAAAGTGGTTTGATGTAAGCTCTGCAGCATTTGTACTTGCCAATCTTGCAAACTACGGAGACCTAACATACTGGCAACCATACTGGGGATACTCTGAGTAAAATCATTAAAAAAAAACACTCAGTATTTAGTACATAATGAATAGCTTTCTTCAAGAACTACCAATCATATTGGTGATCCTGATAGGACTTGTTTGAATCAGTGGAAATCTAAGTAACCCTTAGGATTTTAACAGACCCTTATCAAAACTTGGAGATATCAGCTAGCTTTGCCACAGAGTAAACTCTATTTGTCTCATAACCATAGCTAAGTGTTGAAATAGATATAGGACACTCTCATAACCCATGGGACTATAAAAAATCAAAAAACCCAAAAACATTTCAGATTGGTATTCAAATCAATAAATGGTGGTGGACCATAAAACATTTTACCTCCAAAAGAGCTAAAAATTTCCACCTAGTGACTCCATTGGCCCTCATTAGGCCTATTACCCCTCTAGTCTTTATAGACTCCTTTGGGAATGCATTGAGAAAACCCAATCGTACTGTTGGTGCACAACAAAATTTAAATCATCCACCTAGCGACTCCACAACTCTCAGAAGACCAAATGACTCCACTGGTAGAAGACTCTGAACTGGTTGACCAGATACAGTGACCCCTTTACTGATTTACAAAAATGGATTCAGATATAGACCCAAGAGAAAAATGGTTGGACATGATGGAAAAAATGTTATACATGTTTGGAAAGATAATGGATAGGTATGAGGCTAATTTAAATATTGATGATCTAGAGCAGCCCATGCTTTTTTCATGTCAAGAACCAACTCAACCACTACAAGACATAGAAAATGAGCAAGATATGTATGATGATCAAGACTTTATAGAAGATTATGAGAAAGGCTACAAAGAAAACAATAAAGAAGGTTGTCAACAAACTCCTGATTGTCTCCCTATATCTTGTACTATGTTGTTAAGAGAACTTCATGACCAAATTGCAAATACTAATAGTGAGCAGTACTTTGAGGAAACAAGTAGCCACTTAGAAAATAGAGAACCTGAAATCGAAGCTAAATCAACACATACATGGACTCTCCCTCTCTGTTACAACTCATTTCAGATTATACAACAAGTGTGGCATCTTAATAAAATAGAAGAAACAACTCATGAACCTTGTATTCAAACTAAGTGTCATAATAATCATGAGGAATTGTTTGAAACAGAAGAAGATCAGGAGATAGTAGAAAATCTTCAAAGTTTCCCTGCAAGCACAAGTGAGGATCCTCTAGAAGAGGCTCAAGAAGACATCAAGCCTAAAAACCAGTGGACACAATAGAAAGAGGGCTTTCTTTCTTCTGTCCATGCTAAAAAAGAAATCCCTCTTTTGATGGAAGAATAAATTGATCAAATATTAAACAAGCAGTCTGCCTCTAAAATTATTTATAAAACAAACACCTTGCCCATTAATATTGTTCTAAAAATTTAGAAAATTCCCTTGATCAGAACAAAGAAATACCTGTTGTTAATCTAGTATGTTTGATTGGTGACATTACTTACATTGATGATTTTCCTAATTTTGATCTGTCTGATGATGATGTTATCCAAATAGAAGTTGGTCTTGCAGGACCATCATTAGTAGATTTGTGGGAGGAAGATCATTTCCACCTAATCCAAGAAAGTAATGAGCCAAAGCAGATTATTTATGATACTGAGGAAGAAAGCTTTAAAAATGCAGAAGAGAGCGAAGAATTTCTGAATCTGTGCTCTGCTTCATTATAGCTCATCAGTAATAGTTTCCATGTGATTGGGAATCAGTAGTCTTTCAGCTCAAAGGTTAAAGAGGAAAACGAGGAGGAAAATAAAGAGGAGTTTCTTGAGTAGGATGAAGACAAGGAGCCTTCTCCTAAAAGGGTTGAGGTAATGAAAGATACCCCTGCTCAAGAATATGATGATCTCTTCACAGAATACAGTCCACTAAATCAAAACATACCAGGACCACAAGAGGACAACTCTGCCAAATATGGTGAATCCTCTAGTTCAGATAATAATGAAGATGAGGAAGATTTTCTTTCTCAAAAGAATCTTTTTCTTAATCCAATGGAGGAAAAAGTAATCCTGGTTGAAAACTATCTTTCAAATACTCACAACCAGGTATTATTTCAAGATCCCTATGCATATTTTTTGAAAACATTTGAAGAGGGAATAAAGGTTTTTAGTAGCAATTTATTGTCAAGTACAAGGAAATTTTTTAGCACTGCTGCTAAAAGTTAGGTGAGAAGGGAGTGGCCCTTCTGTTTATCTAGCCTGCTTAAAAGGATGAACAAATACCAATCATGGAACCATCTGATAGATTGGATGTATTGGAAAAGAGAGTTTGTCAACTAAAACATGTAAATATTATAGAGTTAGATTAGGCTAGATAGGAAAGCAATAAACATCACCTCGTGAGCATTTAATTAGTTTTTTGTTTTTGCTTTGAAAGAAAAATTGAAAAAATACAAAAACAACAAAAAAAGAAAAGAGGGCAGACATAAAAGAATAAGGGTACATCCCCATACCCAAAAAAGAGAAAATCTAAAAGTGTGCAAGCTTAAATTCCACTACCATAAACAACACTACTATTTTAGTCATACAGCCTAATCATGACTAAGATAGATTTCAATTTTCTACTGATAGATTAGTGAAGAAGATTTGCCAAAATTTTCAATATTGGTTTATCAGTAGATTAGATTAGGATAAAAAGAATGGCTCTAATCAGACCAAAATTTGAGCCAAAGAAAAGAAATAATTGGTTCTAATCTGCTCAAAAATTTGAATGAAAGGAAGAAAAGGACAGCTCAAAAAGATCAAAACCAGAGCTGCAAAAAGGATGAAGGATGTTTAAATTTTCAGATTTCAAGCCTTCATAGTTTTATTTTAAATTTTTTCAAATAAGGTCTATGTGGAGCTTGTACATATAGCCATACACGTCATGGTAGATCAGACAACCTAATCCTGATTTGACTATGTTTAAATTTCTGTTTTATAAAATAGAGAATAAAATCCGCCAGATGGTTTAATCCTGGCAGATAGTAGCTTAGGTAGAGAATTTATGAGTTCAACAATCTAATCTAAACTCATGGAAGAGATAAGGGTAGATTTAGACTATTTTTTCTTGCTTTAAAAAGAATAAAATATTGATGTTTAAGGTCTGCAAGTCTAAATGCACCTTTTGAAGAAAAAATGTGAGGAAGTAGGATGTGTAGGTATTGTTTGGGAGGCAATTTGTTTGCTAAACATCAGAGACTGATCATCTTTTTCAAAGCAGCAAGATCAATGAAGAAGAGGTTGTCATGGATAAAGGCACAAGTATGTGCATCCCAAAGATAAAATTCTGAAGTTCTTCACACCTCCAAGGAGTTGCCATCCCCAAGTGGAGCCACTTTTAGCCATAAGTAAATTTTTTCACAGCAAATGATGGCTAAAATAGGTCTCAAGCCTTCAAGAGATTATTTTCACAGAAAATTTCTCTTTCTTGAAGCCTTCTGGTGCTTTCTAACTTAAGAGTAATCTTCACTATTGTCCCTTCAAAAAATCCTCAAGAAACCCTACTGTATAAAGGAGACTATTTTTCAACCATTTTCTCTGTCTTTTCACCTTCATATTTTCCTCCATCATTCCCCCATATCACTCATTTTTTCATTTTATTCTATCCTTCATTTTCCTCTAAAAAACCCTTTTTAAACTTATAAAAAATCCTTTTTTATGGTTTAAATCGTCCTTGTTTTCCTATCAGAACCCCTGGAAAAGGTCAAAACCGCACTTTTTGAGCCTGTTTCCGACCTTTTTTTACATATAGGTTTTAAGTCTCCTTGGCTTAAACCCCTTCTCCTTTTTTTGCCATAAAATCGAGGCTCGAAACCTCGTGCTAAAGCCTTAAGCCCTTATCATAATCGCATATCGGCGTTTTTAAAATTCTTCATGCCTTGCCTATTTGTTCCCTCGATTTGTGATATACCGATGCATTCATCGCATCGGCATTCTCCATCACATCGCTAACTCTTCATCGCATAGGTGCATCAACAATTCCCATTCCCTTATTCCCAGACCCTTTCTCCATCAATATGCCGATCTCAGGATGAAAATCTCCACTGTTGATCTTCCTCAAGATCCAACGGCCATCGCTCCATCGCTCATTGGCACTTTTTCTTCCGCTTTCCTTTCCTCTGCCGATGCGAAGTTCCGAGCACATCTCCCCATTTGATCTCAATCCTGATCCAACGGTCCTCCACCCATCACTCTTGTCTCTCCCATCGGCCATCGGCCATTGCAACATTCCAATCCCTCCTTCCCGGACTCTTACCTTCGTCGATTGCCGATATGCCGAGGAAAACTCCAACGTCCAATCTTGATTCTGATCCAACGGCTCAGGATCACTGTGGAGGCACCCAGCCTGAAGATTTTTTCGTACCTCTAGTACCCCCGCAATACACTTTTTTCTTTCAATTTTCCCTATATTCCAGCTGGTCCCACTTGACCACATAAGGCCTTCTCATTATGTTTTCCTATGATCTCCACTGTTGATCTGTTTCCCACCCCCTAGATCCAATGGCCCCGATTCCATTTCACGTTCATTTTACTCCCCCTCCCCCTCCGTGCACTTTGAATGCGAAATAGGTGGTTTTAGAGGGACACGCATCAACCTATAAACTATATCGCATTCCCCTTTCTCATTAACACTTACCACCTAATACCTATGTGAAAACCACTTTCGGTTTTGCAAAACCACTTTTCAAACTTTTGCGCCCGTGTAAATTTTAGACCCCCACCTGCATTTCACCTCCTCTGCACTGCTCCTCTGCCTTCGTCGAGCCCTCCGAAGCATTTTTATCCACATAATGCAAGATTTTATAATAATTTGGGTTTAGTTGCAGGTTTCATGGCGGTTTCATGGTAAAAAGCCTTCCCACATTCCAATAAAGGGACAAGGCTGAAGATGATGATCCTCTATGGCTGAATTGAAATAAAAAAAGAGATAAAAATGGTCGAGTTTCCTGTTTCTTCCAGTGTTTCATGAGCATTGGTTTTCTCAGCAAAAGCTCTCCAGTGCACAAAGAAAGCGTCGGTCATCGAACAAATGATGTTAATGAAGATCAGTAAAGAGTATCAGCAATTAAAGACACAGTGAATAAAGCAAAATTTTTTTTAAAGGAAAAACAGTCAGCAGAAAAGGTTTAAAGGCTGAAGATGATTACAAATGCCTTAAAGCACAAATTAAAGACAAATCAGTGTTTAAAGCAACAAATATAGATAGATCACACAAAGGATTGCCTCAAATGCTACATCATCGAGGCAATTAATCCTCAAAATGCCACCTACCAACTAATTTGCCTCAAAAGAATACACAGTTAATGCATAGTCAGAGATATTTTCCAAAAGACAACTTAGAAGTAATTTCCAGCTACAAAAAAAGCCTCAAAGTCAACAAAAGTGACTAAAGTTGATGAAACTTAATGCAAAATTCAATTAACAGAGTTAAAAAGGATCATACCATTCGAGCCTTTTCATGCTTTTTTTGAAGGTCTGTAGGAAATAGGAATCAATAGGATCTCCTCCTTCTGAGACATCAAAAATCAAATTATATCAATTCATTTTCCACAGGCTCCAGTAGATTGGATCTAGTCATAAGAATAGAAGAATGCTTGGTGTAAATAAAAATAACTCCTTGGTCTTCGACCCCCCACTATGAACGGCCCTTGGATCAGTGCAACGGATGGGATGTCTTTATCCATCTCCTCATGATGGGAGGAGAGCAGGTTCGAAAAAGGATCTTGGAGTGTTCCGGGGTTGGGCCAGGAGGTTCTTTCAATGCCTCCTTTTCTCATCAAAAGTGATTTCCATTTGCTCGTCGTTGGCTTGGTAAGGAAATAAAAAGAAAAGGAAGGGGAACAAGCACACTTGGAGAGTGCAATACAACAGAGAGGAAGTTGTATGCTGCATTCTAGAAGGATGATTCGCTCCTGAAAAAGAATCTATTGATTCTCTTCCAATTAGTTGATTGGATAGTATTGCAGGTGTGAGGATTTACTTCAAGGGCGAGGTCTCTGGTTCAAGTCCAGGATAGCCCAGCTGCGCCAGGGAAAATCGTAGGAAGAAAAATCCAAAGCGCCTTATTTTTTCATGTATGCTCCACTTGGTCTGGGTACGGGGGATATAGCTCAGTTGGTAGAGCTCCACTCTTGCAATTGGGTCATTGCGATTACGGGTTGGATGTCTAATCGTCTAGGTGGTAATGATAGTATCTTTTACCTGAACCGGTGGCTTAATTTTTCTCAGTAATGGGGAATAGTACCGAAACATGCCACTAAAAAACTCTACAGAGACAAAGAAAGATTGGCTTTCAAGAACATAGAGAAGGTAGAGTGGGTAGTTGGTTAGATCTAATATAGATCGTACATGGGCGATAGTTGGAGTCGGCGGCTCTCCTAGGGTTACTTCATCTGGGATCCCTGGGGAAGAGGATCAAGTTGGCCCTTGCGAACAACTTGATGTACTATCTCGCTTCAACCCTTCGAGAAAAATGTGGTAAAAGGAAAATCCATGCCATGGACCGACTCCATCATCTCCACCCCATAGGAACTGCGAGATCGCCCCAAGGATGCCAAAGGAATCTAGGGGCATAGACCGACCATATACCCACCTTGATTCAAGGAGTGGAACGCATTAGTTGTTCGCTCCAGTTGGACAGGAAGGGTCGGAGAAGGGAAATCATTATTAGGACCAAACAATTGGGTGGAAAAATGGGATAGCTCTCCGTTCCTGGTTCTCTTGTAGCTGGATAGTCAAGAAGTACAAGAATCCCTAAAATGGGATTGAAACTTCGCACCTTTTTGGAAGAGTTGCTGTTTGGAGAGCACCAGTACGATGAAAGTTGTGAGCTATGTTCGGGGGGGAGTTATTGTCTATCGTTAGCCTCTATGGTAGAATCAGTCAGGGAGGCCTAAGAGACAATGGTTTACCTTGTGGCGGATGTCAGTAGTTCGAGTCTGCTTATCTCCAACCCATGATCCTAGCCAATACAATGGTATATGATACCATGAAATTATTCAGATCCGACATTTTTATTTATGATTTCTCATTCATGGACGTTGATAATATTTTTCCATTTAGTAGCACCTTAGGATGGCATAGCCTTAAATTTCGAGGTTCAAACGAGGAAGGGCTTACGGTGGATACCTAGGCACCCAGAGACAAGGAAGGGCATGGTAAGCGACAAAATTCTTCAGGGAGTTGAAAATGAGCATAAATCCGGAGATTCTCGAATAGGTTAACCCTTTTAACTGATGTTGAATCCATGGGAAGGCAAGATACAACCTGGCGAACTAAAACATCTTAGTAGCCAGAGGAATAGAAAGCAAAAGTGATTCCCGTAGTAGTGGCAAGCGAAATGGGAGCAGCCTAAACCGTGAAAATTGGGTTGTGGGAGAGCCCAATATAAGCTCTATGCTGCTAGGCGAAGCGGTTGAGTCCTGCACCCTAGATGTTGAGAGTCTAGTAGCCGAAAGCATCATTGGCTTACACTCTAACCCGAGTAGCATGGGGCATGTGGAATCCTGTGTGAATTAGCAAGGACCACCTTGCAAGGCTAAATACTCTTGGCTGACCTATAGCAAAGTAGTACCATGAGGGAAAGGTGAAAAGAACCCCCATCGGGGAGTGAAATAGAAAATGAAACTATAAGCTCCCAAGAAGTGGGAGGAAAATTATATCTCTAACCGCGTGCCTATTGAAGAATGAGCTGACGACTTATAGGCAGTGGCTTGGTTAAGGGAACCCATCGGAGCCGTAGCGAGAGCGAGTCTTCATGGGGCAATTTTCACTGCTTATGGACCCGAACCTGGGTGATCTATCCATGACCAGGATGAAGCTTGGGTGAAACTAATTGGAGGTCCAAACCGACTGATGTTGAAAAATCAGCAGATGAGTTATGGTTAGGGGTGAAATTCCACTCGAACCCAGAGCTAGCTAGTTCTCCCTGAAATGCGTTGAGGCACAGTAGTTGACTGGACCATCTAGGGGTAAAGCACTATTTCAGTACAGGCTGCGAGAGTGGTACCAAATCGAGGCAAACTCTGAATACTATATTTCCCCAATAAAAGGGGTAAGGGTCAAACAGTGAGACAATGGGGGATAAGCTTCATCGTCGAGAAGGGAACAAACCAGATCACCAGTTAAGGCCCCTAAATGACCGTTCAGTGATAAAGGAAGTACGAGTGCAAAGACAACCATGAGGTTTGCCTAGAAGCAGCCAACCTTGAAAGAGTGCGTAATAGCTCACTGATCGAGCGCTCTTGCACTGAAGATGAACGTGACTAAGCGATATGCCGAAGCTGTGGGATGTCAAAATACATCGGTGTGGGAGCATTTAGCCTCAGAGGGAAGCACCGGTGCGAGCAAGTGTGGATGAAGCAAAAGCGAGAATGTCGGCTTGAGTAACACAAACATTGGTGATAATCTAATGCCCCGAAAACCTAAGGGTTCCTCCGCAAGGTTCATCCACGGAGGGTGAGTCAGGGCCTAAGATCAGGCCGAAAGGCGTAGTCGATGGACAACAGGTGAATATTCTTGTACTACCCCTTATTGGTCCCAAGGGATGGAGGAGGCTAGGTTAGCCGATAGATGGTTATCGGTTCAAGGACGCAAGGTGACCCTTTCAGGGTAAGAAGGGGTAGAGAAAATTCCTCGAGCCAATGTTCGAGTACCAAGTGCTACAACGCTAAAGTAACCCATGCCATACTCCCAGGAAAAGCTTGAACGACCTTCAACAAATGGGTACCTGTACCTGAAACCGACACAGGTAGGTAGGTAGAGAATACCTAGGGGTGTGAGACAACTCTCTCTAAGGAACTCGGCAAAATAGCCCTGTAACTTCGGGAGAAGGGGTGCCTCCTCAGGAGGTCGTAGTGACCAGGCCCGGGCGACTGTTTAACAAAAACACAGGTCTCCGCAAAGTTGTAAGACCATGTATGGGGGATGATGTCTGCCCAGTGCTGGAAGGTTAAGGAATTTGGTGACCTGATGATGGGGAAGCCAGCGACCGAAGCCCCGGTGAATGACGGATGTAACTATAACGGTCCTAAGGTAGCGAAATTTCTTGTCGGGTAAGTTCCGACCCGCACGAAAGGCGTAATGATCTGGGCACTGTCTCAGAGAGAGACTCGATGAAATAGACATGTCTATGAAGATGCGGACTACCTGCACCTAGACAGAAAGACCCTATGAAGCTTTACTGTTCCCTAGGATAGTCTTTGGGTTCTTCTTACACAGCTTAGGTGGAGGGCGAAGAAGGCCCCCTTTCGGGGGAGCCTAAGCCACCAGTGAGATACCACTCTGGAAGAGCTAGAATTCTAACCTTGCCTAAAGAACTACGAGACAAGGGACAGTCTTAGGTAGACATTTTCTATGTGGTGTAGGCCTCCCAAAAGGTAACAGAGGCATGCAAAGGTTTCCTTGAGCCAAACGGAAATCGGCCCCCGAGTGCAAAGGCAGAAGGGAGCTTGACTGCAAGACCCACCCGTCGAGCAGGGACGAAAGTCAGCCTTAGTGATCCGAGCGTGCCGAGTGGAAGGGCCGTCACTCAATAGATAAAAGTTACTTTAGGGATAATAGGCTGATCTTTCCCAAGAGTTCACATCGACGAGAAGGTTTGGCACCTCGATGTTAGCTCTTCACCACCTGGGGTGGTAGTACATTCCAAGGGTTGGGTTGTTCGCCCATTAAAGCGGTACATGAGCTAGGTTAAGAACGTCGTGAGACGGCTCGATCCATATCCGGTGCGGGCATTAGAGCATTGAGAGGAACTTTCCATAGTACGAGAGGACCGAGAAGGACACCTTTGGTGTACCAGTTATCGTGTCCACGATAGACGCTGTTAGCCACCCATAATATTTTGTTATACCAAAAGGTGTCTAAAAACTTTTGGGAGCCTCCAAGGAACAAATTTCATCTCTAAAATTGTTGGCTCTTGAAGTCTCTATAAGGCCTCCTGCTTTCCTTCCCTCTGTCCAAAATCCTTCATTGCTTTTTCACATCTCAAAGGCTTCTGAAATCCCATAAAAATCCACAGTCATATACTGCTGCAAAGGACCCCTTTTTCCCCTCTTTTCCCCTTAAGCTAACCTTCTTTTATTTTCCTCCATCTCCCATGAAAGCCTCTAAATTTCATGATTCTCCTTTTTCCCCTCATTAAAACCCATTTCATAAGGTCTAAGACCCCTTCTTGACCTTATCGGAAGCCTTCATTTCCCTTTGAAAACCATTAAAAAACCATAGAAACGCACATTTTCTATGCGTTGGTCTTAAGCCCCTCAGGCTAAGCCCCCTACCTCTTTTCCTCCATGCGCCCGAGCGCTGGAACCAAACGCTGTAACCATTGGGCGCTTATCCATTTTTCTCCACCCGAAGCACAAAAAAACCTTTGAAAATCATGAAAATCGGGTTTTAATTAAATTCCAAAGTTTTCCGCCCGTGAAATTTATGGAATGATCTCAACCGTCGATCTGCTCCTCAGATCGGATGGCGCGGAGCGCAACTTACCTTGTGGACCCCGCCATTCCCCGCGCTGTTTTCCGAAACCACGATTTATTCTGCACCACTCTTCGGGCAAACGCTGTTTTGGCCCGAGGACCAGCGATTCCACACACCTCTTGATGCGTGTCCTCCGCCTTGTTTCAAAACCGCCGCATAAAGTCAGTCCCCCGCGTGTTATCCATCAGACCATGACCGCCCAGCGGAATCGATGATAGCCGTCTGATCTGGGCCTGCTGATCCAACGGTTGATGATCGCCCAAGATGCCCGGCCTTTAACCAAAGCGCTCGCTCGATAACCAAGCCGTCGCGCGGTGGGAAATCAATCTCCCTCGTCAATCTCTTCAGATCGACGGTCCCCATTCAATTTCTTGATTCCATTCCCTAGTCAACTATTCTCCGCCGCTGAATTTCCCGATCGCTCCCGACCGTCAATCATAGCGCAATCGACAACTCAGATTGCCCCGCTCCTCCGCACACCCTCTGATGCAGATCTACCCATATAAATGCAGGATTTCCTCATTTTGTTTTTTTTGTTCAGGTTTAAGGTTTTTCCTATTTTAATGGAGAGATTTTGTGGGACGAGGATGACGATCCTCTGCCTTTCGAGTACCTTAGGGAAATTATCCACAGGGTGCAGTACTTTATTGTCAATGAGGTTTCATGAGACTTTCCTGCTATACGCCCCTGTTAAACCTGGAAAACAACCAAGAAATCGCAGAGAAAGAGTATTAGTCGCAGGAAAGGATCCGAGCAGAGATTTGAAAGACAGATGAGTGGGGATTACGGTTAAGGCAGTTATCAAAAGCCTAATCCCCGATTCAAAACACAGTTTAAACGGTAAATCTAAAAGTGTTTTTCAGACAGAATCCCTCCACTGCCATATCTGAGGCAAATTGATTCCTCAACCATCGCAGTGCCACCTATTGTCCCAAAACACTCAATCAGAGGCTGAATTTATTGAACAAGATCAGATTTTTGCCTCGAAACAGCCAAAGAAGTTACTTCTGCCTCAGATTTAATGACAGAATGTTCGCAGAGTAACCCTAATAAGTACACAGAGCCTCAAGTGTCAAATAAAGCTCCCATCGAGCTAAATTCATGAGGGTAAATCATTTAATACAGTGGAACACCTGTATAGTTCTTCGTTGAGCCCCTCGAAGGCTAAGAAGACATTAATATCTGTATTAATTGGTTTTTGAGATCTTTTCATTAGGTCTCACCTCCTCATTCTTCTATAAATACTTCAGTAGAAGATGAGTGAGGGGTTGGTTAGTTGCTAATGTAATTGTTGAAGCAGTGTTATGTAATTGAGCTGGAAGCTTCCGTTTGTAAATAGTGGTTTCACTGGCTCTTGGAGCTCTGCTTGTAGCAGATAAGTTAGGTTGTGAAAGAAAGATGCATTAAAACATTGAACTTGAAGATTGTAACTGGTTTGGAGCATCAATACAAGCTGATTTATGGGATCCTGGTCTATGTTGATGGTGATGTTATTCTCATTGTAAACTTGTTATTTTATCTTCTGTTTTCATTTTTTTTCATCTTCTACTGTAAAGGACAGTTTAAATAGGGTTAGGACCTGCTGTATACCAGTAACCTTCTCTGGCTGAGAAAATATTTCTTTAAATGTTTTCTTTCCACTGTGTTATTTGAAAATGATTTAATTCAGTTTAAGCATAAGAATGCTGGCGTTCCCTTGTCTTATTGCCTTAGTTGGATATTATTTTTGAATGTTATTTTTAGTATATGTTGTGTGAAGATAAACTGAAGGAAGATATGGTTAGCCCTGGTCCCAGACTTGTCTGCACAACTGTCTGATTGTTTCCCTTAGAATGTGTTAAAAGCTGACTAGTTTCAAAGTACTTATCAGATCTTAGGCCATTCTGTATTATCTATGTGATTGTCTTGAAAGTAACTAAGTAAAGAAGAGTTAGGAGAGGATTTGTGGTGAGCCCGGCCCGCTAGTTTCTACTCCAAAGGCTGCCTTCAAGTTTCCCTTAGTTGTTTACATGTTTTCTATTAGAAGTGTATCAAAGGCTGGCTAGTTTCAAAGTACTTACCAGATCCTAGTTTGCTTCTATGTTTTCCTCAAGTATCCGGTCAAAGGTTGGCTAGTTTCAAAGTACTTACCAGATCCTGGGCTGCTCTTTTTTCTACATCTGTCATTTTCCTTTCTTATTGTATCATTCCATTCCATAAATCAAACTTTAAAGAGATCCTTAGGCATAGATGACTTGCCCCATAGACCACTCTCGGACCTGATTGTTTCAATTAAATCCTCTTATGACTCCATAGCCCAATGGACTGAAAACCTGCCATCATCTTTCTTCTTGATCAAAGCTTACTCTTTTTGCTTGCAACTTCTCACTTTTGAACCTATTTGCATATAGATCTTTCCGCCTCAGACAGCAACTATGTTCAACCATCCAAAAAACCAAACAAACCCTTGGTCTTCATAACTAGCCTAATATCATTACCCTAAACTTCAAAGACAAATCCATCTTTGTACACATTGGAGAGATCCCTCTCCGGATTCAGGAGGGCTAGATCCTAGAATCCCAAAGTTGGTTGAAATGATGTTAACTCTGTGATCGGACTTTTGCCAATCTTGCTTATTACAGAGACCTAACATTTCTGGCGACTCCACTGGGGAAACTACAACCCCAAAACTTCATAAGACCTTGTGAGTAAAAATCAGCCTTTTCAAGCACTACCAAGAAATGGTAATCATGATGAAACTTGTTTGAATCAGTGACAAACTAGGTGAACCCTAGGATTCTTATAAACTTTATCTAACCTTGGAAAATCAGCTAGCTTTGCCATAAGAATAGACTGTCTTTATCTCACAACCGTAGCTAAGTTTTGAAGCAAAGGTAGCTTATTCTTAGAAACCACAAATAAAAACAATTCAGAAAATACCAAAAAGAATTTCAGATTGGTAGTAAAACACTTGCTCTTACATTTCACTTACCATTGGATGTGTTTTACTTCATACTCTTAGATAGAGTCTGGAAAGGGCCAGGTAGCCTCCAGATCTCATCCTCTTTTAGAGGTGACATATCTGGTGAATTCCCTCCCAGTCAATCTCTGGTTAGAGTTTGTTGTGTTTCAGGATACCCTTGAAAAAGGATGTTTCACAAGCACTGTGGTGGACAGTGTATCTCTTTGAAAACACTCTGAACTTTCCACCTGGCGACTCCACAATCCTGAACAAACCTTAAGACTCCACTGGGAAGAACCCTTATCATTATAATATCCTTCAAACTCAGGTAGAGGGCTGTAGGATTAAAATTGTGAAAACAGATCAGTTGACCTTTCAAAGACTGTCATACCTAGTTGAGTTTTTATTGTTTATTTGGGTCTAAAAACATAGCATAGTGGCTCCTAGAAAGATTCACACTAGAGCCCATCCCGACCCTGATCCACCTGAGATAGTTGATAACCCAGAAAGAATCCTTAGGAAGTCTCCTAAGATAGAATCTTCAACTGTTTTCAGATCATCCCTAAGAGCTAATTCAGTCCCTAAAAATCTTTCATCTCTGCAACAACCACAAGCTGACGTATTAAATCCATTTAGAACTAGGTCTCTTGATGATTTAGATCAGTTAAATTCTTAGTCTTCACATTCATCTCCGGAAACAAGTGAACACCTTGGGAATATAGAAACAACACCTCTTGAATTACATTTTATTTATAATCTAGGTGTCCCTCATCCAAGGTCAGCTCAGAAATCTACTGCAGTCCCATCCACTTATTTTCATCCTTCATCCCTCACTCAAACCACTTCACTTCATCCCACACCCCCTCTTGTCAATCCACCTCCACCAAATATCATGGCAGCATGGTATGCTCCCTTAGTCCTTCCTGTACCATTAGTCAATCTTCCACAGGACTATCAGTCCAAAATTCCATTATATGATGCTAGCAATGCTACAACAGCATCACAACATGTGGATAAGATGAATGACTACTTTGAAATAAATGAAATTGATGATGATTCTGTCAAACTTAGACTATTTGCTCAAAGTCTGGGGGGAGAAGCAAGAAAATGGTTTAAAGGCTTAGCCCCCCATAGTATTAATGATCTTCCAGGTTTCCATCAAACATTCTTAAACAAATGGGAAGTGAGGAATAATCCTCTCCAAGTTCTTGCTGACTATAACAATCTCCATAGGAACCCTGGGGAAAGCATACAGGCTTATTGTACCAGATTTAACAGTGTGTATAATGCGCTTTCCCCAGAATTAAAACCTCCACAAGGTTCAGCTTTAAACAAATTTCCTGAAGGGTTTGATGCTGATATGACCTATTCGTTAAGAGAGAGACATTTTGCAACCCTTGAAGATATTCAAAGAGGTGCTCTCTCTGTGGAGAAAAGAGAAAGGATGAAGAAAGACAAGAGAGTATCATTTGGGGAGGAATCCATGCCTTCCACTTGAAACTCAAAGATGGAAAGAATGATGGAAGAGATGATGAAGAAAATGAGCATTCTAGAGAGAGCGCAAGCAAGTCTAAATCAAAACGCTCCTCAAAACAGAAACCAAAACCAGAATCAGAATGTTAGAAGAAACCAGCCTGCAAACAGACCAAGGGAAGATGATCAGCAGATCACTCCTCCCTTTCATCAAAACTATGTAAGTGAGGTTGAGGAAACGGATCAAATGACAGAGGGAGATGATATAAACTTATTTGGGGTAGATGATGATAACTTCGAGGTTCATCATGATAGAAAAGAGGGTATTTACACACCTTATGATGACAAAAGGGATGATAATGAAAATTGTTGTTAAAACATGGATAATGCCATGACAGAACCTTCAAAAGAATATGAACTCAGAAGTAGATCGAGTCAACAAACCCCCAACACCAAAACCTCTGACAAACCTTCCCAAAGCAGCACTACAACCAAGCCCAAGACAGTCAAACAAAAATAAAAAACAGTGGCTGATAATTCTGGTAAAGGTAAAGAGAAAGACACTCAAAATCTTGAAAAACGGAGTGCAAACATCAGTAGTACTAACACTTCAGCTAGTACTCCTTTTTCAACCGTTGTGTCAACTGTAGATAAATCATATCAGCAAGCTGTTGTCACTGATAAGTGGCAGTAAACAAGGCTGAAACCAGCGCCTTAAAGAATCAAATTCCTTTCAGTCTGGAATAGGAAATCTCAAAGATCAAAATTTCTGTTCCTTTGACTGAGTTAGCTGCCCAACATGTATATAGGTCCAAAATTTTGAAGGCTTTGAACATAGAAGAAAATGAGGATACACTCAATCTTAATGACGACCAGCCAGAGCTTATTTTTGGTCCAAAGATTGAAGGTAAATTTCAAGAGGGACCTGTCCCTCCCTTCTATGTAAGTTTGAACATTCATGACAAAATTATACACAATGCTATGCATGACTCAGGCACTTCCCATAATTTAATTCCAAAAGCTGTAATGGAAAGCCTGGGTCTTGAAATTACCAGACCTTACAAAGACCTGTACTCCTTTGACTCAAGCAGAGTTAAATGTCTAGGATTGATTAAAGACCTCTGTGTTAATTTAGCCCAAATTCCAGCCAAGTGTTTGGTCATGGATGTTGTTGTGGCTGATGTACCCCCAAAGTATGGAATGATTTTATCGAGATATTGGGGGGCTAAGTTACGAGGGACTATGCAGATGGACATGACCTATGCGACTATCCCTGTTTTCAATCAGACTAGAAAACTTTACAGGGAGTCTCATATGAAATACACAGTGACAAGTCAAGACAGACCTCAAAACTCCCCTCTGTATTCTATGAATACAGGCCTTGATTCTTTTATCATGTTTAATGATGAAACACTCCCTGAAAAATGGCTTTAACGGGATCATTGGCTGAAACAGAGGAAGAGGAACACGGCACTGAAGTGTCAAAACAATTTGCTACATTTCAAAATATTGGCAAACAAAGCACATGTCTTAAACTACAAATCATCAATCCATTAAACTTAAATCTTGACAGTCAAGAGAAAAATCCTCAACCCGATGTAAAACTTGAGGAGTCAAATCATACAAAGGACGTGCACCAAACTGATAAAACTGAAAATGATCCTCTCTGGACTATGTATTTTGATGGGTCATGCACTAGAAAAAATGCTGGTGCAGGTGTCTAGATTACTAACACTGATAGCAAGCACACAGAATGTATTTCTTGCAAATTAAACTTTCAGTGTTCAAACAACATAGCGGAATATGAATCCCTGCTATTAGGATTACAGTTGCTGAAAAAGTTAGGAGCCAAGAAAATAACTGCGTATGGGGATTCTGAGTTAATAATTAGGCAAGTCAATGGGGGGTATAATGAAAATCATCCCAGACTTAGGGCCCATCAAAATGATGTCATGGATCTTTTGAAAACATTTGAGGAATCCACACTGAGTTTTGTCCCGAGGAAAAGAAACCTTATAGCCCACAATTTAGCCTTTGCAGCTAGGACATGTTTAATGCCATATCAGATCGATGATTGTTCACCTCAAATAAAATTTAGACCAGTCGTGCCTGATAATAAAAAATATTGGCAGGTGTTTGACGGAGATAAACAAATAGAAGACTTCATGCAATTCAGAAATGAATTTGAACTTCATAGTTCAGATTCAGATTATGATACAGACTGCAGTGAAGAAAATTTTCTTGGTGAAGAAGAACCTTCTCCTGAGCTTGTCAATATTAACCTTCAGACTAGAAAACTTACAAATGAAACAGAATGGAGTGCAGAATTAGAAACAGAAGAATTAGAAACTCTGCATTCTAAAGATGAAAGTTTGCCAAGTGGTCTAACACCTTTAGAGGAGTTGTTCGATTTTAATGATGTGGCAAAGATACCAAAACTGGAACTTGTGGAGACTGAGGTGGAGAATGCAACATAGGCAGTGAGGAAAAACCGAAGATGGTTAAACTGTCTAAGACCTTACCAGCTCGCATTAAGCTCAAATATATAGATCTGTTTAAGGAATTTTCTGATGTTTTTGCATGGAGTTACGAAGATCTTAAATCCTATGACACTGAAATAATACAACACAAAATCCCTCTTAAAGAAAACCAAAAACCATTCAAAAAGAAGCTGCGCAGAATAAACCCTGTCCAAATGCCTTTGGTTAAGAAGGAAATCATGAAGATGTATGACGCTGGTATTATTGTCCCTATTAGATATTCTGAGTGGGTATCTAATCTGGTGTCTGTTAGGAAGAAGACTGGAGAAATCAGACTTTGTATATATTTTAGAGACTTAAACAAAGCTTCATTGAAAGACAACTACCCTTTACCCAAGATGGATCATATTTTACAAAGGGTGGTAGGGTCTAAAAGAATTTCTTTGCTTGATGGCTATTTAGGGTATAATCAGATCTTAGTTCACCCTGCTGATCAATTAAAGATGGCCTTTACTACACCATGGGGCACCTTCATGTATATGAAAATTCCTTTTGGTATAATGAATGCTGGGGCAACCTTTCAGAGAGCCATGGACATATCATTCTCGGAAGAACTGGGCTACTTCATCATTATATATCTTGATGATGTTACTATGTTTTCAAAGACAGATGAAGAACACTTAGAACATTTGAGAAAATTTTTCGAGAAGTGCAGAAAGTTTGGGATATCTTTAAACCCTAAGAAGACTCTATTTGGTCTCCAAGAAGGTAAGCTTCTTAGGCACATTATTTCAGAAGAGGGTATAAAGATAGATCCAAAGAGGATCGAGGCCATCTTGCAAATCTCTCATCCTCGAAACATAAAAGAGTTGCAGTCTTTCATTGGAAAGATAAACTTTTTGAGAAGGTTCATCCCTAACTTAGCTGAGCTCCTTAGGAATATCACAAATATGCTGAAGAAGGAACAAGGGGTGAAATGGACCTTAGAAGCAAAGACATCCTTTGAACTGGTAAAACAAGCATTAACTAAAACACCGGTTCTCATAAGCCCTGATTTTTCAAAATATTTTTATATCTTCTCGTTTGCATCAGAACATACTATTGCTGCTGTACTTTTACATAAAAATCCACAAGGACAAGAGCAGCCTATTGCATTCTTTAGCAAGGCATTGAGGGATGCCCCTTTGAAGTATAACATTATGGAAAAGCAAGCTTTTGCTTTGGTGAAAGCTTTAAAAGACTTTAGGGTATACATCCTTCACTCACACATTATTGCCTTTGTCCCAAACTCAGTTTTTAAAGACATTCTAACACAGGACCTAGATGGTAAGAGAGGTAAGTGGATTGCTATTATCCTTGAATATGATTTAGAGATAAAATGCACTAAACTCATCAAAGGCTAAGGTCTAGCTAGATTAATGGCTGAATCAAACTGTGAAGTTCTTGATATTAATATGATTAGTGCTTTGGATAGCCAAGAAGAATTCTCGACTCCCATTGTTGAAGACCATTTTATGAATTCTCCTCGGTATGCCGATATTGTCTATGTTTTGCTTAATTTAAATGCACCTCCTGGTTTATCAAAAACAAAGGCAAGGTTCTTAAAATTGAAGGCTGTAAACTATTGCATTATTGATAAATGTCTTTATTGGAAAAATGCAAGTGGTATATTGCTTAAATGTTTGCTTGAGTTTGATGCAGAAAGGGTTAAGCAGGAACTCCACGAAGGAGAGTGTGGAGGTCATTTATACTGGAAGGCAACAGCCAACAAAATTTTGAGGGCTGGCTTCTATTGGCCTACTCTTTTTCCGGATATACATAAGATGATTGTTGCCTATCATAAATGCCAATTATTTGAGGGCAAAACAAAACTGCTACCCCTGCCTTTGCATCCAATCACTATTGAAGCTCCGTTTCAACAGTGGGGACTTGATTTCATAGGAGAAATTCACCCCCCATCTTCTGCCCAGCATAGGTGGATTCTCACCGCCACAGACTATTTCACTAAGTGGATAGAAGCCATCCCTTGTAGGCAGGCCAATGATTCAGTGATCATAAAATTTATGGAGACTAACATTCTCTCCAGATTTGGCTGTCCTACCAAGATCATCACAGATAATGCAGTAGCATTTGGATCAAAGAAAATGGTTGACTTCTGTCATAGATATCAGATAACATTGGGACATTCCACAACCTATTATCCTCAGGGTAATGGACTTGCTGAATCTTCCAACAAAATCTTAGTGAATATAATCAAGAAACTGTTGGAGGACAATAAAAAGTCTTGGCACACAAAGTTGATCCATGCACTTTGGGCTGACAGATTAACTTTGAAGAAATCCATTGTTATGTCACCCTTCTAGCTGGTGTATGGTACTGATGCAATTTTTCCAAACAGCCTAGGTGTACCAGTGATGAAGTTCATTCAAGAGTTGAAAATTGAATAAAATGACATGACGAGAAGAATAAATCAGACCATTCATCTTTAGCAAATCAGGGAAGAAGTGTATAACAAAGCATTACAGAAACAAGACAATATCAAGAATAGATTTGATAGAAGAACAAAGGCTAGCAATTTCAATATTGGGGACAAAGTTTTAAAGTGGGACTCAAGAAGGGAAGAAAAGGGCAAGCATGGAAAATTTGAAAACCTATGGCTTGGCCCTTACTATGTTCATTCAGTTGCTGGTAATAATGATTTTTTCTTACGGGAGATGGATGGAACATAATTGTTTAGGGGTCCTGTCAATGGCAGGATGCTCAAGCATTACTTCTCTTGATCCATGTTATGTTTTAAAGCCTTTTTATCTTTTTTCAATTATGAATATTCCACCCACCATTGCATTCAAAGTTATGAAAAATCAAAAAATAAAAAGAAAAAGAAAAAATGAAAAGAGGGCAGGAATGAAAACAAGAAAGGCAAAGCCCCATGCCAATAAAAAGAGAGACAAATCTAAAAGTGTGCAAGCTCAAATGCCACTCCTCAAAAATACACTTCTAGTTAGTCAAACTGTTTAATCTTGACTAAGTAGCTTCAATTTTTCTGCTAATAGGATAGTGAATTCGATTTGCCAAACTGTTTAATATTGGCTTATCAGTAGACAGATTAGGTTAGAAATTGAAGGTTCAAACAAACTCAAAATCTGAACCAGAGATAAAGAGAGAATAGCTCAAACAAATTCAAAAACAGAGCTGTAAAAAGAGAAGGCAATGCTTCAAGATTTTCAGATCTTAAGCCTTCCATTTTGTTTTTATTTTTCTGCAAATAATAATCTATGTGTAGCTTGTTTTTATGCCATAGATCACAGCAAGTCAAACAGCTTAATCTTGACTTAACTGTTTTTAAATTTCTGTTGTAGAAGTTAGATAATGAAAGTCTGTTGGACAGCTTAATCCCAACAGACATTGGACTAGGTAGAGAAGCATCTGAGCTCAACTGTTTAATCTGAGTTCAGGGAGAAATAAGGAGTAGCATTAGATTAGTTTTTTATGCTTTCAAAAGAATAAAATGATGTGAATGGAGTTTTCCAATCCAAGTGCACTCTAGTGAAGAAGAAAAAATGTTAGATCAGTAGGATTGGGTAGGTAGAAAGTTGTATTGATGAAGTCCATTTATCTTTCATTACTGACCTTATTTTTTAGAGGCAGAGCAAGATCTTCCCGCAAAAGAAGAGTAGTCCAATGGATAAGGCACAGGCCTATCTCCCAGAGAAATCAAGTCTGAATTCTTGTTTCTTTCGAGAAGGCACCATCCCCAAGTGGAGCCACTGTTAGCCACCCATAATATTTTGTTATACCAAAAGGTGGCTAAAAACTTTTGGGAGCCTCCAAGGAACAAATTTCATCTCTAAAATTGTTGGCTCTTGAATTCTCTATAAGGCCTCCTACTTTCCTTCCCTCTGTCCAAAATCCTTCATTGCTTTTTCACATCTCAAAGGCTTCTGAAATCCCATAAAAATCCACAGTCATATACTGCTGCAAAGGACCCCTTTTCCCCATTTTTTCCCCTTAAGATAACCTTCTTTTCTTTTCCTCCATCTCCCATGAAAGCCTCTAAATTTCATGATTCTCCCTTTTCCCCTCATTAAAACCCATTTCATAAGGTCTAAGACCCCTTCTTGACCTTATCGGAAGCCTTCATTTTCCTTTGAAAACCATTAAAAAACCATAGAAACACACATTTTCTATGTGTTGGTCTTAAGCCCCTCAGGCTAAGCCCCCTACCTCTTTTCCTCCATGCGCCCGAGCGCCGGAACCAAACGCTGTAACCATTGGGCGCTTATCCATTTTTCTCCACCCGAAGCACCAAAAAACCTTTGAAAATCATGAAAATCGGTTTTTAATTAAATTCCAAAGTTTTCCGCTCATGAAATTTATGGAATGATCTCAACTGTCGATCTGCTCCTCAGATCGGACGGTGCGGAGCGCAACTTACCTTGTGGACCCCGCCATTCCCCGCGCTGTTTTTCGAAACCAAGGTTTATTCCACACCACTCTTTTGGCAAAGGCTGTTTTGGCCCGAGGCCCAGCGATTCCAAACACCTCTTGACACGTGTCCTCCGCCCTATTTCAAAACCGCCACATAAAGTCAGTCCCCCGCGCGTTATCCGTCAGACCATGACTGCCCAGCGGAATCGATGATAGCTGTCCGATCTGGGCCCGCTGATCCAATGGTTGATGATCGCCCAAGATGCCCGGCCTTTAACCAAAGCACCCGCTCGATAACCAAGCCGTCGCGCGGTGGGAAATCAATCTCCCCCGTCGATCTCTGCAGATCGACGATCCCCATTCAATTTCCCGAATCCATTCCCTAGTCAACTATTCTCCGCCGCTGACTTTCCCGATCGCTCCCGACCATCGATCATAGCGCAATTGATGGCTCAGATTGCCCCGCTCCTCCGCACACCCTCCGATGTAGATCTACCCATATAAATGCAGGATTTCCTCATTTTTTTTGTTTTTTGCAGGTTTAAGGTTTTTCCGATTTTAATGGAGAAATTTCGTGGGACGAGGATGACAATCCTCTTCCTTTCGAGTACCTTAGGGAAATTATCCACAGGGTGCAATACTTTATTGTCAATGAGGTTTCATGATACTTTTCTGCTATACACCCTTTTTAAATCTAGAAAACAACCAAGAAATCGCAGAGAAAGAGTATCAGTCGCAGGAAAGGATCTGAGCAGAGATTTGAAAGACAGATGAGTGGGGATTACGGCTAAGGCAGTTATCAAAAGCCTAATCCCCGACTCAAAACACAATTTAAAAGGTAAATCTAAAAGTATTTTTCAGACAGAATGCCTCCACCGCCATATCTGAGGCAAATTGATTCCTCAACCATCGCAGTGCCACCTATTGTCCCAAAACGCTCAATCAGAGGCTGAATTTATTGAACAAGATCAGATTTTTTCCTCGAAACAGCCAAAGAAGTTACTTCTGCCTCAAATTTAATGACAGAATGTTCGCAGAGTAACCCTAATAAGTACACAGAGCCTCAAGTGTCAAATAAATCTCCCACCAAGCTAAATTCATTAGGGTAAATCATTTAATACATTGGAACACCTGTATAGTTCTTCGTTGAGCCCCTCGAAGGCTAAGAAGACATTAATATCTGTATTAATTGGTTTTTGAGATCTTTTCATCAGGTCTCACCTCCTCATTCTTCTATAAATACTTCAGTAGAAGATGAGTGAGGGGTTGGTTGGTTGCTAATTTAATTGTTGAAGCAGTGTTATGTAATTGAGCTGGAAGCTTCCGTTTGTAAATAGTGGTTTCACTGGCTCTTGGAGCTCTGCTTGTAGCAGATAAGTTAGGTTGTGAAAGAAAGATGAATTAAAACATTGAACTTGAAGATTGTAACTGGTTTGGAGCATCAATACAAGCTGATTTATGGGATCCTGGTCTATGTTGATGGTGATGTTATTCTCATTGTAAACTTGTTATTTTATTTTATGTTTTCATTTTGTTTCATCTTCTACTGTAAAGGATAGTTTAAACAGGGTTAGGACCTGCTGTATACCAGTAACCTTCTCTGGCTGAGAAATCTTTATTTAAATGTTTTCTTTCCACTGTGTTATTTGAAAATGATTTAATACAGTTTAGGCATAAGAATGCTGGTGTTCCCTCGTCTTATCGCCTTAGTTGGATATTGTTTTTTAATGTTATTTTCAGTATATGTTGTGTGAAGATAAACTGAAGGAAGATATGGTTAGCCTTGGTCCCAGACTTGTCTGCACAACTGTCTGATTGTTTCCCTTAGAATGTGTTAAAAGCTAACTAGTTTCAAAGTACTTATCAGATCTTAGGCCATTCTGTGTTATCTATGTGATTGTCTTGAAAGTAACTAAGTAAAGAAGAGCTAGGAGAGGATTTGTGGTGAGCCCGGCCCGCTAGTTTCTACTCCAAAGGTTGCCTTCAAGTTTCCCTTAGTTTTTTACATGTTTTCTATTGGAAGTGTATCAAAGGTTGGCTAGTTTCAAAGTACTTACCAGATCCTAGTTTGCTTCTATGTTTTCCTCAAGTGTCTGGTCAAAGGCTGGCTAGTTTCAAAGTACTTACCAGATCCTGGGCTGCTCTTTGTTCTACATCTATTTTTCCCTTCTTATTGTGCCATTCCATTCCATAAATCAAACTCTAAAGAGATCCTTAGACATAGATGAATTTCCCCATGGACCACTCTTGCCTCTTGCTGTTCCAATTAAATCCTATTATGACTCCATAGCCCAATGGACTGAAAACCTGCCATCATCTTTCTTCTTGATCAAAGCTTACTCTTTTTGCTTGCAACTTCTCACCTCTGAACCTATTTGCATATAGATCTTTCCGCCTCAGACAACAAATCATGCACAACCATCCAAAAACAAAACAAAACCCTTGGACTTCATAACTAGCCTAATATCATTACCTTAAGCTTTCAAAGACAAATCCATCTTTGTACACATTGGAGAGATCCCTCTCCGGATTCAGGAGGGCTAGATCCTAGAATCCCAAAGTTGGTTCAAATGATGTTAACTCTGTGATCAGACTTTTGCCAATATTTCTTATTACAGAGACCTAACAGACGCTAGGTAGCCAAGTGCAGAGAAGATAACTACTGAAATCATATAGGTAGAAATCCCACCCCAAGATGAGTGCTCTCCTATTCTTACTTCCCTGAAAGCCCCTAGTCATGAACATGGCTAGGACAACGACGGGTTCTCTGTCCTTGCAGGGGATGGAGCAACAGAAGTATTGAGAATCCAAGATAAGGTCACGGTGAGATGATTCGTTTATCATTACGATAGGTGTCAAGTGGAAGTGCAGTGATGTATGCAGCTAAGGCATCCTAACAGACCGAGAGATTTGAACCTTATTCCTACATGACCCGATCGATATGATCAGGTACTAGTCATCTATTCTTTTCTTTGTTCAATTGTTTGACAACATGAAACTATGAAACCAAAAGCTCTGCCCTCCCTCTCCTTCTGATAGAAGGGTAGAGGAGGGTTCTCTACCTAGAAGGGACACCCCTTCGGTGTCATTTTAATAATTGGGGCCACACAATCATTAGCCAATATTCTATTCTCACATTTATGCCCTTCCTCGTTCATGGTTTGAAATTCTGGTGTCCCAGGCATAGAGGAACGACACCAACCCATCCTGAACTTGGTGGTTAAACTCTACTGCGGTGATGCCAGGCCAAGCAGGTCAAAAAAAAAAGAGGAAAAGAAATAACTATTTTGAACGAAATGAGCAATACGATTGACTGTATTTTTCTTTATCCAACTGAATAATTGCAATATTCATTATATTGCCGATACAATCCGTACATACTATGGTATACACCTTTACTCCACCATTCATTTTGTTACACATGAACTCTTCCATCTGGGAGAGATGGCTGAGCAGACGAAAGTGGTGGATTTCTAATCCGTAGTACGGATCATCCGTACCGAGGGTTCGAATCCCTCTCTCTCCATTTGTACACTATTGATCCTGAAAACGAATAACCCCGAATCTTTCTACGAAACGGAAAAGACCCATTAACCTGGAGACTTTTTTCACTATTCTTTACGTCCAGGATTATGTCCTAGATCATTTGATAGAAATCCAAAGATAAAAAGAGAAATGAAAAATACCACTACTGCATAAACGAAGAACTTAAGAGTAAGAATTACGTAATCTTCGGAATCCTTATTATAAGTACAACATAATAGATCATCAATATTTGTACTGTATATGGATACTTGAATACCAAACAATAGTATGATTATTACAAATCACGAAATTATTTCTTCGAATCACGCGTGAAAATAAATTTGAAAGAAGAGGAGAAATTTTCTCTTTGTTTTCCAAATGGTCCTTTTTCCCTCTTATTTTTTGAATCAACTAGATATTTATCGAATATTTATGAAAATATGTCATTAGTATCGATCGTATCAATATGTGACCCAATAGCCCAATCCGAAGTGAGCGGTGGGATAGGAAGGAATTGATGAAGGTTAATGGAAAAGTTTTTATCCAGGAGTAGATAAGGTATCTGAATCTGGTATCGTTGGGTGGAACAAGGATATAACTTTTGTCACAAAAAAATGGAAAGAGTTATACAAAAATTAGATCAATGATAGCGATCCAAAAACTTGAAAAAGAAAAAAAAAGGATACTTTTTATCGAAAACTTACAGCAGCTTGCCAAACAAAGGCTAAGAGAAAAGAGAGATAAGGAATAATTGGCATTACATCGACAATTGGATCAAAAATTTCATAAGCCTCAGGTAATTTTCCAAAAAAGGGATTATTTGAATGAATAAAGGCATCATCTAGACAAATATTGAACATAACTAGAATTTTTCTTCTCCAATAAAAATTAGGGGGGGGGTAAAGCCAGAAAATTCTTTGATTGATCGAATCGATCGAAGCTCTTCGGTAATTTTGACTGGACTTGGGTTTGGAAGGGATGATTCTTTCATACATACAATATTTTACCCAATCTAATAGAAAATGATCAATGAATGAATATTCTTGTCCCTTTTTCTTTTTTTCCTATTATGTCCAATTCCATCAATAACCTATTTTGTTGAAATATCCACAAAAAGTTTTTGCCCAATTGGGATCTGATCTAATTAATCTTGGATCCTAATTGGTTGAAAAAAAAATTGATATAAGTATTCATTAGCATATGAATAGGGAAATAGGATGGGAATGGGGCGTGGCCAAGCGGTAAGGCAGCAAGTTTTGATCCTGTTATTCGGAGGTTTGAATCCTTCCGTCCCAGCTTATTTCATTGGTTCCTATTTTCCCTTCCCTCACTCTTCCCTTTCTTCTTTCGTAAAGGGTAAATCTAATGGAATTTTTCTTTTTCTTTTCTCATAATTTCACCATACTTAACTTATCAGAAGGGAATGTTATTACAATAGGGAAGAGATAAAGGGATATCTTTGTGGTGCAAGATGGGAATACGGATCAATTTGAGATAAGGTTCAATTTATGAAATTAGCCCATTAGATGTATGTTGGTCCTGCTCATATTGGAACTCTACGAGTAGCTAGTTCATTCAAAAATGTCCATGCCATTATGCATGCTCTTCTAGGAGATGATTATTTTAATGTAATGCATTCTATGTTAGAACGGGAAAGAAATTTTACTCCTGCAATTGCTAGTATAGTAGACCGTCACGTACTAGCACATGGATCTCGAAAAAGAGTTGTGGATAATATTCTTCGAAAAGATAAGGAGGAAAGTCCCGATCTTATCATATTAACACCTACGTGTACCTCTAGTATCTTGCAAGAGGATTTAAAAAACTTTTTGGATAGAGCATCCATAATCTCCGATTGCAACGTCATTTTTGCGGATGTGGATCATTATCAAGTGTTACACCATTTTTTGGTCATATAACCTATTATCATTAGATGGACCCAAGTACACCATGTAAGACCAATTTTACCCTAAGTAAAATTGCCTTCACTATGTTAAACAACTTAATAAACCACATTTATTAGGTTGTTTATGGTCCAAACAGGAAACCCCAAAAGGAAATATTAAACAAACCTATATTTGTTTGATTTTCCTCATGGAATAATTAATTAAACCATAATTTAATTATTATTTCCAGTCATGTTTAACCCAAAATCAAAGAAATTAATTAGATAAACCTTTATTTATCTTATTATTTTCTAGGAATAATTATTTAAACCTTATTTAGATAATATTCCTTGTTAAATATGACCAAATCACCCACAAATAATTAAATAAATCATTATTTATTTAATTATCTTTCAACCACTTCCTTAAATAATTAAATAAATAATTATTTATTTGATTATCTTCTAACCACTTCCTTAAAAAGATAAATAAATCATTTATTTATTTATTTTTGACTAATCAAAGGATTTGACCCAAGTCAAATACCTTTTCCCTCCAACAAATATAATAAAATATTCCATAAAAGGTGGATCTAGATTTGGTTAACATTATTTTAATCATGCACCAAGATCTAGAATGACCAAATATTTTGTTATAAATAGGAGGGTTTTTCCTACCATTCTTCACCTTTTGTTGCCTATTAGATCACTCTGGATCTATACACTTGGTCACATTTTTCCATCATTTGTTGTGTGAGCTCCCATTGAGCTCTATTCTTTGCATTGGGTTTTCTACACCAACAAGAGAGAGAAATCTTAGATCTGAAGTGCTGAGGACTTCCAAGAACCCATCCCACTGAGGAGAATTGGATATGCCTTCTTGTTTTCCTCTCAGGTGCCCAATTAATATAAAAATTCTTTCAAAAATTGTTCTTTTCTTGTCTATTGGTATATGGAGCAAACCCTTGTTTTTACTGCTTAATGTCTTTCCATGCATAGATCTGGTGTTTTGCAGCTCTTTTCTTGTCTAACTAACCGCAGATCTGAAGATATTGGTAGCCACTTTTGTTGTTAGGGCTATTAGTTATGCGTAGCTAAAGTGGTCCTTTTTTGTACACTTCGACAAAGGATTCATACTAACAAATGGCGACTCCACACGGGTTTTAAATTACGACCGCTGTCGTTTTTCATATCCCTGCATATCCAGCTACTTCAGACCCTAGGGTTTCTTTTCAGCTATTTATTTTTCCTATTTTTATGTTGTTTTTCTCACATAAAACCCTAAAACATTAAAATTTTTAACTTCCGTGTGTTTCTGGCCCTATTGCGCAGGTAAGCGACATCAGCCGCAACTGAGACGACAACTTTTCCAAAAATCTGCCGCCGAGACAACCGGAATGGGAGGTCACACTTTTCAGCCCAAAAACTGCGACCTGGACCTCCAGGTCACACTTTTCAGCCTCTTTTCTGCGAACTGCACTGAAAACAGGTCAGAACCTGTGACCTGCCAATTTTTCAGTGGTTTTTCTGCAATTTTTCTGGGTTTTGCTGAAGCTTCTATCAGGGTTTTCCAGCCTCTGTCTCAGCCCGATTTGACCTAGTTCTGATCTATTTTTACTCATCTAAGTGGGAACCTAGCCCCCTAGGGCTTCAGTACCCTCCACTTTTTGTGGAAGATTTTTAGCTGTTTCAGCCGTCTGTTTTTCAGAGTTTCAGCCTTCCCTTTTTCAGATCTGAAACCTCCTCCTCAGATCCCTTTAAATCAGCCTCTCTTCCTTTCAAATCACCTCTTGTCATTTTGTTTGGACCTCTCTTTAGGACCTCCTCCCTCTCCTTTCCGGTTTTTGTTGATTTCCTCCCTTTTTCCAGCCACCTTGCCTCTGTCTCTTGGCTGTGATCTGCACCTCTTTTCAGCAGCTTTTATCCTATAGATCCCTGTCCCTTTTGACCTTAGATCTATTGGCCTCTTTTCCGTGTGTTTTGCCTAGATTTTTCCCTTTTTTAGATTAGTTTTGAGAGACCCGCCTTCTTGGGTTAGATAGATGCACAAGTAGCTGTTAATTTTCTGTTATTTCAGCATTATATACTGTTCTCTGCAGATTTATTTTCAGTTACGCAGCACACTTTTTTCTTGCTCTCAAAATGGAAAGGGTTTAAAAATTAAAATTAATGCACGCCACACACTGACCCTAAGTGAAGAAGCGCCTGGTTAACACCGAATGGCGAAGACTCTAAAATCAATTTTCACTGTACCTTTTCTGCCCTTGACCTCACTTGATCCTGTCCCTTTCTGCCCTTTTCGGTTTCCTTCTTCCCGTCATCATTGCGCCCCCAAGGCGCCTTTCCCGGAGACTTCTTGGCCTTCACCCTCAGTTTCTGGTCGATCGACCTGCTCCGTCCCGCCGTCGTCGAGCCAGTCCTCCTCCGAGTCCGCACTCCGACTCCTCTTCTGATTCATTGGGTTCTCCTTCTCCTCTTGGTTCTCCCCCTGTCACCTTCAATGATTCAATGGGTTCTCCTTCTCCTCCTGGTTCTCCCCCTGTCACCTTCACTATGTCTGGTCCAGGGCCTAACGTTAGCGGTGCTCCAGGCCCTAATGCCGGAACCACTACTAGGAGAACCGCCACAGGAACTACCTCGGCTGCACCCTTGCTCCCCTTCTTGGCAGGACTCAGCCTCCCCGATTTGGACCGATTGATAAACGACCCTATACACCATGACGCTAGTTGGCTTGCTATGCTGACAAAGCTCCCTTCCGACATCCCAAAGTTTGAAGGCCGTGCTGGAGAAGATCCTTCAAATCATGTTTGATCTTTCCACATATGGTGTTCATATACCTCCATTACCGATGACTTTGTTTGTCTTAGATTTTTCCAACGCATGCTTACAGGTGAAGCTTATAATTGGTATGTTGATCAGCCCACTTCCTCCCATACCACCTTTGCAACTCTTGCCCGGGCTTTTTTATCTTAATTCCAGCTTCCCCTTCGTTATGACACTGGTATCGAACTTTTGACTTCTTTCCGTCAATCATCTGCGACTCGCCTATCCGATCATGTCCAGGAATGGCAGAGAAGAAAGAGCATATGTCAATCTCCTACCTTTGAAGACCGTGTCTACATGGACTGGTTCCTTAGATCTCTCTTGTCCCCTATCAGGAAAGATGTCGCATCACATTTTCCTCAAACCGAAGAAGATGCCCTCCAAATGGCATTAAAATATGACCTGATCTATGCTCAAACAAGTTATGATCAACTGTCCTACCTGATCTCCCCAGACCTGGTGATGCCCATACACCGGGGGCACCTCATGCCGCCGACAGTATCGTTGGATCTATCTCTCATCCATCTGCTCAACCTCTCATGAGCTATGGTTTTCCTGGGGGAGGGGGCACCACTTCCTGCACTTCTCCCCCTCCCGGTAGCATGCATCCAAGATACGGCATTCCTCATCCTTTCGCCCAACCTCCTGCTTACCTCAATGTTGCCCAACCTAACCATTACCCTTATCCGCAGCCCGGTGCGCCAGCTCCTCTAGCATATGCGCTTTCGCCTCCCTTTCCTTCTCAACCCCTGCAACAGCAGTCACCGCCCCCTCAAGAGCAGGTGGATGCATAGCAGGGATTCATGGCTACCCAACCACCTGACGGACAGGTGGCCCCTCAACCTTCCCCTTCCGGTTCCTCCAATTACCAGATCCTCATGATGAACTCTGATCCACCTCTAACCGTCGACCTTAACCTTCAAAATCGGTCCCATCAGTACCCCAAGCCTCCCGCTCCGTCTGTCCCCGAGTCACCTTTTGCAGGTTCTACAGAGCCTCTTTTGACAACCAATGGTCCCTTACATATCCCTCAACCCAAATTTTAGGTTCATACCAAGATTCCTAAAGGAACATTACGCTGAAATGCTGCTTCTGGTCAAGTTGCTCATTCGTATAGCATAGTAGATGATTTGGCGCAATCTCCTGCTGCCATTTCCACATTGGAACTCCTCCAATCGTGCCCTTCCCAAAAGAAGGCTCTTCTATCTGCCATGGGCGCTGTAGATCCTACCGATGACCAAATGATTGTTTTCGACACCCATCAATCAGAACATCCTCCTCTTCCTGCTTCCATAGCCTTCCAAATCCCAGTCAAAATCTGGAATGCTAACGTTTCCCGGTGTATAATTGATGAAGGGGCATCCACTTGCGTGATGTCTGCTTCGGTTTGGAAGCAACTCGGATCCCCTGAGCTGGCCCCTTCCACGATCACCCTTCGAGCGTGGGACGGTCATGCCTCCCAGCCCATTGGCCTATTTCTTAATTGTCCTATCACCCTCGCCGGTAAGACTGTTTGCGTTGAAGTTGAAGTCATTGACGCCCCACTAGACTACAACATTCTATTGGGGTGAAGCTACACCTATGCTATGTCTGCTGTCCCATCCGCAGTTTTCCGCAAGATGTCTTTCCCCCATAATGGAAAGATAGTCACCATTGACCAGTTGAAATATCATGAGCCAAACTCTCAGACCTCACCTGAGACGACCATCTCTTCTGTAGCCAACAAGCAAACCGTCGATTCCTTGACCAGTGTCTCCCCCGGCATTTACAAGGATTCCTCCCTGCTTGGAACTTTTCCTAGTCTCCCCCCTCCTCCTATCTCTGATCCCAGCTTATCGAATGTTTGCATGATGCAATCGTCTCAGGCTGCCCTTAAGCGGCCTGCTTTGTCTAGTCAGCAACCTCCCCCTCGCCCTCTACAACCCGCTCCTAGCCATTCATCTCAGCCAGCCGGACCTCCTCCCTCTGGCCCTCCCCCTACAGCTGGTATCCCTGAACCCCTTTATCCTCCTGGCTCGGTTCCCCCAGGCCTTAACCATCGCGGAGCCGCCCCTCCTGGCCATTACGCCTCTGGTCAGATACCGTTCCTAGCTCCCCCACTAGGAGTGTACACGGTACCGGTCATGGCCACCCTCTCTCTTCCTAACTTTACCCTTGGGATTCCCGTTTGGTACCTTGATCCTCCAGCCCCCACCTTGCCTGGTCAACCCAAACCTTGTATTGCTTTCACCCTGGTTCAACCGGTCCCCATGCCTTCTCCCGCTGCATCAGTGCCTCAGTCACCTCAACAGGAACCACCTCCTGTTGCGACCGCTTCGGGTAAGAAGGTAAAAGCTCGCAAGGGGGCATCAAAGGACAAGGTTGCCCCGACAAACCCTACTCCTCCTCAGCCTCCAAAGCATACCATCCAGTGTGCTTTGTGTGATGTTGTCGGTCACGCCTCCCATACCTGTCCTGCATTGCTTCATCTCAAGCCCATGGTTAATGTCACGTTCCCTGAGTCCGTGGTCCCAGAAGCCTCTGTTCCTTCCGTGACCACGACCAAGAACCCCAAGACTATTCACACCAACCACCCCTGTGCTTTGTGTGATCTCCATGGCCATTACACCCATCTTTTTCCCCGCCTCGAGGACTTCTGCACCTCTATTGCCATGGTCCACCAATTCGAGGCCAAGCGCAATAAGTCCACCTCTCCCCTATTTGCACATTCTGCTTCAGCAGAACTACTAGATATGACTGCTCCCATTGACATTCCCCCTCCTGATGTCGAGATGACAGAGCCTTCGTCTAGCATTTTTTACCTATCATCATCCATGAGACCCTCGGGGAACATTCCATCTGAATCATCCCCTGTTGTTTCGCTTGACCTTCCTTCAGCGATCATCTTGGGCTCAACATTGGTAGATCCTTTATCTACTTACTCTTTAGTCACCCCTTGTGATGATGCGCATGTGAACCTCTCTTCTCATGATGATGATTTAGGTCACTTCACCACGTCAGGTGGTATTTCTTCCACCAGTCACCCCATCTTCTATCACGATGACGACATTATGGAAAAAATCCCCACCCCTGACGTTATCTATTCCCCCTTACATCGAACTCAGGCGTTCACACCACATCCACCTTGTGGCCATTACATTAAAACCCAATGTTTGGGTAAGGGGGCACACACATTTGATAGACCAAGAGAAGCAATTCTCTACAACTCTCCTAGTGTATCTAGTCATGTTGAATTTAGTCCCAGTATTCTTCCACATTTAGAAGAACCTCTAGAGTCCCATATCACTTCAGATCACTCTAGGGATGATACCCCTTATCGTTCCCTCATCTTACATCAGCAACCCAGTCTCTTAGACATTATTGTTGACCAACCTATAGCTTTTCTATGAGAGCATCAGTTTATTATCTCAAAATCATCTTTTTGGGATAGTGACACCAGGTATGCCAACTCGGAAACTTAAAGTCCATTTGACCCCTATATGTAGTACCAAAAGAGCTTGGTAATCCTTCATTTCATGACTCAAACTGCATAACCATAACAAGAACAAATGGCACACCACATCATTAAAATGTGTTTAGATTCGCCTTTTTCTAAATACATTTTGGCATGACCACACCATGCTCAGGGGCACCCATGCCCCTTAACCATAACCCTCCTCACCTCGTTTTTGGAGAGGAGGCTGTCTTACCGATCGAGTGTGAAATCCCTTCCCTTTATCTGGCTGTTGAACTTCTCCCTGACACACAACCTCTAGAACAATGACTTATCCTGCTTGAGCGTGCCTCTGAAGTCCGCCGTGTTGCATTGCAAACCATAGAAGCGGCCAAGAAATGCACCAAAGCTCAATATGATCGAAAAATCCAGCCTGGTCCTTTTCACGAAGGTGACCTTGTTCTAGTATATGACCAGGCCCATGATGTCCTTGGTCATGGGAAGTTTGACTCATTATGGCTAGGCCCTTACGTCATCAGTAAGGATCTTGGTAAGGGGGCATACTTTTTAGAGGACTTTGAAGGCAATCCTCTTCCTAATCCTCGCAATGCACTCTATCTTAAGAAATATTACCCTTAGCATTTCCCTTCTGAGATGCGTGTTTTATTTTCTGTTAGATAGCCAGCATCTTTTTTGTACTTTCATCCTTCGCCAGGACCTATTTTTTCCAAGAAGGGCCTCTTCACCTCCACTTTAAATCAAATTTCCTCACTTACGACACTTGTACTTGGGGCACCACTTCGCCTCCATACTTGTCCATGTTTGTGTCGATTTTCGTCATGAGTTCCCACCTTGTACTCATGTTTTCATGGTCCCCCATTGGGCCTTTACTGTGTGGCAGCACCATCGAGTCGCCCTTGTTTAGCGCATCCAAGTTGAGTCATCATCGCATTCATGCAGTCTGTCCCGAGTCCCTTTGTACCCCGCCATAGCCCTCCATCCTTCATTGCTTGGTCTGTCTCTTGTGTCACACATTACGACCTTCAGTCCCACTGTCCCCTATCCCTTATGATATTGTGTCAGTAGCTGCCATGTCATTCATGCCCTTTATGCTCTAACAAGGGAAGTCGTACATTCGCTACTCAGTCCTTTCCATTTCCCTATCATCATTAGTGTCAGTCTGTCTGTCGCTCTCCTATTTTCTCTCGCGCCTTAGTTGAGGATTTCTCATTACCTCACCTGTGTCGGACCTCCTTCTATCGACATCAGCTCATTCATTCCAGAAGCTAGGTCTAGAGGGCGGTGTACCTTGGTTCCAGCTTCCACTCTTGTTCGGTGCCTCGGATTAGGCAAAGGGATCTCTCATTTCCCTTTGACTTGATTGTTTCTCCAGCTCCTTTCAGCATGACCGAGATCCGTATACTTGATGGTTCAGTGATACAGTAGCAGCTCTTGATGATTCCGGGGTGTGTGAGATGTCTCCAGCCCTCATGAGGGGGTGGCCACGCGGGTAGCCCCATGCCGGATGACCTCTTCCTTGCGGCCTTTGATGCGGCTCCGGTCTTGATAGTGCGCCCAACGTAGCCCTTGCGGTGCCTCTTCATTTATGTCGTTGATTCCCATTTTCCCATTTATAGGGGGCATTTGGGTTGAATTTGTATCTCATGTACTCAGACATTATTGTATAAGTCCTGGCTATTATCCCAGGCACAACATGTATGTGGGATTCTCCATTGTATTTTTATCTGGCTCATGATTGTGCCGACTGTACTTTATGGTTCGGTCCCTTGGTTATTGGACACACTATTCTTTTGTACTTTGTCTCGGCGGGCATAGGTATGCCTCCCATCGCCTTTACAGCACCGTGCCCTCTCATAAAGAGACTTGTTGCCTCTTAGTCTCGTCTCCCTCGAATCTGGATTCTTGTACACTATCTACCTTGCATTTCTCTCTACGACTTCCCCTTTTGTTGTCTGGTGATTGAGTTCTTACAACGTACTTAGGTCATCACGATTTTCTCCACGACACTCGCCTTGTTGAGAGAATGACCACATTTACACCATTTTTTGGTCATCTAACCTATTATCATTAGATGGACCCAAGTACACCATGTAAGACCAATTTTACCCTAAGTAAAATTGCCTTCACTATGTTAAATAACTTAATAAACCACATTTATTAGGTTGTTTATGGTCCAAACAGGAAACCCCAAAAGGAAATATTAAACAAACCTATATTTTTTTGATTTTCCTCATGGAATAATTGATTAAACCATAATTTAATTATTATTCCCAATCATGTTTAACCCAAAAACAGAGAAATTAATTAGATAAACCTTTATTTATCTTATTATTTTCTAGGAATAATTATTTAAATCTTATTTAGATAATATTCTTTGTTAAATATGACCAAATCACCCACAAATAATTAAATAAATCATTATTTATTTGATTATCTTTCAACCACTTCCTTAAATAATTAAATAAATCATTATTTATTTGATTATCTTCCAACCACTTCCTTAAAAAGATAAATAAATCATTTATTTATTTATTGTTTACTAATCAAGGGATTTGACCCAAGTCAAATACCTTTTCCCTCCAACAAATATAATAAAATATTCCATAAAAGGTGGATCTAGATTTGGTTAACATTATTTTAATCATGCACCAAGATCTAGAATGACCCAATATTTTGTTATAAATAGGAGGGTTTTTCCTACCATTCTTCACCTTTTATTGCCTATTAGATCACTCTGGATCTATACACTTGGTCACCATTTTCTGCCATTTGCTGTGTGAGCTCCCTTTGAGTTCCATTCTTTGTGTGGGTTTTCTACACCAACAAGAGAGAGAAATCTTAGATCTGAAGTGCTGAGGACTTCCAAAAACCCATCCCACTGAGGAGAATTGGATACGCCTTCTTGTTTTCCTCCCAGGTGCCCAATTAATATAAAAATTCTTTCAAAAATTGTTCTTGTCTTGTCTATTGGTATATGGAGTAAACCCTTGTTTTTACTGCTTAATGTATTTCCATGCATAGATCTGGTTTTTTGCAGCTCTTTTCTTGTTCAACTAACCATAGATCTGAAGATATTGGCAGCCACTTTTGTTGTTAGGGATATTAGTTATGCGTAGCTAAAGTGGTCCTTTTTCGTACACTTCGACAAAGGATTCATACTAACATCAAGTGAATGAAATTCAGGCAGCGGATAGAACTTTGGAACAGGTAGTTCGATATTATTTGGATAAATCCCATACATTGGATCAATTCGTAACAGATGCACCTTCTGTAAATATAATTGGGATTCTTACTCTAGGTTTTCATAATCAACACGATTGTCGTGAGTTGAGATGTTTATTAAAAGATCTGGACATCATAATTAATCAAATAATTCTTGAAGGAGGATCTGTAGAGGATCCAAAAAATTTACCAAAAGCTCAGTTCAATTTAATTCCTTATTGTGAAATGGGCTTAATGACAGCGATGTATTTGAATAAGGAATTTGAAATGCCTTATGTATCTACAACTCCTATGGGAGTTATAGATATGGCCGAGTGCATCCGACAGATAAAGAAATCTCTTGATATCTTGGCGGCTCCTATTTTATCGAGAAAAAGGGTTGATTACGAGTCCTAAACATCAGATAAATTCTCCATTTTTCCCTTCAAAGGCCGGGAAGCACTTACTCTGTATTAATTGAACAAATAACTCTTCCTTTCACTCCACCTCCTCATTCTTCTATAAATAATTCTCTAGAATACAGTAAGGATTGGTATCTAGATATTTGTTGCATGTAAATAGCTTTTTAAGCTGTTGTAGCTCTATTTGTAATTGAAGACACATAAGCTGAGACAAGAAGTTTGAAGTTGTAGAGGCCCATTGGACTTGAATATTTTAACTGGTTTGAACATCAAATACAAATATTTGATTTATGGGATCCTGGTATATGTCAATGGTGATGTGTTTCTCACTGTAATTGTCATTTTTATTTATGTTTTCATTTTGTCCACTTTTCTCTGATAAGGAACAAAAAATATAGATTAGGATTTACTTCTGAAGTACCCTAAATCTCACTGATAAATCTTTATCCTTTATGTGTTCTGCTAATTGTTAATTTGAAGGTAATTCAATAAAGTATAACCAGTAAAGTGTTGGTAAGCCCACATTTCCTGAGTACAACTTGAGATATTGTCTTTGAATGTTCTTGATAAGTTTGCTAATTAAAGATTGAGCTAGAGAAGTCTATGGTTAGCCCTGTCCTCTGGTTTCTTCTCCAATAGTTTCTTTGAAAATCTCCCTTAAAGAGCATGTTGAAAGCAGGCTATTTTTAAAGTACTTACCTGATCTTAGACTACATTTTCTGTTTATCATGAATGTTTTCCCTTTGAATATGATGAAAGCAGGCTAAGTTAAAATTCTTTACTTGATCTTAAGCTATTCTATGTTTTTAAATGTTTTCTCTTGAAAGTACATCAAAAGCAGGCTAGTTTCAAAGTACTTACTTGATCTTAGATTACTTTTGTGTTTTCCCCTTAAGTGCATGCCAAAAGAAGGCTAGTTCCAAAGTACTTACCTAATATTAGGTTGTCCTTTGTTCCCTCATCTGTTTAATTTCCCTCTCTCCTTTTCTTAATGTTTCATTCCATAAAATCAACTTAAAGAGATCCTTTGACGTAGATGACTTGCCCCATGGACCACTCTTGAACCTTGATGTGCAATTAAATCCTCTTATGACTCCATAGCCCAATGGATTGATGTTGCTCCTTTCCTATCTTATCAGCTGAACCATTCTTTCATTTACTTACACCTTCACCCTTCATATAGACTTCCTTCATCTTCGTGTTATCCTTCCCAAAAAAACAAAACAAACAACCTTGTTCTTCATAACTAGCCTAAAATTATACTTCAAGCCTTAAAGATCATATCTTTAAACACATACATAGAGAGATCCCTCTCTGAATCTAGGATGGCTAGGTCCTCAGATTCCAAAGTGGTTTGATGTAGGCTCTGCAGCGTTTGTACTTGCCAATCTTGTAAACTACGAAGACCTAACACCAGGTGTGTGTGAGATGTTTCATACGTCATGACAGGGTGGCCCTTCAAGTAGCCCCCCACATGCCCGAATGACCTCATTTTATGCTACAACCTAAGATACAGCTCCAAATATTTTATGGGTTCGGTTCCATCCACTTGTAGCGCCTATAGCATGCATGCATCACTCAGGTGATACATTCATATTTTTAGAGCCCTTTCCTGTTTATCAGGGCTTCTTTGGTTGTTATTATATCTCATGTACTCAGATATTATTGTATTCAATCATGGATGTTGTCCCAGGCACAGTGTGTATGTGGGATCTGTTATATTTTTGTCTGGCCCATTTTATGCCAACATATCATGTAATTTATAGATTAATCTCATTTTACTGGGCACACCGTTATTATTTGTACTTGTTAATCTTGGCAGGCATAGGTATGCTTCCCCTGCGTCACTGAGAACAGTTACCCAAATATTAAATGATACTTATATCAATTGTAAGTCTCGCCCCCTCAGGTTATTTTCCTCTCTTGATTCACTCTGTCTATGTATCTCTCTCTCTATGACTCCCCTTCGATGTCTAGTGATTATTCTCTTACAACGTACGTCAGTCATACGATTAGCTCCTAACACTCGCACATTGGGGGGGAATCTGTTACACCAATTTTTGGTCATCTAACCATTTACAATTAGATGGATCGAAGTACACCATGTAAGACCAATTTTACCATAGTAAAATTGCTCTCACTATAAGAAATAATTTAATAAACCATATTTTATTAAGTTATTTATGGTCCAAACAGGAAACCCCATGAGGAATAATTAAATAAATCCTTATTTATTTGATTTTCCTCTAGGAATAATTAATTAAACCATTGTTTAAATAATATTCCTGGTTATATTTAACCCAATTAATGAGAAATAATTGGATAAATAATTATTTACCTTATTATTCTCTAGGAATAATCAACTAAATCATTATTTAATTAATATTCCTTGTTAAAATTGATTAAATCATTTAGGAATAATAAAATAAATCATTATTTGTTAAATTATTCCTTAACCCCATCCTTGAAATGATAAATAAATCATTTATTTGTTTATTATTCTAAATAAATGGATTTAACCAATTTAAATTCCTTTTGCTTCCAACAAAATATAATAAAATATTCCAAGCAGTTAGATCTAGATCTTGGTTAGTAATATTTTATTATGCACCATTATCAAGGATAAATCAATATTTTTTTATAAATAGGAGGGTTTTCATTAATTATTTACCTGTGATCCTTTTATCATGGTCAGAATTTTATCCTTTTTACATTTTCATACTTTGATCACTTTTATTATTTTTCTTCTTGAGCTCCCATAGATTTCAACAAGTCTTGGGTTTTATACACCATTGAGAGAAAGAAACTTTTGGATATGAAGCATTGAGGACAACCAAGAACCCATCCCATTGAGGGGGACTGGTAACATCATTCTTTGTTCCCTTCCCAGGTGTTAATACATTGGATATTTGGAGAAACTATTATTTCATTTTATTTTTTAACTTTATTGCATAGATCTGGGTTTTTGTTGCATCTGTTTCGACTATCTATTGCAGATCTAAGGAAGTTAGACATCCATATTTGTTGTTAGGTTTATTTTTCATGTGCAGCTAAATTGATCTTTTTTCATACACTTGCGTTAAGAATTAATTCTAACACTACATGCCACCCTTCTTCTAATCTCCTATCCCCTATAGATCTATGTTGAGGCACACAACTTACCGAATAGGGTTTCTAGAACCTACACTGAGTTTCCTTCCAATTTTAGTATTCATTTGAGTCAACCCTATTAGGGTTTGATACCCATTCTAGACATGGATTATTTTTGTAATTGGATATTTGGACATGGATTAATGTACACGTATTGCATTTGTCCAATTTGAAATTTCTTTCTTTCTTGACATGTACGATATATTGGTACATAATATATAAAACTAATGTTTATAACTGGTATATATATTTTCTGTGATATACAATATTGGTGTATGTTAGTCTGAGTTTTTACCTCATTATATTGAATGTCTTCCTATATAAAGCGTTACTTCTCACATTGGTCAATTTTTAGTAATATTCCTTCAACTGTATTAAATGATTTTTTTGCAAACAAATACAAGATACAATTTTGGTTAATATTGCGATGATTTATCCTTTATTCAACATACTTGATATGGTACTTATTATTGCTTGTTTTACACGGTGAATTTCTTTGTTATAACATTATGGTTTCTCTTTCCTTTTTTCGTTTGGATCTCTTATTCAATTGGAATCAGATGCTTTTAAAATTAACATTATTACCATGTCAATAAAGTATTATTACTATTTATCAATCCTCCTTAGTTACCATTATTTCCATAGAGTTATCTTATTAGCTCATTTGTAAAATAATATAAAAGGTTTTATCACGAAGGCTACATGATTTTCTTTCTCTATATGTGAAGTTACTCAATAGCCATTTACACAGGAACGCTATCTAATTTAATTCGTGAGACATGAATTTTTATATTATAATACTTGAAACATGCTTAGGTAGTAGGAATTAGGGATTTGTTTTTCTTTTATTTTTTCAATCTATATACAAAGGATATGCATCTTGCTCTATTAACCAACCAAGATCTCCATCCTACTAGGATTACACTAGAATACTAGATTTATTTAGTTATCTGGAATAATTAAGTATTATTTATTTATTTATTTATTTATTAGTGTTGGAAACCTAATCTGCTAAGGGTTAAAGTGTGGGAAATTAGCAGTCATAGGGAGTCTAAGAGACCTTGGAATATGGAATCCAAGAGTCAAACCTAATGTGCTAGAAATGTGTATCACTGTTAATAATATTTCATGTCACGTATATATATATATATTCATATTTCTATGTGTTTACCATGGTTGTGTTTGACACGGTATTAGAGTAGGTGATTGTTGGTCCTACTCCAATTAGCCTGTCTTATCACCATTCTGTCTCTGCACACTGGTTTTGTGGCTTTCTAATATGGTTTGATTACTTGGTTATTTGAAGAGGGTCTGTTCATTCTCTGACCTCTTACAACCTAGAATAACACCCGTCGTGGTTAGAAATACTCACGACTTTTACTTTATTGAAGTGTTAAATGTGTTTATTTCTGTTCTTAGACATGCACACCTAATGTTCTATTAGGCTGACATTATGTTATTATCTCTATCTCCTATATAAAAATTTGGATATATTTCCTCATTGTACGCTGCTTCATTGGAACAATGATCATAAATACCATATTTTTCCTGCTAGCGGTGAGATTCATGATTGTTACACAGACACGGGTCCAGGCCACACTGCCATAAAAATGGTTAATAAAAACACACACACAGAGAAAGAATGCTTCTGGTGTGGGAGAATAAATGTTTATTGGTGTGGGAATTATATCCTAGTTCATATTCATCTTTTGCACGTTAGCCAAGGCTAGCTTGGGTCCCACGACTGCCCATAGCATAACCCCACAGTGTAACTCTACAACATAACCTTGGCCTCTTGGCCCTCCATGACACTCCTCTCCCTCCACGATAGAGCTTGTTGTGCCTCAATCTAGTCTCCTAAACTGAGTTCATTTAATTGTCAACCAGGATTTGTAAACTGCTGAAGTGAAATGTACCATTTGTACCTAGGTGCTTGTTTCCTAGTGCGTTGTATGTAGTGTTTTGTGATGTTTTGGTCTTTTATGTTGATTTATGATGTTTTTGGTCTTTTGAAGTTTTATGTTTACAATGAAAATGCCTAGAAAACTAATGAAAAGGAATTGGTGGTCAAGAACACAGTTAAGCCTAATGTATGGAATGGCAAATGTAATCAAAAAAACACTAAAGCAACATCTAAACTATGACCAAATAGAAACAAGAGCTTAATGATGACAAATGACACAAACTAGACTTTGAAAGATGATCACTAAATATGCAAGTTTTCTAACTAAACAGTTAGACACTAATCATGATGCAACATTCTATTATAAGCTCATCTATTCCATGACTAATTCCTAGTTCTATTCTGCAATTTCAATTGATTGTCACAGAGCCTATACTCAAAGGGTTATTGGTTTCTTTTCAAGGTGGTTCTGTTGAGGAAGAGCTCTGTTTATGGTGAGGAATTTGCAAAGATATTTCAGACCTTGTAATGATGTTATCTTCTGTTCCTAAGGTTATGGATCACTGGTGGTTTTCAGAACAAAAAGATATTTGTAAATAATGAAGGTTGTCTTATGAATTCTATCAACTAAAGTGATCTACTGTGCAAAGGGTGACAATGTGACTATGAGATTTAAGTGCGATGAATTGATTTAAACATGAGCTTAAGATGCTTCTAAACTAAAACAATGTTAAACCATAAGCCATCATCAAACTTTGAAACGAAGTAGCTGGACATGAATTAAATGCAAAATGAAACTCTGGAGCGTTCTAATTAACATGCACTATTCTATGAAGTTACACAATCTGGTTGTTCATCATTAATGATATTTTGGAAAAGTTTCTTCTTGTGGAAGAGGTAGAACAATTCTGACTGTGGACTTGTATGCAGTTGAAAGCAAATGAACTGAAAGCAAATGAAAAACTAAATTGTCACATCACAGTCATATCTTGAACTTCTTAAGGATGTCTTGGAAGAATTTCTTCTTGTGGAAGAATGATTAGGACAAGTGCAACTGTGATAGTGAAGACTAAAAACTAAGCTCCGTGATAGGATAAGCTCTGTCTTCGTCGCCATTCCTGAACATGGGCAGAAAGGCGTGTGGAAGAGGATTGCTTAAATGAAGTCAAGAGCTCTGTGCCAGTGTCGTATCGGAGAGGGAGCTGGAAGTACGACAAAAAGGCTTGGGCAAGAGTCTCGAACGTGGTATGGGAGGAAGTGGCATGTTCGACATACCATTTAGAAGCTTCGCCGGTAAGCGTGCGTTGGAACAAAAGAAGACGAATGGAGTCATCGGAAATGGAGTTGGAGGAACACCACATGTGAAAAGACCGGACGTGATTGGTTGGTTCTTCGCCATTAAGGCCCTCGAACTTAGGGATATCAGAGGGTAACTTGGTAGGCATAGTGGGCCAGGTAGTATTATGGTGAATGGGGTCGTTAATCAACTGATGGAAATCGGGGAGGCTGAGGCCTGCAATGTACGGCAGCATAGGGGTGGCCGGAGTAGTGGTTGTGACGGTTCCGCTAGAAGTAGGGCCGGCATTGGGGCCGGGAGAACCGCTAGCATTAGGCCCTGATTCGGACATGGTGAAGGTAAAAGGAGTCGGAGGGGGAGAACCGGAAGGAGAAGGGGGATCCGATGAATCAGGAGAGGAGTCGGAGTGCGGACTCGAAGGTGGAATGGCTCGACGACGACGATGCGGAGCAGGTCGATCAACCGGAAACTGAGGATGAAGGCCAAGAAGTCTCCGGGAAAGGCGCCTTGGGGGCGCAATGATGACAGGAAGAAGGAAACCGACAAGGGCAGAAAGGGACAGAATCAAGAAGGTCAAGGGCAGATAAGGTGCAGTGACGATTGATTTTAAAGTCTTTGCCAGGCGGTGTAAACCGGGCGCTTCTTCACTTAGGGTCAGTGTGTGGTGTGCGTTAATTTTAATTTTTAAACCCTTTCCGTTGTTGAGAGCAAAAAAGTGTGCTGCGTAGCTGAAAATAAACCTACAGAGAACAGAGTAAAACGCTGAAATAACAGAAAAATAACAGCTACGTATGCATCTATCTAACCCAAGAAGGTGGGTCTCTCAAAACTATGCTGAAAAGAAAGGGAAAAACTATGGAAACACACACAAAGGAAACTCAACAGATCTAGGGTCAAAGGGGACAGAGATCTGGAGGATAAAGCTGCAGACAAGGGGTGCAGATCACAGCCAAGAGACAGAGGCAAGGTGGCTGGAAAAAGGGAAATCAGCAAAAAACCGGGGGGAGGGCAAGGCAGAGGCCTTTAGCAGAGGTCCACACAAAACGACAAGAGGTGATTTGAAAGGAAAAGAGGCTGATTTCAATGGATCTGGAAGTGAGGTCACAGATCTGGAAAAAGAGGGGGCTGAAGCTCTGAAACCGACGGCTGAAACGGCTGAAACTCTTCCACAAAAAGTGGAGGGTACTAAAGCCCTAAGGGGATGGGTTCCCACTTAGATGAGTAAAAACAGATCAGATCTTGGTCAAGGCGGGCTGAGACAGAGGCTGGAAAACCCTGGCAGAGGCTGCAGCAGAACCCAGAAAAATTACAGAAAAAATGCTGAAAAAAGGGCAGGTCGCAGGTTCTGACCTGATCTGAGTTGAGGTCGCAGGTTTTGGGCCAAAAGGTGCGTCCAGGTCGCAGGTTTTGGGCCAAAAGGTGCGACCCCCCCGTTCCGGCTGTTTCGGCGGCAGATTTTCTGAAAAATTGCCGTCTCAGGTGCGGCTGGTGTCGCTTACCTGCGCAATAGGGCCAGAAACACACGGAAGTTAGAAATTTTAGGTTTTAGGGTTTTATGTGAGAAAAATGACATGAAAAGAGAAAAACTAAGCAGCTAAAAAAGAAGCCCTAGGGCCTGAAGTAGCTGGATATGCAGGAATATGAAAAACGACAGCGGTCGTAATTTAAAACCCGTGTGAAGTCGCCATTTGTTAGTATGAATTCTTCGTCGAAGTGTACGAAAAAGAACCACTTTAGCTACGCATAACTAATAGCCCTAACAACAATAATGGCTGCAAAACATCTTCAGATCTGCAATTAGTGGTTAAAGTGCTGCAACAAACAGATCTATAAATGGAAAGATATTAAGCAGTAAAGTAAAGAGTTTGCTCCATGCATCCAACAGACAAGACAAGAACACGATTTTTGAATGAATTTTTATATTACAGGGCACCTGGGAGGAAACAAGAAGGTGTATCCAGATCTCCTCAATGGGATGGGTTCTTTGTAGTCCTCAGCACTTCAGATCTAAGCTTTCTCTCTCTTGTAGATGTAGAAAACCCAATGTAGAAGGTAGAGCTCAATGGGAGCAAAATGGCAGAAATGAGACCAAGTGTATAGATCTAGAGTGATCTAATATGCAACAAAAGGTGAAGAATGATGGGGAAAACCCTCCTATTTATAACAAAATATTGGGTCCTTCTAGATCTTGGTGCATGATTAAAATAATGTTAATCACATCTAGATCCACCTCTATAGAATATTTTATTATTATTTGTTGGAGGGAAAGGGTGTTTGACTTGGGTCAAATCCCTTGATTAGTGAAAAATAAATAAATAAATGATTTATTTATCTTTTTAAGGAAGTGTTTGGGATATAATCAAATAAATAATGATTTATTTGATTAATGGTGGTTGATTTGGTCATATTTAACAAGGAATATTATTTAAATAATTATTCCTAGAAAATAATAAGATAACTATGGGTTTATCTCATTAATTTCTTTTGTTTTTGGGTTAAACATGACTGGGAATAATAATTAAATTATGGTTTAATTAATTATTCCTTTTGGGGTTTCCTAATTAACATAGTGAAAGCAGTTTTACTTGGGGTAAAAACTGGTCTTACATGGTGTGCACGGGTTCCATCCTAATGATAAAAGGTTAGATATTAAAAAATGGTCAACAACTGACCCATATCTTTGATTGAAAGCAAATGAACTGAAAGCAAATGAAAAACTAAATTGTCACATCACAGTCATATCTTGAACTTCTTAAGGATGTCTTGGAAGAATTTCTTCTTGTGGAAGAATGATTAGGACAGTGAAGACTAAAAACTACAACTAACTCCTATAACACTATAGCTATTCATCATTCATTGCTATGATCTGTTGGAAGAATGTCTTCTTGTGAAAGAACTGGAATGAATATAACTACAGTCTCTAGTTAAAAACAAATACAACTCCTATCCTACAGTACCATAGTCATTAAACATTCATCGTTTTGATTTATTGGCAAAGTGTCTTCTTGTAGAAGAACTGGAACGAATATGACTACAGTAGCTAGTTAAAAACAAATACAACTCCTATCCTACAGTACCATAGTCATTAAACATTCATCGTTTTAATTTATTGGCAAAGTGTCTTCTTGTGGAAGAACTAGAATGAGTACGACCACAGTATATAAAACAAAACAACTACTAATTCAATATGCAGAACGTAAAGACAGCTAAGAAAAACTTATCTACTGTACGCAAAAGAAAGTCCGTTCAAGGGGCAGGGGCCCTCTACCACTTGACGACATTCAACTCCCAATTAAATCACGCCTTCAGGATAATTTGTTCTGCTCCATTAACGATGCAATAGTTTGAACATAATGCTCTGTGTCTTCAAAGACGTAACACAGAGTTTTCACAAAATCTAGCGGCAAATCTAATACAAAATCTCTAACTCTGCTCTCGGCCTACTCAAGAGTTTATAAAGTAAATGCAAGTAACAATAATTACAATAATTTAGGAATGATGTCTTCCTAATCCAAATCATCTTAGGAGTCTTTGAGGTGGCTACGTAAAGGAGAAAAGACACCTGGACTGTGACAGTCCTAGTAGGAGTCTTCCTTCACAAATGTGTTCACACGTGCATAACCGCACCCAGAATCCATTTCCTCTTCCATGACGAGCAACACACCATGTAGGCACGACGTGGATCATGCCCATATGCGTTTTTCCTCAAGTGGCCACCTCGAACATGCTCAAACATAAAGGTAGCTGCAGAATCGCCGGTTAGCTACGGAATGCATGCATTCTGCAGCTAGTTCCGGTCAAAATGCTTAACAATGGCAACAATCACAAAATTCAACAAGTCAGTTATGTAAACCATTCTAGAAGTAATTCTAACTATTTTTATTGATCAATTGGGTTTAAAATGGAAATGGACAAGGGAAAAATGAGGTAAAATGAGGTGAAGGAAAGCACAAATTTGAGGCTCAACATACCCCCACTGTTGTCTCTTTGCATGTCCTCATGCAAATTATCCTATAAATTTTGAGGGTTCTGCAAGGACATCTAATCCCCTTCTTCTCCTTTGTCTGAATGTTAGAGGCCTTCTGGGTTTCCTGATCACAAGTTTGAACCTGAGGTTTGTGAGTGCTCTGACCAACTTTTTGTTCCTTGTCTTCATCTTCTCATTGGTCCTCTCCACTTTTTTTATATGCAAGGATAAGGTTGAGTTCATATCAGTCTTGAGCTTGATTTGATCTTTGAGAATTTCATTCTCATTTTTGATGTGTCTATTCAACAATTCCAACTCATACCTATCCCTCCTCAATATATCAATTTCAGTTAGTGGAGGACTGGGGGTTCTCTCTTCTCTTTCTGAAGCTGTTCTCTCTAAAGTTTCCACATAATCATAGATTTTCTGTTGAGCAGGATCAATCTCAGGGGTGCCTTCATAAAAATCTTCATCATCATACTCTTCCATAGATGTTTCTTCATCTTCAATATTGATTACCCCTGTTTGTTTGATTGATGTTTTCTTCAGTTTTCCTTTTAATCTATGGCTTCTCCTAAGTTGAGAGGAACCCTCCCCTTTTTCTATAACAGATTCCTTGATTACCTTCTCTACCTTGAGTTGACTCTTGATTCTAGTCAACTTCTCCAAAATGACTTCTTCACTGCTTTCTTGAACCGGTTTGTCAATTTTACCTTTTGGAGTCCTCCATCTCCTACTTCTCTTTGTGGCCTGTGGTTTAGGTGATAGTTCTTTTGCTTCCTCAAAATGATTTCTTATTAAGAAATCATCCCATGTATCATTTGATTTAGATAGATGATGCTCAATTAAAATTTTGACTAACCCATGATGATACAGGGTTGTTTCCAAAAACTGAACTCTTCTCTGAACACAAGAAGCCATTTTCTTCAGACTTTGATACAAGAAATATGGTAAATTCAAATCTTCTCTTAGAAAATGCAACATTAGTCTCATATGGTAGACATAAAATGTCCCATATCTACCCTCACATGTAACAAATTTTTGTAAAAGAAGTAGTATATTCCTCCATTTGCTCTTCAATGCTGTACTGGGAATTCCCTTCTTGAACACACTAACATCCATGTTTGGTGATTTTAAGATTTGTTTCCATGAGTCATTATGGAATTTCCTATTTTTAAACCATCTTTCCCCAGCTCTGGATAATCCTGTAGCCTCTGCTATAAAAACTTCATTAACAGTAAACTTAACATCCCCTATTTCAACTTCAGTGCCTTGGAATGATCTAGCAAATGTTTTGGTGACTTCCTTATGGAAACCATTAAACTTTTCCAAGAATTGGAGCCATCCTATTTGTTGTAGCATCTCCTTGCATTGTGGATAACCTTCTAAATATTTTGATCCTATAGGCTCAATCCTTACGATGAAACCCATGATTTTTCACTATTAATTAACACTCTTCTCTATCCACAAAACAATGGCTTTTACTTTCGGATTAAAATGGCTTCAAGCTCAAAATAAAAATGGCTTCAATTTTGGAAGAACATACCTTTGAAATAGCTACAGTCTTAAAAATCTCTGGTTTGTATGCCTCTATTTGAAAAATGCCTTCGAATCCTCGGACTGATGTACTTCTATTGAACTTTGGAATGATATGGAAGCAATTTCAATTTTCGAGCTAATGTGTCTCTGATAGACAGTGGTAGATGATTTCAAGTTTCTTTTTGTGCAATACCTCCGTCCTTGATAACAGAAAGACTTCAAACTCAATCACTGAAAAATACTTTTGTTTCTAGTAACAATAGACTTCAAACTTAACCTCGGTCTCTGATAGCAAATGGTATGCTTCAAATTCAACACTTACAGTAACTTTGTCTCGGATAACAACAAACTTCAAAACCAGTCACTACCACACCTCTGTCTTTGGTAATAACAGACTTCAAACTTCAATTACTACCACACCTCTGTCTTTGGTAGCAAAGTCTTCAATTTTAGCACCTCTGTCTTTGGTAGCAAAGTCTTCAATTTTAGCACCTCTGTCTTCTGGTAGCAACAGGCTTTAAACTCTACACGACCACAATTCTGTGTTGATAGTGAAAATGCTCCAAACTTCGTTCTCAGTGATATGCTCTCTGTTTATTGAGTTCTCACACCGTTATGCTTCCAATGTACCTCTTCTGTTCTGCCCCTGATGATAATAATGCTTCTTCCTTCGGAATGGAATACTGGCTATGGAATGACGTTATGGCAAATGGTCACGGCATAGAGTGGTGGAGTGAGGTGGAGGATTGCATTAATGATTTGAGAAGACGGCGGAGGATTTACGACGGCAGGAAAAATCTCAATCATTAAAGAACTTGGTTAAGAGTCGTGGGAATTTCAAATGATTTGGCCGTTCCACCGCTCAAATGCTATTGGATAGAAAATTTGAATTGGAAGATTTAATACAAAGTCTGTAGAGGGTTTTGTTTGGTGTTTGATCAATAAAATAATTAAAACAACTTTTGAATAATCCACAACTAAACTATGCTAAATTTTCATGAATTGCCATCGTAATTTAAATTTGTTACCTCTGCCCTTTATTTGATGTTTGTGTAGCCTTTGTCTTCTCTTCTCATCTTTGGAGGAATCTTTCACAATTTTCTTGATATTTTTGATTCATGAATTCACTGGATCACTTTGTTGTAATTCTGATGTCTGCTGGTTGATGCCTTCAGGGTTTATGGCTGCAAAAAGACTGTCGGGCTGCAGAAAAGGTGATCAGCTGCAGAATGTCCACTGAGCTGCAGAATGTTCCTGTAGAATACTTTAATCATGAAAAATGAAATTTTTTTGGAAGATGGGTGAAATGTTTATGAAAATGGATGAAAATGGATGATGGATTATGAAGTGGATAATGGAAAAAAAAAAATGGATTCAGTTCATGGAATGAAGGAACATAAGGGCTGTACTGAAATTCATTCACTTGCAGCAAGATATCAAATTCTATGTTTTGACATGAAATGAATGGAAGATGGAGTGAAATGAATGGAATGTGGAATGGAGTGAAATGTGAATGATGGATGGGATGAAGTATGGATGGATAATGAATGGAGTGAGATGAAATGAATCATAAGTACTATGGCACTGAACTTATGATTTTTATAACAGTTGCTTAGAAACAAAAATGGGAAAAGTTAGAGTGTCAGAGAGACTCTGATTTTCACCCTATCTTTTCTGTATAAACATGCCAATCAGTGATTGGTTTTCATGTTTATACCTTTATTTTTTATTTTTTATTTTTTTATATTTTTTTTTTTTTTCAAAAGAGAAATGCTTCAGAAAATTTAATCAAGTTGATGAAGAAGAGAGACTCTTCTTCATTAACTTCACATCATTATCTCCTTGGAACTTCTTGACAAACTCTTCTCTTGAGAGTGGCTTGTGGTATAGCTTCAGTCTATGGCCATTCACAAGAAAAGTGACCTCTTCTTCATCTATAGTTCTGATTTTTACTACCCCATTATCAAAAATTCGAACAATTTCATATGACCCAAGCCAATGTGTCTGAAATTTCCCTTGAAAATCCTTGAATTTTGAATCAAACAAGAGAGCCCAATCACCCTCTTTAAATTTCTTCTCTTTGATGTACTTGTCATGCCATCTAGCCCTTTGTTGTTGGACTAGACTTGTTTTCTGAACTGCATCTTGTCTGATCTCATCCAATTCATTAATTTGCTCCAGTCTATGCTTTTGTGCCTCCGTTAGATCAAGTCCTAGCTAAACTGCCATCTTGAATGTTTGAATTTGGAACTCTATGGGAAACAAAACTTGCTTTCCATAAACAAGCTCATAAGGAGTATGGCCTGTTGTGTTTCTCCATGTAGTTCTATAGGCCCACCAGGCTTCAGGAAGCCTATCTACCCAATCTCTTCTATGTAGATGAACAGTCTTTGTTAGGATTCCTTCAATGACTTTGTTAGTGGATTCCACTTGACCATTTGCTTGTGGATGATAAGGAGTAGATGTTCTATGTCTGATTTTGTACTTCTCCATCATTTTCTCCACTAGCCTTGATGTAAATTGAGCTCCTTGATCTGTAACAATTTCCCTTGGGACACCAAAACAAGTAAAAATATCCTCAAAAAGAAAAGTAACTACAGATGATTCATTAGCAACAAGTAATGGTTTAGCTTCTACCCACTTAGTAACATAATCGGTGCAAACTAATATGTATTTCTTTTGTCTTGATGGAGGACTAATAGGTCCTACAAAATCCAAGGCCCATTTTTCAAAAGGTTCAATGTGTACCTGAGGTTGTAATGGCATCTCACCTGAAGGAGAAGGTTTCCCTACCCTTTGGCAACTGTCACACCTTTTGACATATTCCCTTGCATCTTTAAACAAAGATGGCCAATAATATTCTAAGTTAAGGATCTTATAGGCTGTCCTCTTATCTGCAAAGTGTCCGCCACAAGGTTCATCATGACATGCCTTGAGAATTTCAGGCATCTCATCTTCACGAACACACCTTCTAATGATCAAATCTGGACCTGTCTTGTACAACTAATTAGCGACCCATGAATATCTTGCACTATCATTAATGATTTTTCTTTTATCCCTTGCATTCATAATTGAAGGAAATTTTCCTGAAACTAAATAATTAGCAATATCGGCAAACCATGGAGTTTGAGTAGAAACTGCAAAAAGATATTCATCAGGAAATTGATCTTCAACCGGAGTGTCATCTTTGATATTTTGAATTCTAGACAGGAAGTCAGCCACAGTGTTTTGTTTTCCGGGCCTATCTAGAATAGTAATGTTGAATTCTTGCAATAATAACAACCATCTTATAACTCTACCATTAGTGATTGATTTATTCATTAAATATCTAATGGCAGAATGATCAGTGTGAATCAAAGTTTCATAGCCTGTTATATAGTGTCTAAATTTGTTAATGGCATGAACAACAGCTAAAAACTCTTTTTCAGTTACAGTATAGTTTAACTCTGCAGGAGTCAAATTTTTACTGATATAATAGATGGCATAGGAATTAAATCTTTCTGTCCCAATACTGCTCCCAGAGCTGTATCGGAGGCATCTGTCGAGATATGAAAAGGTAACTTCCAGTTAGGTCCCCTTAATATAGGTGCTTCAGAAATTTTGGTTTTCAGGGTTTCAAAAGCTAACTGGCAATCAGAAGTCCAATTAAATTCACAATCTTTGGTGAGTAATTTGAAAAGAGGAGATGCTATTTTGGTGAATTTTTCTATAAATCTCCGATAGTACCCCGTAAATCCTAGAAAACTTCTTACATCTCTTTGACAACTTGGAATGGATAGGTTAGAAATAACTTCAACTTTCTCTTCATCAACTCTAATCCCATCCCCTGAAATGTGGTGCCCTAAAACAATACCTTCAGTGAAGATCATAAAACATTTTTCATGACTAAGAGAAAGGTTTGCTTCTTGACATCTTTTTAAGACCTTTTCCAAGTTTTCTAAAGCCTCTTCAAATGTATCCCCATAAACTGTAAAATCATCCATGTACACCTCTACACAGTCATGTATCAGATCAGAAAAAATTCCTAATACTGCCCTTTGGAATGTTGCAGGTGCATTGCACAATCCAAATGGCAATACTCGATAGGCATAGGTACCCCAAGGACAAGTAAATGTGGTTTTATCTTGGTCTTCAAGTGCTACTTGGATTTGATTGTAACCACTAAATCCATCCAGGAATGAAAAGTACTTTTTACCTGCTAATGTATCTAATACTTGATCTATGAAAGGTAAAGGAAAATGGTCTTTTAGAGTAGCTTTATTCAGTTCTCGGTAGTCAACACACACCCTCCATTTTCCATTTTTCTTAGGTACAATTACTAAAGGGGAAACCCACTGACTATCTGAAATAGGATAAATGAAGTTAACATTTAACAATTTTTGTAGTTCTTCCTTGACAATTTCCCTAAGATTTGGATTCATCCGTCTTTGAGGTTGTCTAATTGGTTTCCAATTTGCCTCTATATAGATGTGATGAGTACAAGTCTTGGGACTTATCCCTTTCATGTCAGTGTATTCCCATGCATATGCAGAAGAATGTCTCTGTAATACTTTGACTAGCTCTTCTTGTTGAGATTTTTCCGGGTTTTTGTTTATGTTCAAGGTTTTGCCTGGAAAAATTTCACTTGTAGAACTGCCAAATTTGTCCATAGAATGAAGAGACATCTGTCTAGATGACAAGAACTCAATATTGGATCTCTCTTGAAATGATTCTTGTTTGTGCTCTGGAGAAGATTCAAAATTTTCTAGAGTATTCCGAATTTGATTATCTTCACTAATTTCTGAAATTGTGAAGAGTGGTTGCAAATATTCTTCATCCTCTATCCATTGAGTGTCATCTAGATCTGTAATTGTCCTAGCTGGAGGATATAAAGTAAATTTCTTTGTTGAACTTCCATCAGAAATATACATATCACAGGACCTACAACTAATAAAAGCATCAGCTGTAGCTAACCAAGGTCTTCCTAGTATAACAGGATGGCCTCCTAGATTATTCTTGGGTGTAAGGATCATGAAATCCACAGGGTACTCCCAAGAGTCTAGGGACACTGGAATGTCTTCTATTACCCCATCTGGTCTGATCACAGATCTATCTGCTAATTGTAATAGTGTGGGTGTAAAGAGGAGATTAGGAAGTTTCAGTTTGTCCATGATTTGTCTACTCATGATATTTATTGCTGCTCCTAAGTCAATGAGTGTGTTTTGAATTTCAATTCCATTGATGTGAATTTTGACAACTGGATTTCCTGGGTCAAGATACTTTGGAATAGTAGTCTTACCCATCATAATGTCTGCTATTTGTCCTACCAGTTGAATTTTCTTGGTTTCTCTTATTCTTTTCTTTGTTGTCTTCATACTCAACTCCTTTATTGTTTTGGCTAAAATTGGGATTTCCTTGATGGCTTGCAATAATGGAATTTTAATGTAAACATTTCTCAATTCATCCAAGAAATCATAATTAGGCACCATTATTTGTTTTTCTACACCTTTATCAATTTGTAGTCTTTCCGGAAAGGGAGGTATAGAAGTAGATGTGGATGGTTGCTCTAATCTTGGAGTTGGATTTATTGGATCTTTTTGTTTCAGTTTTTCAATGTTTTGGTCTTGAAAGGATGTATCTTCCTCAAGACTTTTATTAACCCGTAGGGAGTCTTCCTCAGAATTATCTTGTTCTTGTATGATCACAAAAGGTTTCCTCTTCTCAAGTATCCTTCCAGACCTAAGTTGAACATCACTAAGGTCTAGAGGAGTAATTAAATAAGTTGGAAATTGTTGTCCTTCTATCATATATGTATTCTGAGGATTCTTATTATTGGGGTTTGGTATGGGATGAGCTGGTAATTGATTGGATTTTTGAGGGAATGGTAATGGAAGTGGTTGATTTTGATGAGGTTGGTTCAAATGATGTTTTTGAGAATTCTGTTGAAAATTTTGTTGAAGATTTTGAGGAAAATTTTGTTGAGAATTTTGAGGATAAAATTGTGGATATGGTGGATAGGATGGTGGATACTGATAATATGGAGAGTATCTTCCATAGGGACCTTGTGATCCTTGTGCCCAAGCTTGAGATTGATTTTGAAATTGGGGTCAAGATTGCTGCCAAGAATTCCAAGGTGGAGGTTGGTTATACATTTGATCATGAAATCCCTGTGTCTGAGATCCCTGCCAAGGTCTTCTAGATACAAAGTTAAGAGATTCTGTGGAATCTGTAGGAGTTTCTTCTTGAAAAACAGCCTTGAGACCAGGAAGAGAAGGACAATTCTTGGTCTCATGTTTCTCATAACAAATAACACAGGTTTCTACAACTTTTACATCTAAAGGACACTCTCTCAAGGCATGTTTCTTTCTACATTTGGGACAAAAGATTGCCAAGGCATCAGATTCAGCCTTCTGCTTGTTTTGTATCTTAAGGGTGTCTATTTGTTCACTAAGACTCCCTAAGATGTCAGATTTAAAATCATCAAGCATGAGTCCTATTTCTGATCTACTTACTGTCCCAGAAGCAGATTTACTTGCTCTTGCAAGAGCAGGATCTCTTGGACCTTTGACAGTTTTGGATTTCCCTCTGGAAAGGTTGATACATAACTCAGATATTTCAGGTAATGTGAGGTGTGATATATCCCCTTTTCCCATCATGTTAAGGATATCCAACCATTCATCCCTAATGGTTTTCAACAAAAGAGATTTTAAAGTGTCTTGATCTAGGTTTTCCATTTGTGCCCTTTTTATGTTGTATTTAAATCTTTCCAACAAATCTTCTAAATTTTCATCTTCTTTTTGTATCATCTTGAACACTTCTTCCTTATGATTAACCGGCATACAATAATCCAAGTATCTCTCTAGAAATGCTTGTTTCATGTCTTCCCATGTCCTAATGGAACTACTATTTAAGCTCATAAACCACTTCAATGCTGCTCCTTTCAGAGTTGAAGGAAATAATTTCAATTTTTGAGCATCTTGAAGATAGTCATAAGTCCTACACAGCACTTCAAATTCGAATAAGAAAGTTTCGGGATCCTCAGTTTTAAGTCCATAGAAGTTCGGAAGGACAGAAGGTGAAATGTTTTTCATGGTTGTATTGGTTTCTTCATCAAGTATAGGGAACCCAAAAGAGCTTCCTATTCTACCTCTTCCTCCATCTGCACCTCTACCTCCTCTTCCTCCTTCTCCTCTATCTCTACCTCTACCTCCTCCAAATAATGTGTGTTCTCCATTAACAACTCCTCCTCCTCCTTCTTCTGCCATGGTTGACTCTACTGTGGAAGTAGAACGGTTTGTATCCTCAACAAAGGTTTTTGGATCCTCTTCTATGGCAAGTTCAGTGGTTGAAGTGGAAGGTTTCTATAATGGAATAGGTGACCTTAGATCTTCTAGAAGTCCAGGATCAGTAAAGGATGGAAGATGGGTTTGAGTTGAAGGTGTACTAGTTCTGGATCTAGGTGAAACAAGTGGTGTTCTAGATGTCAAACTTCTGCCTCTGCTGCTTATAAATCTTCCTCTTGAATCTCTCTCCCTACGCATAAAATTGTTTTTGGATGCTAAGAAACAAAGGTTACCTAGTTTTCACTTCCCCGGCAATGGCGCCAAAATGTTGTGCCTCGATCTAGTCTCCTAAACTGAGTTCATTTAATTGTCAACCAGGATTTGTAAACTGCTGAAGTGAAATGTACCATATGTACCTAGGTGCTTGTTTCCTAGTGCGTTTTATGTAGTGTTTTGTGATGTTTTGGTCTTTTATGTTGATTTATGATGTTTTTGGTCTTTTGAAGTTTTATGTTTACAATGAAAATGCCTAGAAAACTAATGAAAATGAATTGGTGGTCAAGAACACAGTTGAGCCTAATGTATGGAATGGAAAATGTAATCAAAAACACTAAAGCAACATCTAAACTATGACCAAATAGAAACAAGAGCTTAATGATGACAAATGACACAAACTAGACTTTGAAAGATGATCACTAAATATGCAAGTTTTCTAACTAAACAATTAGACACTAATCATGATGCAACATTCTATTCTAAGCTCATCTATTCCATGACTAATTCCTAGTTCTATTCTGCAATTTCAATTGATTGTCACAGAGCCTATACTCAAAGGGTTATTGGTTTCTTTTCAAGGTGGTTCTGTTGAGGTAGAGCTCTGTTTATGGTGAGGAATTTGCAGAGATATTTCAGACCTTGTAATGATGTTATCTTCTGTTCCTAAGGTTATGGATCACTGGTGGTTTTCAGAACAAAAAGATATTTGTAAGTAATGAAGGCTGTCTTATGAATTCTATCAACTAAAGTGATCTACTGTGCAAAAGGTGACAATGTGACTATGAGATTTAAGTGCAATGAATTGATTTAAACATGAGCTTAGATCGTTCTAAATAAACAATGTGAACCATAGCCATCATCAAACTTTGAAACGAAGTAGCTGGACATGAATTAAATGCAAAATGAAACTCCGGAGTGTTCTAATTATCATGCACTATTCTATGAAGTTACACAATCGGTTTGTTCATCATGAGTGATATTTTGGAAAAGTTCCTTCTTGTGGAAGAGGTAGAACAATTACATTGTGAACTTGTATGCGGTTGAAAGCAAATGAACTGAAGAAAATGAAAAACTAAATTGTCACATCACGATTAAATTATCTTGAACTTCTTCAGGATGTCTTGGAAGAATTTCTTCTTGTGGAAGAATGATTAGGACAAGTGCAAGCGTGATAGTGAAGACTAGAAACTACAATAACTCCTATAACACTATAGCTATTCATCATTATTGTTATGATCTGTTGGAAGAATGTCTTCTTGTGAAGAAGCTGGAATGAATATAACTACAGTATTTAGTTAAAAACAAATACAACTCCTATCCTACAGTACCATAGTCATTAAACATTCATCATTTTAATTTATTGGAAAAGTGTCTTCTTGTGGAAGAACTGGAACGAATATGAATACAGTAGCTAGTTAAAAACAAATACAACTCCTATCCTACAGTACCATAGTCATTAAACATTCATCATTTTAATTTATTGGAAAAGTGTCTTCTTGTGGAAAAGCATAGAATGAGTACGACCACGGTATATAAAACAAAACAACTACTAATTCAATATGCAGAACGTAAAGACAGCTAGGAAAAACTTATCTAGTTTACGCAAAGGAAAGTCCGTTCAAGGGGCAGGGGCCCTCTACCACTTGACGGCATTCAACTCCAAATTAAATCACGCCTTCAGGATAATTTTTTCTGCTCCATTAACGATGCAATAGTTTGAACATAGTGCTCTGTGTCTTTAAAGATGCTGCCTAGAGTTTTCACAAAAATCTAGCGACAAATATATCCTGAAAATCTCTAACTCTGCTCTCGGCCTACTCAAAGTTTATAAAGTAAATGCAAGTAACAATAATTACAATAATTTAGGAATGATGTCTTCCTAATCCAAATCATCTTAGGAGTCTTTGAGGTGGGCTGCGTAAAGGAGAAAGACACCTGGTGTGAACGATCTAGTAGGAGTCTTCCTTCACAAATGTGTTCACACGTGCATAACCGTACCCAGAATCCATTTCCTCTTCCATGACGAGAAACACACCATGTAGGCACGACGTGGATCATGCCCATATGCGTTTTTCTTCAAGAGGCCACCTGGAACATGCTCAAACATAAAGGTAGCTGCAGAATCGCTGGTTAGCTACGGAATGCATGCATTCTGCAGCTAGTTCCGGTCAAAAATGCTTAACAATGGCAAAAATCACAAAATTCAACAAGTCAGTTATGTAAACCATTCTAGAAGTAATTCTAACTATTTTTATTGATCAATTGGGTTTAAAATGGAAATGGACAAGGGAAAAATGAGGTAAAATGAGGTGAAGGAAAGCACAAATTTGAGGCTCAACAGAGCTCTCTAACTCATCCACGTCGACACTTGTTGGAACGAGGCTCCCTAAGATGCGAATTTTGTATATTTTTGTATTGATTAGTATAACGTAGGGGTTTCGGGGTGGGTAAAATCCCTGAACACATTATAATGGGTCAAAGGGTAGATCTAGAGTTCGCAAACCATGGTTTGCGGACCACAGGATAGCGTAGGCTATATCGATATAAATATATGGATTGTTTGGGTCTAGAAGTAGGCATGAATTTGGACTGATGCTACGTGAAAACTGTTAGATCTGTTTTGGGTTGTTTTGGGTAAGGAATCATGCTAGCTATGTGCACAAAGATCCTTAGTCCTGCTATGTATGGACCTTGTTGGTTGTGTACGCAGGCTATGTTTTGGGTTGTACTGGGTTTTTGGATGTTAATATATGCGGATATAGTTGAAGTATATTTGTGTTATCAGGAGCTATTATGTTACTGTTTATGTGTATCTTTGGAATCTGTTTGATGATGTGAATACATCTATGTGCTATTTGTTTATGCTACGAATATATCTATGTTATGGTATAAATTATATATGTGATCTGTTATAAGATGTGTTTATTATCTAATTGTTGATATGCACGTCGATGCGAAGGTACTGACTAGGTCTGTGCATGGTAATAGCTCTGCTATGATTAATTGCAGATTATACTGTTAAAGAACTTGCAAATAGACCTGTTTTGTGCAAATCCAATAAGCCGTGAATTCAAATCTACCTCACTCACCTACTCTCTCTCAAGGTGCAGAAATCTGGTTCCAATACCCTCTCATACTGCTTCAGTTGAGACTTTGGCCTGCACAAGTAGGTCATTTCTAAAAGGGCCAGTAATATAGGGGTTTGTTGGGAAACCTTAACCTCCAAACCTAGGTCAGGACCCCTCAAGCCAAAAAATGGTTTTGTTGCCGAGACTGGGAGAATTTTGAGAGAGAGATCAGGTAATGCCAAGAGAACATTGGAGACCTAAGAAGCTATAAATTGAAGAGTGGTTCGAAAGAAAGATTCAGGAATTTGCTGTAAAGGAGAATCACAACACGAAGTTGAGAGCTTAGAAGTGGAAAAATAAGTACATTTTTACTGATGTATATGAAATTTCTTTGTAAACTTCGCACACAAGTTGTAGGAGTGGCTAGCTAGGCTCGTAGATTTCTTGAAGTGTTAGTAGGTCATGCAGTGGACCCAGAGTTGATCCAGCAGTTGGAGAATACTGACAACACCATCACCCATACGGTAGATCACTAGGTGGATAGCATGCTGGGAGGAATTGTGACAGAATTCATAGTTGATCAGTTCATATCCTATTTTGAATCAGAATAGAGGTTCTTCAAAGGTTTTTAGGGTAAGTTCTTGAAAACATTTCCATTGCTAATTAAAGTATTATTGTGTGAAAAGGGAATTCTATGCAACCATGCTGAGTGAATGAGCTCTGATCAGAGTGAGGGTACAACTCGAAGCGGTAAGTACTACAGAGTAAATCAAGAAGGGGATAGATCCATCTACAGTCTGTTAAGAGAACTGGCTGCACACACAGGAAATAGCCCTCCTACAACACCACCTTCGAATCCGCATAAGGGCAAGAACTACCCCACACCTCTGCCACCCTTTCCAACCCTAGAATAAGATATGGCCATGCACATGAAGCTACCCACTATCGAAGGTGTAGTAGAAGAATATATGGACTGATTCTGGTTTATCACGGAGTCAGTATGGACTGGGCAGAATGTGGCCAGCTGTTAGTATGAATCCTTTGTCGAAGTGTACGAAAAAGGACCACTTTAGCTACGCATAAATAATAGCCCTAACAACAAAAGTGGCTGCCAATATCTTCAGATCTGCGGTTAGTTAGACAAGAAAAGAGTTGCAAAACACCAGATCTATGCATGGAAAAGACATTAAGCAGTAAAAATAAGGGTTTGCTCCATATACCAATAGATGAGACAAGAACAATTTTTGAAAGAATTTTTTGTATTAATCGGGCACCTGGGAGGAAAACAAGAAGGCGTATCCAATTCTCCTCAGTGGAATGGGTTCTTGGAAGTCCTCAGCACTTCAGATCTAAGATTTATCTCTCTTGTTGATGTAGAAAACCCCGAACCCGATGCAAAGAGTAGAGCTCAAAGGGAGCAAAATGGCAAAAAATGGTGACCAAAAGTATAGATCCGGAGTGATATTTAGGCAACAAAAGGTAGTGAGTGAATGGAAAAACCCTTCTATTTATAAAAAAATATTAACTTAGTCTAGATATTGCTCCATAATTAAAATATTATTATCCAAATCTAGATCCACTTTTATGGAATATTTTATTATATTTGTTGGAGGGAAAAAGAATTTGAATTTGGTCAAATCCCTTTATTTGTAAATAATAAATAAATAAATGATTTATTTATTATTTTAAGGATGTGGTTGAGTAAATAATAAATAAATAAATTATTTATTTATCATTTTAAAGAAGTGGTTAAAAGATAATCAAATAAATAATGATTTATTTAATTATTTGTGAGTGATTTGGTCATATTTAACAAGGAATATTATTTAAATAAGATTTAAATAATTATTCCTAGAAAATAATAAGATAAATAGAGATTTATCTAATTAATTTCTTTGTTTTGGGTTAAACATGATGAGGAATAATAATTAAATTATTGTTTAATTAATTGTTCCATGAGGAAAATCAAACAAATATAGATTTGTTTAATATTTCCTTTTGGGGTTTCCTGTTTTAACATAGTGGAAACAATTTTACTTAGGGGTAAAATTGGTCTTACATGGTGTACTTGGGTCCATATAATGATAATAGATTGAATGACGAAAAAATGTGTAAGAGATTGCCCCCCGGCGTGCGAGTGTCGGGAGCAAATCGTGCTGATAGAAGTACGTTGTAAAGAACACAATCACTAGACAACAAAAGGGATGTCGAGGAGAGAGAAATGTGGGAGTGAATGGTGTCTTTGAAGGACTATGCCATGAGGAGACGAGACTTGTAGGTGCAACAAGTCTCTTTTTATGAGAGGGTACCTGTGCTGAAGGCGGCAGGGGAGGCATACCTATGCCCGCCGAGACAAAGTACAAAAGAATAGTGTGTCCAGTAAACAAGGGACCGAACCATAAAGTACAGCTGGCATAATCATGAGCCAGATAAAAATACAATGAGGAATCCCACATACATGCTGCGCCTGGGATAACAGCCAGGAATTGTACAATAATATCTGAGTACATGAGATACAAATATAACCCAAATTCCCCCTATAAGCGGGGAAGGGCTCACAAAATCTGACTGTTACATGCAAATCAAAGAGGCGCTGGAAGCGGCTAAGGCCGACATCATCAAATATATGGAGTTGCATCGAAGGCTGCAATGAAGAGGTCATCCGGGCATGTGGGGGGCTACCTGCAGGGCCACCCCCTCATGAGGGCTGAGACATCTCACACACACCCGGGAATCATCAAGAGCTATTGTTTGATCACCGGACAACAAGTACGACCCGATCATGTCAGAAGGAGTCGGAGAAATAATCAAGCCGTGGAAATGAGATATCCCTTTGCTTGGATCCGAGGCACCGAACAAGAGTGAAAGCTGGAACCAAGGTACACCTGCCCTCTAGACCTGGCTTCTGGAATAAATGAGCTGATGTCGACAGAAGGAGATCCGCCATAGTTGAGGCAATGAGAGATCCTCAACTAAGGCACGAGAGAAAAGAGTAGAGCGACGGACAGACTGACACTAATGATGATAGTGAAGTGGAAAGGACTGAGTGGCTAATGGATGACTTCCCTTGCTAGAGCATAAAGGGCATGAATGACATGGCAGCGACTGACACAACATCATCAGGGATGGGGGACAGTGGAACTGAAGGTCATAATGTGCGACACAAGAGAGATACCAATCAATGACGGATGAAGGGCTATAGTGGGGTACAAAGGGACTCGGTATAGACTCCATGGAGGGAATGATGACTCAACTTGGATGCTCTAAACAAGGGCGACTCGATGGTGCTGCCACACAGTAAAGGCCCCAATGGGGGACCGCAGAAACATGAGTACATGATGGGAACTCAAGACGAAAATCAACACGAACGAAGACAAGTAAGGAGGCAAGATGGTGCCCCGAGTACAAGTGTCGTAAGTGAGGAAATTCGATTTTAAGGAGGGGTGAAGTGACCCTTCTTGGACAAAATGTGTCCTGGTGAAGTATGAAAGTACAAAAAAAAAAAAAAAAAAAAAAAAATGATGCTGGCTATCTAAAAGGACATAAAACACACATCTCAGAAGGGAAATGCTAAGGGTAATATTTCTTAAGATAGAGTGCATTGCGAGGATTAGGAAGAGGATTGCCTTCCAAGTCCTCTAAAAGGTATGCCCCCTTACCAAGACCCTTACTGATGATGTAAGGGCCTAGCCATAATGAGTCAAACTTCCCATGACCAAGGACATCATGGGCTTGGTCACATACTAGAACAAGGTCGCCTTTGAGGCTGGAATTTTCGGTCATATTGAGCTTTGGTGCATTTCTTGGCTGCTTCCATGGTTTGCAATGCAACACGGCGGTCTTCAGAGGCACGCTCAGGCATGATAAGTCATTTTTCTAGAGATTGGGTGTCAGGGAAAATTTCAACAGCCAAATGAAGGGAAGGGATGTCACACTCGATTGGTAAGACAGCCTCCTCTCCAAAAATGAGGTGAGGACGGTTATGGTTGAGGGGCATAGGTGCCCCCGAGCATGGTGTGGTCATTCCAAAATGTATTTAGAAAAAAGGGGAATCTAAACTCATTTAAATGATGTGGTATGCCATTTGTTCACATTATGGTTATGCAGTGTGAGAAAGGAAATGGAGGATTACCAATCTCTTTTGGTACTGCATATAGGGATCAAATGGAATTTAAGTTTCTGAGTTGGCATACCTGGTGTCACTATCCCAAAAAGAGGATTTGGAGATAATGAACTGATGTCTTCAACTAGGCTATAGGTTGGTCAACAATAATGTCTAAGAGACTGGTTGCTGATGTAAAGATGAGGGGATGATAAGGGGTATCATCCCTAGAGTGATCCGAAGTGATATGGGACTCTAGAGGTTCTTCTAAATGTGGAAGAATACCGGGACTAAAGTCAACATGACCAGATGGCCACACTAGGAGAGTGGTGAGAATTGCTTCTCTCGGGTCTCTCAAATGTGGGTGCCCCCTTACCCAAACATTGGTTTTCAATGTAATGGCCACAAGGTGGATGGTGTGAACGCCTGGTTCGATGTAAGGGGAATAGATAACGGCTGTGGGTGGGGATTTTTTCCATAATGTCTTCATCATAGAAGATGGGTGACTGTGGAAGAAAGACCACCGTAATGTGTGGTGAAGTGATCTCGTTCATCATCATGAGAAGAGAGAGGGTTCACATGCGCATCATCACAAGGGGTGACCGAAGAGTAAGTAGATAAAGGATCTACCGATGTTGAGCCCAAGATGATCGCTAAAGGAAGGTCAAGTGAAACAACAGGGGAGGATTCAGATGGAATGTTCCCCGAGGGTCTCATGGATGATGATAGGTAAAAAATGCTAGATGAAGGCTCTGTCATCTCGACATCAGGAGGGGTAATGTCAATGGGAGAAGTCATATCTGGTAGTTTTGCTGAAGCATAATGCGCAAATAGGGGAGAGGTGGACTCGTTGCGCTTGGCCTCTAATTGGTGGACCACGGCGATAGAGGTGTGGAAGTCCTCGAGGCAGGGACAAAGATGGGTGTAATGGTTACGGAGACTGCTACGCGTCGTGGTGGCTGGTGGTCGATTTTGGGGTTCTCTTGCCGCAGCCATAAGGAATAGAGGCTTCGTGACCGTGACTCGTGTGGAATGTGACATTAACCATGGGCTTGAGATGGGGCAATTTGGGATGTGAGCAGGCGTTTTTGCGCTAAGGAGGGGC